>CM027120.1:46392894-46992894 GCA_015476505.1 Urochloa ruziziensis
ATCAAGTGCTTGCAGGAGCTTTATAACTCGGTCATGATCCGAGTATGGGAGCACGGTAATGTTGGCTTTCATGTTGTTGACAATAGACGTGAAACGCTGAAATAAGGCATCAACCGACTCTCCAGGCAAATGAGCGAAATTCTCATATTCTCTCCTGTACATCGAGAAGAGCCTAGCCTTGACATGGCTATCACCACCGTGGGCTACCTTGAGCTTCTGCCAGATCTGGCTAGCTAGGTCCTCGCCCAAAACACGCTCAAACTCCTCGGCGGACAAAGCACGGAACAAGTAGTCAACAGCTCGGGCATTCGCCTCAAATCTATCCTTTGCATCCTGGGCATCTAAGTTGGTGGGATTGACATAGTTTTCATCTTTCGTCACATCCCACAGCAACTTTCCTTTGCCTCGCAAGAAAGCGCCCATACGCGCAACCCAGTTCGGGTAGTTCTTCCCATCGAAGTGCGGAGGCCCGGAACCCCGATCTTGGTACGCCATCTTTGGATCTTAGACTGGTTAGAGTCGCAAAGACCCATAACTGGCTCTGATACCAATTGAAGGACCGAAACGGCGACCAGAGAGGGGGGGAGTGAATGGGAGCCGATAAAAATTCTTTCCAACCGATCCGGCTATTCTCCCAAAACAACTCCGAAACCTGCCGAGAGCAATCTTGCCAAGATCACGTAGCCACTGTCAAGCTACTGACCCTAGGAACAAGAAACGAGCAGCGGAACTCGAACCAATCGAAACGAACACCAAAACGACCCGAAACACGGCTCGATCTAACACACCCAGAGGGGGGCGGTTAAACCGGCCAGGGGGGGCGGTTAAACCGCCCAGGCCTGGGTGGCTCGGGAAAAAGTCAAAACAAAAGTGGATCTCCCAAACCGCTTGAGCTCTTGAGGCGAGATTTTGGTCAGATGATCTAGACCTCCAGTGGAGTGTTTTCCCAAAAGATCTCGGCCTCTAACTCAGTACAACTCCCGGAATCGCAGATCTCGCGAAGAACACCATGACCTCGAGTTCATCCCGAAAATCTCAAATCCAGAGCGATTCTCGGCGTTTGGGGGCAAAGGATCACCAGCAAAAGAGGCACAAGGCACTCATACGTGAATCCCCCAAAGAAATCCGAGAGAAAACGCCCTAGAACAAGAAGAACGAAAATCCCCCAAAAATAGCTCCGAAAATACCCACGAAAATAGAAAAAGGAAAGGGAGCTCGGGAAATCAAATCATGGCACAAAGATGAGCAGCACAAACTCCATCACATAACCATGAATTCACCTATACAAACTAGGAATGATTCGAAGTAGTTCTAGGTGGAGGGGATGAAGGGGAAAACTAGTTCAAAGTAAAACCTAAAGAGATAACTAGAGAGATAGCAGCCACCAGCCCTGAAGGGGCCTATTAGTAGTCCAAGTGGTGGTGCTCTAAAGACTAAACTACCCCTAAGTGATACATACCCCTCAGGGGCAAATTTGACATTTGATCTTCAGATATTTTCCGGCTCGGGCACCTTCCACTGCAAGCTAGCTTCCCTCCGACGCAAGCCTTGCAGTCACGCCGCGTGTCCTCCGGATCGAAGCTCCTCGACGCCGTTCTTGGGCCAGCCCAGGGGGGCGGTTAAACCGGCCCTGGGGGGCGGTTAAACCGCCCCTGTCAGCCCACTCGGCCCAGCTGCCCAAGTTCGCCTCGTCGAGTCCTCGGTCCTTGGTTTTGAGGCCCAAACCAAGGGAAACCGTCCACCGATATTTTGTGGCCAAATCACCAAACCCCGCGCGCAAACTTCGGTTGTTAGCCGCCACCTTGCGCCGGCTTCTCGTCCGCGTACGAGCTTCGGTTGTGAGCCGCTACCTCGCACCGGAACCACGTCCCCTTGCTCGTTCTTGCCAGCATGTGAACCGCACTTGATCCACCGGCCATCGGGTCCCTCGAACCAAGCCTACTTGTCTCTCCGCTCCTCGGAGGCCGCCATGGCTAAGACCTTTCGCGCCTGTTCTTCACCTGCACCAATGCAACCAAGCCGCATTCTACACCTGCAATACTTGAGCCAAGGGAAACGTCAATCCACACCACGTTGTCAATCACTCATCACACCAGGAAGCGACCATCCACCGGTCCTCGGACACACCGGGTCCTCACAGGGCCAAAAAAGGAATAGGTAGTTTTTTAGGGCCAAATAAGCAATAAACTCTATTATTTCACTATGTTATTAATTACATGTTACATTACTATAGTTTACTGAATTCAACTTAATATGTACTTAGTCTATCAACCCGTGCGCCTGCATGCTTTGTTCGAAGTTTATAGAAAAACAATCGACTTACATGTTTAATATTTTGCAATAATGGAATTTTAAGTTTCTTCAACATCTATATTAAAAATTCTTCAACATATATATTAGAAATACCTATTACCTGCTTTGATAGTAAGATTTAACTTCAGATCTATTTGAAAGGAAGTTAGATTTAATCCGGTTATTTGAGATTTATTCTTCGCAATGGCACATGTGGGTCAATTTGCTCTCTTTTTTATAATCCATCTAAGATCCTAGGTGGCTTCACGTGAAGACTTCTTTGATTATTCTGTTTTTTGAGTGTCCGCCTAGCATCCTATGTGGCTTCATGTGGAGTTTTCAATTGGAGCCTCCAATCAGTAATAGTAAGATAATCTTTATCGATCTTAATATGTTGTAGCCTATTCTCTCGAACGTGTTCATATGTTTCTAAATTTCGCATACCCTTTCCATGAGGGCGACATTCAAGGCAACATTGTAGTTCAGTTTACTCGATCAGTTGTTCTTCTGGCATCAACAGTTCAACACGCACTTTCTCGATACAAACTCGGCAATATTGGGCTTCTTCAAGTTCATCTGGGGATGACAGTTTCCAGATTAGGTTGTCCGCATGTTCTACAAAATTAACTGAAAAAAGGGCCGCATATTTACACAGCTTATTAGGAAGAGTTTCCAGACTAGTTTCCACCACAGTGCTATTTGATCACATTTGGTTACTTGGCCACTCCAAATTAGACTAGCACAATATTGTGTTTGGTTAGCTGTATAACTGATACGAGAACTTGGCTTTAGGTGAAGTTACCGAGCCATCTCTTTTCCCTTCCCTCGTACCGTTAGCTTATCACTGTCGTAGGCCTGCACGCCCCCATCAGCGGACCTGGGCATGCATAGCTGTTGCTCCGGGGTTCCTATCATCGTCGGCGAGGCTGGACCAGGGCACGCCGCACGAGCAGTCAGCATCTACTCCGTCACCTATTGTCCCAATCCTCTCTATTATATTGGCTCGATTCTCTTCCTTCTTGAAGCTATATTAATGTTCCCGTGAATTCTTTGCCTGAAATCGATTTGTGTTCTCGCGGTTCCTCTTGAGTGTGAAATCATATTTTTCTTCTCCCAATCGTGGTCAGGCCGTCGAGAGGTGTTCCTCCTCACCGCCATGAAGGAGGTGCTCGCGCCGGTGCAAGCGCGCTGTTACAGTGAGTTTGGCACATGGGCACTTCGCTGTTGCAGCATGGCGCCGGTCCAGTGAAGCCTGGATCAAGGTTAAAAATTTCGGCGAAATTTCACCGAAATTTCCCGAATTCCGGGTTTTTCGTTCGTGACCGAAAAATGCAATTTCGGTACAAAAATTTCGAAACATTAAAATATAAAATGTCATACTTAAGCTAGAAACAACACTAGCTAAGCAACATTGCATGGTGAAGCCTCCGTCTTGTACTACACATGATTTTAGGTTCGATTCTTGCTATTTATTCTAATTTTGTGCATTTCTCTCTCAATGACAGGCGGGTCCACCTCCTTCACTCGCACATTTAGTTGTAGACAATCAAAGCAAATCACTGCACTAAGCAGCTCTTTGTTAACACAAACTTCATAGAAAAAAATAATAACATTTTTTAACAATTTAAATCACCATTTTTCAATAGGGTTGACCGAAATTTTTACCGAAATTCCTGAATTTCGCGAAATTCGGTAGTTTCGCTGGTGACCGAAAAAATTCCGAAAACGAAATTTTAAACCTTGGCCTGGATGCGCACCAACATAACTTATACAGCATGTGATTTTTTCTTAAGTTTGGCAGATTTTACATAAGGTGCTTGCGGCCAACGTGACTGCAAAGGAGAAGGCTTCTAGCAGGTGGAGTCCTGATCGGAAACCGGCGTCGGTCCACGGTCTACTTAGCCGATGTTAGAATTCCTTCCGAACTCGACGATTTTTCGTCCGGTCGCTCTTTATAGGCTGTATGTACATGGAAATTGTGTCGATCAACCAATTGCAACAAAAACATCAACCACATACGCCTACAACCCGCCGCGCGTAAACCACCATCTGTGTCGATACTAGAGCAAGAACAGTTGAAGATGCCTCGCACCACATCTTCTCCCTCGTCTGCCATTGGGGGCAGCGGCAGCGTGTCGACCGTCGTCGCCGACACGGCGAGCGGGTGGCACGAGCTCAAGATCACTTGCTACTCGGCAACCAAGACACTCGGCAACCGCAAGTACATCAGGTCCGGTACTTTCAATGTCGGAAGGCATAACTGGCACATCACATACTATCCTCCTGGGTACGACGATGAGAACGTCGGATTTATATCACTGTTCCTCTACCTTGAAGCAGCCAATAAGGTCGATGCCGTTGTCAATGCCCGATTCAAGTTCAGCTTGCTGGATGATCAGGGCAAGCCAGACTCAGCATACACCACGGATTATGGCCAGATAAGGGACTTCAAATCTGCACCATCCTTTGGCTGGGGTTACACTAAGTTCATAGAAACGGATGCTCAGTGGGAAGCATCCAAGCACTTCAAGAACGATTGCTTCAGCATCCGATGCGATGTCACGGTCATGCTGGGTCTCCGTACAGAAACCAGCACAAGACAGTTCATTGCCGTGCCGCCCTCTGACCTGCACCTGGACCTTGGTGAGCTCCTGTCGAAGGCAGAAGGAGCCGATGTCACATTCGATGTCGATGGGGAACTTTTCAGTGCACACAAGAACGTCCTCGGCGCTCGGTCATCGGTGTTCAAGGCGGAGCTCTTTGGTCCAATGAAGGAGAAGACAGTAGCTCCTGTGGTGATCCGTGACATGGAAGCTTCTGTGTTCAAAGCGTTGCTTCACTTCATATACACGGACTTTCTGCCTGCCATGGAGGTGGGAGAAGAAATAGTGATGGCTCAACATCTACTTGTCGCGGCAGATAGGTATGACCTGAAGAGGCTAAAGCTGATTTGTGAGAAAAAGCTTTGTTATCGCATTGCCAAAGGAACTGTCATAACTACGTTGGTACTGGCAGAGCAACATGGCTGCCGTGTGTTGAAGGAGTCTTGCTTTGCATTTGTGGCATCCCTCGGAAGTCTGAAGGCAGTCATGGATACTGATGGGTATGATCATCTTAGGAGAAGTTGTCCCTCCCTTCACAACGAACTCGTTGCCAAGCTTGATGTCCTCTCCAGAAGAAAAAGTATTTGGAGGTCACTTAGGTGTTTCTCTGCTTAAAAGAGATACTGCCCCCTTATTCCTGGATGAACTTGTTGCAAGGATTGCTCTCCAAATACTTTGAAGAGAATTACAATAATATCTGGAGATGAAGATAATCTTTATATTAATTATCTTTTTCAGTTCATGTTAGTCTACTAGTTTAATGAATATACAAAAATGATTCATATAGATTTAATGTATTTCTTAAGGACGTAGTGATATGTTTTTTTTTATCAAAGTCAGTAGGAGAAGCTCCAACCTATTTTTTTAATAATTTTTTATTTCAGATCTAGTTAAGTCGCTCTCAGGGAGGACGTAATATGTTGGAATTGTCATTGTATTAACCAAGTATATAAGCGAAACAACTGATGACACAAAAGGTTCTCCAAGGACCATGTTTTTAATTTTAGTTGCACCATTGTCTTCCTTGCGACAAAAATTTCAATACAATGTTACACTTAACTATGTTCCAAGTTTTATCAAGCTCGATTATTTTTTATAAACAATGTTCGAAGTAATAAAATGGTCGTGACTTAAAAAAAATTGATGAAAAATATAAATGTAATATGGAATCATTGCTACTGGAACAAAAAAACTGTACCCACAAATAATAAATCTTAACATGGGCTATAGAAAAATCAAATATATTTCAGAATTATAGAAATTAGCAATGATTAATCCACAATATACAACTAAATAACGATTTTTATACTCCTAAAATATCATGATACAATAAATATTCACTCTTTGCAAATATTGCTCTCCAATACTTTGAAGAATTACAATAATATCTGGAGACAATCTCTGTAATTATCTTTTCTGTACATGTAAGACCTAATAGTTTAATGAATATACAAAAACGATTCATATGGATTTAATGTGTTTCTTAAGGACGTATTATGGTGGAATTGCTATTGTATTAACCTAGTATTCGATTTAACATTTTTATTAATATACTTATTCAACAATCAAGAATACCTAAATTTATCACTTTATTTTATAGTGAATTGTTGTAAAGATTATTACAATGCTGGATTTCTACAGACAAATGCCCAAAATATACATTATTGTCTATATCTATACTATAAAGAGCTAAAGATTTGACGGTCATACAAATCTTACATCTTACTCATACAATGGCTACACTTTCAGATTTTATTTTACGATGATCGAACACCCTAGATTAATCTGAATAGTTCATGTTGACTATGTCACTACTTTAGTAAAACGCGTGCATGTGGTACGTACGCTTCAGCTAGTAAAGTAAAACAAATAAGTAAAATATACAATGGTACTTAGAATCTTGCTGGCCGTACGACATACGGCAAACAGCTGTTTGGGCACACGGCAAACGCCCAGTTTCCCGTAGTGAACTCCTCGTCTGCTGTACGAATATTAAATTCCGTGGAAATGCAGCGTGTACATCAACTGACGTGACTTTTCGGTAGCTGCTAGCGCTAGTGCGGTCTGTTCGCACGCGAGTATACCAACTGGCAACTGCCAGGCTTACACGGCCTTGTCACCATAAAAATTAAAAACCGTCGGTGATTTGCTACTGCTAGTATTGAGCAGCAAAAAGCAACTAGTCATTTCCCGTTCCTCCATTGCCGATCACTCTACTGCCGGTTCATATGCCGAGCGGTTCTGCCATTGGTTTCCGCGGCAGCTCGTCGACAACCTCCCCGAAGATGGTGACCGGGTGGCATGTGCTCAAGGTTGAGGGGTACTCCAGGACGAAAGGGCTCTCTGGCAACGGCATAAAGTCCAGCACGTTCACGGTAGGAGGGCATAGATGGTACATCAGGTACTTCCCCGGCGGTTTCAGCAGCCGTAGCAGCGATTGGGTAGGTGTCGACCTAAATCTCCAACATCCTGCTGATAGTGGCAATGTGTTAACACGATTCAAGTTCAGTATTGTTGACCAGGCTGGAGAGAAAGTGTACCCGCCATACAACGTAATAGATGAGAGTACTTTAGAGATTATTAGGACATTCTCTAGCAAAACAGTATCACAGGGCAAGGCTTATTTTATAGCAAGGCGTGAACTCGAATCGTCATATCTCAAGGATGACAGTTTCAAGATCAGGTGCGATGTTACAGTCATCAAAGAGATACATGCAGTAGACACCACAGTGGAGCCTGTCACCGTGCCGCCACCGGATCTGCACCGCCATCTTGGTGACCTACTAAGTAGCCAAGTTGGAGGGGACATCGGCTTTGAGGTCGATGGCCAGCTCTTCACGGCGCACAGGTATGTTCTTGCCGCCCGATCATCAGTTTTCATGGCCGAGCTATTTGGTTCGTTGAAGGAGAAGACTGCAAGTCATGTATGTATCGATGACATGAAGGCCATGGTGTTTAAGGCAATGCTGCATTTCATATACACTGACTTCCTGCCGGATATGGAAGAGGATGAGAAGACTGTGATGTCCCAACATCTACTTGTGGCTGCGGACCGATATAACTTGGAGAGGCTAAAGTTAATCTGTGAGGATATCTTACGCAAGCGGATCAACACTGACATTGTAGCAACTACACTTGTGCTTGCTGAGCAACATGGTTGTTTTGGGCTCAAAATGAATGTTTCAAGTTCCTAATGTCGCCAGGCAATCTCAAGACAGTCATGGAAAGTGATAGTTATCAATATCTGAAGAACAGCTGCCCCTCGCTTCTGGATGAAATGATCACGAAGATTGCTCCATGAGACAAGCTCAACTTGGAAGACGCAAAGATTCATGAATATCCATATTTCTCTATAATTTGCATGCAACTATATGCAGCAATTGAAATGTTATCTCCCATTTGATAGTTCGGCTATCAATATATAAATAACATTTAGTAGAAAATTCAGTCATAGTGCGTGCAATCAAACTGACACTGCTGAATCTCTGTCTCAATCTTTCTTCAGGATGGAGTTTCTTCTGGCCACTTCGTGAGAAAAATGTCTTTCTAATGTTATGTATGGACTAACATGAAGGCTCTATAATAGTAATAGTAAGATATATATAACATCGTCACAAAGTTTTACTGTAAAAATAGTTCTTTAGGGCTTTGCTACGGTACACCCAAATGAGTGTGGACCGTCGATCTAAATGACTATTACCTCTGAGGAAGTAATAATAGAAACATATATTTATATAATTTTTCATTCTTCAAAATAGGAAAATTGGCAACTGCCTTGCAGTTAGACCTACGTGCATGTCGATAGGATAGATCGTGCAGTTGCTGTATTGCTTTTTTTAAAAAAAATAGTGTTACAAGGCTGGTTGCATTGTTATTGTTCTTTTTTCTATTTTCCAGCGTGACATGTTGTTGCTATAGTGATGTAACGTGGCATAATATGACATGCTTTGTATACATTTTAGTCACAATTTTTTAAAGAAAATAAATAAAACATGGCATATGTTACACTTTTAAGTATGAATTTATTTTGAAGTTGTATGCGATTTTTTTAAGTCATACATGTTATTCTAACTAAATTTGTATCAAACTAGCAGAACGGCACGTGCCACAGGCACGTGTTTTAAAAAATCATTAAATTAGTGATGTAGTCAACATAAACTATTTATATTAATCTAGACCGTTCGATCATCATAAAATCTGATGGTACAGGAGTGATGTAGTCAACATGGACTCTTTAGATTAATCTAGAGCGTTCGATCATCATAAAATCTGACGGTGTAGGAGTAACGTAGTCAACTTAGACTCTTCAGATGATAAACTCAAACGTATTAGCATGCTTGTAACTTCTTTTATACTACTTAACAATAATGATGTGAAGAAATCGTGACATACATTTTTTTACTGCAACTAAATTATACGCGACATTGAACACATCATGTATCGTGTTTGATCTAATTGGAGTAACTAAATATGTGTGAGGTTCCTTCAACAAATTGATCAACTCACCTCCTGCATGCAGCATGCATGTCTTCTATTTTTCGCATGCATACAGATCCGAAATAGACTCCACCAGATGGTAAGAGCAACTCCAAGAGACCCCTTAAAACAACTCAAAAATCAGATTTAGGGATAAAAAGAAAAATCAAACGCTCCAACAGCTCCCCTATCGCTCCCGCAAAAATACGGCAACCCGCATCCGGCCACTGTTCTCCCGCATATTTGCGCGAGCTAGCGGTTCCCCCAATAACCCCTCGCGCACTCGAAGCCCGGAGCCTCGGACGGCCGGACCCCGTGGAGACCCGCGCCCAGACCCTGCCGTCCCGCGCTTCGACGACCTGCTCTCTCCCTGCTTTATTTGTCTTGCGCGCCCACGATCTCCAACAGCATCACGACAACAAGGAAGTGTGAGAAGCAGAGTTTGGCCTTTGGTAGACGGTAGTGGCATTGTACCTACTACAACGCTATTGTGTTGAAAACAGATTAGATTTGTATGTCTGATTATTAGAAACTATGCAATACGGTTGCAGACTTGTTTCTTGGTAAGACTTTTATTCCCACTCTTGATGACGTGGCCTGTTTTGAAATATTGGGGTGGCTAGTTTTTAGTGATCTGCTGTGGGAAGATAGTATTTTGGGGAAAGAAAATATTAGAAGAGCTCCCAATACATAGTTTTGGGAAAGAATTTTTAGAAGACTCTTGGAGTTGCTCTAACGTAGTCAGTTTTTATGTTTTTTTTCTTTAATTTCTTTTATCTTATACAGAAAAAATTAAAGGCCCAGATTCGTTTGAACTCTTACCTCTTACTCCGTAGAAGGTAAGTGAGGTACCTTAATTAGCAAAGCCCGGTTATGAAAACATATAAAAATATGTAGTCTAGCCTATTTTCGTGTCTTCTAATTACGTACTTTGCTGCGCTGTTGCGTAGCCTATTTTCGTCCAGCTTATTTATGTCTGCTGTAATACCTAGCGGCAAATGCGACAGGGCGATGCTGAGTGTGGGTTGCAGGCATACGTGGCAGCTAAAGGTTAACTGCTTTGGAAATCTTGAAATATATCTGGAAGCCCCTTCTCCCATTCAGAGTCCTGATTGCAAACGGCCGTATTCCGTATCCTAGACTTACCATTATCTCGTCTGTAGTTGAATTGTATCCAATCTCGCAACGACACTCCAATTCTCTCGATCCTATGTACAACAATAACATGGTATTTCATAGATCGTTTGCATCTGTGATGACTTGCCCTTCCACGTTCCTTACTGGTATTATTTCATCTCGTCTCCATTAGCCTAGCACTAGAACTTCTCGAGATGCCTCCCGCCTCTTCTTCCAAGTCTGCCGGCGCCGGCAGCACGTCAACCCTCGTCGCCGACAAGGCCACCGGGTGGCACCTGCTCCGGGTCAAGGACTACTCCGCAACCAAAGAACACGGCGTCGGCAACTACATCAAGTCCGGTCCGTTCACCGTCGGAGGGCATAGCTGGAGCATCGCATACTACCCTGACGGAGATGACGAGAAGACTGCCGATTACATCCGCTTCAGCCTATTTCTGGAACCTCCGTTCCCCAACAATGGCGTCAAGGCGCAATTCAAGCTCAGCTTACTCGACCAAGCAGGAAAGCCGGTGCCGCGATACACTATGAATTTTGATATGCACAGGTACACGAACAAAGGGCCAGATTGGGGCTGTAGTAGTTTCATTGGAAGGAAGGATCTGGAGCTCATGTATGTGAAAGATGATTGCTTCAGAATCAGGTGTGATCTCACAGTCGTCATGGACATCCGGTCGGTGACCGCCAGTGTGGAGTCTCCCAGGGTGCCACCGTCTGATCTACACCACCATCTCTGTGGCCTCTTCACAAGCAAAGTGGGAGCAGATGTCACATTCTACGTCGGGGAGGAGCAATACAGGGCACATAAGGTCGTGCTAGCCATGCGCTCCACAGTGTTCATGGCGGAGCTCTTCGGTCCAATGAAGGAGAACACTGAAACCGGTGTGCGTATCGATGATATGGAATCGAGGGTATTTGAGGCCATGCTCCACTTTATATACACTGATACGTTGCCTGCCATTGATGAAGGTGACAAGATGTTGATGGCTCAGCACCTACTTGTTGCGGCGGACAGGTACAACTTGGAGAGATTAAAGCTGATCTGCGAGGATATGCTAGGTGGGTACATCAATTTAGAAATAGTAGCAACTACACTGGTGCTGGCTGAGCAACATAGTTGTCAAGGGCTCAAGGAGGCTTGTTTCAAGTTCCTCAAGGCCCCGGGCAATCTCAATGCAGTCATGGAAAGTGATGGCTACCAACACCTGAAGACTAGTTGCCCCTCTCTGGTTGAGGATCTTCTCGCCATGGTCGCTCCCTTCGTATGCTCTAGACCAACTCCGAAGAAGCCAAGATTGAAACAATAGAACTATGCCTATCCAGCTAAATGTAGACTGATGGTTTGGTCGCTAGACAAGTTATCCAGCGTGTTAAATATATCCCCTTTACTAATATGATTAGCAATTTATACTTACCATTTTTTGAAGACAAGTGTATCATACATACAAAGTACCAGTATTTTGTTTTAGATAAAGGAAATGTTTCCGGCCTCTGCGACAAGTACCAGTATTATGAGCCGAAGTCTCAATTGGATGTCTCTCACTATTCTTCACTTTCCATGTGGTGTATAACTGTGTGCAAGGGTGGGATCCTGGATAGAGAGGCATTGATGTCACTAGAGTTGATTGTGTGGGATTGGTCTTCTTCTCTTGAAGCGGGCCCACTTTAACCTTGGATGTGGAACTTTCATTATTGTCAAGTGATAGCACTGAAACAGGTAGGGTTTCCCACTGTGAATATATAGTTTTTGAGTAAGTTAGGCCACCGGTGCTCGAACTTGTTTGAGTAGAATCCGGATTCTAAAATTTGTTAGGATGTGTCGTCCCGGTCTTTAAACTTTTAAAATCATGAACCCCAGTCCTCCAGCTTGGCTGAGGGTGCCATCCGAGTCCATGCAATAGATAAAAGTGGTTTTGAGCCATGCTATCTCTTTTAGTTCAAAAGTAAATCCAGCAAACACTAGGTATGGTTTTTAAAACCCATGGAAAATATATTTAAGCCTCCAAAAAATCCAGACATTAGGGGTATTGGGAACCTAAATAAAATAATTTGAGCCTATGAAAATATTTTTGGAAGCTTCTCAAAATATGATTTAACTCCAGGAGAATGGGGGAAATTGGATTTAAATCCAAAAATTATATTCAATATTTATTTGGAGTTGCTTTTGAACTGAAAGATGGCATGGCTCAAAATCACTTTCAACAATTGCATGGACTGGGATATGACACCCTCTACCATGTTGGAGCACCCGGATTCCTTGTTTTGTAAGTTTAGAGATCGGGTTGACATACCCTCATAGGTTTAAGGGCCCAAATTCTAAATTTTATAAGTTTAATAGGCACCGGGATAACAACACACATCATGACAATTTAGAAAACCGGCAGTGTATCAGGACAATTAGCATGGTGTCTATTTTTGTTTTTTGTCTTAGGTTGTGTACATCCAATATTTTTTAAGACTTTGTATCATCTTGATGTATTCCCTTTAAAATCAATATAGCTTCATTTAAAAAAACTGCCATCAGATAATCAAATGTGTTGATCGTGGTTTTACATTTGATCATCCTGGCAAAACACCTATATGTTGTACTTGGCGCAGTTTGATGCGCCGTTTCGTTGGACCTGGCGTATGAGCCGAAGAAGTGATGCCCTCTGAAACACGGCGAGCGCAATCCGTATCCCGCTCGCATCCACGTATATGAAAAAGAGGATGTACTCACAAAACCTCGGGTAGCTAGCGGCAGCTCTTGAGGTCACCACGTCTTGCACAGCCCGCGGCAAGCCGGCAACCATACATATCCAAGCAGCCCCGGTCCTGAGGTTTTGGTTGCCCTGATCGAAACAACAATAAGGTGCCCTACTATAGTAACAATAACTATAGTAACAATAGTGACAGTAGTAATGACAAAACACTTAAAAATTCATTTCTAGCAATGTACATATATTACCTTAAAAATTCTTCTAACATTTCTAGATGCGAAGTCACTAATGATGGCGTCAATATTGATCAGATCCAACAATTTCTTCTCAATGCATAAAGTGGCCAAACCATTTAGCCTTTCTTGAGACATTACGGACCCCAGATAGTTTTTCAACAATTTCAACTTCGAAAAGCTTCTTTCCGCTGGTGCCACAGTCACAGCTACAGTAAATAAAATCCGATATGCAATAGAAATATTAGGATAACAATCGGCTTCTCTGACAAACTCAAAAATCTCCATGGCAGACATTGGTCTATCTGGCAAAGTGAACTGCAGAACACTTAACTCAGATATTAGATCATTTATCTCTACATCGGATGAACCATTTAGAGTAAATGTCTCTGCAAATTTGGTGCAGCAATCTTTTAATTCAACACCATCCAATGACTTCAAGGTTTTTCAACTCATTAAAAACCCGAATATACCTTTGAATGATTGGAGTTCCTCAAACCTTTTTTTCTAAAGACGTGATTGCATTATCAACCAAAACCAAAAAGTAATTAACCTCAAAGTCCTTCTCAGCAAGCCTAACAATAGGCTGAGCGCCCCCGATCAGGGCGCAAGTCAAAGGCCCAGTTGGCCGTTAGGCCAACCGGTGGAGATCAACCTAACATTCTAAAGTGAACCAACTTGGAAAAGAGGTGATGGCTGACGCCTTGGAATTTTTGTGACTTGCCGGCCATCAGTATTTTCTCCCGCATACTTTAAATCGCTTATTTCTCTATCTAGAAAACATGAAACAAAAAATAAACAATGTGAAAGGACAGAGTATGAAGTTGCTAACCTTTAGCGTACTTAGATGAGTGAAATCCTCATAATATTTTAAAAAATGGGCAACACTTTCCCTCTAACGCGCCATGGGAGAGAGAAGCCAGAGCTCGGTCAAAATCGATGGCTCGGGCTCCGGGAGGAAGAAGGTGCCTGATATATGTCAGGTAGCTTAGTGCCGGCTGGGGACATCAACCACTAATTGTCAAAGGGGAATTTCTATTTTGCGGTCGCCCGCACGGGGGGCGCCGTGCGCTCGGTCGCCCCCAGGCGGCGGGCCCCGCTCCACGGCTCACGCCTCCCCCACGCACGGGAGCTACGCACGTTTGCGAAAAAAACTCAGGCGGCGGGCCCCACCTATTATAGTACATTAGTATGCTCCTTTGTAGAAAAAAAAGTTGTACACCATAAAAAAATCTGTCAAAAAGGAGAAAGTTTTACGAAGAAATATTTTTGCATAAAAAAATCTTTGTTCGCGACAAAATTTTTCAGCGTCGATTTTGTTCAAAAATTTTTTGACAAACTTTTGATTGATTGCTTGCTTGCGACAAAACTTTTCGGCGTCAAATTTTTTGCAATAAATTTTGCTTGCGATAAAATTCTTAGGCGTCAAAATTTGTTGCAAAATTTTTCAACGCAAAAAATTTGCAACAAAATTTTGTCAACAAACTTTTTGAGAAAGGGATGAAGGGGTGTTAGGTCCCTCACGTGGGGTCCGCCAGGTGCGGTGCGCACCGGCGGTGGAGGCGCCGCGTGGCCGCTTGGGGGAGCGACGAGCGCCGAGCGCGTGGGGCGCTCGGCACGCTCGCTCTTAATTTTGGGATCGCGTTGTCAAAGTTTAGTGCCGGTTGATGTCACCAACCAGCACTAAATTAGCACGACCAAGTTAGTACCGGCCGGGGAGACCAGATGGTACTAACATTACAACTAGCTCTTAGGTGCTGGGGCCAGGAGCGCATGTTAGTGATAATAACCAAGGTTGGCGATGTTCCCTGGAGCCGGTACTAAATGCGCACTTTAGTACTGCCTCCAGCCGACCGGCACTAACCTGCAGGGAAGAATGCTCATTTTCCCCATCGTGCATACTAGTTTATTTCTGGAGGTAATACGTATCAATTCGGAATCCATGCGTTCGTCGTGATATTTCGTTGCTCCCGGCAACACATCGTTTTGCATTTGATTTGCATCCGGCAGGAACACGGATGACCTAAAGTACTCTGTCCTCTGGAACACGGCTAGGAGACCGGCCGTGCCACCGTCAAGGGCTGGGTGCCGTCTCCATATTGGATATACCGTATATACTCAACGTATATATGCAAAAAATGAGCTGGATATGTCCGTATCCTTCTCGCAACCGGTCAGAAAAGA
The DNA here is from genome assembly GCA_015476505.1 of Urochloa ruziziensis. Lineage (NCBI taxonomy): Eukaryota > Viridiplantae > Streptophyta > Magnoliopsida > Poales > Poaceae > Urochloa > Urochloa ruziziensis. Next base: position 46,408,516 of record CM027120.1, read on the forward strand.
CACGTCAAAACCGAGTCGATGCCTACGTTTTCTCCAGGGCGTCGTATATATGAAGAGGCTGTGTGCTCAAAAGCCCATAACCCATGTTTACTCCGACAGACACTACCGAAAATCCGGCCTTTGCCGTGTGTCAACCTCTTTGCCGTGTGTTTTTTCTCGGGGCACACGGCAAAGATTCTTTGCCGAATGTTTTTTTAAAAAACACATGGCAAAGGAAAACACTCGGCAAAGAGAAAAAAAACACTAGGCAAAGAAAAACACACGGCAAAGAGAAAAAAAAACACTCGGCAAAGGAAAACACACGGCAAAGAACTCTCTTTGCCATGTGTCAACAGTTGCCACACGGCAAATAACTCTCTTTGCCGTGTGTTTTTTTTAAAAACACTCGGCAAATAAAATTTTTAAAACACATTTTGAACCTCTAAACGAAATCAAATTAAAAATGTTCAACTACAAAGTTGTATAACTTCTAAAGATCTAAAACTTTTACTTTGATCATCTGTTTATATAACAAAATGGTACTAAAAGTGTTTAGAAATCACACACCTCTTATAAGTAGTTCATATAACTAGAAGAGAGATGTATAAGATTTGTGAACATCTTACTATCGGTATGTTGTATGAACTTTTGACAAGATGAAAGTTGTTTAGATCGAAAAGTTATGAAACTTTATAGTTCACAACTTTTTTATTTGAAATCATCTTGTCAACGAAAAACTAAGTCTGTATTTCTCAAATTTGAAATTCAAATTTTGTAAACAATCTCGGATGAACTTTTGACCAAAATAAAAGTTGTCTAGATAGACAAGTTATGAAACTTTGTAGATGACCACTTTTTTATTTGAAGTCTTCTTGTTAACCGAATCTAAGTTTGAATTTTTCAAATTTGAAAATTCAAATTCTATAAACGACCTCGGATGAACTTTTGATCAAAATGAAAGTTGTAGATATTGAAAAGTTAAAAAACTTTGTAGTTGATAACTTTTTTATTTAAAGTCATTAATTAGGGCCTCAAATGAACAATTTATACTAACAAAAGTTTAATACGAGGGGAATCAAAATGGGATATGGACACAAAGACTTGTGTGGTGCAGTGGTAGAGGAGGCTAAGCGCGAAGGGGGAGGGCGCGGGTTCGAATCCTGCAGGCCCACGGAGCGCGCGATTCTTCACATAAAAATGCACGACTTGCTACTTGTCGTGTGCCCCGCGAAAAATGTGGGACGATGGGCAATGACTGATGGGGTCCTTCCCCCACTAAAATAAAATGTTTTGGTATTTTATTTTGCGTTTTTTCGGGATCAAAACTTTGCCGTGTATCCCTCTTTGTCGTGTGCCAGATCGGGTCTTTGCCGTGTGCCCCGTGATTTGACACACGGCAAAGATTCTTTGCCGTCCAAACTTTGCCGTGTGCGCATTGCAGTGTGCTACACACGGCAAAGCCTTTACCGTGTGTAAAACCGCCTTTGCCGTGTGCAATGGGCACAAGGCAAAGGGGGGAATTCCGGTAGTGAGATCGATTGGAATGTCTTATTCGTCCACAGGCAGCGGCGGCGCCGGCAGCATGTCGGCCATCGTCGCCGACAAGGTGACCGGGTCACACGTGCTCCGGATCGACCCTGGGGCTCGCCATCGGCCACTGCATCCGGTCCAGCACGTTCGTCGTCGGAGGGCACAGCTGGTACATGCCATACTACCCCAATGGCGGCGATGAGGACACCGCTCGCTGGATATCACTATACCTCACCCTCGACCGTCCGGCCAACGAGGACGACGTCGTGGTCAAAGCACAGTTCAAATTCAATGTGCTGAAGAAGAACGGCAAGCCGGCGGCACAATGGAGGATGAAGCACTATGGCGCTGTGGTCAACATCAAAGCCGATCCCGAAAATGGCTATGGCGAACCAAGGTACATAGATATGGCATGAGCAGGCTGAAGTTGGTGTGTGAGGACACTCTGTGCCGGCGAATCGATAAGGGTATGGTGGCGAGGACACTCTGTGCTGGTGTTGGTAGAGCAGCATGGTTGCCATGGCCTTAAGGAGGCTTGCTTCGGGTTTCTTGCGTCGCCGGGATGTATGAAGGAGGTTATGGCAACAGATGGGTATGACCATCTCAAGAGGAGCAGCCCATCTCTCGTCGACGAGCTGCTTACCAAGCTGGCTCCCTGACATCAAAGTGACAAAACTAGCAGCTCAAATATGATGATTTACAAAATGCTCTGGTTCCCAATTTCTAGTAGATTTTGTATAGAAAGAATGCGCGCTAGTGGTCATTGCCCGTTTATCAATATACTCCTAAGCATGTCATGAAAGGGGCTATTTAAAGTTGTTATCAGTTATTTGAGTATAGCTCTAAAAAAGTTATTTGAATATAAGTGGTCAGATTAATCATGCAACAGATTTGTGAAAATACTGGTTAGAGGTATTGTGAAAAGAATAATGTAAGAATAGTTTCACCATATGAAATCCTTGTTGGTATAGGAGTATGTAGACATGAAAATCCTTGTTGCTGCACCATGAAAATATAATCGTCGTAAAAGGTCAAAAGATCAAATATGTTTTACTAGAGCTCATTTCAGTGGCATCGTTTTTCCAGTTGCCAGGCAAAGAAACATGTTATTTGCACACCAATGCATATTCTCCGAGAGATTTTTTCTTTTTTGCAGCGCATGTTACGGCCAATGGGCCCAAAAGTTGGATATAGTATACTAGCGTTCAGAGCGTGTTTCGCCTCGGCGTCTCTTCATTTCCTGTCAGTTTCACAGGATAGCCGATGGATCGCGCTTGCAATTCCTCGTACGACGCGCTGGTTCCACGTACGATGCGCTGGTCAAAGAGTGTCGCCTCGTTCTCCACCACCGACGGACGGAGCCTTCACATCTCTCACCATAAAAACTGGCCTCCCCGTTTGCTGACAGGTACAATATGGAGAGGCTGAAGTTGATCTGCGAGGATGTCTTGGGCAAGTGTATCGACACAGACATAGCGGCAACTACGCTTGTGCTGGCCGAGCAGCATGGTTGCCCTGGACTCAAGGAGGCATGCTTCAGGTTCTTCAGGCGACCAGGCAATCTCAGGACAGTCATGGCGAGCGATGGGTTCCAACATCTGAAGAACAGCTGCCCCTCTCTTCTTGAAGAGCTGCTCGCCAAGGTTGCTCCGTGAGATGCTGAACTCAGAAGTCAGAAGAAACAAATATTAAGACTACCCATATTTCATAATACCTGAAACTACTTATCTATTCTGTATTGTTCTCAGTTTACAATCTATATCTCCAATATATTATTGGCTATTTTTATAACATTGATTTCTACTATTTCATTTATTCGTATTGTCATACACATAGGGGTAATACGTACAACTACCTGGCTCAATGCTATACATCTGCCCCCCCTGTCGGTTTATCAGTATATGTACTCCTAAGTATGTCATCACATCATGACTTGATATTAGTGTCCAAATTTAAAAATAATGGATTCCTAAATCAATTTCCACGAATGAAAAATATCACGAACAGTTGCGCCTCTGCTGCTTTCAGGAGCAGGCGACAGTAGTATTGGAACCTTGGCAACTTATCATTTTTTTTTTGTCAAACAACTTATCTTATTTTTGATAGTAGAAACCATGACATGATGAATAGCTCCTGTCGTCAAAGTATTCGAAACACACAAACCAACAAGTATGGGTGTCTTTTAGTAGTGCCATGAAGAGTTCCTTTCAAGTTTAATTTCCCCATTTCGTAAAAGCTAGCACCATAGACATCTCATTTAACAGGATAGGATGCGGAACTTGCTTATAGGCTTATCACGAAAGAGATGGGCCGGCCCAACTTTCTCAGGACCCCCTTTCGATTGAGTTCTTGTCTCGTTGCCCGGAAATCCTATATATCTTCCGGAAATTTTTTTTCTCCCCCACCTTCCAGTGTTTGAGATTCGTGTAAACACTGTGAACCGTTAGATTTGAGCACCGTGAACATTTTTGAAAAATGATGGAACATTTTTATTCAATATTTTTTCCAGTTAAATATTGAATGAGTCATGAGCAACTAGGCCTTAGCAGGATTTATAGATAGATTGCTTATACATTTTCCACAAGGTATAATTCTCAAAAAAAAATGTATATAGGTGCCCTGCTTGCCAGGACCCTGTTTGTGTGTCACTTGAAAGCAACTACAAAATTATATATGTACAATTCATCACACAAAGAAAGAACAGAAAATCAAATGAATCTTTGATCTGAATATCAAATGAGCACGCTTCTTCCCTGCAGTGAGATGTGCAGTTGGGTTTTAAGAAACACGCTACGAAGCTGCAGAGTATGCTAACATCGTGATTGAAAAGTCAAAACAACTATCCCGACGTCGTGATTGACAAACTACAGCTACTTTAAAGTCAAAACAAGTTGAACAAATAGACGTATTGGTGTGGACGTGAGGATGCACTGCACGTAAGCATAAAAGGTGTGCACTATATTCTTAATAAATTGCTTAGAGGTGTCGTCTCTGAAGTTGCTAATCCCTTCGTTTCTCTTCTCCCAAACAACCCTTAAAAAAATCAAAGCAAGCGGTCCTATCATCATCAAGAGCACGCACGTACGTCGTCTGTCCGTGCTTGTATGGTGGCGATGTCGCCTCCACACATATCTCGCGTCTCACCTCAGCTTATCAGGAATGTCAATGATACTTTTCTTAAGCACACATCTTGCATACAAAATGCTTTTGTGTATGCATAGAATCAGCTTGATTCGGTGAGACGCCATAGAATCAGCTTGAATGTCGGCGTGTGTATGTACGTGCTTTCATAGTAAACTGCTTAGAGGTGTTATGAAGAAAAAGAGTGACCCAGAACTATCACTAATAAAAATCAAAGTAGGAAAGAGGCGTGACGCAATGTCCAGTACAGGGACCACCAACGAGAGGAGCGAGTTTGCGTACATGCACTTAGGGACCACCCTGTCCTTGACTTTGTTTCTTATTGTTTAATTTCTTTTCTATCCAAGAAAAAGTCCACCAAATCATCATGCCACGGTATGCATTTCTCATTTTTTTTATTTCTTCTGATCACGCATACATGCATGTACGTGCTTGACGTGGATAGGACATTATCATTGCAATGTCGCGGTCGTGATGCCGGCTCCATATAACTAGCCGTGAGACGACGCGATTGTAGCATTTCTTTATTGATCATACCCTGATCCCTGATTGTCGCGGGTGGCTGATGTTTATTTGTTAATCTTAAAATTCTCTGAATGTTGCTAAGTCTAATTAAGCCAACAATTTTGTTTGTTGGGGCTTCTTTTTTTTTTTGCAGGTACAAAAATCACCTTAATAAGCACGGTTACAAGACAGCTTCATGCTCCAGTATCTTGATTCGCGCAACAAAAAAAAAAAAGTAGAAGCTGTAGCCGTAATAGGCCCTCTAAAACATGCCCTTAAGCGGTGGCGCGTCGGCATTCATTTAAAAGCATAGAAAAGGAGAGAACTAGTGCTTTTACCTTTTTTTGTATATATACTCCCTCCGGTTCAGTATTAGAAGTCGTTTAGGACAGCGACACGGTCACCAAAGCAAAACTTTGACTTCTCTTTTCTATAAAAATATTTGTTGAAAAGTTATATATGTATATTTTTATGAAAGTAATTTTCAAGACCAATCTATTTATATGATTTTCACATTTTCAAACTCAACGACTTAAACGTTATTCATGATTTATATTTCCAATGTTTGACTCAAACCTTGTCCAAAACGACTTCTAATACTAAACCGGAGGGAGTATGTGGCTAAAAGAGATTATCCATTTCTAGGCCGAACACGTGAACAAAATTGCAAGCACCGATAGATTTTCAATATCTTGTACTGTTGATGTTTTTATGGCAGAAAAGTAGAAGGAATCGCAAGTACTAGTCTGCATCTGCCGATAAAGTCAAATAATGCTGACATACCATTGACGATTCAACTATTCCGGCAATCCTCCCGGAGATCTGGAGGAATCCAAATTCAGGATGATGCTATTAATCCCGCCACCTTTTTTTTCTCTCAGGCTCCTCACCTGCTGCCTCCAGCAAGCCGCGCCGCTCCTTCTCGGCATGGACGTCATCGCCACCGCCGCGGCCGCCTCCAATAAAGATTGCTCCGGTTGTCTCTCTTCCCCATCCTCCTCATTCTCTATGGCTCGAACCGTGTGGCAAAGCAGCACGTCGGATCAGCACCGGCTGCCGCCGGAAACGGCCGCCTCGCCGTCGCGGGAAGAGAAGGCCTTCATCGGCGTGCGGCCGAGACCAGTGGGGCACGTTCGCCGCCGAGATCCGGGACTCAACGCGCCGGGGCGCCCGCGTGTGGCTCGGCACCTTCGACACCCCGGAAGCCGCCGCGCTCGCCTACGACCAGGCTGCCCTCGCCACGCGAGGCGTCGCCGCCGTGCTCAATTTCCCCGTCGACCGTGTGCGGGCGTCGCTGGCGCCGCTCGCGCTCACCGCCGGCAGCGGCAGCTGCTCCCCCGTCCTTGCGCTCAAGCGGCGCCACTCCAAGCGGCGCATCACAAGGAGGAGAAGGCTCTGCTCCTCCCCTGTGACGACCATGGCCGCCGACGGCAAGGAACACCGGCCGCCATACCAATGCTTTGATGTATCGACCGCGGCGAAGATGGCCGTGCCGATGCAGGAGCAGGAGCAGGTCCATGGCGTCCTGGAGCTCGAGGACCTTGGCGCTGATTACTTGGACGAGCTGCTCCGTGCATCATGCGAGTTGACCGGTTCAGGTCATGGTTGATCGTCAATGATTCGTCATCGATCGGTTTTCACTATATGAAGCTCGAGCACTATCTACGTACGCTACCGAAACCCGATCTATGCCGTGTGTCTAAATAGTTGTCGTGTGCCAAATCTCAGGCGCACGGCAAAGAGCCTCTTTGCCATGCGCTAGATCAGATGCTCACGGCAAATAAGGAGCACACGGCAACTAGGATCTTTGCCGTGTGCCCTCGGGAAAGCACACGGCAACTAGACTTTTTGCCGTGTGCCCTTCACCAGGCGCACGGCAATCATTCCATCACGTGCGTGGCTCAGCAGACGGCCGTTCGAACTAACGCCGGCCGTTAGGCTTCGCCGTATGTCTCCTAGTGACACAAAGCAAAACAAGCTCTTTGTTGTGTGTCTCCTAATGACACACTGCAAAACAAGTTGTTTGCCGTGTGTCTTCTGGTGACACACGACAAAGTTACAAAAAAAAAGCAATTCTAGCCCTCAAATTTTTTCTACACTCCACATACATTGGCATGTACACAATGTTCCAATTTGATACATTTCTGCATAGGTTTGCTAGATTTAACAAATTAATTTCAATAAAACAATTGTTTTTATAAGTCAAATTTGAACTACAAGTGCATAAAATAATATAGCAAATTGAGTTATAAATTGATATCTATGATAATGAATGCAAAGTAAAGCCTTATCCCAATTTTGAATCAAAATTTTAAAAACCGTGTTTACAAAACATTACCGCGAACATAGGATTTAATAGTGTTTTAGTTCTATAAATTCAAAATGAATTCCAAACATCTTAAACATGTATGTGCTCGCCGCACGGTCGTCGGTGTTCATGGCAGAGTTCTTTGGGCCAATGAAGGAGGCGACAGCGGCTCGTGTGCCGATCCATGACATGGAAGCTAGGGTGTTCAAGGATTTTCTCCATTTCATCTACACCGACTCGCTTCCTGCGTTGGAGGGCGGTGGCCGAGATAAGGCTGTGATGGCTCAGCATCTGCTCGTGGCGGCGGACAGGTATGGCTCAACATCTACTTGTCGCGGCGTATAGGTATGATCTGAAGAGGCTGAAGTTAGTTTGCGAGGATATGCTCTGCAATCATATTAACAGACGCACTGCAGCGGCAATGCTGGTGTTGGCTGATCTACACGGGTGTCACGGGCTTAAGGAGGCATGCTTTGCGTTTCTTTCGTCTCGTGAACATGTAAAGGCCACTATGGCCACTAAGGACTATGAACATCTGAGGAGCAGCTGCCCTTTGCTTCATGACGAACTAGTCGCAAATCTTGCACCTGACATCTTCGAAGGCAACAAAATTAAGAGGTCACTTAGTTGTTTCTCTTAGTAGATATAGATGAAGACGAGGCGTTTACGTCCAATGAATTTGTAATAAACGGAGCAAATTTCCATTTGCGATCAGTGTAGGACAGTAACTGTTCTGGATTTATCCGATGTGTATACCTACATGATGAACAGTTTGTGCATGCACAAGGGTATTGTTTTTTTAACGAACGGCGCACGACGTGTGCGTTTCTATTGATATAGCAGAAAAAATAAGATTATGCTCCTAGAAGGCCATAACCATTAAAAAAGAAAAGAAACTGTAGAAAAAAAATCTAAAGAGAGCCTGGCAGGTTGGATTGGGCCATCAACACTTGTCGAGGCCTCCAGGTTGGTCGCAAGGGTGATTGACGCCACCGCACACACCACATCTTCACTGCTCGTGCACCAACAACATTACCATCACGAGGGAAAGAAGCCGATAGAGGATAGCACACATCGTCACCGCCAGCGCCGTCGTTAAATACGATGTCCCACTCCGAGCTAGTCACTGCCAAGCAGGGCTAGTCGTCATGGTCCGCTGCCAGCAGCGTAGCTGTCAAGCCATTGGCACCGCTTCCACCTCCACTTGAAGATGACCTACACCGGACTAACACCCGCAAGCGGGGCTACCCGCCGTAGATCGCTGCAAGCCGTCGAACCAATGGAAGAGCAACTCCCTCTGGACCTCAACTGCCAGCCACACCCACCGAGATCTAGCAAAATACCGCGGCACCAAGCAAAACCCGTCGCCTCATCGAGGATAGTAGAACACCACATCAAGCCTCCTACAACCATCAGGGGATCTCCTTGCACCGGAACAGCCATCGCTATGCAGGACTGCCAACGCCTCATCGCACACATCCCTACAGGGAAACAATCTGCCGGCCACCTCCTACCATGCCGGCCTCTCACCAATTTTGTGGTCACTCCTGACGCACGGCAACTCCAACCGTTGCCTTGCAACTGCGAAGCAGAAGTCTTTGCCTCTAGACGGTGCACCACATCCCTATCATGGCCGCCCTTGGCCGCAACGAGTGTCTGCACCCTGAGTCGCCTACAGGCTCTCCAACCACTCTACCTCAAGGCCCCAAAAGCACCATGACAGATGCTTGGCACCGACACGGCCGCCGCTATGCGTGACCGAGCGCCACCAAGCAGAGCAGGTAGATATCAGTGCACTGCCCCCGCCGTCAAAACCGAGCAACAACAAGGTTGTCGGGAGGACAGGGGCTGGAAGGGAATTCCGAGACGACGCCTTCAAAAAGGACCACGGCGCAAGGCGCGCCGTCACCGCCTACTCAAGAGATGTTGGGCAAGGCTTGCACCTTGAGTTGCCGAAAGTGAAATAAGGGGAGGCCAATGACAACACCCTCAACAGGGAAGCGGCGCCCATGGCGTTGCCTTTGTCCGCTAGATGCACCTAGCAGAGCTTTCGCCCAGCGCCCCCCCCCCCCCCCTGCCTGCAGCCACCACAAACATCCACGCATGCCATGGCTGACAGCAACTAAGCTTAGATGACGTTCTGATGTAAAGACCTTGCGTTGCGTATAATACATTTTCCCATATATAAAAAAAGATATGACCTCCCGATGTCCATGGGATGTATGTTTGGGTGTTCGCATGTGTAGTGGCAATACCTTAATCTTAGGATGCATCTCGAGCAACTGCCGCAGTGTAGTTAATTCACTGTTGAGTTATGATCCAAATTCAGCCTATATCAAAAGGCTAACTTCTACCGCAGTGTAGTTAATCTTAGGAGATTGGTTCTGTCACATTCTTGTAAGCCGCCGCCGTTGGCATTGTACTCGAACTCCGACATAGTGAAGTTCTTGCTGGCTGACGCCCGTGGTTTTTCCCTCTAACATTTTGAGGGTTTCCACGTTAAATCTCGTGTTCCTTTACTGCTTTGATCGTTTACTTTAATCGTTTATTCGCTGTCGCGTATAACATTCACCATAACTGATTTGGCTGGATTTGAATCTTGAACATAGAAAGTTCTTGTATCGTCAATTATTTATTGATGTAGACGCTTTGTGATGAATATCAAAACCAGCCAAAAAAATCTCTAATAGTTGTCTATAGGAAGAAAATTATATTGCTACCCTCTCTAATAGTTCACTTTATCTGGTTAACCGACCAAACAAGATTTAGGCTCAATTTCCTATCCCAAACTATTTCAATTGGTTCGATCCACCACCTAATCAAATTCTCTTTGGTAGATTGTGCGTGAAGATAAATATAATTGCATTGTCGTAACATGCTTCGCCTTGGAACCAGTACGCGATCCCAACTTTACTCTTGACCGTAACTTCTCTCCCTCACGCTCTGTCGATCCGACCCCACCGCTTGCTTCCCTCTTTCGTGGGGGGGGGGGGGGGGGGGGGGGGCATGCGCTGTAACCTTATCACATTGCAGACCAACTCCATTCCCTTTCCTTCTTCTGTTCCCACCAGCGACGGCATGCGAGCCGGCAGGAGAGGACCCGAGTGCGGGGCAGCGGTGGGCTCGCCGGCGAGTTGAGCAACGGACGCGGCGCGCTCCCCGCCCAACCCCGCGCCTGCTCGCTCGTCGTCGGGGTAGCACTCGCTCTGTGCGCTCGATGTTGCACGTGGGCGGTGTCCAGATCCCGTTTTCTTCCTCCCTCCGCTCCGTGCCGATTGAGGCTGCCGCCACTCTCGCGCTCGCTCCGTGCTGCCTTCCAAGACGCTCCGCCCGATTTGATGCTGCTGTCGCTGCGTGCTACTGCCGTCGTGCCCCCATCTCCAAGCGCTCGTCCCGTGTGCCTCCGCGCCGGCACGAGCGCGGCGGGAGCAGCGCCGCCGCTGGCCGAGCCTCCCCGGCGAGCCAAGCGCCGGCGGCAGCCGGGATGGGCGTAAGGCGCGGCGGCGCTGGCCAGGCGCGAGGCACGACTGCCGCAGATGGCAGGTAAATTTTTTCTTTCACTTTTTTTTTGCAAAATCTTTATAAAAACTTTTTCTGCAAAACTTGTTTGAAAATCTTTTATCATCTTTTTTTTGCAAAACTTTTCTAAAAAAACTTTTTTTAAAATCTTTTATCATCTTTTTTTACAAAACTTTTCTAAAAAGCTTTTTTGAAAATCTTTTGCAAAATCCTTTTTGAAAAACTTTTTGAGAATCTTTTCCTGGAAAACTTGTGTTGTTGTCAAACTTTTCTGCAATTTTTCAAAATTGGCACATCGGATACTATCCCGATGGCTCAAGGTCGTATCACAAGAAGCAGTGGATATCGGTCTTCGTCTACCACGACGGTCCAGCAGGTACCAACGACAATAATGGTGGCAGCGTCATGGCACACTTCGAGCTCAGCTTACTCAAGCCGAATGGGAAGCCAGTCTCGACGTACAGGAAGACAAGCTCCGTAATGTGCTTCTCAGATCATGATAAGAAATGTTGGGGACACGAGGAGTTCATCAGGAAGGACGACGAGATCAGACTCATCAAACATATTGCGAGGCATAACAGCTTTCTGATTAGGTGCGATGTCACGGTGATTAGAGAGAACCGTGTGGAGACCGCCGCGTCGCCGACGCTTGTCGTGCCGCCTCCGGACCTCCACCAGCATATGGCGAACCTCCTGGAGACCCATGTTGGGGCGGATGTGACGTTCGATGTCGGTGGCGAGCTGTTCAAGGCGCACCGGGCGGTGCTCGCAACCCGGTCGACGGTGTTCATGGCGGAGCTGTTTGGGAATATGAAGGAGAAGGCGGCCTCGTGCGTGAAGATCGACGACATTGTCCCGAACGCGTTTAGGGCCATGCTCCACTTCATCTACACCGACTCGCTGCCGAAGATTGGGGATGGTGACATGATGGCGATGGCTCAGCATCTGCTTGTCGCGGCGGACAAGTATAACTGGAGAGGCTGAAGTTGATATGCGAGGACAAGTTGTGTAGCTACATTGACTCGAAGACGGTGGTGAATACGCTGCTGCTGGCGGACCAGCATGGTTGCAAGTGCCTTGAGGAGGAATGCCTGAGTTTCGTCAAGTCCCGTGGAAATTTCAAGTCGGTCATGGCGAGTGATGATTTTGAGCTTCTCATAAGGAGTTACCCGTCTCTCGTCAAGGAGTTGCTAGCCAAGTTCGCCCACAGATTTTCTAGTCGGTGCCATATATGTTTGTCGATCTGTAATTGGCATCAGAAAAAGCATACATGTACAAAGTTCTAGTCTCAGAGTGATACAATTCTGTTTTTACAATATCGTGCATGAAGAATTGTGGCGCACGTATTTTTGTCGTCATTTTTTAGCACTTTATGCGCATTTCAGCCGCCAGGATGGCCATTTGATATATGCTAGTCAACAACTAGATAAAGGTTTGAATGGACGATCCCCGTATCTATCTGCACTGTAAAGGACCACAAAATTTCCGTACCAAATTTTACGTGTTACTCTTACCCTTCCAACACCGTCAGATTTTATGATGATCTAACGCTCTAGATTAACCTAAAAAGTCCATGTTGACTACATGATTAAAATTTTTTAAAACATGTGCCTATGGCATGTACCCTTCTGCTACTATACTATAAAGGACAACGAAATTTTCGTTTCGTCCTTCGTCAAAATTAACAATTGGGCCCACATCCCTCTTACACCGTCAGATTTTATGATGATCGAACGCTCTAGATTAATCTAAAGAGTTCATATTGACTACACCACTAATTTAGTAATGCTTTTAAAACACATGCCTGCGGCACGTGCCTTTCTGCTAGTCTATATTATAAAGGACGACTGAATTTTTGTACCAAATCGTACGTGTTACTCTTACCCCTCTAACACCGTCAGATTTTATGATGACGATCGGATGCTCTAGATTAATATAAAGGTACATATTTGTCGGACATGGAGGCCTAAGGCCCACACGGACGCAGGAAATACTCTAAGGAGGATATGACAACGAGTAGACACCGTGACGCAAGGCAACACAGGACTCTACGAAAAATGGAAACTAGTCGGTAATAGGAAAGCACTCGCATAGCGAGGCTTGCTCGGGTTACTACTCGAATTAGACTAGAATCTACCCTTGTAACCCTGCCCGCCAGTATATAAGGCTGGACAGGGACCCCTCTCAAAAGACAAATTCTGAATCTCAAGTCAGAGCACTCCTTACAATCAAACCCTTAGAATATAGAGAACCTCGACTAGTCTTGGAGATCATCGATCAACAAGACAAGCTTGTACTCATATTCACCCTACGTAATACAAGGTCAACAACAGGACGTAGCGTATTACGCCTAATTGGCGGCCCGAACCTGTATAAATCTCGTGTCATGTAATCGTCGAGTTCCTGATTCTACTGTCACTCCACCGAAACTCTGCTATCTAGAGATACCTCTTGGTAGGACTGCCGGTAAAACACCGACAATATTCACTACATCTCTAATTTAGCGGTATTTTTTTTACCTACGCCAGACACATGCAACACATGTGCGTCCACGTTACCTTTTTTGTTACCTATCTATCATCACGTTACTTTTTTTATTTGTCTGTCCTTGTCGGACACACATGCATGCAACACATACACAATATGGTTTTTTTTACTTCAGTCTCGTATCGCTAAATCAAAAATCTTGGTCGGACTCACCTTAAAACCATCGTCCAACGTACGCCGCTAAAACAAAAGCTCCATCGTCCAACGCCGCTAAGACAAAAGAATTCATGTGCGCCATCCGACGGAGGCTAAAATAAAAACTCAAAAACTCCATCGGCGCTGTGTAGTGGCGGCAGTCGTTTTTGTTGACGATAAGACCTCGACCAAATGCTTACGATACCCCCGGCGCCAAGCTTTGCCAGCAAAGCCAAGACCCCAGTCACCGCCACCACAATCAAATTGCTTCGCATGGACAATTTTAACGGAAAGCAAGTGGAGGTACGCGCTACAATTCGAAAATATCAACGTCCATATCGAGTAAAAAAAAAGCTCAAGCGGCTGATCCAAGTTTGATGTAGACAACAAATGCATTAGGCAGAGGGACGACGTACGCGAGGAGGTGGTCTCCTAAAGTAATTGAACACATTAGTGAGTACTTGTAAAAAATTACACTAATTTCATTTTATTAGAAAGATCATATCCTGATGCAACAGGAAAAAAGAGTTATAATTATAAATTTCAATAAATATATAATATTTTATTCAATAAATTTATTAAAACACGTGCCTACGGCACATGCCCTTATGCTAGTATTGATATATAAAGGACGACGAAAATTTCGTACCAAATCTTACGTGTTACTCTTGCCCCTCCAACACCGTCGGATTTTATGATGACGATCAGATGCTCTAGATTAATCTAAAAAGTTAATCTTACATTTTACTATTAAAATGCCTACACCGTTTGATTTAATGATGATTGAACGCTTTAGATTAATCTAAAGAGTCCATATTGATTACATCAGTAATTTAATATTTTTTAACACGCGCCGCAACTTCTGCTAGTCTATATTAAAAGAGCGAAAGAATTGTGATAGTCAATCGTCAAAAGACACATTGATCCGACAGGTGGACCCACGGGTCATGTACGTAAGCAGCCAGTACTCTTTCTCATGCTACACGTCAGCCCCTAAGACTCTTTTTCACGCTATATTGGTCATGTACGTGAGTATTCAAGACTATTTCTCATACTACACATTAGGCACTAGAACTCTTTTTCACACTATGCTTTTCTTAAAACACGTGCCTGCGGCACGTGCCTTTGTGCTAGTATTGACAAAAGTCGATGATATATGCCCCACTCTAACTTGTTTTAACTAAAAATAGTTCCTTTATGCCATTTGTCTTTTTCAAAATATTCATAAAGCAACTTTTTGACAACTCAACATTTTCCATTACCTTTTTTTATGACTCAACATTTTAATGAGAAATATACGATGCTAAAAAGAAGTTAAAAATTTCAATCAAAGAAACTAATATAAGGTATGTAAAAGTATACGTACGCGAGAGTCGAGAGTACGAAATTCTCGACACACTTGTTAACGTTCGTATACCAACCAAACTCCCCGAGATGTCCGTATTCTCGTCGGAATCGGCAGAATACCGAATTCTCCACGGACTTGCTATCCGACTCCCTGCACGTATCTATCATCGTTCCTTCACGACAGCATGTATACAAATTACCGCACGCGCCTCCTGCTGCGCCATGTTCTGAACCGATCCATCGCATATTCGCGTTTGCACCGGCCATCTAGTACACATACGCATGGCGAGCTCCTCCGTTGCCACCGGCGGAGACGGCGGCAGCACAGCAGCGATGACAACGACGACCATCTTCCGGCCGGAGGTTGTGACCGGCTCGCACATCCTCGACATCCAAGGGTACTCCAAGACGAAGGGTTTGATCGGCGTTGGCAACCACGTCTGTTCTAGCGCGTTCACCGTCGGAGCGTATAGCTGGTGTGTTTGGTACTTCCCTGACGGCATGAATGAGTCGAGTGAAGATTGCATATCCGTTCGTCTTCGCCTCATCGATCCTGGTGATGACAGTAAGGTCATGGCCGAGTACACGTTCAGCTTGCTCGACCAGGATTCAGAGCCATGGTACAGCAAGAAATGCTCAATGGTACGGTTTTTCGACAGCGAATGGATGTGGGGCTTCGATTGCTTCATCGAAAGGGAGGGTTTGGAGTCGTCGCCGCAATTCCAGGGTGACCGTTTGAGGATCAGGTGTGATATCACCATGGTTGCTAACAAGATCATTGCAGAGACCACCGGCAAACCATTGCTCGTAGTACCACCATCCGACCTGCACCAGCATCTCGGAGATCTACTAAGAAATTCTAAAGTTAGAGGGGATGTGAAGTTCAAGGTTGGCGGGAAGAAGTTCAGGGCACACCGGAACATTCTTGCTGTTAGGTCATCGGTGTTCATGGCGGAGCTTTACGGGAAGATGAAGGAGAAGAAGGCGGCTCGCATACGGATCAAGGACATGGAACCGACAGTGTTTGAGGCGTTTCTCCACTTCATTTACAATGACTCTTTGCCTGAGGATGACAAGGGTGACAGCAGGATGGCGATGGCCCAACATCTGCTTGTGGTGGCCGACAGGTACAACATGGAGAGGCTGAAGCTTATCTGCCAAGTCATATTGCAGGACTACATTGATACAGATAATGCAGCGACTATGATGGTTCTGGCTGATCAGCATGGGTGCCATGGGCTCAAGCAGGCATGCCTTCGGTTCATTGCTTTTCCTCGCAATATGAAGGTGATCATGGCGACTGAAGGTTTTGAGTACCTGACAAGAAGTTTCCCCTCTCTTCTCAAGGAGCTGGCTGACAATATTGCCGTCTAGATCCAACAGCTTGAATAAATGGTTTTGAAAAAATTGTCCAAGACATTCGCTTCGAGAGCTGGCTGACAATATTGCCGTCTATACCCATCAGCTTGAATAAATGGTTTTGAAAAAAATTGTCCAAGACATTCGCTTTGAGATTAGGCTCTTGTGTTTTTTATGTACAGAATTAATATGTTTCTCATAAACAAAACATTTAGAGGAATAATTTTTATGGCAGCAAATGGTGCAGGGGAATCAGCTTCAACAACCACAAAATACCCTCAGCACAGTGCCTGTTTGGTGGAACAGTCTGCTGCAAGCTGGGCTACTGGCAAATGATGAAGAGATGCAAGTGGTCGTCTACACAGCGTGGAATGTTTGGAAAGAGGGCTGCCGTCACGTGTTTCTCTTTGTTTCTTTTTGCGAACCTCAAGTTCTTTTGCACTCCAGGACTGTACAGTTTTCATACTATTCTCTTTCAGGTGTTGCTAGTTTACGGTCGCCCGTACGGAGCCTTCTGTCCGGACGATTTCAGACAGCCTCATTTTAGAAAAGTCGACTGATCCACTCTTTCCTTTTATAGTAATTGCTTTTTAAAAAGAGTTGTTGCAGCAAAAATGGGAAAACTTTTCTGCAAAAAAGTAAAAAAATTCAAAACAGTTTTTGCAAAAGGTTTTCAAACAATTCAAAGAAGTTTTTGCAAAAAAGTTTTCAAACAATTGGAGAACGATTTTTCAGAAAAGTTTTAGCAAACACATCCAGAAAAGTTTTCACCAAAATGGAGGAGCAAGATTATTCAGAAAAATTTACACAAAATTTTCCAGGAAAGTTTTCAAAAAGTGGAGAAGAAAGATTTTTGAAAAAAATCAGAACATGTTTGAGGAAAAAAAAAGGAAAAAAATGACAAACCTGTAGGGCCGGCCGTCGAATGCGGAGCTCGGTCGCAGTCGTTGTGTCCCTGGCCGGCCGTCGGCCGTCGCCTCACCCCATTCCGGCGAGGGCGGATCTCCGCTGCTGTCTCGCCCCTTCCGCTGGATCCATGGAGAGAGGAGTGGATCTACAGGAAGGAACGGGAAGGGGAGGCGTGGATAGGAAAAGCTGGCAGCAGGCCTCACCACGTGAGGGTGGAAAAAGAGAGGCGGGGTGTGGAATCGACCATACCGACGGTCGACGGTAAGTTTAACATTCCGTTCTCTTTCTACTATAATGAAAAGGTAAAGCACCTACCATTTTTGCTCAAAAAAAATAAGAGGGACAATTTCAGTTTTTAGCGGAATATTAACAAATTCAACTGGCATAACAATATTATAAATTGTTGTGATTTTTTGTATTGAGCTAAACATCCAAGAGGGTACATTTTTTTAACAGTTTTGACTACGCTTGTTCTGGCTGAGCAGCATGGGTGTCATGGGCTGAAGCAGGCGTGCCTCAGGTTCATCGCTTTTCCTTCCAATATGAAGGTGGTCATGATGACTGAAGGTTTTGAGTACCTGACAAGAAGTTTCCCTTCTCTTCTCAAGGAGCTAGCTGCCAATATTCCAGTGTAGAACCGTCAGCTTGAATAGTTTTTTATTTTTGAAAAAATTGTCTAAGACATTGGTTGGAAGATCACCTAGGCTGTAGATTCAAGCTGAAGTGCGCAAGCTTAGTGAACTCGCTCAGCTTTGCCGTAGTTCCTGCCGGATGAGCAGCTATCGTCTGATTACTAGACAGAGTCCAATCTAGAGCTATATAGCTATTAAGTGCAACCGTTTTCACATGACTCATGTTGTATGATTTCTTTCATGCATGCTTCTTATTAGTGAAAAGGACAATGCCATTTTTCGACATGGAGTATGTTTCTCGTGAACACAACAATTATTTCCTCTAAGGGAACAATTTCATTTTTGAGCTCAGTATTAACAAATTAAATGGCAGAACTTTATACCGTGGATTATGGTTACTTTTGCATTCGAAATTTGTTTTGTGGCCTTTTGGAATTTAGAGCAGCGGAACATACAAATTATGTTTTTTTTACTATTTGCAATGGACTAAATAAACTACTACTATATTAATCTAAAGGTGGTCATAGGAAGTGATGATTTCGAAAACACGGTGAGAAGATGCCCGTCTGTGGGCAGTCAAATAATAATCTTGCTCGGCTGATACTTCCTGTCGGTCGAGACGAGAAGCCCGCAGATTTGATATCTCGGGTCTTCTCAAGTTTATGATTGGAATAAAACGGTTGGTAAATATGATTTATCTATCACTACTGCGAAAACCATTATCCTCATCGGCCCATACGAAGCGGGCTAAAATGGCTCACTTAGTTTAAATGATTTTAAGCGGTGTGAACGGTGACGTTTAGAATAAATCGATCAAACGAAACGGTGGAATTCATTGGCAGGCTCGGTTAACTAAACCAAGTGGTGTAGGAAACAACCAGTTAGAGTAATTGCTTATCGTAACTGGCGCATTACATGCCAACTATATTGACTGGTTTACCGAAGCGGTTTATATTTGACCTGATTGCTTTGGAAATTTAAACCGCATATTGGAGAAGTTCCCATGTGTGAAACCGAGGGTTGTCTTGTGCATCTTGCGATACAAGTTGAGCGCAACCAATTTTTTTTCTTTGCAATCTCTCTCTTCTCATTTGACTATAAATAAAGCCCACATGGGTCTCTTCTTCACACCGTACCCAGCCACGACTCAAAGAATAGATCTGATAGGCAGAAAGCTCATGCTTCTTGCCTCCATAGCCACACCTTCCATTTCTGATCGCTAAGACAATTATCGTGATAAGGTTGGGTTTCTGCCCCCTTGATCAATCTTTTTTTTATGAAGCTAGGAGGTACAATCGCTAGGAGAATTCTCGTGATGACCTTCACCATGCTCTCCAGGAAGAAAACGATCAAGGCGTGGTTGATAGGATGCCCTTTACCCGCTGGCCAAGATGGAGGAGTTCAAGCGCATCGCAAGCCCGACGCGTAGGAAGGTAAGCTCCGACAGATTTGCTATTGTTCGTCCTCTCCGTCTTTGCCCTATTGCTCTCCCCTTAAGGGGATTTATCAGATCCGACAATGATGAACAAAATCATCATTTGATCGGCAACGATGAACAAATTCATCCGTATACTTGTTCCTTTACAACTTTGTTACAATTCTTATGTAATGTGTCGTCTTTGATCAATAAACAGTTAGATATATCATGTTTTTTACAATTTTATGGACTCATTCAAAGTGACGTGCTATCAGACGCTTAGAATAATCACAGCAGGCACATGTCCTCCAACCGGTCCATCTTGCACGAGAAGTTGGTAGTGTGTGGCTCTATTTATTGGAACTCTACTTCTTCGTTCATCCCCTGCATCTGTTCCCGTTTTCCATTTTATTTGCAACGAAACCGAGAGCGCCATGGATGCGCGGGCGGCCATGGAGGCGCGGATACGAGGCACTTCCGTGGAGGGTGGCCACCTCCAATTCGCCGCGAGCATGTCTCGCAACGGGTGATCGAACATCTTCGGGTCATCCTCGGAGATTAGATTCGCATTGTCGTCGCCTATGTTTCGCCTCGACTGGAAAAAATGGTGGACAAAACATTAAGTATTTTCACCATTGAAAACACTTAGTGTCGCCGGATCCCTAAATCACTCAAGTGCTGCATAAACACGTCCTTTAGAATTTCTCTGCTACGCTATCACACATACCGGCGATATTGCCACAACGGGCGATTTCGTGGCAATTAGCGCCTGTTAAACTACATGGAAGGGCAGAGCGGTTTCAGGTGAAGCGTTTCCAAACATTCGATTTTAGAACGGCTTCAAGGTCGAAACCGTCAATGAAGCTAAAATGGGCTTTCACTCTGGTTTCGTGGACAGATTATGGATATGAAGCTAAAAACGGTCTCGGTAGCAGCAAATCCGGAATGAAGAATCGTTCTAGAAATTATTTTTTTAAACAAAATATGGACCACATAAGTATAAAAAAATACATAAGTTGTCACAAATAAAATATGGACCACATAAGTATAAAAAAGTGTTGTCATAGTCACAAATTTATATACAAATTGACATAAAAAAATAAAGTTGTCACACATATAAACAAAAGTTGCCATAAAAACAGAAACCATGATACAGATGAGTTGCCATATGTATAAAATATAAGTTAATGCAAACAAAATCTATCATACATTCATACACATAAGTTGACATAGGTTGTTATGCACATAAGTTGTTACCACACGAGCCCAATATATATATGAGTTGCTATAGAAAGAGAGCAAAATTGTCATATAAGTTGCTACTCAAGCAAAACATGGTCAAAACATATGCAAGTGGGGTCTAGTTTTGTTCGTCTCATCGTGTAGAAAACATTGGTGCAATCGGTACTCTAATTACATGTAATATGAAGGAGATAAAATATACTTTATAGAACCTTTAAGAAAAGAAAGACAAGCATGCATGGGAGCCAGCACACGAGCAAATGTGTGTGGTGGCGTGTGGAGTTGCTGTCGCTGGGTTGCAGGCATAAGGCAGGCTACAACGCGAGGCTGATTCAATAGGTGGTCGTTGGGCCGTGGCTGCAAGACAGGCTAGAGGTGGGCCGGACTGCGTCGCGCGCTCGCAAAAAGTAGCGACCAGTCGTCCAAAAGCTTTTTCCCTTACGAACATGGTTAAGAAATCTATCTATAAAGCCAACGAATAATGGCCTATTCAACATTTCAACTTTACAATGTTGAATGAAAAATATTTATGTTCAACCTATAGTTTCTCAACTTCGGTCAAAAACCTATAGTTTTTCAAAACTGTTGAAGTTCAATATTTTTTTTTGAAAAATGTTGACAAAAAAATAAACGTCGACATTTTTCAAAACAAAATCTTAAACAACATTTTTAGAAAAAAGATAAACCAACGTTTATTAATTAAAACATGTTGAATGTCAACTTTTCAAAAAAATGTTGAGCCCATTTCAATATTTCAATATATTTTATGCTTTTCTTTCAAAGTTTATAGTTTTTTTTAAAAGATCTGCCGCTGGCGGCCACTTCTTCTCCGGCTCCATCGGTAGGCGCCACGATGATGGTCTGGTAGCTGAGGCAGCGACACGTCGCCAAGGCACGCGTGGGGGCCACGGCGTGGCAGCTGGGCCAGGTGGCCGACGGTGGAGCGCTGGTACCACTACAGGAAAATTGACCTTTAGTACCGGTCACAGGACGGGTTAGTACCGGTCGGTGTGGCCGGTACTAAAGGTCCGGTACTAACGTGGCGCACGTTAGTACCGGTCGCAGCTAGCCGGTACTAACGTGCGCCTGTTAGTACCGGCTGGTTTCATAAGCCGATACTAAACCGCCACATCCCGCACGGGGCCTGGCGGGCGGTTTAGTACCGGCTGGTAATATCAGCTGGGTACTAACCTCTTTTTTTCATTTATTTATTTCCTTTTCTATTCTTTTTGGTTTTATGCGTATTTGCATGCGTATTTATACCGAATCCGACTATACGTACCTGTACTACTGCATTGCAAGTATTTCTATTACGCCGATATCGCATTAATATTATATACATATATATACATACATACATCTATAAAGTTTACTACTAATACTTGAAAGATCCAACAAAATACATGTTTTATTCTAGATATTACAAACTACACTTGTATGCCAGCCTCGACATTAGCTGCTGGGACGCTTTCGTAGGGATCGCCATAGAATTCTCCGTTTTTATCGATGACTTCATCGAGCAGGAATCCGCACATAGATTCTTGAATTGCCCTGACCCGAGCGACTTCGATGAGATCTTCTTTCATGGACCATTTCTGTAACATTTTAAAAAAATAATTTTAAAGAATTACATATTATAATGAAACAATAATAAATTACTCTAAACATTTCCACATATAAACGTGAGAATAAAACAATAATAAATTAAAATTAATTAGCAGAATTGATTGTGCTCACGTACCGTGAATGCTTCTGCCGACATTTATCCCTTTTCGCTTACGAAGTTATCGATCCACTCGCATACGTAGTAACCACACAAGTTGTTACCTTTTTCCTGTCTCATGCACTATAGGGAAATGAGTTATGACATAGAATAATTAAATGTTTATTTCAAATGACAAAAGAGGTAAGAATCTATTCATACCGTTTGGTCACTCCTAAATCGAAGATGCTCGACTTTCATTTTTAAGTGTTTTTCGAAGAAGCGGGCCCACGCCTTGTTGATCAAGTTGATGAGTTTTTCGTACATGGATCTATCTTACCTCAACGAGTCATAGATCCAGACCGTGTGGGTTTCCATCTCAATAGCAAAGAGTATCCAGTGAAAGCTGTTCATATACATTCACAAAACCAACCAATTAATGTTGATTATAATAGTTATTAATTAACATTATTCTGATGGTATTGAAAAAGTGACGAAAGACTCACTGATGATTGTATGGCAACAGAATGAATGGACACATGATTTGCTTACGCAGGCCTCTACATATAATGTCGACCACTTGACAAGAACGTGATGCGAAGGTTTCCTCGTGTATAACATCGGGGTCCAGGAAACCGATGTTATGGAAGTTTCTTTGGCGGGCAATTTTAATTTTTTGCCTACGGAAAAATAAAACCACAAAATCAATTAAGGATTAGTCAACAAACAAGGAACGATTAAAAATAAAATAATAAGACGAGCAGAAACACTTACATGCACCATACACTCATGAGGCACTTGTGAAGAGCATCTTGATGGTACAAATCATAAAGTGCCTCAAACTCGACCATACATGGCCATTTCCCCGCCAAAAATGATCATCTCTTATCCGAGCTGGGAACATCGTCATTCCGTTTTTAGAATGGACCATATACCACTTGTGCAACGCGGCCATTCTCGTTTGTAGATACGGTAATAACTCTGTCCATATGAGAGGCTCATCTAGTACAAACTTCTTTCGACCTTTTTTTTCTAGTACGGCATTCCCTAACAACTGAGCCTTTGTCAAATCCGTTAGAATTATCATCTCAGCCATGGTCATCGGATCTGTTGATTCATTTGGACGTTCCTCGTTCCGCACTACCAACGGAGCGATCGATTGTTGTGATCGTTCTCCGAGCTGGAGAATCGGCTTTGCATTTCTTTTTTGGTTCTTGGGGTTGGCGTGGAACTTTCTGATCTGCCGATCATAATCCGATTATTTCTGTTTCTCCCTTGGCGTGGTCGTCTCTTTCATGAAGTATGCTTTCCCAATTGGATCTATTTCTAACTTCTTTTTCAAAGCCATCCTCTTCTCCTTCTGTGCATCGAAGAAGGCTCGAACTGGGTCAACTTCGTCTTCCATGTCCACAACCTTCTCTTTCTTCTTGCTCTGCCGCTTAGAAGGTGGCTGGCCCGAAGGTATCGTGTGTGCCTTCCTCTCTCGCTGTTCTGCGGCTTGTGATGGCGGGGTTGGCTCGCTGTGCGCTGCTGCTGATGGCGGGGCTGGGTCGCTGTGTGCTGCTGGTGATGGCGGGGCTGGGTCGTTGTGTGCTGCTGGTGACGGCGGATCCATGTTGGTGTCCCGTGCAGCCGGTGGAGAAGGTGGACCACCGCTTTGATTCTTGTCAGCTGGCGTTGGTGATCTTTGTCTAGAGCTCTGAGGGGAACCTGTGGCGCCTTGCACCAATCTTATATCACGTTTTGGTCAAGCGACCCATGTGCTTATGGCATGTTGTAGCTCTGTTTCTTCTGGACCTAAAGGGATTGGAGCTCCACATCATCCCAGCCATCTTTCAACCGATCAATCTAGACATTGGCATATCCTTCAGGAAGCGGCCGGCAATGCAATATCTCCCCTTGTACAGGTAGTTCCGCTAAACCCTCAGCACAAACTTTGAGCTTTTTCCCAACAGGATACAGAAGCTCACATTTGGTACTCACAGTGATGGAATCAATGGGGCACAGATGTGGTTGCTCTGCGTCACTGACACTGCTACGACGCTGGGAGGCGGGACTGATTTCCAAATTGGGAGCTGGTTGTACCGAGCGTTGGCTTACTACTACCTAAAGAGAAGCTATCCGCTCTTCTAGAGCACAGAAATTCTCTGCAGCCACTACCTTGCTTCTGCATCTGCTTCGGTACGATTCAAGATCTTCAGCAAAGCCATGTTTCCATGGAACTACACCCATGCCTCGGGTCCGTCCAGTGTGTTCTGGATTTCCAAGAGCGTAAGTCAGCTCGTCTTTCTCTCTGTTTGGCCGGAAAGTTCCATCTTCCACACGCCTCATTGCCTCTTGGAGTCTTTGGGTAGCCTCTCGTAGTGCATCGCTAGTCACAAACAACCCAGTATCCAGGTCTAGTGTGCCTCCATGAACATAGAAGTAATATCTTGCTCATTTTGGCCAACACAAGGTCTGCGGCATGATCCCCTTTTCAATTAGACATGCCTCCATCCTTTCCCATTTCGGAATCGCAACCGCATAACCGCCAGGCCCTAGATTATGGCTGCTTGTCCTTTTGCTTGTCGTTTTGCTTGAATTTTCTTTGGCTTGCTGTGATCGTGCCACGCTGTCTGCCGACGTCTTATTCTGCACGAATTCATTCCACCAAAGTCGTTGCTTCTTGTAATGTTTCTCGAAATCTGGAGTAAGATCCTTTTTGACAAACTCTCGAACGAACTTCTTCTTGAAGGTCTGGAATTGAATAGCCATCTTCTCAAAAGCCCATTTCATCACTTTATCTTCTTTTCCCTCCAGAAAGAAGAAATGATCCTTTATCTCTTTCCGTAACATAGCTTTCTCCGAAAGTGGAACAATATCTTCTTCATTGTCACTTGATTTCATTCTCTTCCATAGCCTGTACTTTATGGGCACGTTTTCCCACACAAGAGCGCCCACTTGATTTACAAACGTTGTCTTGACGCCAGGAGGGTGTGTCGGCTCGCCGTTATCAGCCACTGCCGTGATGGTCGTATGACCTTCCATCTTCCTCTTAGATCCACGTTTCCGTTTTTTCTTTATCGATTCTGCTGTCTGCAAAAATATATATCAACTAATTAATACATGTAAAAATAATATTTAATGTATGTACATAGAAAGAATCAAATTTGTCTTACCACGACTTCCTTAGCATTTTCTTGATTTTCCTCTTCATCACTACCTTGCTCATGATTACTATCTCCCTCCACATCAGAATTCAAGTTCAAATACTGCCTGCCATCGTCCTCAGGTCCTTCTTCATTCTCAACGGGAGGTACGTACGAGCCACCGCCACCTCGAATGATCTCATGCATGTAGTCTTCGTTGTTATTGAAAGGATCCATTTTCACTGACAATAAAAAATATTAAGTCTCAAATATTGTCTAGTATTTTCCCCTAATTTTCTAGCATTTCATACTATTTTCTAGCATTTCATACTATTTTCTAGCATTTTATACTATTTTCTAATATTTTTATCTTAATTACATAAAAAGATAAAAAAAAGCGCTGACGTCAGCACTGTGAAGTGTTGACGTCTGCGCTGGGCACGTTACATGTCCAAACATTATCTAGTATCTTCCACAAATTTTCTAGCATTTCCTACTATTTTCTAGCATTTTCTACTATTTTCTAGCATTTTCTACTATTTTCTAATAATTTTATATTAATTACATTAAAAAATGAAAAAAAGCGCTGATGTCAGCACTGTGAAGTGCTGAGGTCAGCTCTGGGCATGTTAATGTCTAATCATTATCTAGTATCTTCTGCTAATTTTCTAGCATTTCCTACTATTTTCTAGCATTTCCTACTATTTTCTAGCATTTTCTACTATTTTCTAATATTTTTATATTAATTACATAAAAAATGAAAAAAGCGCTGACGTCAGCACTGGGCACGTTACATGTCCTAACATTATCTAGTATGTTCCACTAATTTTCTAGTATTTCCTACTATTTTCTTGCATTTCCTACTATTTTCTAATATTTTTATATTAATTACATAAAAAATGAAAAAAGCGCTGACGTCAGCACTGTGAAGTCGGTCGGATTTATCCCCTATGCTCCAACCGCTACCGTGAGAAAACAACAGATCGAATCAGCGACAAATACACGGGTCGATTAATCTGACCGCACATGAAAAGCACCGGTCGGATTGATCGCGTATGCTCCGACCGTTGTTGAGTGAAAACCACCGGTCGATTGATCCGACCAGTACAAGTGCCTTCGGTCAGATCGATAGGTCAACAGACGAGTCACTGACCTAACCTTTCCCTCAGTGCGATTCGATCTGTATTCCCTCAAGTGGCTCCGGCGCGGGGGACGGCGGCGACGCTGGCACGGGGACGACGGCGCGGGGACGGCGGCGGCGGCGGGGACGACGACGACGTGCGCACCGGGGGGCGGTCGACGACGAGCGGCGCGGGGCGTCGGGCGCCGGCAGCGGGGACGACGACGAAGGGCGAGGCGGCGGAGACGGCGCGAGGGAGAGGAAGGGGCGTCGACGACGGAGGAGACGACGACGTGATTTCCGCTAAGTGTTTGGGAAGAAGAAGGGGGTTTTATACGGGGAGGCAGGTTAGTACCGGCTGGCCTCTCCAGCCGGTACTAACTTGGCACGGGGGCAGGTTAGTACCGGCTGGGGAGGCCAGCCGGTACTAATCTACACCAGTTAGTACCGGGTGGCCTCCCCAGCCGGTACTAACCTGCCACGTAGCGCGGGAATCGAAAATTGGGGAGGCAGGTTAGTACCGGCTAGGGGGGACTACCCGGTACTAACTTGTCTCGCCCATTTTCTCTTATTTTTCATTTTTCTTTTTATAAAATTATGTTTATACTTATTTTATGCTACATAATTAGCACAATAAAGTAAAAATTAGAGAATTAAATTTGTTAGCATATGTTAATTATAGGCACACAACAAAAATATTAATTAGCACAATAAGTACCTTTAGCAATTAGTAGCAATTATGTCTAACTAATAGGGTATATACGTGGTTATATTTGTGTTATTCGTAATAAATCGAAAACATCTCATTTTCAACCATGCAAAAATACACAACACTATTATCAGTAATATTCTATACAATGATTTCATCAATTTAAAGAAAACTTTGTTAGTTGTTTCTAATTTATTGTTTCAACGATCCTAGTAATTCGAAATTAATGGATGTAAAAAATATTTCTACCATGCAAAAATATAATATTGTATTTTGATGATATTGTGTCACAATTCCATGAACAGTATCAAGAATTGAGACAAATATGGCACAGTTCTTACATTATTACGTAACTTAAAACTACTCATCATTATCTATTACATGGTGGATAATCTTTCTTTTCACGAAAGTTCCTTGGACGTGATCGCGACGTAAGTAAGGCGTGTCCTCTTTAGATAAGAGGATGCTGGGGTCAACATCAACTGAAAATGGAGGACCATCATCGATCTGGTCATAATCTTCTGACTTGTCTGAAATATCCTCAACTCCAACAACTTTTCTTTGACCTGGAAGAACTATGTGCCGTTTCGGCTCATCTTCTGACTTATTTTCCGGCTTGTTTTGTGACTTATCAGTGGTGTTTTTCTTCGGTTTGCTTGACATGTCCTTCACATAGAACACATGTGTCACATCTTTGGCTAGAACGAATGGATCATCTTTATATCCAGTTTTCAGAAGGTCCACTGTGGTCATCCCATACCGGTCCTTGATTACGGCTCTTCCAGCCACCCATTGGCAACGAAACACAGGCACGACTATGGGTCCATATTCAAGCTCCCATATCTCCTCTATGACACCATATTAGTTGTCCTTTTTCTCAATACTGTTTCCTACACACATACGGACACCACTATTTTGGTTGGTACTTTTTTTGTCTTTAGCTGTTGTGTAAAATGTATACCCATTGATTTCGTACCCTTGGTATCGATGGACTGTGTTCGATGGTCCTCTAGCCAGCCACTGAACTTCTTGATCAACTGTGTCATTACCCAATAATTTTCTCCTGAACCAGTCTTCAAAAGTTTTTATATGCTGCCGTGTAATCCAACCAAGATTTTTCTCCAGATTTACGGACCGTAAAATATTCATGTGCTCGTCAATATACGGAGCCACCTTGGATGAATTCATAAGAACCGTGAAGTTTGCTTTGCTGATTTCACTATACGGGATGTCTATAACAGATTTCTTTCCCAGTGTGCCTTTTCCCTTTAGTCGCCCCTCATGGTGTCAAACCGGGAGCCTAATTGGATCGAGGTCAGGAATAAAGTCAACGCAAAAGTCAATGACCTCCTCTGTTACGTAGCCTTTGGCAATGCATCCTTCTGGTCGTGAACGGTTGCGAACGTACTTCTTCAAGACTCCCATGAACCTCTCAAAAGGAAACATACTGTGTAGAAAAACAGGACCCAAGATAGTAATTTCATTCACAATATGAACCAGCAGGTGTGTCATTATGTTGAAGAAGGAAGGTGGGAAGATCATCTTGAAGACCATCTGCGGGGTGTCTCATCATACCGTCTTCCTTACGATCTTCTTTGTGCCACCGCATCAACTTAGCGTTATCTTTGTTCTTGAACAAGCGTTTCAGATGTGATATTATAGGGAAGTACCACAACAACTTTGCAGGAACTCTCTTCTTGACTGGCTGCCCGTCAACATCACCTGGATCTTCTCGCCTGATCTTATACCGCATTGCTTTGCAAACTGGACAAGATTGCAAGTTCTCGTAATCCTTGCCGCGATACAGGATACAATCATTAGGACATGCGTGGATCTTCTGTATCTCCAATTCAAATGGGCAAACAATATTTTTAGCTTCGTATGTTGTCGACGGGAGCTCGTTACCCTCAAGAAGTATGTTCTTTACAATGGTTAATAGCTCATTGAATCCCTTATCGGTGGCACCATTAGTTGCCTTCCATTTCAGCATCTCCAGCGCTGTACCCAACTTCTTCTGCTCAGGTTTGCAACCAGGGTACAATAGCTTTCGGTGATCCTCCAACATGTTCTCAAACTTCTTCTGCTCCTTCGCAGTTTCACTGTCTTTATGTGCATCAAGCAACACCTGACCTAACTCGTCCGGTGGCTCCTCTTCTGCAACATTTGCTTCACGCTCGTCCATTGGTTCAATGTGAAAGCCACCAACTTCATGAAGAAATGCTCAGTCTGGAATGTCATTGTTATCATCATCTTCTTCATTATCTTCCATCATAACTCCATGTTCACCATGTTTGGTCCAAACGTTGTAGCTTCTCATGAAACCTCTATCATAAATATGGGACCATAGAGTATCCCGTTTTTTGTATTCCTTCATATTCTGGCAAACACTGCACGGACAGAACATTAAACCATTTGGTGATCTATTGGCCTCTGCTGCATTGAGAAAAGATTCTAGACCATTAATCCACGCTGATGTGGCTCGGCCGCCGTACATCCATTGCCGGTCCATCTGCAATATTAAAGTTCCCGTTTCAAAATTGATTCAATACAATTTATTGAACATAAACATATATTTCCAAAACTCTAACATGCAACACAATCAAGGTTCAAAAATGAAACATTACAAACACTTGATTCAAACACCATTATAGTCATTGCTGATGACGCCATCAACATTGGTCGGATCATCCGATCCAACCATCTAACCGTCGGTTGGATCAATCGATCCGTTCATTCCTTTCTCCCCGCGGCGCGCCGGTCGTATCATCCGATCCAATCACCTGACCGTCGGTCGGACCAAGCGATCTATGCAACCCTCCTCGCTGATCTTCGCTCAGACGATTGCGCAATGCTCTGACCACGTGCTCTTCAATCGATCGGATGAATCAACCCGCGCGCTTTTTCTCATCCCATGATCATCGATCGAACCATACACTAATGCTACGACCGCGCCTCCATGCTTCGATCGGATCAAAGGATCCACACGTTTGATCTTAGCCCTCCATGATTGATCGGAGGATATAGCAATGCTCCGACCGCGCCTCCATGCTTCGATCGGATCAAACGATTCGCACGTTTGATCTTAGCTAGCCCTCCATGATTGATCGAAGGATATAGCAATGCTCCGACTGCCTCTTCTTCTATCGATCGGATCAATCGACCCATTCACTTATCAGCTTCTCTCAACGCAACCCTAGGGCGGTCTATTGATCCGACCCGTACAAACCAAGTTTGGCCGGATCGATAGATCCATGCAATCTTTGCTGCAACTCATCCAATTCAAACCCTTAAGGATCAAGGTTCAAAAATAAAACATTACAAACATAATTTATTCAAAGCAATATAAATTTCTCCACTTCCAACATGCAACACGGCCTAGATCTTCAACCATCCTTAGGATGCTCTGATATATTTTTTCCTGGTACGACAGATGGTGGAACTTGGTTTGGTGGTGATGGAGCGTAGCGTCGCAACAGATCTTCAAGTTCGAAACCAGGTTCCTCACCCCTTGCAACACATTCTTCGTGTTTCTTTTGTAAAAAATAAGGCTGTGCTCTCTCACCCAAGCTCCTGGTTTTTTCGATTTCTCTTTAGGTACTACTGGAGTTTTACCCTTCTCGCGAGACGAAAGACGATCACCATCACTGGTCCCACTACCTCCGGCGGAAGCCATATTGATATGACCACGAGCCTTTTATTTCTCAACAAAAGAATAACATTTTCTTCAAAATGTATTACCATCTACAAATTAACTTAGAAGTAAAGATTTACATAACATTTCTAATTATAATTAAAAAACCAGAATAATAACATGTCACTGCAAAATAATTTTAAAAAATTACTCTAAACATGTCATATACATAGTATCTACTAAACCTTCTCTAAAACTCAACGAATCGATTGTACATATCTAAAAATAAAAAAAAATATGCACATTCCCTCACAACCTAAAATCACTAATTTCTCTATGTAGAAACCATAAAACCAAAAATAAACACCGTGAAAGAAGAGAGGATGAAGTTGCTAACCTTTAACACACTTAGATGAGTGAAGAAGCTCATGGAGAGAGGAAGAAACTCGAGCTCGGTCTGAGCTCGAGGAGGAAGATGGGTGAAAAAAATCTTGCGGAAGATGTATAGGATTTCCGGCCGCAGTCCTCCCAAACAGGTCATCTGGGCCTCTTTCAGCACTTATTCGGGCCCAATACTGGCCCATCCCACGTCATGAAAACCCCGGCCTGCTATAGCTCCCTTAGCTTTTTGGAAGGGTTTCCGCTAAATTTTATGCCCACGATTTCTTACATTATACCACCTAACACAGGGAAGAAAAACTGAAAAATGGAAAGAGGACCCTCCTGTGTAGAGCACAATAAGACACACATATTATTGGAAACACACTGGAGTCCACCAGAAATACAGCACATTATTGCAAATGGAACTAGCTATATATGCCCCTATGAAATTCCTGCTGTGCAGTGTGCACTAGGATTCCAGAGTGGAGGTAGCTAATAAACTTTCGACACACCCAACAAGTGAACCGACAAATAACCTTAGGATGATTATTGAGCGAAAAATATAGGTATCGGTTCACCAACAGTACGTGTGATTCCAATACCGGCACGACCAGTGACCACTATAGGAAGCGTGCAGTTCACCAGCGTTTCTTTAATCTCCAGCATTGGTTTTTCTCCTCATGGATTGATTGCCGTTGTAGTGGCCGGCGCTCGGTTGCACAAGGGCGGCCAACATATTCTGGGAGGCCGGAACTTAGGAATAATGATTCCCTTCTGGTTTCCCACTCCGGGTTGGCCGATATCCACGCCTGAAGTCACGCCATAATAACGAACAAGTAATCAAGGTCCATCGTATCTTTTTGTAAAGAGACATACTCATATGGATAAACTAAATCTGCAAACTTTTTCTAGCAAAAAAATTCTGGAAACTTTTACCAGTACTTCTGAGTTTTAAAAACACTGTATATATCGTGACAAAAGTGAAGTCTAGCTATCCAATAAAATTTGTGGCACGAATCACTTACGCCGGCCGGCAGTACCACCTTTGCTGATACGAGCATCACCACTGTTGGACACTGGGGTTGTCCTGGTGGCAGGAATGTCCCGAGCTAGCACTGGCGGGAAGAGCGCGTGCTGGCTGCTAAATGCTAGCAGGAACCAAACGCTAAATATTATGTACCTCCAACCCATCATGCCGCAAATGCCTAACTATTCTTGCTCAAGTGTTAGATGCTTGATGAGCTAGGTCGCCCCAGAGTGTATATTTATAGGTGATGGGCTATATAGGAGGAGCATGTGGCAAAGGTCCTCTAGCCTAGTTGGTTAGAGGGGCTGAGGCATGGTCGCATACAGTAGACCCAGGTTGGATTCCTCATTGAAGCATGTTATTTATGGAGGAGCGTGTTGTTTATGGACATTTTTGCAATAAGGAAAATTTATTAATGGTCTGGAAAGGTATGTCAAGATGATAAAGTAGTGACCGAGGGAGGGGGAGGCGGCCGCGGCCAAAGCCAGCCATGTAAATATATTCCTATATACTAAAACACTAAGGTTTAGAACCAGCTTAGATGAAGTGCGTGTTATTACCTACTTTCTAAATTGTAGGTCGTTATGGTTTTTTGAGATTCATAATCTTTGCTATGCATCTAGATAAACGCTATGTCTACATTCATAGCAAAATCTTTGAATCTAGAAAAGCCCAAACGACCTATAACTTGAAACGAAGGAAGTATCCAACGGGCCCATCATACATGGGATCCACACAACCCGCTCTATGTCGGATCCCCAAACCCACCTTAGTTATTATTTTTTTTTTGCAAGGCCCCAGCTCAACGGGCCCATCATACATGGGATCCACACAACCAGCTCTATGTCGGATCCACAAACCCACCTTAGTTATTATTATTATTATTATTATTATTTTTGGCAAGGCCCCAGCTCATAGTTCTTCATTCTTTTTAACAATAGGTTTTTATACTTTGATATTTTAACTATATTTGTGACTTTGTTTTTTCACGTAAACATTAATTTTACAGGACCTTATCTAATTATTGATAATTAATTGCATCTTACATTTTTAATCTGAACTATAGGTCAATGTAACATATAGTAAAATGTTAATAACTAGCAAATTCTCAGTAAAAAATCTTATTGCCCTGTTCTACTTATCTGTTTTTCAGCATAACCTGCTTGGTCTGATTTTTTCTATCTTCTTCTTTCCCATAGAATATGTTGAAACACCGTGTGCGGTAACCACATGTGTTGCAAACACAACAATCAGGGCGACTGTGGCTGCCGGAGCGTATGGTACACGGAGTAGCTGTTTTGGGAATAAATTCATATTCTAATATTAATCAACTAAAATTTGAATTTATTTTTATTGGTTTCGCAATTGAATGATTGATATTATATTATTTGCAACAGAGTAGAAGTGCATACTTTAGTATTGATACTTTGGATCGACATTTGTTTATACTGGCATGCATAGCGCACCAATCTGAATAGTTTACACATAAAGACTCAATTTTGATTATTTTTAAAAATAATACTGCTGGTTAGTTTACACATAAAGACTCAATTTTGATTATTTTTAAAAATAATACTGCTGGTTCTCTCTAACGATGAACAATTTGAGTTTCCAGCTCTCGACCCTATGTACAGCACTACTACACAACTCAACATTAGAAACGCCTCATCACAACCGGTTTTGATTGAACTGGCTGTGATGCTCTCATCACATGTGGTTTTGATAAAATCCACTTTGATAATAGAGTAAATAGGTTGTGATAATAGAGTATCACTCGCGTCCGTGTCACCCTGGCAGTGATAATAGAGTAAAATGGTTGTGATAATACAAACTGGCTGTGCGAGAGGGTTCAGACCCGAAATTTGTATGCAATAAACTTAACCGCAAAGCTCACGTCCGCGTCAAACTCTGTCTCTCTCACTCACGTCAACTCTTTCTCTCTCTCACCCGGCTCGGCTCCTTATCCGCACAGCTCTCTCTCCCACGCCCCCGAGTCTCCAACTTCTTTCTCCCTCCACCTCTATCTCGCTGACGCCTGCTCTTTCCCGCTCCTCATGAGCCCGATGCCTGCTCGCGTGCTCTCTCCCATCCTCTCTCGTCGATTCCACATCCACTGCTGCCCCTCGCCTTCCCTCTCCGCTCGCCCCTCATTGGCAGTGATGAGCGGCGACGGGATGAGGCACAGGAGTAGCTCGGGAGTGCGGCGGCGGCGGGTACGGACGGACGCGGGGGCGAGATCCAGCGGCGGCGAGATCTGGCAACTTCACCCTGGTGCGTCACCTCTCTCTCTCTCTCCCTCTCTCTCTCTCTCTCGCGCGCGCGGGTCTGTCATCAGCCTGGTGTGGCGGAATGCGTCAGCGGCGGGATGCGGGAGCCGCGGCGGCTGATGATGGCGGCCAGGATGCGGGCTGCAGCGGCGGCGGGGATGCGGGAACAATGGCAGCCGGAGCTGCTGGTGAGCTATGCAGCGAAGCTACTGGCCGGAGCTAAGGTGTCGGGAGCTCTTTCCCTTTTTTTTTGTTTTTGGAACAGGGTATCACAGCCGGTTTTACATCACAGCCGGTTTTTCAAAACTGGCTGTGACGGGAAACTATCACAGCCAGTATAACAAAGCCGCCCCCAAAACCACCGACTGTGATAGCCCTTCCCAACCGGCTGTGATGGGGGATCGTGGAGTAGTGCAGCACAAATCAATTTTCACCATTTCATAATTTTAGTTGTTAAAATAAAAAATAAAAAATATTTTTTATTTTTTAGGCATCCATACACATAATACTGGTGTTTGTATTGCAAAAGTAGTGTCTTTACTAGTGATGTGAAGTTTTGGGCACCCGCAATACATATAGCCGGCTGCTCTCTATAGGATGTGTCCATACTGGATGCAATGCAACAGCTACTGATTACCTTAGAGCATCTTCAACAAGTCAAGAAAAAACTATTGCCCAATAATAGATAAAAGGGATTGAGAAAACATGTTTTGGAACTAAATGAGAGTTGTGCTGCAGCAGATCCCCTTTCTCTATTCTCCTTTCCTTTTTTCCCCTGACACGGGTTCTACTGCCGGTGACTATTCATTTTTTGAAACTCTTTTCCTCTCCTCACTCTTGCATCTTGGGCGAGAAGACCGACGGACTACCGGCTCACAACGATGGGGATGGCGACTAGGGCTACAAGAGTTGCGACGGCTCAGCGCAAGTAGTGCCGGAGGATGATGATGATGAT
This sequence comes from Urochloa ruziziensis, assembly GCA_015476505.1. Classification (NCBI taxonomy): domain Eukaryota; kingdom Viridiplantae; phylum Streptophyta; class Magnoliopsida; order Poales; family Poaceae; genus Urochloa; species Urochloa ruziziensis. The sequence continues at coordinate 46,444,005 of CM027120.1, forward strand.
ATATGGCGCAGTGTCATGCTGGTGGCCTAGCGCAAGCGGTGACAGGAGGACACGGGCCGGCGGCAGGCAACGGTACACCCGGGGCAGCAGATCCGAGGCAGGGTATAGGGTGATACGGTATGGGCGACAGGCAATGGTGCACCCGGGGCAGCAGACCCGGTGACGCCCGACGCGAGGTGGTGCGGTATAGGCGACGACGGCTGGCATGCCAATGAGGTGCGGTGGACGATTGGCACAAGACGAGATGCAGGCAATGTTTTAAATAGCTAGCTAAGCCATTTAGCTTCAAGCTTCTAAAAACGGCTAATAGCCGGGCTAAATGGAGCTATAGCGGCAAATAGCGGCTAAATTACACGTAGAAGCAAATAGCCGCGTCCTCCTCAATCAAGCTATAGCCGGCTATAGCGGAGGACTTAGCCAGCTATTTAAAACATTGGATGCAGGTGAGGTAGCCAGGCAAGCGGGAGAGAACAATGGAAGAAAGCGGATTGAGAAAACAAGAGGGTTGATTTACAAAAGAAAGGGTCTTGGGGGACGATATAGGGGATTAAGAAAAAATATAGGGAACGAAGGTTTTGAAAGGAGATCTGTTGATGCTATGTTTTCTCATCTCAGTCCCTTTAATCAAGAATATAGAAAAAGAGCATTGGTTTTCTCAGCGTGTTGGGGATGCTGTAACCCATAAGTCTTGCTACAGCACAACTTCCTCAATTAATATGTATCCGCATATCAATATTTGTTTACTAGCAGCCCTCGCTATATCCGGTGATGGTTTCTTGCTCTCTTGTTTTTCTTTTATTCTCAGAACATTGACGGGTCTTATCAACTTATTTGGAGGTTCCAAGAGTGGCAATTGATTAGGCATGCTACTGTTGGATAGGATATTATTGGCGACAAGGTTTATCTCCTTTTTATTGAAGTTATACTAGTCACATGGCAATGATATTAATGTAACGTTGTCTTTTTGCATCAATTTCCATGATAAGATGTGTGTAACTGTGGAAGACAAAAGGGTACTATTTGCCAGTCATCTCTTTAGAGAGCCTCGTGTCATTCATAATTCGTACCAAATTTAATTTGCCCTATACTAGCTAAAGAAAATTGTGAAAACATGTTTTGGAACTAAAGGGAAGATGCGCTGCCGCAACCGATCCACATTCTCTATTCTCCTTTCCCTCTCCCCTGACACGTGGGTCCAACTGTCGGTTACTATTCATTTTTTGAAACTCTTTTCCTCTCCTCGCTCTTGCATCTTGGGTGAGAAGACCGACAGACGACCAATGCACGACGATAGGACAACGACCTGGGCGGTGAGAGTTGTTACGCCAGATTGGCAGCGGGCGACGCTTGGCCTGGGACAACTCAGCACAAGTAGTGCCAGAGGGGATAACAATGGTACATGACGCGGCGTCGGGCAGTGACGGGAGGGCACTGGCCGGCAGCATGCAACGGTGCACCTGGGCCAGTAGATTCGAGGCCAGGCAGAGGGCGGCGCGTTCGGTTTGAGCTTGGACAGAGAGCTGGGGCGGGGAGGCGGCCGGCGCAGGGTGGTGCGGTACAGGCGACGACCGCTGGCGTGGCTTTGAGTGCAACGGACAGCTGGCACAAGACAGGCAGGAGAGAAGAAAGGGAGAAAAGGGGATTGTGAAGAGAAAGGGGATAGGGGAAGGATAAAGGGGGATTGAGAAAAAAAATAGGAAAAGAAGATTGTGAAAAGGGATCTGCTGAAGCTGTGTTTTCTAGTCTTAAGCACCTTTAATCAAGAATAAAAGAAAAGAGCATTGGTTTTGTCAATCTGCTGAAGATGCTGTAACCCAACAGCCTTAGGGCAGTCCCAACCCAGACTCTACCCATAGAGTCCATATGTTCAAGACTCTATTATAAGAAACCATAAGCCGCAATGCAGATTTTGTATCTTGAAGTCTATCCAATCCCATGACCCACTTGTCTCTCTCACAGATGGTCTTGATTTGCGTGAAGACTTGGTTTCTTAGTTAGACTTGGTTTCTTCATTTCTTCCCCTCTCTCTTCAATAAATGTTCTGCCACATCAGCATTTTGCTTACATGGCAGCATAATTAATGAATTTAGACTCTACGATAGAGTCTGCATTGGGACTGCCCTTACTACAACACAGCTTCCTCCATTAATATGTATCCGCATATCAATTTTTGTATACTTCTCTTCCTCCCTTCTCCTCGCTTTCTCCACTGTCGGCCGATGACTTGAGCACCACTCGACGTCAAACTGGGTGCTAGCAGCCCTGGTTACTACATCCAGTGATGGTTTCTTGATATCTTGTTTTTCTTTTATTATCAGAACATTGACGGGTCTTATCAACTTATTTGGAGATTCAAATAGTGGCAATTGATTAGGCATGCCACTGTTGGATAGGGAAGAAATGCACAATTATTGCAATAGAGGTTGTAGCCGTGAAGGTGCAGAGTTGGCAGCGAGTAGGGCAATGCACAATTATTGGCGACAAGGTTTATCTCCTTTTTATTGAAGTCATGCTAGTCACATGGCAATGATATTAATGTAACTTTGTCTTTTTGCATCAATTTCCATGATAAGATGTGTGGCCAACTGTGGAGAGACAAAAGGGTACTATTTGCCAGTCATCTCTTTACAGAGCCTCGTGTCATTCAGAATTCCCAGCAAATTTAATATCTAGGGAGAGAAAGTGTTAACACGAATATCCGTTTCTTGTTACGTCAGTAAGAATTGCATGTAAACTTTGTGTGGCCGCGAGTTCTTGTTAGTGCAATGGTGCATGCTATCTGCCAACACTGAACGTGCTTGTTGGCCGGACGAGCTGTGTGCAGTACTCTGAAGCTTGTAACACTACTATAGAAACGACTTTTAAGTACCGGGCCGAAAGGCGCGTTTAAGTACCGATTATGGAACCGGTACTAAACTTTCGAGACTAAAGTGTCTCGTCGTTTAGTACCGGTTGTACTAAACGGTGCACGTTAGTACCGGCTGGTAACCAGCCGGTACTAACCGACTTTACGCCAAAAAAAAGGAAAAACGGTGCACGTTAGTACCGGCTGATAACCAACCGGTACTAACCGACTTTACGCCAAAAAAAGGAAAAGATATTTGAAAGAGTTGGGAGGCCCGCACACGCGCAAGTCACAAGTCACGAAATTTTTCACGCGTACATACGTGAACGCGGCCGCGAGGATTCGAACCCACAACCTCCGGCCTCGCGTGTAGCTTCCTTACCATCCCACCTATGCATCAGTTGTGATTGAGTGGGAGATGCATTCCTTTTAAAGTAACGTGCACGCCATGTTAGTACCGGATTGTAACAATAGCCGGTACTAACGTACAAACCGAGACTAAATGGGTCGGTGACCATTTTAGTACCGGGTTTTAAACAACCGGTACTAAATGACAAGGGACCAAAGGTCATTTTTGTTGTAGTGTAAGCTACCCAATCATTGTTAGGTGACCGCCAAAAACACGAGGCTGTGAAGAGACATGACCGTCCGGCCGAACCGGCGAAATCATTGCAAGCTAGCCGCCACCAGTTTTCATAACTCTGAAATAAAGCTGTTATGCGCAGGCCAGCGCGCCAAGGCCCAGGAGGGCCCATGCGGCCGGGCCACAGCATCCTTAACGGGCCCGCGGAGCATCTCTCTTCCTCTAGGACAGTAGGATCTACAAAGAGGTCTAGGGTCAAGAGAAACTTACTTGTAAGTCAAATTCGGTCTAGGTGAAGTAACGGTCAAGTTGAGTCGGCTTATATAATCAACAGGTCTTATACCGAATTATTTATGCAATAAATCAACATGGTTAATCCTTTTTTATTATTGGCTCCCTCTCGGGTCCCTCGCTCCCTCGCCGCCGCCCGTGCCACGGGCACCCACGTCGACAAGGACGGCAGCCCGGCTGCGGTCCCGCTCCTCCCTCTAGGGCACGCCGACGTCCTCCCTCTAGGGCACGCCGACGTCCTAGGATAGCAGCGACGGCGGCCCTGCTGCCACGCCGCCTCCTCTCCTCAGCGCGGCCGCCCCTATCCCTCCGATCTGGCCCGAGACATATGCTTCCGTCTTACAAAAGCTCTGCACTAAAACTGGCTTCAGAAGAAAACTGTTTTTTTTTCCAAGAGATAGAAGAATAATAGTATAGCTTTGGAGCCTAGTATATGCTAGCCGCTATAGGCGCATAGTACCGATTTGTCTATGGAGAGTTGGCCCCATGTACACGCTGTTTCATCCTAATCCAGGTACAGATACAGTAAGGGCAGTCCCAACCCTCCAACTAGGATAGTTTCCATAGCATTAATTAGATTGCCACGTAGGACTTTTAGCTTATGTGGCACTGTATTAAATAAAAAAGATGATAGAGAGAGGAAGAAACTGGGTCTTGCATGAGACCCAATGTCTACACGAGAACCTATGCACTAGACACTACCAAACTTTGCATTGGAGAGATGATGGTTTCTTCATGATAGATAAAGAGTAAATATGATTGGTAGAGAGGAGAGATGATGCATTTATTAACAATCCACATCAAGAAATCATGGGTTGTACAGTGTAGTTTCTATAGTGATTTTTTGCTTATGTGACGACATGGAAACTACCCATAGACTATATGGGTTGGGACTGCCCTAAATGATGCAAATAGATAGAATTGCATTAAATGCCGTTGCCATGTGACTAGTATGGCTCCATTGAAAAGGAGAGAACCCTTGTTGCCAATAATTGCCGATTGCCTTGCTCGCTCCACCTTCACGGCTCCAATTCCTATGCAGCAGTAGCATGCCTAATTAATTTTAGTATTCGAGAGCATAGTTTGTTCGTTAATGATGAAAAATAAATAAGACTCACTTGCAGTGACCGTTATCCTAAACCCTAAACGGCGCGAAACTCCCATTTGTACAGACGCTAGCACCGCTTCCCTTTATGCGATACGAATGAAAGGCTCATCCTAAGCAATTTTATAACCGTTTCAAATGGCTGTTTAAACGTGCCAGTGTGCTCCACATTGCGTTGAATGACTATTTATTCAAAGCGGCTTGTTGTCCTCCGGTTTGTTTGCTTGGCCTGAATGAACCGGTTCGATTGAGTATTAGCTATATATATATGATTGGTTATGAACGAAGTGCACACAATAGATTCACATTCAACTGAATGTAAACGGGTATGTGCTAGACGTTTATAACAACACACAAGGTAGTACATGATTGTCGAGGGACAATACTGAGGCCCCCAAGATTAGTAGATAAACATTGATAAGGCGTTAAACCAAAACAACATTAACATCCTGTAAGGGAAAAGGTGGGACCCTGAGCTCAGAAGTAGGGTGAAAATTCCATCTCGCCCGACCATAGGAGACTACCTGGACTTGGCGGAGCGCGTCCGCCCACTGTTCGCCTACACGACCGTTTAGCCCGTTGGGGGCGTCGTTCTCCCCGCTGGGGGCGTCATGTTGGAGCTTCAACACTGCTACACGGGGTTCTCTGGGTGAAAAACCTGTCCAATCGTGGACGAGTGACGGCGGCGCCATTGGCGTCGTAACCTCCTTGGAGGCGTCATCTTTAGAGACCCAACTTAAGCTCTTGGCATTTATATTTTAGTCATGGGCGGACACAGCCGGCGGCGGAATCCCGTTGCTTGGCAAGCTTGATGGGTGTTGTGGAGCCTTTGTTGAGGTGTTGGGGGTTATGGTGGTGGTCGGAGGTGGTCGCATGGATGCCGATTATGGCTGCTTGTAGCGGACTGCGGCGGCTGGCGTTGCTTAGCAACTGTCAGTGCGGCATGGGACTGCGTCGGAGGACGGCGCTTGCGGCATCGGCATTGTGGGACGACTTGGCTTGCAGCGGACTACGGCGGGTTGTCCAGCTTGGCTGGGCAATCCGGTGTGGTACATCGTCGATAGATGGTGCAAGCAACTTCTTCGGCTTGTTGGCATGACAACGAAGACATTATGCGCGGGTGAAGCAAAGTTGAGGGGTCGACATGCGGCGGCGAGTCAGTGGTTTGATGGAGATCTGGGGAATCAGGGCAACTTCGCTCAGCACCTTGGCGGCGACTTAAGAAACGGATCCGTGATGAGGAGTCTGAGGCGGGCGTGGTGAGGCCCCCGCGTGCGGTGTGGAGTCCAACGGCGGATGTGGCGAGCCCTCCGCGCGTTGTGAGATAGGTCCGGATTAGGTGTTATCATCCTGTCAGGTGGTGTGTGGTGTTGCAGCGGCACTACGGCGGAGGGTCCCGCACAGTGGTGGCTTTCTCGGTGCGGTGCAGTCTGTTTCTGTTGGTTCCCTATCGACACAGGGTCACTTGCCGGTTTCGATGTTTACATGGGTAGGGTTGTTTGGTGGTTGCTGCATCCGATGGGGTTGTTTGAGGTCTGTGTCGATGTCTCAATCCGACCTGGGCAGAGTGTTGCGGTGTCGATGTCCCAATCCGACCCGTCGGTTTTTTTAGATGTTTTTTCTTAGTTTAGTTTTCTTTTTTCTCATTATGGCCTCCCAGGGACATAGTCTTGTATTTTCTGCTATATTAATGAAATGCACACATCGTGTGCCGTTCGTTCAAAAAAAAAGATATGGCTATTTTTCCCTCCATAAACAAAGACAGCAATTCGAGTTACCAGTGTAGTGTACTTTTGCAGGAACAGTCTAATGACCGCACGAGAAAGTTACTGCAAGTCGAGTTTAAGGACCGACTTCTCTATAAACAAAGATAGCAATTCTTGTTACCGGTAGTGTACTTTAGCAGGAAAAGTTTAAACACCGCGGGAAGTAGTGTACTATCTTGAAACCATGTGGAGTGCCCATTGTCCACCACGGGAGACAGCTTGTTTATCATGTGTCTGGGTCTTTGTCGTGTGAAGGAACGTGGGCTGCGTTGACAAGTGCTGGCCAGCCATATTCCATATAGATGGGGAGTAGCGTAGCGTTTGTGTGACTGGTATTCTTTTTACTACCAGACTTATTCCTGCCTGTGATGAGTCCATTAACGGACATAGCCCCAATGTCAGGCGAGCATGAAGCACTCTCTGCATCAGCCCTTCTTCCTCCATCGGTGAGTAAAACTTCTTCTACGATGTGCTTTTTGGTCTTTTATTTGGCTTGGCTTATTTGCAACAATTTAGGCTTTGTTTGGGTACTTCTGGATTGGGATGGAATGAGAGGGATTGGAGGGGATATTAGTTCATTTTAGATCCAATCCCCTTAAATTCCCTCCAAAATGCCCCTATCCAAACAAGGCCTAACTTCCTTGGCAATGGAATTCCCATACTCCTTTGGTGCTCAGCAAATCAGAAATTTGCCGTGCTTAGATTGCATTGTGTTCCATGGTGTGGAGTTGTAACTAACATGAAATGTACATACATCATCAAACAGGGGCAACATCAGTATGGAAGTGAAGACGGTGCCCAATAGCGACCATTCTGCCATAACCGAACTCTCAGAGATGATTGTTGGCGAAATAAGCAGGAACCGAGATCAAGGAAGGTCATCTGGGGCACAAATCTTTCGTGTACCCAAGGAGATGTTACGTGCTGCCGGCGAGGGCGCGTACACGCCGTCGTTTCTATCTATCGGACCATATCACCATGGCGACGCTGCCGGCACGGAAGAAATGCGGCACAACGAGCAGGGCAAGCTTCTTGGCCTTGGTCGCGCCATAGAGGATGGCGGGCCGTCGGTACTTGAGTACTTGAAAGAAATTGCGGCCATTGAGGCGAAGACGAGGATGTGCTACGAAGGTGACATCTCGATGGAACGGGGTGCGTTCTGCAAGATGCTGCTGCTGGACGGTATGCAAGTGATAGGCATGCTTGAAGCTTTCGGCCAGGGCCCGGAGGACAATGTAGAAGCTGGCGATGGTGGTGTCGCCGACCCGTCCAACCGTACTGCTAGTTGCTGTGATGCCGTTGCTGTGGCCGTCCAACGGAGCATCAGAGACAAGAATCAGGCCCTCTGCTGGCGAGGCCAAAATGCCACTGATTGTGCCATCGAAATATCCAGTTGTGACATTGCTGTGGTGGTCCAAGGAAACAAGAGCCAGCAGAGTCAGGGAGGAAGCATTCGCTCTGTTGCTGCAGCTACTGATGATCATGGTTCACAGGGACCAAGCCAGGATGGCAGTCAGGATGCCAACGGTAGAGTGAAAATTCGTAACCTGATCAGGACCTTACACGACCTGATGATGCTGGAGAATCAGATCCCTTTCTTTGTGGTCGAGAGGATATACGCCTTGCGTTATGCAAACAGCCCAGTGACAGAATATGGAGAAGCGAGGCCGGCTGTTAGGGAGCTAGCCTGGCGAACCATAACAGCAATCATGGACTGTGCCCCGGCTGCGGCATCCGAACCCGTCAAGGAGTGCCACCATTTGATCCATCTGTGCCATGTTTACTTGGAGCCAACCAGCTTTGTCGGTCTACAACACAAGTTAGTAAGCAATTAATACTATATATATATCTACTTTGTTCTTAAATATGCATGACACCATTTATTTTTTTCAAATTTAACAGAAAACCCGTTACCTATGGAGGAAGATTCCGGCGAGCCACAGAGTACTACGACGCCGGTGTCAAGTTCAGGCCATGGGACGCGGACGACAGAGGATCACAACGGCCCTTGCTTGACATCAAGTTCTCTAGTGGCATCCTGAGGATGGCGTTCCAGAAGGTGGACGAGAAGACCGGCTACATCCTCCGCAACGTCCTGGCGTACGAGCAGCGGTACCACGACGAGGACGACGACCGGCGGGCACGTGACAGCGTACGTGATGTTCATGTCGCAGCTCCTGGCCGAGCCGGAGGACGTGGCGCTGCTGGCACGGCGCGGGATCATGGGGCACCTGCTGGGCAGCGACGCCGAGGTGTGCGCGCTGTTCCGGGGGGCTCGCGGACGGGCTCGCCTTCGACCCCGACGGCGGCCACTACCTCAACTCGGTCGGCGTGGCGCTGCGGAGCCACTGCCGGCAACGGCGGCACCGGTGGCGCGCCTGGGGGAGGAGGCACCACTTTGGCAACCCATGGCTGGTGGCAGCGTGGGTGTTCGGCGCCACCACCGTGCTCTGCACCATCCTGCAGACGCTGTTTACTGTGCTCTCCTACTTTAAAAAGTAGCAATGTGGCTCACGCGAGTAGCTAGTTTATTTTATATATATGGCAATATTTAAATTTATCAGTTCATAATAATAGAATAATAGCCCTCTAAAAATAAATGAATGTAAACAATTTTATTTACTCATGTCATTGTAACAATTCTTTTGTACTGGTAGGGGGGACGGCTCTTTTTATAGCCCTCCGACCCACTTTTCACATTACAACCCTAGGGCTCACAGGCCCATAATGGACATATGCTTTCGGAGCTCATCTAACCACTCAAAACAAATTTTGCTGCCTAAAGCGTAATATGGGCCTTGGCGCTTTCGTTATCTTCTGAGTGACGCCATCGCTGGTCACCTTCGGGTACCCCTAGGCTTCGGTAATCGATCATGGCGTCGGATCGATTTATCTTGCTATCATACGAAGCTCAATGAAAAATGGAAATCAAAAGAAAACGAAACACACGAGAGAATAAATCGATCGAGAGAAGTGGGATAAGTAGATATATGCAATACCGCGGGCGGACGTGGCCTACAAAGGCTCGGCGTAGGTAGTTCCGGAGGGGATGACAATGGTATATGGCATGGCGTCGGGCAGGATGGCCAGGCTCAGGCGGTGACGGGAGAGCACTGGCTGACGGCAGGCGACAACTTGGCATGGCTTGGAGGTGCATCGGACGACTGGCACGGGATGGGATGCGGGCGAGGTAGCCAGGCAAGCGGGGGAGAAGGGAATTGAGAAAACAAGACGGTTGATTGAGAAGAGAAACGGGATAGGGGGAGGATAAAGGGGATTGAGAAGAAATATAGAGAAACAAGATTGTGAAAGGGGATCTGGTGAAATTATGTTTTCTCATCTCAGTCCTATTTAATCAATGATATAGGAAAAGAGCATTTGTTTTCTGAATCTGCTCGAGAAACTCTAACCAACAGCCTTAGGCTAGTCTCAGTGGAGAGTCATCGCACGGTTGCCAAGACTAGAAACTTGAGTACGGTGATGAAGGAGTGTCATCACTATGACATTCCCCTCTCATCCTATGACACTCATCTCTTCTCTCCTTATAAATAACTCTGTCATGTCAGTAAATTTGTTGATGTGACATGATATTTAATGCCCATGACATTCTCCACTGTGACTGGCCTTCTACAACACAAGTTCCTCAATTAATATGTATCCGCATATCAATATTTGTTTATTTCTCTCCCTCTCTTCTCACTTTCTCCGCTGTCGGCCGATGACTTGAACCCCACTCAAGGTCAAATTGGGTTCTAGCAGCCCTCAATACATCCAGTGATCGTTTCTTGATCTCTTCTTTTTCTTTTATTGTCACAACATTGATGTGGCTTGTTGTAGAGAGATGATAGGCGCCCTTTGAAAACTATGGCTATTGTCTTGAGTTGGGACGGGCCTTATCAACTTATTTGGAGGTTTCGAAGAGTGTCAATTGATTAGGCATGCCACTGTTGGATAGGAGGTTGTAGCCGTGAAGGTGCAGCGTTGGCAGCGAGCAGGGCAATGCGCAATTATTGGCGACAAGGTTTATCTCCTTTTTATTGAAGTTATACTAGTCACACGGCAATGATATTAGTGTAACTTTGTCTCTTTGCATCAATTCCCATGATAAGACGTGTGGCCAACTGTGGAGAGACAAAAGGGTACTATTTGCCGGTCATCTCTTTGCGGTGGTGACGAGGGCTGCGAAGACGCACTACTACACAAACCACTATCACAAACGGGCTATCAGAGCCGGTTTTTCGAAAACCGTCTGTGATAGTGCATCACAGCCGGTTTTTAGTTAGGTGGGGCAAGCTGCCATCAGAACCGGCTGTGATGCTCACTATCACAGCCGGTTTTCTCACAAACCGGCTGTGATAGTCGGCCGGCACATCACAGTCGATTTTTCTTACAAACCGGCTGTGATGCCCCCTTTCACAGCCGGTTTGTAATTCAAACCGGTTGTGATGTACCTGTACAGTACAAAACCCTCTTTCCCTCCCCTCCCCTTCTTCTAAACCCGACGCCCACTCCTCTCTCAACCCTTTTTGCTCTCCATTTTCACCAAATTGCTCTCTAAAGGTTGGGTTTTTTTTAAGAATCACTCCATCAACTTATTTTGAGGTGGGTAACTCGCAACCATTTCAATTTTGAGCATGTTTCATCCACTAGATTTTGAATTTTGGCATGAATTTGATATAGGGGCTCTCTTGTTCCATTTTAGAGAGCATTTATTGGCAAATTGCAATGGGAAAAGTGTGATTTGTTTGAAGAATCACTCCATCAACTTATTTTGAGGTGGGTAACTAGCAACCATTTCAATTTTAAGCATGTTTCATCCACTAGATTTTGAATTTTGGCATGAATTTGATGGAGGGGCTTTTGTTCCATTTTAGAGGGGATTTGTTGTCAAATTTCAATGTAGAAAGGAAGAATCACTCCATCAACTTAATTTGAGGTGGGTAACTAGCAACCATTTCAAATTTGAGCATGTTTCATCCACTAGATTTTAAAACTTGGCATGAATTTGATGTAGGGGCTCTCTTGTTCCATTTTAGAGGGGATTTCTTGTCAAATTTCAATGTAGAAAGGAAGAATCACTCCATCAACTTAATTTGAGGTGGGTAACTAGCAACCATTTCAAATTTGAGCAAGTTTCATCCACTAGATTTTGAAATTTGGCTTGAATTTGATGTAGGGGCTCTCTTGTTCCATTTTAGAGGGGATTTCTTGTCAAATTTCAATGTAGAAAGTGGGATTTCTTTGAAGAATCACTCCATGAACTTAATTTGAGTTGGGTAACTAGCAACCATTTCAAATTTGAGCATGTTTCATCCACTAGATTTTGAATTTTGGCATGAATTTGATGGAGGGGCTTTTGTTCCATTTTAGAGGGGATTTGTTGCCAACCTTCAATGTACAAATTGGGATTTCTTTGAAGAATCACTCCATCAACTTAATTTGAGGTGGGTAACTAGCAACCATTTCAAATTTGAGCATGTTTCATCCACTAGATTTTGAAATTTGGCATGAATTTTAGATGGACAACGATCGAGGCTGGATGTACAGGCCAGCGGCCAAAAGAGATGTCATATATATCAACGGCGTTGATTCGTTTGTGAAGGTTGCGAAGGCTTACATCAACATGAGTGATGGATATGTGTATTGTCCATGCTATGACTGCAAAAACCAGAAACAGTTTCGTAACGTCGAGCAGATCCGGTATCATTTGTTGTCTATGGGGTTCGTGCCAAACTACAAGATTTGGAATAAGCATGGTGAGGAAGGTGAGAATGAAACCACGCAGCAAACTACCCGAGAGAAGATTAGGGAAACAGTACACCATCAGGCCACACAGGCAGTGGAACTTGAAAATGAGTCAGAATCGGTCGAACAAACATATATGGAAAACATCGGTGAAACCTTCGCCGAGACATTAGCTGCGGATGATGTGGTTGATGGTCTTGACCAGATGATACGTGATGCGGAGCCAGAATGCTTGGATTCAAAGAATCTGAAAAAGCTCAAGCAGATGAGAAAGGATGCAAAGACTCCGTTGTACAGTGGTTGTAGCATGTCGAAACTTGAAGGTGACCTCTTGCTACTGGAGATGAAGGCAACAAATGGTGTGTCAGACACGGGCTTTGACAATTTGCTGAATATTCTGGAGAAGATGCTTCCCAGCCCTAATGGATTGCCGAAGAACACATACCAGGCAAAGCAAATGATATGTCCGATTGGGCTAGAAGTACAAAAAATACATGCATGCCCAAATGATTGCATCTTATATCGTGGTGACTATAAAGAATTAGATGCATGCCCAGTGTGTGAAGCTTCTAGGTACAAGTCTGTATCAGCTATACATATGACATGTGATCGAAATAAAAGACCACCCGCCAAAGTCGTCTGGTACTTTCCCGTGATTCCTCGATTGAAGCGTTTATTTGCAAACCCAAAGACAGCAAAGCTTATGCGTTGGCATGAAGAAGAGCGTCTGAATGATGGAAAGCTTAGACATCCGGCTGACGGTTCACAGTGGAGGGCTATCAATTATCATTTCAAGAAGAAATTTGCCAGTGAAATAAGGAACGTAAGGTTCGGATTGAGTACTGATGGTATGAATCCTTTCAACATGGTTAGCAGCAAACATAGCACCTGGCCTGTCACTCTTTGCATATACAACCTTCCGCCTTGGCTTTGTATGAAGCGGACGTATATTATGATGCCTTTGCTGATCGAAGGGCCAAAGCAGCCATTAAATGAAATCGATGTGTACCTGGAGCCACTGGTGGATGATCTTGTGACTTTGTGGGATCATGGTGTCAATGTTTGGGATGAGTACAAGAGAGAACACTTCAAGTTGAAAGCATTGTTATTCGTAACAATCACGGACCTCCCCGGCCTTGGTACTGTATCTGGCCAGGCTACAAAGGGCTATAATGGTTGTGTGGTTTGCATCGACGAGACTGACGCTAGATGGTTAAATAATAGCAAGAAGATGGTCTACATGGGCCATCGTAGGTTCCTCCGCAGAGATCACCCATATCGGCGGAACAAGAAATCATTTGATGGGACAACCGAGGAGCGCTCGGCTCCGAGTTATCGCGATGGACACGAGATCTTTAAAATAGTCAGCAAACTTGATGTGGTATTTGGAAAGGGAAAAGGAAGTGTACCCGCACCAGCAGGCGCTTTATGGAAAAAGAAGTCTATATTCTTTAGACTTCAATATTGGGAATTCCTTACTATTCGCCACGCACTCGATGGCATGCATCTAACTAAAATGTGACTGAGAGCACCCTTGGAACATTAATGGCCATGAAAAAAAGGGAAAGGACTCACAGGAAGTCCGTCAAGACCTACAAGAATGGGGTGTCAGGCCTGAACTACATCCTATCATACAGCCTGATGGGAAAAAGAAGCTTCCAGTTGCTTCATGGACAGTGACTAAAGACGAGAAAAAGAAGATCTGTAAATTCTTTCATGAGTTGAAAGTGCCCACCAGATACTCGGCCAACATCAGGAGGCTGGTCAACATACAAGAGTCAAAATTCAACATGAGTTGCATGAAGGCCCACGACTGCCACGTTATCATGACACAACTTCTCCCTGTTGCGTTAAGGGGTGTGCTGCCACCGAAGGTGAGGGATCCCCTCATAAAGTTGTGCTCTTTCTTCAATGCTATATCGCACAAAGTCATAGATTCAACAACGCTAGACAAGCTTCAAGAAGACCTGATCCATACTATAAACAGGCTCGAGATGCATTTTCCACCAACATTTTTTGACATGTCAGAGCATCTGCTTATTCACCTTGTTGCTCAGATAAAATCAATTGGTCCAATGTTCCTGCATAACATGTTTCCTTTCGAGAGGTTAAACAGTGTGCTTAGGAAGTATGTTAGAAACAGATTCAGACCGGAGGCTAGCATGGCAAATGGTTGGGAGACTGAGGAGGCAATTGAGTTCTGCACATACTATTTGGATCTGCCAAGAGTCGGTGTGCCTTTATCACGCCACGAGGGAAGGCTGGTTGGGAGGGGGACGATCGGCCGTCATTCGAGCAGGATCGATGACCTTGATGCTTTCACGCAAGCACATTACACTGTTCTACAGCAAGCATCTGTAGTTTTGCCATATATTGAAATGCATATGCGAGAGCTACAGAACCAGAACAGAGCCAAACAACAAAAGTGGATCATGAAAAAACATAGAGAATGCTTTGGTGACTGGTTAAGATTGAAATTAACTGTTGGTACAACTGGTTCTCATGAGCTAGATTTGTTGGTTATGGGACCATCAAGTACGTTGACAAAATTTCAAGGATATGACATAAATGCGTACTCATTCTACACAACAAAGCAAGATGAAAAAAGTGTCAACCAGAACAGTGGTGTTCGTATCGATGCTTATGACAACAATCAACACTTGCAGACATACTACGGGACCATTGAAGAGATCTGGGAGCTGGATTACGGGCCCAACTTAAAGATACCTCTTTTCCGGTGCAAGTGGGTGAATCAAGTGGCAGTCTTCGAGGACAAGTATGGTATGACTGTCGTCGATCTTAAGAAGACAGGCTACAGAGACGAACCATTCGTTTGGGCGAAAGATGTAGTGCAAGTCTTCTATGCAAAGGACCTCGCTAATGATGGAAAACACGTTGTTCTTCAAGGAAAAAGGAAGATCGTCGGTGTTGAAGACACAACCGAGGAAGAAGGGAACGACTTCAACGACATGCCTCCTCTCGGGCCTGATGTCGACCTACCTGTGTTTGAAGAGAAAGATGATGAGCCAGCTTACGTCCGACGTGATCATGACGAGGCCGTCATCGTTAGTTGAATAATGCATAGTTATGTAATAATTAGAGTTAATTGCAGTACTTTTACCTTATTTTGGTATTTAAGAGTTAATTGCACTACTTATACTTTATTTATATATTTAGAGATAATTGCACTACTATTGTTTAAGTATTTAGAGTTAATTGCACTAATTTTCCATGCTTTTTGTTTTAATTTTATTGTGTGCAAAATATTATAAAATATTTCTAATATTCATCACAACCGGTTTTTATTAAAAACCGTCTGTGAAAACACTCTTCACAGCAGGTTTTTATTAAAAACTGGCTGTGATGACAGTGTTCACAGCCGGTTTTTAATAAAAACCGGCTGTGAAGAGTGTTTTCACAACCGGTTTTTAATCAAAACCGGCTGTGATGTGGCACACAGCCCGAGGCAAAACCGCCCAGTACTTATTGCTTGTGTCTGCTTGCAAGCTCACGCCCGAGCTCATTCTCTCGCTCTCTCGCTCTGCTAGCTCTTTGGCTCACTCTCTCGCTCATTTGCTCTGCTAGCTCTCTCGATCGCTCTCTGTTGCCTGCTCGCGAGCACCACCGTCACCCGGTCGACAAACAAAGCTTAGGTATATATATACATCTTCTCTCTTGCGTTTTTTTTCATTTGTATTGTTGTACGTAGTTTTCTTTCGATACGAGTGCAAAGCTCAGGTATTTAAGTTGCTATATATCATATATAGAACTATAGCTAAATGTTTTCTTCCGTTAAATAGGAAAATATATAATGCCGAGACAGCGTGCAAGATCAAGTCGTGGTAGACTGTATCCGCCGCACCCAGCTATGTTTTCGGGAGGTCTCACTGCACCACCACCAAACCCTCCAGGACCGGTATTTGAAGGGTTCATTCCGATTGTGCCTGAAATCCGTAGGGATTTGGTAAGACTGGTATAATGTAATTTATTTATGATTAAATTATATGATTATTTTGTTATCGTATTGATTCTTAACTAATTTTGAAATCAGGCGATTAATGCACTTGAATGGTTCAAAACTGTAGTAACTAACATAAGTGGCTCTTGTCCTATGGTGATAAGAGAGAGAAGTGGTATAAATCGTGGGAGATATACTGTTTCTCTTTCAATCCAAGCCAGTGCTTTGCGCGACCCAAATCCTAGTGAAAATGTTATTTTCCACGTGCATTCTGGACCCTACCATCAAGAATTTGTTGCCACACATGATGCTGTGAGAAAAGCCCTGGTACAAGTGCAAAGTCATACAAGACATTACTTTCCAGACTACAGTTTCTTCAAGCTCAAAGCACTAGAGATGAATGAGACAGACGTGACACAGATGCCTAAAAGGATTTCCCCTGCTTATGAATCGGAATACGTAAGTTAACTCTGATGCTTATGTTATTTTTCCCTTAATTTTTTACTATAATGTCAAATTTAACTCTTAATTTTATATGTTTAACGTATAGGATGACTTGTATAATAGATTCCTGCACACAGAGAATAGTCTGAGAGAAGTGTTGCATCACATCCTACCACAGTTGGGCTACTCATTCATACCGCCACATTCTTATCGAGTAAATGGTGGTTTTCAAGCATTTGTAACCTTGACTTCACCAGAAGTCCCTTCGATGACAACAATATATGGTGAGACATTGGATGCGAATTATAAGGCAAAGGATAGTGCATTAATATATGCACTAGATTATGTGGATCGTTATCTTAATATAAACATTATTTATGTAAACTATTCTACCTATCTCATGAGGGTTTGTGGCGTGCAGGGGTAGATAGACTACTGTATTATGGTGTTGTAAGGACTTAGTAATGCGTGTTGTGCTATCAGTGTTATATTGTAAGAAAACCGGTTGTGATATTGTGTTATGGTTTTGTAATAATTTAATAATGTGCGTGATTGTGTAAGACTTGAATTGTGTATGATGTAAGATTTGAATAAAATGTATGATGTAAGATTTGAAATTAGAGATTCAAATTTTTGCACTACATCAAAACTAGCGACCGTTACTAAAGCAATAGACGTGTCTCGTTATTCCAATGTGTATTTCGCACACACTCAAACATTTTTGAAATTGTTCATACAGTATACATATTTTTAATATGTGATATACACTAAGTTTAGCCTAGTGCAGGAGTCTCAAATTTTTTCGAGACTTATTCTATTTTCTATGAATTAAATGATTTTTTGGCTGTTAAAATGGAAAAATATATCACAAATGGTTTTTGTTTAAAACCGGTTGTGATGCCACCATCACAACCGGTTTTAAACAAAAACCGGTTGTGATGAAGAAAAACCGGTTGTGATGCCTCCACCGGTTTTTCTTTAAAACCGGTTGTGATGCCTAAACATATAGGCCCGCACGCGCGCCTGCCGTTCCAAATTTACAGTCGCGCTCTGCTCGCCGTCGCGCTCTGCTCGCCGTCGCCGCTCGCCGCCGTCCACGCTGCCCCTCGACGCCGCCGCCCCCCTGGACGCTCCCCTCGCCGCCCCCCTCGACGTCGCCGCCCCCCTCGACGCCGCCGGCCCCCTCGCTGCCCCCTCGACGCCGCCGGCCCCCTTGACGCCGCTGGCCCCCTCGCCGCCCCCTCTACGCCGCCGGCCCCCTCGACGCCCCCCTCGCCGCCGCCCCCCTCTACGCCACCGGCCCCCTCGCTGCCGCCCCCCTCGACGCCGCCGGCCCCCTCGACGCCCCCCTCGCCGCCGCCCCCCTCGACGCCGCCGGCCCCCTCGCCGCCCCCTCGACGCCGCCGGCCCCCTCGACGCCCCCCTCGCCACCGCCCCCCTCTACGCCGCCGGCCCCCTCGCCGCCGCCCCCCTCGACGCCGCCGGCCCCCTCGCCGCCGCTCCCCTCGACGCCGCCCCCCTCGACGCCGCCGGCCCCCTCGACGCCCCCCTCGCCGCTGCCTCCCTCGACGCCGCCGGCCCCCTCGACGCTCCCCTCGCCGCCGCCCCCCTCGACGCCGCCGCCTCCCTCGACG
Organism: Urochloa ruziziensis; assembly: GCA_015476505.1. Taxonomy (NCBI): domain Eukaryota; kingdom Viridiplantae; phylum Streptophyta; class Magnoliopsida; order Poales; family Poaceae; genus Urochloa; species Urochloa ruziziensis. The sequence goes on from CM027120.1 coordinate 46,462,376, forward strand.
CCGCCGGCCCCCTCGCCGCCCCCCTCGCCGCCGCCCCCCTCGACGCTCCCCTTCTACTTGAGCCAGACTCGTAAGCACGATAACTTATCTTCTTCTTTTCAGTTGATTGGAATTGGTCACAGTGTTGCACATTATCAAGTTAGATTGGCGTGAATCGTTAACTTCCTGCTCTGCATTTGGTTAACATGTTCTTTTATGAAAGTGAGTCTTCATTATTGTATTCAACAAATTCTGAGTAGCATTTTCGTGTAGTGATTTTGATCGAATTATGCAGTAGCAAGCAAGGGTATTATGCTTGGCATTATTGCAGGTGTGTTGTGTGCAGGAACTAAACATTGTTGGCAAGATTTGGGTTATATGCTGTTTAATAATTTAAATTAGTGTCCAAATATCCCATATGACAGGAACTAAACTTTAGTCAGGGGTATCCAAATAGGCCCTGGGTACTATAAAGGGTTCAAGTGGTCTAAGCAATTTAGAGTTATAGGGCTGCTAAAGTGTTGACTTTCAGTCAATCAGCACTTAAATTGGTCATTAACTCACTGTATCAAGTTGCATTGATTCAAGTAACATGTGATTATTTAAGGCTTGTCTGGAGAAAGGGTTCAATTTACATTTATTAATTATTTTTTCAAGTTCAAACTAGATTTTAAAAGCTATCTGGGCTATCTAACAAGCCTCCCCGTTGGCAAGATTTGGGTTATATGCTGAACTTTTAGCTGTTTCGTCTTGTTATGATTCGAGTCATCCTTCATATATGGATTCTATTTATAAAACACTGCTTTCTTATGACCTTCTCTAGCATAGTATGCAAGAGAATGAATTGGCTAAACATATGCTCGATGGGATATTTTGGAACTTGTTAAGGACTTAGGTTAAATTGAAGAGGCTACACTTGTTCAATTTTTTTGGGTTTTGCTACAAATCTTGAAACGGTTCATAGGAAAGCCATTAATATATACCTAGCATGTAGGGGATAGTTTATAAATAAGAATCTTAGTTTTTATTCACTTTATGTAAGGAAAATGCGTCATTTCACATGGTTGAGAGCCAGTTTTGGGAAACAAGACGCGAATGAAGCGGAGAATGCTGGTGCTCATCAGGATGGCGGAGATGATGGTGCTAACCACGAAGGAAGCCCTTCCGCGTACCTCAACCTAGACTTTGGTGCTGAGGAGGTAGTTCGTTTGCCAAGTGACCAGATCAAGGAGTTATGTTGGGAGAAGTTGTTGGAGAGCTTTATCTTCCCAAGTGACTCGGCGCGGGAAATAGCGAAGAAAAAGGTCTTGAAGAAAATGGGTGAGAGATTTAAGCAATTTAGGTGTATACTATATAAGCATGTCAAGGCGGGAACCGAGCCAGACTGGGATCAATACCCAAGTCAAAGGGCTTACTGGGCTGACTTTCTTGCATACAAGAGTAGCACTAAGGCCAAAGAAATGAGTCAGCGGAACACTGAAAATGCACTGAGTAACCCCCTCCCTCATAACTTGGGAACTCGTGGGATTGTGCGCAAGTTACATGTAGGGCTTTCAAAATGTATTGCAAGAAAAAGGAAAACAAAGGGTTGCATAGACCCTTCGTCACAGATAAATTCACTGTATCATCTACAAAGTGGATTAAAAAGCAGCCGATGGGAAACAATCACTGCGGGTACTATGTCATGTACTACATCCACTGCTACACTGGTGACGACTTTAGCGCTCTAGAGAGACAGGTTTGTGGGGGTTTACCGCTTTATGTGAACCTAACTAGGGTTCCTATCGTCTTTTACTTTCTCAATAGTTTTAGCCATATATGTTAATGCATTTTTGATTCACTAACTCATGTTCTTACTTCACTACTCATGTGCTTGCTTCGCTCTCACTCATGTTGCAGGAAGCCGAGGTTGGTGCGCCCGCGATGATTGCGACCGAGATAATTGCACTTTCAGAACAGCTTGCTAGGTTCATTCTCGAACATGTTATAGCCGAAGATGGAGAATACAACATTATGAAGCCGTGAGACTAGATGGAACTTGTAATATATTTGACATGCACTCGTAGCGTAGCGGAACTTGATATGCATGTATTGAACTTGATGTGTATGAACTTAATGTAATAACGTCTAGATGGTTTCGTTGAAATGTTATATTTGGATGCATCGTGCTTTATATGTGGGTTCTGAATATGTGATTGATATTTATGGAATATTTGATATATATGCGAAATATATTTGCTATATGAAAAATGAAAAAAAAAGATCACAGCCGGTTCTAGGCTATGGCCGGCTGTGATAGGGGGCCTATCACAGCCGGCCACAGCCTAGAAACGGCTGTGATATCCCCCCATCACAGCCGGTTCTAGAAAAAAACCGGCTGTGATCACCCCACTATCACAGCCGCTTCTAGACAAAAACCGGCTGTGATATCCCCCCATCACAGCCGGTTTTTGAAAACCGGCTGTGATAGTGGGGACTATCACAGCCGCTTTATCTCAGCCGCCCCCCAAAACCGGCTGTGATGGGGGTTCCGAACCGGCTGTGATGCCGGTTTGTGTAGTAGTGACGTTCCTGGAGATGTAGGCGATGTACACGTCCTTTTGCGGTCCGCCTTAACCAAAGCTCCTGTAGCCTGTAGGACGCGGTAGGAGACTGACCTCGGACACCGGTAGCACTGGTTCGCCGGATTTGAGCAGGCTGGTGCGAGGTGTACGATCTGAGATTTCAGCCGTCGTGCACAACTTCGTCAATATCACTGGAGAGTGAAAGGGGGAGAAGAGATAAATTGATCGAGAGAGGGAATGCAGGCCGGATGGATCGAGAGGAGAGGGACAGGTATATATATATATATATATATATAGAAATTTTATAACGTACCTTGTTGCATTTACTATAGAGAATGCACCCACCCTAGTTGCAACTGTCTAATCGCATAACTGCAACTGTACTGCACCTAATTGCAACTGTTTAGTGCGCAACGCGTTAGGTTGCAACTGGGTCGTGTCCAGTTGCAACTAACCGAGATCTATTGCAATTTATTTTCGTCGAGTTGCAAATGGTCAAGTGTCGTAGTTGCAATTGGTCTAGTCATCCGGTTGCAATTCGTAGTGTGTTCGCGTTTAGCTGCAACTGGAACAGATCTACTTTCTAAAAACATGGACCGAATCTGTTGCATTTAGTTCCGCCAAGTTGCAATTTGTCAAGTGTCGTAATTGCAACGGGTACAAAGTTCGTGTCTGGTTGCAACTATACCAGATATGTTGCAATTAGTTCCGTCAAGTTGTAATTTGTTAAGTGTCGTAGTTGCAACTGGATTAGCGTGTTCGCAATATATATATATATATATATATATATATAGACACACACACACACACGACCCTAAAATGCACCTTGTTGCATTCTGTATAGTGAATGCACAGACCCTACGGACCCTACGAGTTGCTGCAACGGAGCTAATCCAGTTGCAACTACGACACTTAACAAATTGCAACTTGACGGAACTAATTGCAACAGATCTGGTATAATTACAACCAGACACGAACTTTGTACCGGTTGCAATTACGACACTTGACAAATTGCAACTTGGCGGAACTAAATGCAACAGATCCGGTCCATGTTTTTAGAAAGCAGATCAGTTCCAGTTGCAACAAAACGCGAACACGCTATGAATTGCAACCGGATGACTAGACCAATTGCAACTACGACACTTGACCATTTGCAACTTGACGAAAATAAATTGCAACAGATCTCGGTTAGTTGCAACTGGACACGACCCAGTTGCAACCTAACGCGTTGCGCACTAAGTAGTTGCAATTGGGTGCAGTACAGTTGCAGTTATGCGATTAGACAGTTGCAACCAGGGTGAGTGCATTCTCTACAGTAAATGCAACAAGGTGCATTATAAAATTTTGTATATATATATATATATATATATATATATATATAACCGCGTGCAACTGCTATCACAAGATGAAGGGGCCGACAGTCGTTTCATTGCGCGCTTCAACTCCCATGCTCTCTCAAACTGTGCGCGCGCTTCAACTCCCATTTTCTCTCAAACTGTGTGCGCACTTCAACTGCCATGGAGGCACGGTTCAACTTGCCAAACAAATCAGTCAAATTCTGCATCGCTTCGGAAACGAATATTCTAGCCGGCATATACTGCACCAGTTAGAATGAACAATCATTCTAATAGGTTCTATTCTGAACCGACATATTTAAGTTAACGAGCTGGCCCAGGAATTCCACCGGCATATTCGAGGGCCTTATTCATGCCGGCGCCATTCGCACCACTTCGAATGACTTAAATGAAGCAGGTGCATTTTCGACGAATACGTATGGGCTAATGAGGATAATGGTCTCTGCAGTAGTGACTAGGTGATTCCCTGCGCATTGCCGAGAGAGCTTGTCAATAAACAATGAACCACTATTAGTTTCGAGTAATACAAAACAAAAAAAGCCTAAAAATAAATCTGATGTTATGACAACTTGAGATTTGATAGCTACCGGTTTATATAATGGCCCTTATTGGTTGGTTGGAGATGACATTAATAGGTTGCATGAAGGAAGAATTGGTGGAAGATGATGTAGATCGGTTGCACGTTGATAGGATGCTCTTGTGTTTCCGATCGTTGTTGGCAAGCATGAGCGGGCTATGCCGGAAGGGTGCCGGGTTGTATAGGAGATGAAGGGATCAGGCTCATCCCATTCACAGGGTAGAGTTAGTTCCTCTTATTCGTCCGAACCAAGCACGGAGCCCACAGCCATGGACTATGAAGATGAGCAAGAAGAGCAAGCTTAGGAGTAAGATCCAGGGGTGTATGCAAATGATTCACATTTCAAAGAATTGCAAGATGATCTTGAGAGACGAGCATACACTTTCCTCAAGGACCAAGACTTCGCTCACACCAAGGACTTCACCACGGGCCTCCTAGAAAGCATATGTATGGACTCCTGATTCATTAACATTTGACATGCTATTGGATGGAGTGGTTTTGCACCGGTTTTTGAACTTGGCTCTAGGCCCATCACCCTCCAGTTCCTTTGCACTCTTCGGTAGGTTGCTGACGGTGTCACATTTTGATTTTTTAGAATGGTATACCACCTTTCTTGGAAGGATTTGAGCAATGTTCTTGGTTTCCATGCTCATTGTTCTATCGACATAGATAGAGCTTGCTGTGGTTTTTGGGAGGAGATCTCTAGTTTGACCGTCATTGGCAAACTTACACTTCGATGTAATGACATTCAGAACCTGACTCTTCGCTTGATGCACAAGAGGATCTCTGTTACTCTCTTTCCAAGAGAGGGTGTTCAACCCGTGCACAAGGATGAGTTGGTAATCTTATATGCCTGGTTAACAAAATCGAGATCCCTCCCATTGAAGCTATGGTTAGACAATGGTTGAAATATTTTAAGATAATGGGTCCTATTGAATGTACTTCCTTGATCACATGTATCATCGTGGGGAGTGGAGTCTCAATAGGGGGTGATATCCCATACATTGATACACCCCGCTCACTCATTGATGAGTTGTAATTGATCCACGGTCATGCACCCAGGAAAGGCCCAGATGATTCCTTGGTTTTCTTTTACGCTGGCTATACAAACGAGATTCTGTTACCGAACCTGGAGTTTCACTTGTATAATTGTCAGTCTCTGACCATGTCTTTTGTACCACAAGAGGAAGATCAAAAATATTTATTGCTTTCATATGCGTGATAAGAATTTCTTAATCCTTTATGGTTGAAATGATGAATAGTTGCTCTGTTTGTTTCTTTCATATTCTTTAGACAACTTAGTATCCTACCTAAGTCTTGAGTTTGTTCGTTTGCATGATCAAACCTTAGTCTGAAACTTGTGGGTAGCAATAGCATGATCCATGCCTAAGTTGTTGTAAGGTATGATATGGTAGAATAGGGCTGCTATGATCTTCTTGATTTGACGCTTGATATCCAGAGCATTTCTTTTCAAAAATGCAAAAACAACAAGTTTCTCAATGATGAGAAATTCCTATCCAAGACCATATGTTGTTTCTATCATATTAGCTTCCACATATGCTACTTGTTCTTTCTTTGAGCTTTGTCAAATTGTTGTAACCCTTAGCGAGAAGCTTGTCATACTCCCATGATCAAGATCACATACACACACCACCATATGCTAAACTTTGACACTGAAAGTTAAGCAATCATCATTTCACCCATCTATTCACCCATACATCCGCGCAATAAAGCTCCATGTTCTTACATGTCTTATCTTTCTCTAAAGTTACCTTAGCAAGAAGAGTCTTGGGCTACACCGAAAAAAAGAGAGGAATGAAAGATGCATGCTCGTAGAAAGTATGCTATATGCTCAAATGGCATGTCATGAAAAAAATAGAGAGAAAGAGAAAAAGAAAAGGGCAGCCCAAGTCTCCAAAACGAAAGAAAGCAAAGGAGAGAGAAGGATCCTCTCAAAAGGAGACTTTACATATTATCCACCATATAACCATCCACCATCCATACACTTCACATTTTTTATCAAGGTGTATGACTTGCTTCGCCAAAGGATCCGGTCTTTGACTCAGCAACACATGAGACACAGGTATGCCTCCATTTCCCTACCTATAGCTCCAGATAAAGCTTATTAGGAGTAGGTTGTGAAAGAGAGGCAAAACAAAATGTCTTGGTGAGGAATCGTATACATTGAGCGATATGAGAGAATCATTTGAGGGACTTAATTTCTTTTCAAAAAAAACTTTACAAAACCTCCGGATTGATAGTTGATCATGAATAAGTGAATGGTGCTCTATATAACTGTTCTATCTTACAACCGCCCAATGCAAGGTGAACCTACATGCTCCACAAGAGTAAAGTGAAAGGTGAGCTCAATGCCAACTTAGTCAATCCTTGGTAGAGTACTTCGATGTTGACTAGAATATGCTTTAAGCACAACATCGTATCAACTTTGGATAAGTCCAAAACCTAAGTCCAAGTGCTTGCTCGGGACGACTGTTAAGTACCAAATTTAGCCGTCAACTTTCTCTAATACAGTGAAGGATTGACATTTCTTACACACATTTTTCCTTTCAAATAATGTAGTCCCACATGTCCTTGGAGAATATTTGGTTGTAGGTGATTTGCTGCAGAAATAAAAGAGCATCCACACTTATTGATCCAAGTGACAACATTCCGACGAATTAGAGGCCGCCACACGTGCATCACATGGATTGAAGGGCCCACAACAGACCCAAACCGCCTCAATTCAGTGTGGCCGAAGAAGAGAGCAACCTTGTGGGGACCGCCTCCCGGCGTCCCCGCTTAACACAAATTAATGTCATTTCCTGGTAAGAGGGAAAACATTAACTGCATAGGAGCTAGTAATCAAGCTGAATGAATTAGATGAGTATAGAGCGGTGCTAGAACTTGATCGGGTGAGCTGCAACTCCAGCGAGGAAAGGGAAGTCTTTGGGTGGAACTGCACAATTCCACAAGCAAGTCTGAGTACTACCGTACCCAACAAGTGTTTAACAATCAAAGGAACAGTTATGCCTTACTGCGGTAAGCGGGGCTTTAAGCGTAGCATAGAGGTTTTGGGTCCTGGAGGGGCAAGACCCTCCCTACCAGTCCCGGTGATTCTGGCAGCGATCCGATTGATCCTGCAATCACATTCTCACTCAATTATTCCTAAGGGTTATTGCTGGCTAATCGATGGGAGCTTTTACCAGAATGCTTTTGACCGAGAGCCATGGCTATCAAATAGATTGGATAACTCTGCAGAGACTTGTACCTCATGGCTATATGGTTAGGTGACCTTCCCGTGGCCAACGGTAGGGTCACCCTACAGGACTCGTACCCGCCGGCATCCATCGCTGGACAATCTCCCGCTGACTCTACCCACGGATGCTACTGGGGCCTAAGCAGGGGTCACATATTCGTCCGTGCAAGGACCTTCCTGGGGTATGATGCATCAATAATTAGTCTGGCAACTCTGCCAGCAGGCCCTACCAGCCTAGTCACATGTGTCCTGTGCCGGCCAGACCCAACCCTCTGTAGGGGTCTGTCTCCAGCATATCCGTTGCCCATCTGTGGCCCCTGGGGTAGTTTAACAGAGGTAGCTGGCGGGGTGTGAATTGAGGCCTCACATTACAGGGCATTCCTGAAGGCTATGCTCTTTTTGGCCCAAATAGCCGTACAGGGATGTGGAAAGACTTTCCCAGAGAACCGGACCTTAAGCGACCAAGGCAAGCCTCCGGATAGGAGCTTCCATCAAGGCTATCCGCCCTACCTCGCATCTTTTAACCCCTTGGTGTCTTTCACAACAAGGGTCTATGGTGGTGAGTAGTATTCCATTAAGCGGCATATAAAGGTTATTTTGGTCGCTAATCTTAGTACAATCTACAGACATTGATGGAAGATAAGAGCATATTCATGCAGTTGATTAGTATGAGCAAGGAGATTGTTAAGACTTGCCTGGTATTACGGTGGTTTCCGCCAGAGGGCTAATTATTGAAGTTCTGGCGGAGTATCTACACCTCGAAATCCCATTTCTGAGATTCTAGGCCTCTGCACCTCAGTGATAGTCCCAGGAAGTGGCTATCACGTGCAATCCCTGTCTCAAGCGATACAAATCCATACAAATAGAAATAAAGAAAGTAATAGCTAGGTTTATTACACAAGTACCTGGTACAACGATTCGGCCTAAGCCGGAACAAGTCCCTCAGTACTAAACCAACCAAGGTAAAACATCCTGCGAAGCGATCTATGCGGAAGCGGTAGACTCCAAGCCTCAGGCCAACCTGAGTGAAGCACGAGCACCTAGTCTTCAAACCTATCACCTGTGTCACACCATCTACCCGAGAAGCGGGTAGGCCATGTCAACTTCCAAAGGCAGCAAGCCAAGGTAGAAAAAAAGTATTCTACGTGCACGGATAATATATATATAGCTGTGGAGGTTATGTAGCGTAGCAGCATTTCAAGAAAGCGGAAGCAGCAGCTCTCTGTAATGTCAACAATATCCATCTCTAGGGGTCCACGCCCCCAAAACAAGGAACTAGTCACAAACTTGTTAGATCACATCCCGTGATCTAACCCCAACTCTCATCTGCGATGCGGAGTACTCCAACCCCTCCGCATCTCAACGGCCTCAGTCGGGCTCACCACACTCGAGGGAGAGAAGCAACACAAGAAAAGTCTAGTCAGAAAGTAGCGGTAGTAAGCAATACTGTCCATACCAGTGGACACGGACTATGGCCATAGGTTTAAACTCTGCAGAGGTTGGTACACATATGCTCTCCAGTGTGCGCCCCGAAAGGTGTACGGCCAACCGGAGCTAACACCTACGGCCGAGGCGCTAAAATGTGGCTAAAGCTGTCCTACTTCTCCGAGTCTGAGAAGGTCTTCAACTGCAGGGCACGCCTCGCCAGTCGTTGATCCTCAGAGCTGTGAAGCCACCCTTTCAAGGAGGGTTATCGGGCACTTCTGGTAGGCAAGCAAAGCTCTAAACCTCCATACACTGATCCTCCAATCCGCCTGCAGGCAAGCTAAATCCACACTCTAGTCCCGAACAGAAACTGTACCCATATAGTCGGGCGGCACGTACGCAAGTAATACTGCTACTGGTGGTAAATCCGTCTCGGTCCTAAATTGCAGAGAGCGGGCATCTCTCAAAACAAGTTGTGCCTCTGCACAATAAGAGAACCACATAGGTTCACCTCCCAAACGCCTCAAAACATGTGTCTGCCATGGACACAGTGTGGGGTGTTCTCAGATCAACACCCTGGCAAAGTACAAGCCCGCTCCCGCGAAAACACATCAAGGAGTATACACAACTCACCCAAGACACACGCCAAGAATATCCCATCCCACCCATCATATCATCATCCATCTCATCCATAACACAAAGATAGTTATGATGATAAAGTGAACTAGCCGGTGTGGAGGGCTATGTTCACGCATAGTTCAACAAGGAACAGGATATAAAAATAAGGCTGTGCATGGTTCAACAATAAGGCGTCAAAGTTTCAAACAAGTGCGCTAGCATCTACGCATGCGGGGAGCTAAGTGATTGAGAGCTGACATGACACCTTATTTACTGTAGTCGTACTCCTCGTTGAAGTCCACTCTGGCGTAGCTGAGGTCGAGGTGGTCTTCCGGGTTGAAGGAGTCCTTCACGGTCGTAGCTCGGGTTTGATAGGAACGAGATACGACGCGACAATAAATACTCGACAATAAATCTATTGCATAAAATCCAAGAACTTCAAAATATCAGAGCCAAATAACACCAAACTAGCTACAAATAGCACCGGCTCGATTTTACGAATTTATTGCAACGATTTTTCGAAGCTACGATGAATTAGTTATGATTTTCTGAAGTTTATTAGGCTGAAAACTAATTATTTAAAGGGTTAAAAGATTTATTTAAGGCGGCAGGGGCTAAACTGTAAAAGAACAGAAGGTGGAAGGACCTATTTGTAATTACTGAAAAGTTTAGGGGGTTTGTGTAAAAAGGCTAGGGACGGACTGGTTTGATGACGTCAACATTGACTTTGCTGGCGTCACGTTGACCTGGTCAACAGGTCAACGCTCGCGTGGCTGTCCAGGTAGGCGGTCAACGCCTGCATGTACGGCCACGTGGCGCTTGCGTGGCGGCCGGGTTGGTGGAGATCTCGTGTGGCGACCGGGATCCCGTGCGGCCATGCACGTGTGGCCTACTGTGTGGCTGCAACGTGGCACCCTACGGTTGTCTGGGATCCGGTGTGGCCAGGTGATCCGGTGTGGACGAGCGCGTGTGTGCGCGTATGTGGCTGTGCAGGGAGTGGTGGATTTGGCAGCGGCGCGGTGAGCGGCGGCCGGCGGCGGCGAGCGGCAGCGCTGGCTAAACAGGAAGGGAGGCGCGTCGGAGTGCTCATAAAGGGCGGTGGTGAAGACTGGCGTGGCGGCAGCAAGCGGCGGTCGGCGTCTCCTCCCTTGAAGCGCGGAGGGCCGGCATCGGGGCGGTGGCGGCTTCCTTCCCGGTGAGCTCCGGCGGCTCCCTCCGCGGCAGTGAGCCCCTCCGGGACGGCGGCGGCTTCCTCTCGGCTCCGGCCTCCCTCTCCTGGCTTCTCCCCGGCTCCTTTCTCCTTCCGTTCTCCTCTCCTTCTCCCCTTCACTTCTCTTCTCCTTCTCCCCTTCCCTTCTCTTCCTTCCCCCTCTACTTCTCTCGTGGCGGCTCGGTGTGGAGGGCATCCGCCCGTGAGGTGATGGAAAGAGGAGGCTGCGGGTGCTCCCTTTATAGGCGGGGAGGCTAGGGTTTTGGGGGTCGCGCGGGGCTAGGGTTTACCCCGTCGGGGTAGCGCAGCCTGGACGCCGAGGGTAGAGAGGTCATCTCCTCCCCTCGGGTGCGTCTAAGCAGGTTGCCCTATGGCACGGGGCTCCTTGGCGGACAAGATAACGGGGTCGTGGCGGCCAGCGGGGCGGCGTGACGCGCTCAGGCGAAGGTGGCACGCGCTGGTTAGTCGGCGGAAGAAAAAGGTGAGGCGGAGGTGGAAAGCGCCGAGGTGGCGGGTGACTCAGGGGAGAAGAGAAACATTGGGGTGCCGACATGCGGGACCCGCAAGGCAGAGAGAGGAGGCGGCTGGTCACGGCTGGGCTATGAGGCTAGCTGGGCTGGAACTGGGCCCTGCGGAGCGTGGGTGAAGAGGAGCAGGCCTGGACTGAGAGTCTGGGTGGGCTGGTTACGAGGTTTGGCCCAGGTAAATTCTTCCTTTATTCTTTTTATTTAGGTTTAGTTTTTAAACTAAGTTTAGGTTTGAATTTTGAACTAGTTTCAAAATTCAAACCCCACATTTGAGATACAATAAAATCCAATGAAAAGCCAACTCTCACATGCATTCATGAATTTATTTTTAAACAAGTGCACCAATTTAATTACTAGGAGTTTGGAAAGGAAGAATTAACCTTTAATTTGAAAGGGATTTTTATGAACTGCACAACAGCAATCAATGTTTTAAATTTTCACTGATTTTTCATTAACTCAAACTTGTACAATTTTCAGGGTCGATACAATATCAATCATCACCTCGGGTGGGTTTAATTAAGGGGAGAGAGATACTAAGGTGGTTGCGAGGGTGCGTGTCCTAGGCTAACCGAGGTTCTGTGGAAGTGCTTAGGGCCCCGTGGGGAGGGTGATTCGGGGTTTTAACCAGGGTCTAACGGGGTTTAGGAATCATCGGTGGAAGGCAGTAAATCGATATCAGGGTTAGGGAAAGCTTTTATGAAATCTAAATTTAAGGAAAAGCTTAGAATATATCTTAGTGTTTTTAGGAATTTATTGGCTATTTATGGAGTTTCATCTAGAGTTCGGTATAATTTGGGGTACACTAATAGAGGCTTCTTATAGGCTAAAAAGAAATCCATTTATTTCTAAACTCTAGACATGTGCATAAATAATTTGGATGGCACAAGCTAGCTTATTATTTTATCTAGTATTTTTGGGTATTTTCTGGGAATTTTTGGAAGGTTCTAAGGTGGAGAAATAACCTCTTGTGTGTATTAAGCCGAGGGTACCTAGCATTTTCTTTCTGCCTGTGCGGCTGACGGGTGGGACCAGGCTGACGCCAGCGCTGGCACATCCCGTGGTTTACTGTGCCGTGGGCCGGGCTCGTAGACCCGTGGACCACGGCACGTGCGTGCCTTGGGTCCACTGGACCGGGTGCACGCGGGACAGGGAGGCGAGGTGGCGGTTGGCGTGGCGCATGTGGGTGGCTGGCAGGCGGGGTCCGCACTTGCGTGGCTGCCACGCGTCCGCCACGCATGCGCCGGACTTCGCGGCGGCGTAGCAGAGGGGCTCGCCGGAGAGCTCGCCGCCGCTGGCGTTAGGGCGGCTCTCGCGGTGGGATGGCATCTACAGGTTCGGGAGGCGATGGTGGATAAGGTAGGGACGATCTCGTCGAGGGTTAGGCACCGGCGCGGCGGTGGAAGCTCGCCGAAGTTCACCGGCGGTGCGGTACAATGGGGAGAAGCAGCGGGGCTCGCCCTGGGGCTTAGGCAAGGCTATGGGCACGCTCCTGGGATTACGCCACGATTATCCGCTCACTTGTGCGACGTAGGGGTGGCTGGAACTTGGCCGGCGCGCGTGGCAACCGGCCACAGCTCAGTCTGGCGTTAGGGAAGGGGAAAAAGGGCTGAGGAAAGGGCTCTGGGCAGCGGGGCGCTTACCATGGTGTAGCAGGGATGGAAGATGGCCGGAATGGTTGCGTGGACGGGCGGCGGCGGCGGCGGCCTTCGGTCACGGCGGAGCTCGGTCGGCGCTCCTCCAAGGCGGAGGCACCCTCTAGGTCCTGTCGCCCAGCGCCTGGTAGTGCTCCGGGCAGCGCTGTGGCGATTAAGGGGCGCCAAGCGGGCTTGGGGCAACGGGAGTGCCGGAGCAGGGCGGCGGCGCCCGCGGGCGCGCGACGGCAGCGGTGGTGTTCGTGTGGTGTGCTGCGGTGGGTGTGAGCTCAATCCAGGGCACGCGTAGGGCTATTTATAGCCCGGCGGAGCTCCCTGGTGGCTCACCAGGGCGGTGTGGCCTCGACGCGTGATGCGGCAGGCTCGCCGGCGTGCGACGCGTGCGGCCGTGAGTTATCGTGCAGGCGGCCGGGAGAGAGGCGTTGGCGCCGCACTCTTGGTGCGGTGGGCGCGCGTGATGGTGACACGCATCCTGCGCGGCCTTGTCGGCCCTATCCTGGCCGGGGAAGGGAGATCGGGCGGCGGCGGCGGCGGCGGCACTGGCGCCACGCAATGGTGGGGAAAGGGCTCCCGTGCCGGAGCGGGGCTTCTGACGGTAGCAGGGGGTGGAGGTGGTGGCGTGGCATCGATTTAAGGGCGCCACGAGGCCAGGGGGGCGAGGCGGCGGTATGAGCGCGCTGGCGGCGTCGACGCCGAAAGAAAGAGGGAGGGGGAAGAACCGGAGGAGGAGAGAGGAGGAAGAAGAAGAGAAGGTGGGCTGGGCTGGGCCGCGTGAAAGCGAGCCGGGAGAAGAGTTGAGGGGGCGATATTAGACTTCGGGGGAAAAAGCCGGGAGAAGGTGGCTCGCGAGGCTGGGCCGAGAATTGAGGGGGCTAAAATGGACTTGGCAAGTTTTGGGCGTTGAACCAGCGGCCTGCTATGCATAGGATCCTTTTCCAATTTCTTTTAAAAGATTTTGAAAGGATTTTTGAATTCCAAATTAAACTATGTTTCTTTTAGGTTTCTAGGGTTTCGGTGCCAATTTAGTCCTTATGGAGCCATCCTCCAGAGAATTATTTAATAATTCTCTTCAAAATCCCCATCCTTTAATCCATTAATTATTTTATATAATTAATGGGTTATTAGTCTAATCTCTAGCCTTTAACCCTAGGGAAATCCTTCAAACCCCCGCCTTTCTTTCCATTCCTCTTTTCCCTTTTACGAATTGATTGGTGTATTGTTATACTGATTGTTATTTTCCCGTGTTTTATCGATAGCATGACCGGGCCCCGATGAGAAGCCGAAGCTCCAGAAGGCCTGAGGCCCAGCCCGGTCAACATACGGTATGCGCCGCGTAAGGACGTCTAAGGACCGACAATGAAGGCAAGTCTCACCAATAATATCACCCAAATCACTAAACTTTACCGTTCTTGCCGCATAAGCTGTAAGGGGGCATCATGTGAGTGGATGCCCGGCCCCGCTGTAGATATAGGATGCTTTAAGATTGGGAGTGGAAGGATGATCCCAAGGAGGGGATTCTATCCTAAGAGCCACTCTGATCCAGCTAAGGACCGGTTCATGGGAGAGTCTTTCCAATGCCCCGTACAACCACGCATGCCAAAAAGGTATGGCCTTCGGGAATACCTATTCATATGAGGCCTTGACTCACACCCCGCTAGCTAGCACCAGTAAACTGTCCCTAAGGGGCCACGGCAGGCAACGGGTATGCTGGAGACAGCCCCAGACAGAGGGCTGGGACTGGTCGGCACGGGTCGCATGTGACAGGGCTGGTAGGGCCCATGGGCGATGCATGCCCACTTTTTATGATGCATCCATACCCGGGTTGATGTCCTTTTGTGGACGAATATGCGATCCCTGTTTAGGCCCCAGCAGCACCCGTGGACAGAGCTAGTGATTGGCTGTCTAGAGATAGACGCCAGTGGGCACGAGTCTCGTAGGGCAATACCTGCCTTGACAAAGGTAGGGACTGACCGGATGCATGGTAGATAAGTACGACCTCTGCAGAGTGAAGAATCTATCTGGATAGCCGCAGCTCTTGGCATAGAGCTGATATGGTCAAAGCCCCCACTGATTAGACTTCCTTTATTGCATGGGGAACCCGGACGGCAGGAGCGCCGATGACTGAGTTCTGGATAAAGTATCGGGACTGGCAGGGAGGAAATACCCCTCCAGGCCCAACATTTATATTCTTTTAATTTATATAATTATATTATTGAATTTGTGGGATTTGCTGGGTATTCAACTCCGAATACTCACTCTTGCTTTCATTGTCGTACAGGTTTAGGTTTCCAGGGCGATATGATACTACAGCCCACTCCGGTGGAGAAATGAGTGCCCGCCGCTCTCCGCTAGTTAAATCGGTGTAATTATTTAACTTACACGTTATTTACTGCTTCTGACACTAATCTGTGTTGAGATCCGTATCAGCGTACTGATCCAGGGACTGATACGGGTGATCAAGGGACGTCCTGATCGGGGGTCCCCACAATATGTAGCAATATGAAGGATGGAAATGTATATTTCTTAAAAAGTGAGGTATATATTATGTAGTTATTAAAATTTAATATAATCATTGACACCGTATTTGAAAATTTTGTGGAACAAACAATTAAGAATTTGTAATTGAACTTGTGCAATCACATAGTAAATACTGATTATGCTTATTCTAATTTTTACTGAAGGTAAAATGGATGTTACCCGTAGTTAATATTTTTGTTGGATACCGTGTGCAGAAGTAGCTCTCTATCTATGTGGTTGGAATGCATATTTTTATAGGTTAAATAAAGCGCATAATATTTATGCAATATGAAATAACGGACTTAAAAAGTATCTGGTACATAATTATGTGCATGTATTGAAATGTTATCTTTATTATTTAAATTTTAAACCATTCTATTGTAACATTCAATGGTATTGCCGCATTGTGCGGCTTGCTACAAGATTTTTTATTTTTATTATGTATTTAATAATATCTATGGTAATTTTAGCGCTTAGATCTACACAAAAGGTTTTTTTTTAATTTTAGCGACCGAGATAGTGAGAATCAATTTTTTAGCAACAGACAGAATAGATATTTCCCAAATGTAATATTTTTTTGATACATTTGATAACTGATTCATATTTTTCCCATGTCTCTACATTTTTCTTTGCCTTTTACAATCAGCTAGTATGAATTCGTAACTTGATGAAAGTAGAGGGGATTCCTGAAAAGTTACGTGAGAGAGGCTAGTGGACGGCGGGTCGTATTTGTATGAAGTGCAGGGGGTTTTGTGGAACAATTCCTGAGAGAAGGTTTGGACGGCGGATACAATTTCCATAAAGTTGAGGCCGGTGTGCCGATCTGTGCCATTCGCGCTCCATCCGACGGCCTGTGTCATTTTTAGACGACGTGGACATCCTATAAGGCTGTAACCGCGACGCGGTTTCAGTCTTTTAAAAAGATGGGCCCTTGTACATAGACAGTTTTGAATCTTTCAATAGCAAAATATTTGCTCCAATAAGCAGTCAATCTAACCACGAATTTCTTCTTCAATTAAATATAAGAGTTACGTAATAACGAAATAATATTGAACGGACCACAATGATGGTATCCGAGAAAGTTACATTACAACCCGATTTGGGATTATTATGGGAAATATAGCCCAGCAAACATATGCAAATTTGGCAAAGTCCGAGCGTTGCACGTACGCCAATTGTGTTCCGATCCGGATTCTTCTTCTCCTTTGGACAACAATATATGCTGTACGGTCACCGCAACAAATATCCTATCCTATTCAATTGATACACCGCCGCTGTTCTCTTCCTAGATCAGTGCACCTTCTACATGTGGTTCCCTAACCCTGCTGCAGCCTGGGCCAGCGATGGTGGCAGCACGTCGATCACCGATACCGTGACCGGGTGGCACGTGATAAAGGTCCAGAGATTCTCCAAGCTCAAAGGGGCTTTAGCTCTCGGCATGGGCGTCAACTATGGCAAATTTAAGGTTGGAGGACATCGCTGGACCATCAAATGCTTTCTTGTTGGGTTTGCCGATTGGGTTTCCTTTGGTCTGTATCTCGATCGTCCTGCTAGTGCCACTGGCGATGTTAAGGCAGGATTCAGATTAAGCTTGCTCGACAAAGATGGTGAGCCAGTGTCATCATACACAAAAAGTAGTAGCATCTACAACTACTCGATAGATAACCGGTCATGTAGTTGGATCAAATTCATCAAAAGGAAGGATTTGGAGTCGACCTATCTCGCAAACGACAGCTTCTGTATCAGGTGCGATGTCACCGTTCTTGAGGATATCTGCAAACAGAGCGTGGTGCCACAGTCAGACCTGCACAAGCATCTCGGTGATCTCCTAGGCAGCGAGGTTGGAGGGGATGTGACATTTGAGGTCGGCGACAAGGCGTTCGTCGCGCACAAGTACTTGCTCGCAGCACGGTCGTCAGTCTTCAAGGCACAGTTCTTCTGCAGTACAATGAAGGATGCAGTTGCAACTCGTGTACGGATAGATGACATGGAAGCCGAGGTGTTCCAGTCCATGCTACACTTCATCTACACTGACTCCTTGCCTGATGTTGATAAAGGTGACAGGATTGTGATGGCTCAACATTTGCTTGTTGCTGCGGACAGATACAACATCGTGAGACTGAAGCTGATCTGCGAGAACATGTTGTGCACCTTTATCAATACAAGCATAGTGGCGACAACACTTGTGCTAGCTGAGCAGCATGGATGCCATCGCCTCAAGGATGTGTGCCTGAAGTTCCTCAAATATAATGAAAATTTTAAAGAGGTCAGAGCTGATGACTACGAACATCTAAAGAGAAGTTGCCCCTCTCTTTTTTACGAGCTTCGTGCTGAGCATGGCCGATCTTCTTTTCCATACAAAGGCACCAAAAAAGCTTTGAACACTGTCCGACATCTGAAGAAAAGTTGTCCTTCTCTTCTCGAGCTGCATGCACTAGTGCATGGCCTGCCACCTCTTCCAAGATGGAGCACCAATGCATTGAAAAGCTTTTATTTAATTTCTTTTTGCACCTTAGTTCTCCTATGTTTTTACTTTTTTTATTAGCGTTTGGCTGTATGCCACTGTAGAGGCCGAAAATATTTTATACGAAAGAAGAAATCATGATTATAGTTGGTTAAATTAATGATTCATAATTAAATCTGCCCAGTTGAAGCTTCCTTTATCAAAAAAAGCTGAAGCTTAATCCATTGTTCTACCATTGAACGAAATCACATGTTGTATTCGCTCGTATGGAGATTTGGACATAGGCCTATTGGATGCTATTCAGGGACTCTAACCATTAGGCTAGAGATCCATTCGCTTCATGTTCTACTATTATTGAATGTCAGTCACTTAAAAATCCGATTATCTTCTTCGAGGACTCTAGCAATGAAAACAAATTAAGGCACATGCATGCATACATGCAAGAAAATACAAAAAAACATGATATCTGATCCATGCAACATTATTTGAAATGAATAAAAATCATATAGCTCAAACGTGGCATTCAAATTAAATTTGGATTGGTCAGTGTTTCTTACGTCAAGGTCATCATTATCAAAAGTTAAGAACCCATTTCACTATATTTGGATTTTTTTCTTAATCTGGATAATTTATACATTTACATACGCGAACAAATGAGTCTGTTAGCTCCTGCATAAGCGTATGATAATTGATACCCACTGACAAACAAAAGAGTCCACATAGATGAACCATTTTTTTTTACAATGTGAACAAATGCAATAATATCACGAATAAAATAATGTATTAATCAAATGATTGCAGACACGACATATTATTTTACACAATATAAAGAGCGAAAGATTTGACGGTCATACAAATCTTACTCTTACACCTACTACACCGTCGGATTTTATGATGATCGAATGTTGTACTTTAATCTAAAGAGTGCATGTTGATTACATCTCTAATTTAAAACTCTTACACCTTTGAACCTACACTGTTGTATTTTTTTATGATCGAACGCTCTAGATTAACTTGAAGAGTCCATATTGACTACATCTCTAATTTAATAAATTTTTTTAAACATGTGCTCGCGGCACGTGCTCTTCTTCTATTTTATGCAAAGAACAAAAGATTCCACATTGCAACAAATTTTGTCAACAAAATGAACGAATAATTTGCAAGTAAAATATATACTTGTGTATAACGAGTGGGTATACAAACAGAAAAAGAAAAAAGAGAGATACTGTAAGTAAAACAGAAACAAAGCTTAGTATTAAGGAATTGTAGATAATTAAAAAGAACTAGCATTAAGGAACGTATAGTGTGACGTGCTATTTCGGATGCCGTTTCTGTAAACGAGTTTTACCTTCACAAGGGTCCACAAGTTTGGTGCCATGGTATATCCTAGTCCGACCTTGATTTACTAGGTGCGTAGCGAATCCAAATCTCTCCACGCAAATTAAATTAAACTTTATAATCGGATAATTTTATTTCTTGAAAAAATCGTAAGAAAGACTCATCTACTTTTGCCGCGCGCTATACGGACAGCACAGCTCCATGGCTGCCGATTCCACGGCCATCGCCGGCGACACGTCGGTCGTCTCTGCCGATGCAGCGACCGGGTGGCACGAGTTCAAGGTCCAAGGCTATTCTCGTTACAGGGGGCTTGGCAACGGTGTGGCCGTCAGATCCGGCACGTTCGTCGTCGGAGGCCATAGCTGGCGCACCAAATACTTCCCCGATGGCAACGGGCAGGAGGAGAACACTAATTGGGTATGCTTCAGTGTTAACCTTGAGCATCATCCCGGCATCGATGGCGGCAACGTCGTCAAGGCGAGATTCACACTCAGCTTACTCGACAATGACGGACATCCAATCCCATCCTACACGAAAAGATATCAAGTTCACATCTTCTCGAGCTCAAAGCATTCGTATCACGAGAGCCGATTCATCAAAATCGAAGACTTCGATTCGTTGTATGAAAAAGACGACTGCTTCTGCATCAGGTGCGATGTAACTGTCGTGGAAGATGTTCCCCAAGAATCGGCCCTGCCATTGCCTGACCTGCACCGCCACGTCGGCAGCCTCCTTGACGGCGAGCTAGGAGGGGACGTGACATTTGAGGTCGGAGGCGAGGAACTCGTCGCGCACAAGTACATGCTCGCAGCGCGGTCACCGGTCTTCAATGCGCAGTTCTTTGGCTGCCCGATGAAGGAGAAGGCGGCATGCACAGCTCGTGTTCGGATCGTCGGTATTGAGGCGAGGGTGTTCAAGGCCATGCTGCACTTCATCTACGCTGACTCGTTGCCTGAGATAGCAGGTGGTGACAAGATTATTGTGGCGCAGCATTTGCTTGTGGCCGCCGACAGGTATTGCATCGAGAGATTGAAGTTGATCTGTGAGAGCATGCTGTGTACCTTCATAAACAAACGCATAGCGGCAACTACACTTGTGCTAGCTGAGCAGCACGGTTGCCATAGGCTTAAGGAGGTGTGTCTTAGGTTCCTAAAGTCTAATGACAATTTTAAGGCAGTGGCGGATGATGACTACGAACTCCTGAAGAGGAGTTGCCCTTCTCTTGTCGACGAGCTGCGTTCAGTTGCATGAATAATCACTGTATTTCTATCATTGTCGTTTATCTCTACTGCTACTAAAACTGTAATTCCGCGTAACCATCCTCCTCGTGCCCCGCGCCCTCGCCTCCCCATCTGCCTATCGTGGGGCCCGCGTGGGTAAAAGCGCGCATCTCCACCCTGCACGGCTCCCGCGCCCCCACAGCACGTGCGTGGGCCCCGAGCACGCACGGCTCCTCCGCGGTGTGGCCGGCAGCGCCGCGCGGCGCGAGGTCCGCCGGCGCGCAAGCTCGAGGGATCGCTGCCACCGCCGACGTAGGGCCTGAATCGAGCCCCGACAGCCGCGCAGATCGAGCGCAGCGCCATCGGGCGCTCCCACCGACGGGCAGCTGCCCCGGCGCTCACACCCTCCACATCGCCGCCGTCCGCTGCTGCCAGAAGGTCGCCGTCGGGGGAGAGAGAGAGCTCGACAGAGGTGGCATCGGAGTTGGGGACGGGAGGAGGTGACGGGGTAACTCGATGGAACGACAGAGGAGCTCGATTTCACGGAATCAAGCCCCACCGCCGCCGCGTCGAGCGTTGCCGGCCTTCCCCACGGGCTCTCGATCCATGAGGGAAAATCGCTGTTGTTGCTTTGATTCGGCCGGAGAAGAGTAGGGGCAAAGGCAGGGTTCTTCGATTCAGCCGGAGAAGAGCAGGGCGAACGGCCGACCCTCGAATCCTCCGCGTCGCCGGCAGCGAGACCCCCCGGCGCTCCGCCTCCGCGCCAGCCGCGGGACCCTCCCAGCTCCGCCACCCCGCCCCAAGGGCCGGCTGCTGCTGCCGCTGCCGCTGCCCAAGCCACGGGATCCGTTCGGCCTTCCCCGCCGCAGCACCAGCCCCGTCAGCGCGCATCGACGCGAGGGCCTGGAGCTGCTCCTTGCCTCGCGGAGCGAGGATGCAGAGCCACTACTGACTACTCGCCTTCTGCGTTGAGCCATGGCTACGCTGTAGCTAGGATGCGAGGATGAAGTCCACTGAGGCCCTCGCGTAGACGGAGAAAGATGAGCTGGTCAGACGGAGAAGGTTGTAGACGGTCACGGACTCACGGTTGTTGTGAAAGTTATAATTTTATTGTTCATTTATGTGGGGCCCGACATATTCCTAACCGTGAGTGAAACTTCAAATGTTAACATATCTATGGAAATATATTTGGACATGTGAAATGACAAATACATCTTGCATTTCTTTTGGCAAAATTGAGTGAAAGAGTAAATACTAGCATTTCAGTTGCCAAGAAAGTGAGGCATTGGAAAATGTTATTGTTTTTTTTTCATTCTTCAGATAGTCGAGCTTGTGGTCCTTCAGTACAACCCGCCCAATCTACTTTTAGTGTGTTTGGATCTCTATATTTTATCTGCCAACTTTTATAGATACTTAGAATCGGTGATTTTCTATTGAACTTACAACCTACTGTTTGAATCCATTCTAACTAAAATTTAATTTTAGCTAGCTAAAAACCAATGTTTCTCCATTTGTCATCCAAAAGTACAGAAGAATATTTATATTTTCATTTGTAATGCTTTGAAAAGTTAGTTCACACATTTTTTAGCAGGTTAGTTCACACATTTTTCCTAATGCTGAATTAATTATGATGTTCATATATAAGATCATGGACATTGATGTCATCTCAACTCCTGATTCGTACGTGTGCTCTTACTGGAATAGCAGTAGGGAATTGCTAGGTTACTCTGCCGTCACTTATACGCTGATGAATTTTGCATGGTTGGAAAAGTTGGTGAGAATAAGAATTAATTTTTTTCGGCCATATACTGTGTTAAAAATGGTTTATAAGGGAAGAAAGTATTTTTGAACTTTGGCATACTGCCTTATGACTAACTCGAAAGTCAAAAGGTATATGGTTCTCTTGTTTGCTTTTTTGTCAGGCCTGTCCACTACATGATTATGAAAGATGTTTGTGGATTTGTGAAATTATATGGGACCTAAATTTTTTTTCTGCTGCTCTCAATATACCCTTGTGGGTAGCCGTTTGGCCACTCGACAGTGAATTCTGATTTGGAATCGAGAGCTGCAGCTTGTAGGATGCTCTTGGGTATGTGGAGGCAGAGGAGAGATGGACCTGGTGCTTAAATTGACGTAGATCTGCAACTGAAGTTAGGGAGAAAGGAGCTGGCTTGCCTGCTTGCCGAGGAGCAACCTGCTACAGCAGCTGCCTGGCTTCACATTGGAAGCATAGAGCTGTGTGGAAATCAAATTGTTGTTATTTTTTTTTCAAAACTTGTTAAAGTTTAGTCAGATTTGCAAAGTGTTCAAAATTTCCTTTAAAATCTATCAAAATGTTTTCTCATTGTTTTATGTCAAACATGCGAAGAATCACAAATTATAAAAAATTGAACAAATATGCATGGGCGACATTGTTTTTTTTACAGCTGAATTGACCGAGTGTACCTAACACTCTAACAGAATAGTCAAACTTTAGGCATGTTTTAATTTGCATATCATTTTGTTTGCAGAACCTATTATCTCGCATAAATTTTCATGCCCGTTGCAACGCACGGGCTATTACCTAGTCTTTTTATAATAACCATTTGTTCGTCCACTTGTACTGGTCGGGGTGTTTTAAAGGCTTTGTATCATCTCGATGTAATGTTCTTGAAAATGAATACAACTTCCTTACGGAAAAAAACAAACACATGCACAGGTGTGATGCATGTCACAGTTTTTTCAAGAATGGATCCAAACATGATAGAAATTCGAGACATAAACGGGCCATTGTCCTAGCTTATTCATAGCTACATTATTTATTACGGGCAGAAGGGCACGTGTCACGGGCACGTGTTTGAAAAAAAAAATTAGTGATGTAGTCAATATGAACTCGTTAGATTAATTTAGAGTGTTTGATCATCATAAAATCCGATGGTGTAGAAGTGATGTAGTCAACATGGACTCTTTAGATTAATCTAGAACGTTCGATCTTCATAAAATCCGACGGTGTTAAAGGGGTAAGAGTAACC
The DNA here is from genome assembly GCA_015476505.1 of Urochloa ruziziensis. NCBI lineage: Eukaryota > Viridiplantae > Streptophyta > Magnoliopsida > Poales > Poaceae > Urochloa > Urochloa ruziziensis. The sequence goes on from CM027120.1 coordinate 46,486,089, forward strand.
CGTAAGATTTGGTACGAAAATTTCGTCGTCCTTTATATTATAGACTAGTCCATCAATCCGTGTTCCGCACAGGCTAGTACTTTAGGTGACATATATATTTTTTAAAACGAACCAGGCAGGAGATTGAGCTGCCGATTATACTAAAAAGAAGATAAAGCTCAGATTGGGTAGTACAAACAAATCAAAAACAACGACAACGCAACACCGGCCGGTTGGATTGGGTCATCAACCGCGCTGAACAACACCAACATGCTCAACTCAAAGAAAAACCAACTCTGTCATGTCGGATTAGGACATCGACGCCAGACACTCTACAAACATAGCACCACACCACATATCACAATCTGCGAGAAGAGCCGACAAGTAGCCGCCGTCGCAAGCGCTGTTGTCCCCGATGCTGTCCCACGCCAAAACTAGCCACTTGCCATGCAAGATTGGCCCACCGCAGTTAGCTGCAAGCTTGAGTAGCTACGACAACTCCTCCACCATGCCGCTGTTGACATCATGTCACACACGCATAATCATCTATCCCCCAGCCAGAACCGTACGCTGGCATAAGTCGAAAGAGGTCACATCGCACCACACAGAGAAGGTCGCCGCCATGCAGGACCTACCGCCATAGCACTGTTGTAGTACCGTGCACACAACAGGGAGCGAAGCAAAGCATTGATCCTAGACCTCCAAGACAACTCAAACGCGTGGGGCCTCGCCACGCCCACCGCCGCACACACCTCAAAAGCAACACCTTAAAGCGAACGGGGCCTCGCCACGCCCGCCACCGGACTCTGCTCCGCCAGGTGACATATAAATATTATTACTTAAGATGTCCACTAAAATTCTGAAACTATTTGTGATACCGTACTTCATGTGCAGACCGAATCAGTCTGCCCTCTAAAAGTCGGAAACTATTTGTGATAGTGATACCGTGCGTTTCTGCCATAATTTTTGTATGCACGAGAGAGTCCCACACAGGCCGGATTGGCAGCCTAGGGACATTGTAGCTAAGGATGGAGATGGATGTCTGGACATCCGAAACATCCGTATTCGTATTCGATAAAAACGTAAATATGGATATCCGTATTCGTATTCGATTTTAATATGGATGTCAAATGGATGTATCCGAATTCGATTTCCAACAATTTTCTCTATCCGATTCCACATTCGTATTCGAGAAAAATCCGAAACATTCGGCATTCGACATTCGTATTCGAGAAAAATTCCGAAACATTCGACATAAATTAACTTCTGTTTTTAACTAACTATTAATTATAAATGATATAAACTGTTTAATCAGTTTAAAATTATCTACATGATAATTACTAATTATATTGATTATAATATTACTAATGGTATATAAAATAAATTTTAATTACCTTAAGATGGACAATCATATCAATTTTAACTACTTTAATTTATTTATCTAATTAATAAATTATATTTTACTTACTAATGTACTATTTTCTTATTAAATATTTTATATATTATGAAAACTATTTATATTTATATTCGTATATTTAATTATTCAATATATATAACATACATGAGATATATACACATAATTTACTCTTAAAACAATCCATAAAGTGAATTAATACACACTAAGACATTTTCTGTCAAAATCAACTAAACATCCGAATGCGAATCCGAATTCGAACTATTCGTTTTGTATTCGTATTCGATAAGATTCGTATTCGTATCCGAATTCGAATTAAAATGTGGTAAATAGTGGTATCCGAATTCGAATCTATTCTTATTCGATCCGAATCCATCCTTAATTGTAGCTAGAAACCTGCCGTACTTTATATGGTCTGTGCAGAGCGAATCAATGTTTGTCCACTGAAGGTCTGAAATTATACACACGGATGCTTCGATCAAAAAATCGTATGCAACCAAACGCACCTCGAGCAACTCTCCATGCTTGCCACCTCTAAATCTTCGGACGCCGGCGGCGGCGGCGGCGGCAGCACCTCGATCCTCACTGCCACCAGGACAGCGACCGGGTGCCACGAGTTCTTGGTCCAAGGATACTCACAGCACAGAGGAATCGGCACCAACAGGTCCGTCAATTCCGGCGAGTTCAGCGTCGCGGACCACGTCTGGCGCATCAAATACTTCCCTGACGGTTACGGGGAAGAAAACAAGGATTGGGCATGCTTCGGACTTCACCTTGTTCGTCCTGCATCTGACGGTGACATCGAGGCAGTATTCGACATCAATTTGCTCGGCAAGGAAGGGGAAGAGCTAGTGCCACCGTACAAAGAACACAGTATTCGATGCACGTTCTCGAAGACAAGTTCTTTGTGGGCCTTCTTTCGGTTCATCAAAAGGGAGGACTTGGATTCATCCTTTCTCAAAGACGACTGCTTCTGCATCAGGTGCCATGTTACCATCTTTTACGAGGAATTCGAACAATTGGTGGTGCCACAATCTGACCTGCACCGGCATCTTGGCGACCTCCTAGCCAGCGGGGTTGGAGGGGACGTGACATTTGAGGTCGGTAGTCAGTCGGTCGTGGCACATAAGTACTTGCTCGCAGCGCGATCGCCGATCTTCAGGGCACAGTTCTTTGGCATATTGAAGCTAGTAAATCGTGTTTGGATCCTTGGAATTGAAGCTAGGGTCTTCAAGGCCATGTTGCACTTCATCTACACTGACTCGTTGCCAGATATAGCTAGTGAGGACAAGGTCGTTATGGCTCAGGATCTGCTTGCGGCTGCTGACAGATACGAAATCGAGAGACTAAAGATTATCTGCGAGAGCATGTTGTGCACCTTTGTTAACACGAGTACAGCGGCATCTACACTTGTGCTAGCTGAGAAGCATGGTTGCCAAGGACTTAAGCAGGCATGCTTTAAGTTTTTCAAGTCACATGAGAATTTTAAGGCAATGGCGGATGATGACTACCTTCATCTGAAGAAAAGTTGCCCCTCTCTTCTCAATGAGCTGCGTGCAGTGCATGGCCTGCCACCTCTTTCTAGTTGGAGGATCAAAATATCGAAATGCTTTAACCGCATTTTTTTTGACAGCTTAGTTCTCTTTTACTTTTATTTTCTTATCAGTGTTTGGCTGAGATTTATGTATGGATTTAGCTTTATGCCGCTGTAGAGGCCCTCCATGAGTGCGGGGCCCGCACACATACATCAATCTCAGTGGAGAGTGTCATCCCGCTACGAAAATTTCTCTCAACTCTAATGAAGCCACATCAGCACTAACATTTTGGCATTCACGCTTCTTTAATCACAATGGCAACACCGCATATCAAGAGCCTCCCGGCTCTCCCCTCTTCTCATTAACTCTATTTTTCTCAAAATGCAATATGATTTTCCACCTATGCTTTCTTCATGCAACTGGTAACTGTCAAATCCTAAGTTGTTATAACGTCGGATTTATTTTTGGTCGTTTTTATTTTGTATTAATCGAAACTAGTAGTGATTCATAATTTATCGCAAAGCTCTCTCAAATCCCATAGCAATGCATGGGTAATCACCTAGCAATGCATGGGGAATCACCTAGTATTCTAATGTGAACTTGATGTGGCAGATCTGTCTACGCAAATTAAACTTCACAATCTTGAAAAAAAATTGTCTATGGGATTCTTTTGCTTTAGCCGCGCGCTATACATAACAGAACCTAAATCTAATATCGCCCGAAAGGAAGCCAACACACGGTGACTCCGACTGCACTCCCCTTGCACCCACCACCCATGAGTGCGGGCCCTGCAGAAATTATTACTCAATCGTCATCCTCATCCCTTCCGTCATCATCCTCATCCCTTCCTTCCCCCGTTCACCTTTTCTCTTTTTTGCTTTCTCTTTCTATCTCGTTGGCATCGTCATGGGTGCTCCGAGCCCAGGTGGCTAGCACACTACGCTAGAAAGATTTCTACTGCCACTGGCCTTTTACCGCGCTGGTGGGCCGAGTTGTCACCTGCTAGAACAAAGTCAATAGGGCCCATGGCACAAGAGCCCGCCAGCACAATTGGGCGCCTTTGTGCTGGCGGGCTGCTAGGTGGCCTACCAGCACAAAGGCACTCCTTAAATGGCGCAATATACTTCTTTAGATAGCCTTCTCTTTAGAGTGTGTCTGAGAGGAGCTTGAGTAAAACTCAAAAATCACAAAATATAAGGAATCGGTGCTCATATAGCCTAATAGGGGAAGGGTGAATTAGACTCTTCTAAAAACTTTATCCTGTAGCATAAACTAGTTTGCATAAAACATAAGTTAAATCGTGCTATCTAAATGTGCCACTAGAGTTTGTCTAAGTGTTTGCACCGTATGCCAAAGAGTCTTGCAATCTAGAGTCAATCCTATCAAGATACTACTCTAAGAAAGTAAAGGCACTCAAGTTGCAAGTATGAAATAAGGAAACGTAAAGGACAGGGTTAGGGAATGCAAACTTGACCCATCGGTAGGCAAATGTCACCTCTATTCTACGTTGGAACTTCATGAAGGATATGCTCCTGGTCACCAAAATAAGGTTTCCCGGTCAAGGTCTTGACTTGGTACAGACGCTCATGCCAAGACGGATGAGTCACTTGTCACGAAGACAAAGCCTCACCTCCCCTAATGTTTCGGTCACCTTAATGCCATCTCCACATCCCCACACACAGTTGTCATCGCTGCTCCACACCAAGTCAGAGGGTCAAAGACTTGCCGACAGGGTCAAAGACTTGCCGGCAAGTCACAAAGACTCTAAGGCGCCGGCCAGCACCTCTTGTACAATAGGGTTCACTCTAGAACCACGCCCAAGGCAGCAACACCATGGACATGATCACTCAAGACTCCATTTTTGAATTGCCTAGGGACAACACTGACCACGCGTAGGACAAAGTCAGAGAAAAGAAATGATTGGCCGACGGAGGTGAATTGAATATGGATAAACAAGATTCAGAGAAAAAGAAACTCTGAATTTAGCTAGGATTACACCTGGACTCTTGGCATGTCCGGTTGGCATACCCACAGAATTTTTTTAGATAAAGGATAATACCCACAGAATTTAGCTAGGATTAGCAGTAAATCTAACCACGAATTTAATCAAATAGGAGTTATGTAATTAACGAAATAATCTTGAATGGACCACAGAGATTGTATTCCATACAGTTACAACACGATTTGGCTACAGATTCAATTGTGTTCCGGATTATGGCAAAATCAGCCACGCAAACGTCGGAACAGATAGAGTCCGAGCGTTGCCCGCCAATTGTGTTCCGGATTCTTCTCCTTTGCGCAATAATAATTAATGGTATCCGGTCACGGTAATAACAATTAAGGATCCTATTCTACAATTGATACACCGCCGTCCAATTCATTGATCAGTGCGCCTTCTACATGTCGTGTCCTAAACCTGCCGCCTCAGCTGGAACCGTCGGCGCCGCCAGCCATGGCGGCAGCACGTCGATCGTCTCCACCGAGGCCGCTTCCGGGTGGCACGTGCTAAAGGTCGAGGGATTCTCCAAAACCATGGGAGAATTCTCTGTTGGCATGAGCGTCAATTACGGTAGATTCAACATTGGAGGGCACTGCTGGTCCATCATATGCTATATATCCTAGAGGTTTGAATGAGAATTATGCCGACTGGGTTTCCTTTGGTCTGCATCTCAATCGTCCTGCAGGTGCCACTAATGAGGTTGACGTTAAGGCAGGGTTCAGGTCAAGCTTGCTCGACAAAGATGGTGAGCCAGTGTCATCGTACACAATTAGTAGTAGCGTGAAAACCTTCTCGAGCAAAGTGGGATCATGGATTTTTTACCAATTCATCAAAAGGAAGGATTTGGAGTCGACCTATATCACAAACGATAGCTTCTGTATCAGGTATGATGTCACCGTCGTTGAGGATATCTGCGAAGAGAGGGTGGTACCACAGTCAGACCTGCATCAGCATCTCGGTGACCTCTTAAGCAGCGAGAGGGGCCGTGACGTTTGAGGTCGGCGACAAGGCGTTTGGCGCGCATAAGTGCTTGCTCGCAGCACGGTCGTCAGTCTTCAAGGCACAGTTCTTCGGCGTCCCAATGAAGGATGCATTTGCAACTCGTGTGCGGATAGACGACATGGATGCGCGGGTGTTCCGGTCCATGCTACATTTCATCTACACTGATTCTTTGCCTGATGTTGATAAAGGTGAGAAGATTGTGATGGCTCAGCATCTGCTTGTGGCTGCGGACAGATACAACGTCGGTAGACTGAAGTTGATCTGCGAGGACATGTTGTGCACCTTTATGAATACAAGCATAGTGGCGACAACACTTGTTCTAGCTGAGCAACATGGATGCCATCGCCTTAAGGAGGTGTGCCTGAAGTTCCTGAAGTCTAATGACAATTTTGAACGGGTCAGAGCTGATGAATACGAATATATAATGGGAAGTTGCCCCTCTGTTTTTGACAAGCTGCTTGCTGAGCATGGCAGCCGTCTTCCGTACCAAGGTAACATAAAGGCTCTGAACACTGTCCAACCTCTGAAGAAAAGTTGCCCCTCTATTCTCAATGAGCTGGATGCAGTGCACGGCCTACCGCCTCTTCCAAGCTGGAGCATCAAAACATTGAAATGCTTTAACCTCATTTGTTTTTACGGCTTAATTCTCCTTTATTTTTGTTTTTTTGTCAGCGTTTGGCTGGGAGTTATGTACGAATTTAGCAGTGTGCCATTGTAGAGGCCGGAGAAAAAAAGAAATCAGCAAGATTATAGTTCGTTAAATTAAGGAATCATTGTTATGTGTGCCCAGTTCAAGCCTAATTCATCGTTCTACTATTGAAACAAGTCACCTGTTTAATTCTCTCCAACTGAGATACGAATCTATGGCTACTCGATGCTACTCAAGTACCATAACTACTAGGCTAGAGACCATTTTACTAGAACGCTCAATTTTTATCGAGTCTCACTTAAAAGATCCAATTATCTTCATTGAGGACTCTAACAATTAAAACAATTAAGGTGGTAGGAGCACAAGCAGATGAGAGGCACATGCATGCATACATGCAAGAAAAATAAAAAAACATGACATCACCTCACATGCAACATTATTTGAAAGAAACAAAAATCATATAGCTCAAACCTGACATTCAAATTAAATTTACATCAGGGACATCATTATAAGTTAAAGAACCAACCCATTTAACTTATTTGGATGATTTTTTCCTAGAAAACATTATGTTGGGGATCGGAGAAACAGCAAGGACCCCCGAGCCCCTCTATAAGAACCCGAAGCACCTAGCGGGCTCTGAGCGGCACCTCAGGCGAAGCCCCCAAGACGGCCGAGTGTAGTCGGCTCCCTGCTGTCCCCTTTCAGGAATCGAAGCTCCTGCGGCGGCTCCGGGACACCCTTTGCCGAGTCTACAGTCGTCGAGTGCTCTTTGCCGAGTGTAACACTCGGCAAAGGCATTGCCGAGTGTTTTTTGGCCTTCGCCGAGTGTCCTGGACACTCGGCGACTACTGGGTTTCCCGTAGTGACCTAACCCCTTTTCGCGATGCAGGAACCCGGAGCCGGTCGGACACACAGTTCGATGCTGCAAGCCAAGCACTGGACGAAACATGTCCGGGGCTCCGACAGGCCGAAATTGGGTGCCCAAGAGCGCTCGGGATGGCCCTCAGGCACAGGGAGCCGGAGCCTCGGTGCGCGTCTCCGTGGGAACCGCGCCAAGACGACCGGGGTGAGAGCCCCCCCCCCCCCCCCCCACGGGCAGTCCACAAGATTATCCAAAGCCGGCTCGACGGAGGCATAGGAGGGCCGACACCTAAGGCGGATTTTCGAGTGGCGCCTTATGTAGTGCAGTCGAGCATGCCAAGTCAGTAGAAATCCAAATCAGACTAGCCGGGGTAGTTGAACTTGGTGGCAAATGTACGAAAGTGGGCCCGTGAACCCTAAATTTGTAATGTGAACTAGGGGCATCTTCGTCCCATAAAGATTGGAGCGAGGGGTATGAAAGGCGCCCCTCCTCCACTTGTAAGGAGGTTAGCTCTATTGATGAATACAAGAACCTTTGGTCATTTCGTTTTGTCTATTTTGCCTTCCGTTAGGTCTGGATGAGGGGCCCGCGCTGACCCGGAATCCAACACATTATTTTTCTTAAATTGTACCATTTATATATGTACATTACGACATAGTATAGTACCGGTTAGTAATACTAAATTTAACAATAAAATATTAATATAATGAGGTATGATGAATTACTAGCAACTTTATCTAAAAGTTTCTTAAAGAAAATTTAGCATAATTATATACACACATATCACATGTAAGGAATTGAGAACAATTACTCCAAATTTACCACATGCAAACTGTTGAATAAAGGTTCAAATTCAAGTCATCATTTCAATATATCTCAAATAAATGTACAAATTATAAAATCATGCTCATTCTTCCTATTCCTAAAAATCACAAATTTCACTAACTATGAAGTATGAAACAAATCATAATGAACAAAAAAGAAAAATAGGATGAAGTTGTGAACCTTTAAAACACTTGGCCGGATGAGTAAAATCCCTACGAATCTTGGAAAAATTGACATCACCTCCTCTCTACATGCCATGGAGAAGAAGAACCCAGAGCTCTATGAGGAAGAAGAAACCTAATATATACAATACTACACAAAACATTTTTAGGGTCTGGCTAAATTAGGTGTCGGATCTAATGACCGGTAGTCCACTAGGGTGTACCCAAGTGATAGGTTTACCATTGGAGGTGATTGTGAGGCTAGGGAGCTTGAGGTATATACATAGGAGACACAAGGTTTATACGGAAGCTCAAGATATAATACCCTACGTCTTGTGCTCGGTGGTTTGGAATTGATCTGCTCGGCTGTGCTCCGAGAAGCAAGGGAGAGTTTGTTGTTACAATGGACGAGAGGATTTCATATCCCTCAGGGGGTTGACCTCGGTCGCTTGGGATGACCTAGGGTTTACAATTCGGTTATCTCTAATCCTATCGGACAACATCAAGGTAACTAATTTGAGGGATTACAATTAATATCCTGAGATATTCTGGCACGGGCCACCTGTCGGTTCGCACATCTTGGGGGCCAAGTCTTCACTAAGCTTGTCCATCAAGTCCGGGGTGAGAGAAGGCAAAAAAATTAAAAAAACTGCAAAACATAATGAAACGAAAAAAAGGAAAAATAGAAAAAGGGCCGATGCTCAAATGGGGGCCGGACGTGAGAAAGAGAAGGCAACAAATGAGAATGGTCGAGGATGAGATGAGAGAGATGTGGTAAAATGAGAATGGCAGCACGACTTGCTACAATAGCCGCACCTATTTATAAGATAAGATCACATTTTCGTCCGCCCCTCAAATAAAGAGGGGGTGCTTTTAAAAATATTTTTTGCAGCAGTGATAGTAAGCACGTTTGCACCAGTTCATAGCTCCAACCGGTACTAACTCTTGCCGATTAGTACCAGTTGTAGCCACTCGATCCACCAGCCAGTACTAAATGGCAGACAAGGGGAATTTGGCTGTTTGCAATGAAAATTAAATGGCATATAGGGTGGGTTTTGTAGTCTTGGATATAATCTTTTTGCAGAAGAATCAATACATGATAAAGTTTCAACTAAAGTACTCCATGCATCTACAAATTTAAGCATTTATAGAAATATTAGGTAGGAAACATATATAACATAAGATGGAGCAGATTCGAATTTTCTGTGGAGCAGGAGTGTTTGCCTTGGTGGAGCAGAGTTGCAAAATGCGTTATGGTAACACTACAATATCATTGTGAAATGCTACCCTCCTAGGAGTGGATCAGGCCCAAATAGGCTCATGAACACCATGCCACCCTTCAATGCATTTAACGCTTTTTCACAATTTTTTTACTCTATTATTTAGATTAATGGAGACTGATAAAATCATTTTAACACTATTGAGATCAATTGAAATCTGTTGGAAAGCGGACAAAATATATTGAAATAAATGTCTAAAATGTTAAACATGCTTCAAGGAGTTGAAACATATCTCAGATGAGTTTATTAAGCTTGGTCTGCTGCATTGCTTGCGTCTTTGACTCTTTGTACACGTTCTGTTTGTGACTTTTTAGTTAATGTGTTCCATATCGGCGGATATATACCAATCTAATATAATAACCACCGAGTCCTTGAGGATGTTTTAGTAATTCTCTTCTATCAAATATTAAAAATCACTCCTCAATTTATGATGCGGGTTACTTGGGCATATAGAAGCCCACGGTATTGGCCGTAAGCATGTTCTAGTCCAACTTGATTTGATTGTAGTATATCCGTTCACGCTTCACTGCTTTAATACGCTAGAATAATTGCCTACGGTATTCATCTGTTTTGGCCCCTACGTACCCGCCCTAGAGCAACTTCCACACAACGCAGCATATGCACTTCTGTTTTGAAGACAACTGTTTTTTTTTCATTCCATGCTATTTGAGTTCTATGCGATATATGCACCCCTCTTAAATAATTTCTTGCATGTAAAAGTCCACAACAATACAATTTGGCGAGACAAATGTTCTTAATATGTGTGTGTTTGATGAAATTATGGTTTTTCATTCTCATTATATAGTCTAAATCAACTTTATTTGTACTACGCCGATATAAGGGGGTCAACTACTGCATGCGATGTTGTGGTTAGATTCATATTCAATTTCTTCAATTGATTACGTTCTGCCAAGCTTGTGGTTACGGAGGGTATGCCTCTTTTGAGTCATTGAACAATTCATTATTCATCTATCCTCTTATTTCTCCCAAAGGTGAGCATAAGCAGTTGGATCCTTTTTCAGCTGGAAAAAAAAACAATTCCGTCCAAAAAACATGCAGTTACTTCAAACTTTCTTAGGTTTTACCAAATTTGTAGATAAATGTACCAACACATATCATATCAAATCGGTATATATTACAAAAATTAGAAGAAAATACCATGCGTGGCTACAGTCAAAGGCTACAGGGATGTATATTTTTGCTGATATGGAACATCCCAGATATTTTTCCTGACAAACTGAACATGATTAATAGATACATGTGCCTTACTAAATTAAAACTATCATTATTCGTCCATAGCATTAACTTTGGATTTTTTAAAAAAAATAGAGTTGTTTTGGGATATTAATTTTTTTAGATGTTTTCCATTTTATATCAATCGCTAAATGGACCTCCACATTTTCTTGCTAGAAAATTAATCGTTTTTAACACTGACTTATGCAATTCTTCCTACTTAAGTAATATTCATTCCATATCTAAAGTACTCCATGCATCCACAAATGTAATCTAAGAATTTAAAGAATTTTTAATTTAGGACACATGAAGAGGAAGGTAAATTACCATGGAGTAAACATAACATGTAGTGTTGGCCCCCAGATTCAAGTTTTCCACGGAGCTAGAGTGTCTGCAATGGAGATCGTGGAGCAGAGCTGCAAAATGCGTTTGCTGAGGGGTTACGGTTTCATTTTCATCCAACCATGTGCAATCACGTGTGTTGTAATTAAATACTATTGTTAGTTTGCAAAACCATGAAATAAAACTATGTACTCACTACCGGAAGGCCCTTTTACACACGGTAAAGACTTTGTCGTGTGTTGCACACGGCAAAGCGCACACGACAAAGTTTAGCCGGCAAAGGCCCTGTTTGCCGTTTGCCGTGTACCCTTTCACGTGCACACGGCAAAGACACTTTTGAAAAATAAAAAAAATATGGCAAGGGGGCCCACTATAGGGACTATGTTGTAGTTGTTATAAGGCGTTGCAACGACCAACTATCGGTCAGTATAGAGCTATGCCGACCCCAACTATTAGTCGTTGTAAATGGCGTCGGTATAAGTCGATACCGACCAACACATTTTTAACGACCAACCGTTCGACGCCTTAGGAGGGTTTTTAACGACCAATGGTTCGACGGGATCATTTAGATGGATTAAAAAAAACAGGGATCATTTAGATGGATTTAAAAAAACAAAACCAATAATAATCTAGAATCGATGTACAGACATTGATCACAGAAGTGAGGACCATACAAACTTTCATTCATTCATGTAGGCTCCTAGCAATATAAGCGTAGCTAGCATATATACAGACCTAGAGTCATAGTATATAAAAACAAACACTAAATGTCCTAGATGTCCTAGTTTAAAAGGATGTACATTGATCATTTGCATCCTAGCAACATATCTAGGTTGTTTAGCTCCAAAACAATAAAGGGTAGTTCAAAAGAAATCAAAATCTGGAACAGCACTTTGATCCACTTGTTGTCGACAAGATACTGCCTAGCACCTCCTTGAAGTTCTTGAAACTCAAAGTTGGCATGAAATTAGTAACATTCTGCACACCTCACATGGTGCAAGTTATCCTGCTCCACTAAAAATGATATAGCACACTGTCTAGTTTTTCTACTGACCTTTGTAAACATCTTAAGCTGTCCAGGACATACCAATTTCCACTCCAAATTAACACTTTGACAACATTTCACATTGATCCCAGAAAAGAATATAACACCTTATAAAGTTATTGAGGACTCTACCTTGAGGAGGAAGATGTGGATGCTCGACAGCTCACAGCTTTTCATGTCCAAGTAGCTGGATGCCAAAGTGAGTGATTTTCAGATGGCAATCATTTCAGATTGAATGCACAATTGTAAATTGTAATAACTAAGAAGTAATAATATGTGCATCAGCATTCGGCAATCGTAAGTGATTTTTCTCCCCAGCTTTTCAGATAGCATATTCAAGCTTTACACAAACAAGAAAGAAGACTTCCTAGAAATAGGAAGGGCAAATAAACAAAACGCCCATCCCTATGAAATATGAGGGATCAACAAAGCAAACTCCTATGGCATACAGGTACAGAAATAACCACTATAATGTTATCATCACTGAGCATTCATAATTTCTTATTTTATCTAAAGAAGCAAAAGTAACAGAAATGCCATGGTTTGAGAGCATAGTAAGCTTATCTCGAAACCAATTCCAACAGCAATGACGCCAAAGAAGCAAACTCACGGCCATTAATTGACAGCTCGTAGTGTACACAATTTATCAGAAAAGTTGAATAGCAATGTAATCAGACGAATGTGGGTGGCAGTACTATTGAGACTGAACCTACTAACAATATCATATAACGGCAGCGGCAGTTTGCAGTAGAGAGGAACAAAATTAAAAACATGATTGGTTAAAGAAGGGAAAGAGGACCTGTGGAAGATCAGGGGCTGACATACCCATCCGTGATACCTTGCCGTTGTGGAGGCTGGAGCGAGGCATGTGTGCGACAGGCTCCAGTGTCGCCACATGCCGTCGGGGCCGCGAGCCATCGTTGAGCCCCTGTGGCATTGTCTACAAGATTTATCCATGCACAAGCTCAGATCTGAGGGAGAGGAAATTAAAGCCAGCGTGAGACTCAGATTAGAAATGAGAAATCGAAATTAGGAAAAGAGCACAAGTGGTTAGCAATCTCTCGCTACTGAACTCACCCTTGGAGATCTCTGGCCGCTGGTGTTCCCGCTGCATATGGACGCCGCCGCCCCTGCATGGAGCTCTGCCGCCGAAGCCCAAGCCTTGGGCTCCTCCGCGCGGCTGCGGCCGCCTGGAGCTCGAGCAGAAGCAGATCCGGTGGCGCTGCCGAGGGATGGGGGAGCGGGAGTTCAAGCATCGGGCTTGCCTGCTCGGGAGGGAGAAGAGGATGGGAGCAGGAGGAGCGTGGGAGAGAGAGAGGAGGGGCGCCGGCGGCTAAGGAATACGGGAGGCGACGGTCTAGGGTTGCAGGGATGCTTTTTTTTTTTTAGAGGAAGGTAGGCTCTTATTATTCGTTTAGAATGTTTTGAGGTACATGGAACATCTCTTTTTTTTTTTAAGGGTCACCGGGGGACGAAAAGTCCCCACCTGAATTTGATTATACCACAGATGTCGGACTAGCCGGTGATGGTTTTTGGTGCAAGCACCTTACAAACATTGGACCGCCATACGGTCAGATGAGTACAAGAGGATGAGATCCGGATACAACAGAACAAAACAAAGAGAAACACAATCAACCAATCAACCAAACATATCGCCATGGTGCCATGTTACAAACACTTTTAGCAAGTACATGAGCCTCATTGTTAGAGCCTCTACCTTCATGCTTAAAATTTACTACTTGCAACAAACACTTCTTGTGGTTAGCAGGGATGCTGGGAGGGGGGAGATTAGTATTGGGCCGGAGCCGTCTTTTGCCCTCACGTGGGCCTTTTTTCGGCCCATGAGTTATACCGACCGATGGTCAGCCCAAATTTTATTGATGTAACGACCAATCATCCGTTTTGCTTATCTATACTATAACGGAGGAGTAAATTCAAACTGTTTTTCACCCACATAATTATATCTGTACCCCTCACAAAAGACCCACGAATCAGGGCTAAAATGTGGGACTCCGACGACCAGAGGAGGGGGGAGACGGAATTGTCGTCCCTCTCCCCGTTGTTTTTCACCAACGCTCGGCTCCCCACCGCTTGTTTTGTCACTGACAATTTGTATACCCGCCTGTGTACCCATCCGACCCGCCCCCGTCAATCACGCCGCCACGCCGCACGCCATCTCCCCTCCTCTCCCAACCTTTCCTTGTGCAAGGCCACGAGCGCCCAGATTTACTATACAACGCACATGCGGTGGAACAACGTTCACCGCACAGCCTTCCCCTCTTTGCATGCGCGCGGACCCTACCCACCCACGTGCATCTGACTCTCTCTCTATGATTTGACCTCACCCACATGCATACTACACATGTCGCCTGCTAGTGAAGCGCATGCATGCGGCTGACCTTTTTCTTTTTTATTTTTTTCTTTTTTGTTGTCTTAATTTTCTTTTTTCTTTATATACTATTTATGTTGTTATTTTTTTCTTCCGTTTATTTTTGTTTTGATTTTGTTTTTCTATTATGTTTACTTTTTTCCTGTTTATTTTTAGATTTATTCTTTCACGACTGATTTTATTTATTTTATTTATTTTGTTTTTTCTTTATATATTTTTTTTATCTTGTATATATTGTTTCATGTGTTAAGAGTTATGTTTCTTTTCGTACGATATTTGTTTCACGTGTTAAGATTTATGTTCCTTTCGTACAATATTTTGGTGTTTTTTATACGATATTTTGTTCCACGTGTTAAGATTTATGTTTCTTTTCGTACAATATTTTGTTCTAAGTTTATATGATTTGTTTCACTTTAACTTATTTTTATATGATAATATTCTGTTGTTCCGCATATTAAGATTTATGTTCCTCTTGTATAATTTTTTTCCGTATGGTCACATGATAAGTTCTGGTCGTTAAAATTGGACTAATTGTTTTTTAAAAAAATTATTGTATATTTTTATCTAAACATAGTCAAGTGTGGTCTAGTTTTGAAGATTTCGTCGAAATAAATACATTGGTGCGATCGGATTTTTATTTGGAGAACCGATTCATGAGATATGATTTGTTTTTCAAAATCTCTTTCTGTGGGGCCCGCGCATGTAAAGGGGGTGTCCTTTCCTCTCTCCTACTGTCTGCGCTACCGCTTCCTGTGCCCGGCCTGGGCGCGTGGGAGGTGTGCGGCGACCGGCAGGGCCCCGCATCTGCGGCACCTAGATGCTCCCCTACAACCTCAGATCTGACGGCCGCCCCATCGGCCCCCACCTCCCGCGTCGCCACCCATCCGCCCTCCGCCTCTGTCCAGTTCCAGCTCTGTGCGCTCCGCAGCAGGGGCGGGTGACGGCGGCGCCACAGGCGTTGAGTCCTGCGACTGCTACCTCTCCTGGTACCTCGCCAAGAATCCTGACAAGGACGACCCCAACTTGGCCTGGTTGTTGGAGACGCGGCGGCTGCGGTCCCAACCATCTCCATTCTTCGTGGATCTGGGCAGGAGAAGGTGGATGGCATGGCGGCGACAATCTGGACCGGTGAGGGATGCTATCCAGCAGTGCCGTCGACCTCCGAAGGGGCGGTGCTGCTGGTGCTCGTCATCGCGGCTGATTCTACCTTGTGGGGATATAGTCCCCGGGTACCTCACGAGCAGGCCTGGCAGCCCCCCAATAGAGAGCGGCCCGGCCCACCGTTCTGGACCTGATGAAGTGCGGGACAAGCCGGCGCATGTAGGAAGGACCCGGAAGGAGAGGTTCTAATTAGAATAGGAGTTTTTGTAAAGAAGGAAATGATGTTTAGAGATAGGATCGGCTACAAACCGAATTGTAACCCTGCCTCCCCGATATATAAGGCGGGCAGGGACCCCCTCAAAAGAATCACGAAATCTCATCACGAGAAATCCACGCAATACAACACCCCAAAACAGGACGTAGGGTATTACGTCGAGTTGACGGCCGACCTGTCTAAATCCTTGTGTCTGTCCACCCTAACCATCTAGCTTCCGATCTTTGCGATCTTCCCTACATACAAATCACTTCCGTGGGCTACCCCGTGGAAGACTGCCGGAGATCATATCACCGACAGTGGCGCGCCAGGTAGGGGATATCGCCGAGATCAATTTGGTGAGCCCGATGGACCGCGTCAAGATCTTGGACAGCTGCAACCTCCCGGACGTCGACGGAGTCGAGATCCAGTTCGGGAGCACCATCCGCCGCTTTGGATACCCAAACGGCAGGAGCTACAACCGCCACGGAGGTTTCCTCTCTGGCGCCGACTTCGGCCATCACGGCCCAATCCGGTCCGATCGCATCTGATCGCGCCGTATCTGCCCCGCTGAGTCCATCGCAAAACGCGAGGACCAACCAGTCGGGAGCAGATCAGCAACCACTCGATTCCGATCCGGCTCTCGAAAGTCGCATCGCCGAGTCGTCTCAGAGCGTAAACGCTCAGCAGACGCGCGTTTCGAGCCCTGAGGTCATCACCATCCAGACTCCTGGCTTCCGCGCGCTTACCCAGCAACAGAAGATGAAAGAGATCGTCCAGGCAGATGATTCCCCCTCTGAGAGCGACTCCTACGAGTTAAACCCACGGGGACCCTCAATCCTGGACGACCTGCAAGAGGGTTACACCGCATCCGACTCCTCTACGGAACCGGAACTATTAGGATTACCCGGAGGCTCAACTCCGAGTAGTTCGGAACGTGGCACGCTCACAACCGATCCTTCCGAGTCCGAGGAAGATTACCTCGCACAAGGAAGAGCCGGGTCGTACTGCTACATGGTGGCGCCATCGACGCCATCCAACCCCGTGTCGGAGGATGAACTCACCCCGGCCGACGAGGCACCTGAAGCCAGGGATCAGCGCCGAGGACGCAACGCCAATCGGGCGACTCGCAGAGCCGCACGACCGCAAGGGGCCAACGCATCAGGATCTGGCACCGCTCAACCTCGAGAACCACCCTCGGAGGACCATCGTCGTCGTCAGGATCGACGCGACAGGAGAAGCCATCGGAACCTGATGCGCGATGACATGTTCGAGTACAATGGATTCAACGTCTACGAGACACCGGTCCAGAACCTCGTCACCATCGACAAGGAGATCAGTCGGCTACCGCCCAGTACTCCAGGCCTGGATAAGGTAAGGGCTTTCGTGCAGGCCGCCTCCATCCAGGTTAACCAGATGCAGAGCAGATCACACACGGCCGCTTCTAAGCCCGGGTCGTCTCGACGCCGGACCAGCGGCGGATCGGACCGTGATGAGGATCTTCGTGACACGATCAACAGAGACCGAGACGCGAGGGACATCATCCGCAGCAGTGCTGAGGAACGTGACCGCGAAGAGGCTCGACGTCGCGAGGAATACGATCGGGAGCATGAGAATCCCCGTCGTAACTCTAACCGAACAGCTACTCGACGGAGTCATAGTATATTGATTACTCTGATCTCTCCGGTAGCCCAAGGCGCGACAATGACGGCGGTCGTACTCCACCTCGACGACCGACTCCGTCGCGAAGACGAGCGGCTCCCTCACGAAGGCAGCCGACCCCGCAAAGGGAGCAGACTCCACCGCGCAGCAGAACCTACCGACGGGACCAAACTCCTCCCAGGACTCGGACCTTTCGGAGGACCCGTTCCCCACCCAGGGATCGGGATCGCAGGAGGGAGCGCACTCACCCAAGGACGACAGATGGCTCGGATCCGAGTGGTTCCCGCCCCAGAGGTCGGATCGGTGGATTCCAGTCGTTCACTGGGCGCTTGAGGAGCGTGACCTAGCCCGGGAGCTTCAAGCTATCAGACATAGACAAGTACGATGGGAAGTCTGATCCATCCCAGTGGCTTCAGATCTACTACACCGCCGTACAAGCTGCCGGCGGCGACGAAGAAGTGATGGCAAACTACCTCCCCATCATGCTGACCAAAGATTGTCGCAGCTGGCTAGCAGGACTCCCACGGAACTCCATTGATAACTGGGACCAACTTACCGAGCTCTTCATCGGTAACTACCTCGGAACTTGGGAGAGGCCCGGAGCAAGCGGCTCCTCGGCCAAGTACGACATCGCAAGAACGAGTCCCTACACGACTTCGTACGCAGGTTCTCGGAGAAGCGCAACTCCATCACGGACGTGACAGACCTGGAGGTGATGACCGCTTTCCAAAACGGCATCTCTGATGGAAGACTGATCCACAAGTGGACACGAAAGCCGCTCGCGACTGTCAATGACATGTTCCGGGTCGCTAGTACGTGGGCGGACGCAGAGATTGCAGGAGAAAGAACAACTCAACGAGATCAAGAGCCGTTGGGAGGAAGAGAACAAGTCAAACCGCAAGCGCGACCGCCGCGAGGACGAGGAACGAACGCGATGATCATCGCCGCAGTGACAGTCACCCCCGCAAAAAGAAGAGCGAGGGCGATATGGTCGCCACTCTGGACCGGCCCAGAGGCCGGATAACTCCAGAAGATTTCCAGCGCATGCTCGATGAGCAATGTCCATACCACAATCACTCGGCACGAGAGTGCTACGGGTTGAAGCGAGCTTTCGCTGGGGGCAACAGAGGCCCTCCCTATAAAAGGAGGAACGATAGTTCCCCAAGAGACGACAGGCGAAACAACGAAGCTGGCGACGAGTTTCAGGAGGCTGACCGAGTGGTCCGTATGATCTACGGAGGACCGGAAGGTTTCGAGACGAAGCGCTAGCAGAAGCTCACCAACCGACAGGTCATGCACGCCAGAGAGCCACCGGTACCTGAGTACCTTAAGTGGTCAGAAGTACCAATCACCTTCACTCGGGAAGATCACCTGCACTTCATACCCAGTTATGTATTAATCTCTTATTTCTTTAAAATATTTTTTAATAATCTTCAACGAGTGGTTTCTGTAGATAATCATCCCCAGTTTCAACTCGGCAGATTTATAAATGTCATATGAGTTGTCAACAAAGTTGATTTCATCTTCTATCTACATTATGTCTACTACTCGAATTTCTTCTTTCGCGTCACGCACATAAAGTACGAGTGGAACAAACTTTAAATCGTGGGGGAAAGTACTCGCCAAGTCAAAGCTCTACACGCACGATAATGCTCTGCGGCATGAGACTAAGGCCAACGAGGCTAATCTACTCCGTAACAGGTCAACCACTCGGAAATTACGGCTAGCGTAGAAAGGAAGGGAGTAGCACCTCCAGAAACTTATATACAAGCACAAAAGATTAAACATTGTTCAAAGTACTTCTACTACCAATACTACAATAATCTACAAAAATTAATTTGCAGGATCGCCACTACCAGAAGGGCCAGCCTCGTCAGTTTTTCATCGGGATTACACCCAATGGGTGGAATTGAACACACAAACGGCAACAAATCGATTTATTACCTCAGGGCGAGGAAAGGAAGAAGATTGCGGCGGGGATGGCTTATAATAAACCGTTCCTCCCGCGCGCGGCGCGATGCCAGTCTCGGGAACTCAACTGACGCTGGCTTAAGCCTTTGATAGGCTAAAATAATAACACGACCTTTCGGTTCTGACAATTACGTGGGCTCCTGAGCAAATGCTCAAGGGCAGAAACCACTCGGTCGTGAGGCTAAAATTAGTCGACGGCCAGGCTTATTTTTGCAATTAATATTGCAACCTTGCAATTGATTTTACTTAATGCATGCGATACTATCGCTAAATTGACTCGGAAATCCGGGTCAAGTGCTGATAAGTATAAATCTTGTGAGAAGATGATTTACCATATGGTCAAGCTGGGTCGTGGGACACGACTCGGGAGTCACACCGAGTTCAAAGAACTCGAGAAAAGATTCCCTAAAAAGGGGAAATTAATAAAAATGCATTAAAAGGAGGAAATTGTTCGAAATCCATGTCCAAAGGCATGGGGCTGAAAGATTCAGTCAGGATCCACAGCTTTTAGAGTCTTGATACGATCGTACCGAGTCGAATCAAGACTCGGGGGCTACACCCAATGGGTGCACCTGGAGGTGCACGCCATTGATGGATTAAGTTCAAAAAGAGCTTTATAATATTCTATTTTTGACCCTCGACCAGACTATTCTACTCTGCTCAAGGCTCGGGGGCTACACCCAATGGGTGCACCAGGAGGTGCACGCCATTGAAGATCATGATTTTGATGGAGAAAAATTGAAGACCCTTGGCCAATTTTATACTAAAATTACCCAAGGCTCGGGGGCTAAGTGTATACACTTCGCTTTCGCGTCGTGAAAAATAACACTTCTTCCCCTCACTACGGCTACAATTGAAGAATCGTTTTCAGAAACGTTTGAGCATACACTCGGATCTTCCTTGAAACCACTCGGATGAAGTCCCAGACTACTTGGAAATCTGATCAAGCATTCTGGCAAAGTTGTGGAGCACTCGGATCATGCAAGAAAAAGACAGATCAATTACAGCCAACGATCGGCCAAGAAGTGCTCGGGGCTACTGTGGGGATATAGTCCCCGGGTACCTCACGAGCAGGCCTGACAGCCCTCCAATAGGTGGCGGCCCGGCCCACCGTTCTGGACCTGATGAAGTGCGGGACAAGCCGGCGCATGTAGGAAGGACCGGAAGGAGAGGTTCTAATTAGAATAGGAGTTTTTTAAAGAAGGAAAGGATTTTTAGAGATAGGATCGGCTACAAACCGACTTGTAACCCTGCCTCCCCGATATATAAGGCGGGCAGGGACCCCCTCAAAAGAGAACAACAACTCATCACGAAATCCACGCAATACAACACCCCAAAACAGGACGTAGGGTATTACGTCGAGTTGACGGCCTGAACCTGTCTAAATCCTTGTGTCTGTCCACCCTAACCATCTAGCTTCCGATCTTTGCGATCTTCCCTACATACAAATCACTTCCGTGGGCTACCCCGTGGAAGACTGCCGGAGATCATATCACCGACATACCTCCACGCTCGTGAAGATCTTCGCATAGGAAGGTGAGGCCGGAAGGGCTCTGCTGGCGTTTGCCGCCTTCAATTTTGAGCAAGCTGCCACCTTGCTCGCCGACGAATCACGGTGAAAGATGCAAGTTTCCGTCCATGGCTCCGAGCAGGCTAATCACGATTCTTTCCCTTTTCCATTGCCTGAATCGTGTCATCACATTGTTTCCAATTTGTTCACTGATCTGTGATTTTAACACCATCATTGATCCATGCCGCAGTTATACCAACTGCGGGGAGAGCAGTGAGGCGATGCACCAACACCAATGATGGGGCGCGGCCCCAATGGATACAAGACCTTCTGCAACGTCTGCAGATGCATGTGAGCGAAAACTGTCAGTGCTCCTGCTCCGACCCTCTTCCTTTGTCTGCAACTGAAACTCTATGAAAACATAAAGCAAAACTAAGACCATTCGTGTTTGTTTGTTTTTTACATTATGCATTTACCACATGGTCCATCTAGAACATTTAAGTCGTCTGTCGGCCTGAATTTTGGTTCCCCGGATCGGCATTCTGAAATGAATATGTGTAGGTCTGTACCAGCGGAAGCCGCATGCCACCTTCTTCTTCACTAACAACAATTTCTTTGGAATCGCCAGCAACAAGATGAACCTGCAGATTGCGTTTATCTGGTTAGGGGAACAAAAAAATATGCCATTGATTTTTTATTCAGGTTCATTATATTTGAGAATAGGGAGTTCTTTTTTTTTTTTTGCTGATGAGTTGTGTTGATGTGCAGAGGAGTTATTAATATCAAGGGAGAGCATAAGCGCAACGCAGAAGTTCAACCCTGCCTGCAAAGCTGTTGATCATATTGCATTATTTCGGCGCAGTTGGATAATAAGGTTTGCAAGCTTCGACCGCCGTGTACCTGATAGGATGAGTGGTATTGAACAACTGATCTTTATTTATCAGTGGAATCCGGATAATGCCTTGGTTAATATATCACTTAAAAAGTAGCACATAATTTTAAGCTATTCTGTGTATGAGCTTCCTTTTTTCTCTACATTATTCTTCTTTAGCTGTTTGCTTCTAATTTAGTGTTAGGTAATTTGTTCAGTTCAAGGCATTATAGTTATTAATTAGTTAGGGTAGAATTCATATATTAGAGAATGGTCGGGATTAAATTGGGGAGAACAACACTCCTCTACTGAACTTTATGATTAATATAATTTTTAGACTTATTACTCTTAACAATTTGGTGCAAGCTTCTGATGTTGTCAATTTTCAATCTTAGGAACCTGGTATAAAACATTCTTGGGTAGTGGCAACTGGAAGGGTGTTGGAGCTTCTTCATGCCAATCGCAGCAGAGATGGAATCTGTTGGAGTTGAGAGCAAAGAAGTTCCTTTATTACTGCTACACTCTTCCATGGTACCTGTTTCCTAAACCTGCAAAACTGATAACCTTGAATGCCTCAATCTCCATATCAAATGCAGAATCTCCCATTCGCAAAAAAAAGAAAAAATGCAGAATCTCCCTATCGTTGATCACTAAGTATTTATTCCACTATTGATAGGCTTTAACATTTGGCTGGAACACATTGAAACTGGGGACCTATATGTCATGGTGTTCCTTGAAGTTCAATGTGCAAAAGAGCGCTGCAAGGGGAGCCTGTGCCCTATTGCCTTGATGAGCAGGCGTGAGACGTGTTCATATTTGACAGTTCTAGATTCAGGTAGTCCCCCAAATCCATTCTGTCACTTTATCCTATTCTTTTTTGCTCAAATATTCATTCTCCTCTATGTTCCATTCTTTGCTATGATCCACTCAACCATACCTGCTTTATTTGACAGGCTTTTAACTCAATGCTATCCCTCTCAGTTGCACAAAAGCAAATCACATGAATTTTAGTCATATGGCTATGCCAATTTGGGCAATATCCAAAATAGTAGTAGTACTAGCAATACCGTAGTAGTAATTTTTACGGCATCAACAATTATCAAATGAAGTAGTAATATTAGCAACCCAGTAGCTAGAGGAGAAGTTTCATCATCCGTGTAGTAGTTTCTCATTTTTGGAAAGTATTTTTAAATAGTGTCGAAGTAATTCTAGATATAATGGTTCGATTATTGTTTTTCAATATTACATTCCTCTGCTAGGAGTAATGATTGGAAATGATTTAGTATCTTCTTATTTACACTGAAAGTAGTACATTTATGTGACCGGAAGGTCCAGGGTCAAGCCCTAGCCTCCGCACATTTATGTGCGGGAAAGGCTGTGCGCTAAACAACCTATTTACACTGACTCTTTTCTTTGAAAAATTACTTAATTATCATGTACAAACATCAAGCTAGGTTCAACTCCCTGGCGTGCATTTTTAGTCAGGTCACCAATCTATATAACCAGTAGGGGAAACTTTGGCGATTTTGGTCTGGTCACCCGCCTATTTTAAGGCATCTAGCACTTAATCATGTAGTATACTGTATGAACGCTAAAAATGTTCTTTGATACAACATGTTAGAAGATTTCAGAGACATTTTTTCTTTCAGGAACTGCAGATTTTGGGCAGCTTTGCAACAGGTTGGTGGGCAAAATTCTTTGGATGTATAGGAAGCACCATGCAATCCATGAAAGTGTGCTATGAGGTAAATATCTCCTATAGTATGGATAAATTGTAGAAATCACATCTCTTATTCAAGCTTCTTGGATTTGTTGATTTGTGCCTAATTTTGATTTTGGTATCAAAATGTGCTTACCAGTGAGACAAGAATGTGGGACGACTCGGAGTGCCTATGAAACACATGGTTGTAAATTCTATGAGCTTTTAGAACATATGGTCCCATTTTGATTGTTTTATTACCCACTAGGGGTTATTAGAAATTTATATAGGTTGTCACCTTCTAAATGGTTCTTTGAGCTTTTGGGTTTCAGTTGCAACTGATTTCATGACTGGCTAAGTGTGTTGTTGCTCCTTGCAGGGCACGACTCAAATAAGGCAAAGTTGAGGACTTCTTGGTTGCAGGGGTTAGCATTGCTGGGAGGTCGTGAAGCTTGGCTCATTTAACTGGCAAAAAATAGGACGATGACAAATAGTCTAACAATGGCACATAAATGTTTAAATTTTGTTAGAGTACTCATGTTGTTCCTTTTTGAATTTTTTTCTCTAGACATCTATAGTAATTGCAGAGCTGAGTTTTTTTTTCTGGACATCTATAGTAATTGCAGAGCTGAGTTTTTTTTTTCTCTAAGCATTTGTATCAATTGCGGAATTCAATTTTTTAATTTGGATTGTTAAAGTATGAAAAATTTCTGTCTCATATCTTTTCATATATATTATATTCGTACCTTTTTATTTCTGAGGATTTGAACAGAATGTGATGGTTCCAATCTTGTATTCTATATGAGAGAATTTGAATTGATTTTCTTAATTCTATTTTTTTTATAACACGTGCCTGTGGCTCGTGCCACCCTACTAGTTCCTGATATATAAGGACGAATGGTTTTTCAAAATGGAATCACTGACCAATAGTTCGTTGCTAAGCTATGCCGACTAACAATCCAACGCTGATTTTTAATTTATAGCGACTATCGACAGTCGCTATATTGGGGTTGTGGTATAGTGGGGCATGGGCCCCGCCGCCAGGAGGAGCTCCTGCCGAGTCTTGGTGAGCCACTGGTGATCCTTCCCGGCGCTGCAGCATAGCCACACGGCACCAGGCAGGCACCTGTTCTTTCCCTCTTTTCCTCTCTGTTCATGCGACATTAGGTGAAGGAGGTAAACAGTAGAAGCTAGTTAACTCTCATTCCTACTTGTACTTGTGCATTCATTGTATTGTGAAATTCATGTGAAAATATTGATAGATCCTAAAATCCTGAAACTTGGCATGTAGATTGTTGTGTGGTGCTCTTTAATCTAAAAATATGAAATAGCATGTCAGAGCTCGTTTTATATCTTGAAATAGCTTTGGTGCTTATGGCTAATTAATCTATACTAAAATATCTGTACAACGAAAAATGTTGAGACCATCTATGATGATCTACTCGCCTAGTGTAGGGTCAGGTAAAAATACATGCGCATTCCAAACTATTAGCTTCAGTAATCAGTTGATGTTGTAGGCTTTGTATGTTTTTCTTTTATGTCCAGAAACCATAGCATATATTTGTATATGGCTTATCTCTGTTAATCACCGTGTGTTTGGTTGAAAATATTTTTTACTCCAACTTAAATCGTGAAGCTTGCTGTACAAATGTTATATGCCTGTTACCATATTTTTTTGATCTGTGCATAACTGGAGAGCTTTAGAATAATTTTGCACATGAATTTAGTTGTATGCTTGTTTAAATTAACTATTCTCTGGCAGCCTCCATGTTTATTTGTGCAGTTAGTTTATTTGTTATTACCAGTTAGCGTTTGTCCCTTGTTTTGAATTAAAATGTTTATATTCTTTTAACTCTGCACTGCATCCTTGCATACATGTAGATTTCGCTGCATTCGAGCTCGTGATTGGGGAGCAGGAGTAGCTACAGCAAGAGTCCTAGCTGGAGCAGCAAGAAGACCCGGCCCAAGGTCCGGAAGAGCCCAAGGCCTAGATAATACTAACATTGTGCAACAAAGGCAAGCTCCGGAGCATAGCCCTTCTTTCAAAATTACCGTTATATATTTGATTTGTGCATTTATGTTTTTAGGAGTTGAATGAAACCATAGATGCATGATCAATAGGTATCCTAGTTATACTAGTAGGTGTAGGTCGCTAGTACTGCCATGCTTAATCAGGATCCGGTAGAAGTCGAGTGATTTCCTGTCACTCGCGAGATATAAGACCTTGATACTTATAGCAGAGTTACTTGAGAATGGATGAAAGGAAAGAAATGGAGACCGGGCGGAGATGAGTTTGGTTAAGGATATGAAGTGGATGGAAGGTAGGCCTCCGCCTGTGTCGTTCAAGGACCGAACCGCTGTTGGCAGTGTTGATCAAATTTGAGTTGTACTAATCACATGTTGGGAGTAGGAGGTAGTCGAAACCGGTAAACCTACGTACCTTCATGCGCACCAGTAGATTGAGCTTGATCTCGTTGTCTTATTCATATGCCAGTCTGTAACTCATGTCTGACCCATCGTGGTATCGGTGGGTACTATGTGCTTGAGAGTCACGGGGCAGTTCAAATGTTGGCGTTCGCAAAGGGAACGGTTACCATGCGCTACTCGACGGGGTGAGTGTATGTCGTGTGATTAGGTTTACCATGCAAGTGATAAAATCGGATCGATTCGCCGCCGCTCTCGGATAAGAGAACCTTGGTCACTTTGTCGCATCGTAGTAAAGAAGTGGAACTATGATGTTGATGATATTGTTGTTTGATTAATTATCTATCCACATTGATTGTCGTAATTCTGCAAATCTAGAAAATAATTGTTGTCATTTTTAACTTGGCTAAAATGTTGAAAGTAAGGATCTACTATTAGTTGCTTTTTGGCAAAACAAACCCAGAGCCAAAAGCCTTGCATATTAGGAGTCTTTTTGTCGGGTCAGTGTTGCTGAGTATTAGTTGCTCAGGCTTTGTTGATTAACTATTTTCAGGTCGTGTCTCTTCCCTATGATATCATATCGGTGAGCTCGATGTGATATCCTCTTCTTCGGTGTTGTGCTACACCCTTAGTTGATCGACTTTTGTGTTTAAAACTTTAACTCTGTTTTACATTTTTGTCTCTTATTTATTTCTGTAATGAAACTCGGCTTGTAAACTTAAATTTCGCACTATGTTGTAAACTTGTAAAGTTTTAAATTGGTGTAATCACTTTCATGTTGATACTATCTGCGCTCACCATCGCGTGAGACTACCAGTGTTCGTTTCGATCGAGATTCTAGAATCGTGATTGAATCGAGAGTTACCCGACAGGCTGTCGAATTATGTCATTTTAAGTGCGTGTTGACCGGATTAATTATTAAAATGATGGTTAGCACACTTAAACCGGTTTGATTTGAGCGGTTCTGCCACAGTCATCTGATCTGCCTTTTCCGATCGTGCCTCTTGCCCCCCAGCATCCGATTCAGAATAAGAGCCTTCTCTTCTTTCCTTCTTGACGCCGATCTGAGACGTGTAAAAAACGGCGTCAACACTATGATTTTCCACCAATTCTTTCTTCATGCAACTGGTAGCTGTCAAATCCTAAGTTGTTGTAACGTCAGATTTATTTTTGGTCGTTTTTATTTTGTATTAATCGAAACTTGTAGTGATTCATAATTTATCGAAAAGCTCTCTCAAATCTCGAAGCAATGCATGGGTAATCACCTAGAAATGCATGGGGAATCACCTAGTATTCTAGTGTGAATGTGATAATTAAACTTCACAATATTGAAAACAAAATTGTCTATGGGATTCTGCTGCTTTAGCCGCGCGTAGCATAATCCTAAATCTAATATCGCCCATAAAGAAGCCAGCTCACGGTGACTCCGACTGCACTCCCCTTGCACCCGCCACCCAAGTGTGCGGGCCTTGTAGAAATTATTACTCAATCGTCATCCTCATCCCTTCCGTCATCATCCTCATCCCTTTCCTTCACCTCGTTCACCTTTTCTCTTTTTCTCTTTCTCTTTCTATCTCGTTGGTGTAACATCCCGGAAATTTCGTCCGGAATGTTAGAAAAGCAAAAATGTGGATTTAAAAATTTTTCGTGGATTTGTTCCTAGCTAGAAAACAATAAGAGTGTCAAGAGTGTCTTCTGTGAATTTCTCCCAAAATTCCTAGAATATAATTAAATAAATTAAAAATTGGTTGTTAGGGTGTATTTGTCTTAGTGTGAATATTTAGAATTTATTGGATTTTATTTGGTTTCAATTGAGTGGCATTTGAATTTGAAATGGATCTTTCAAATTCAAATTACAAATAGAAAACTAACATCTAACTCAGCTTGGGCCAGCTAAACCCCTAAGTCTAATCCTGCCCCTCTAACTCTCTAACTCAGCCTACCCACCATCTCGTCTCGGCCCGTTCAACCAGACCGCAGCCCAGCTCTCTTCCGCTCGGCCGAGTCCGCACCGGCCGGACTCAAGTCCGCTCGACCCCTTCCCCCCTCCCCTCAACTCCTATCGCGAACCCACCTTTTTCTCCCTCGGCCCGTCTTCTCTCCGCTCGGCCCACAGCCACGCGAAGCCGCTAGCCTAGCCAACTCCACCCGCGCCCCCTTCTCTCTTCCCTCAGCGCCACGCGGGCCCCACTTGCCAGCGCCTCGCCCTGTTTCTCTTCCTCCCCGCTTTTCTCCTTTACAGCGCAGCGCCGAGCCCCGTCGCCGCTCCCACGCGCGACCGCCACCGCGTCGCGACAAGGGCAGTGCGCCCCACCTTGGCCTCGGCCACTCCGCCCTCACCCCAAACCCTAGCTGCGGGAGCCCTTCTAGAAGCCTCTCTGCCTCGCGCGCCTCTCGGATGCGGGTCGCGTGTCCACCCACAGACACGGACGCCGAGGATCGCCAGCGCCCCACGTGTTTCCTATCCCCACAGCGCAACCCTAGCCGCAGCCCCTACAAAAAAATACAGTCGCCCTGCCTTCCCCAACTCCCTCTCCGGCGCCACCCTTGGGGATTTTTCCCCCCAATTTCTCCCCAAGCCGCCGCCCGCATCGCCAAGACGCCGCGCCCAAGAGGAGCCGGAGCTGCACGTCGCCACCAAGCCTGCGATGCCGGGAAGATCGGAACGCCGCCGCCACCGCTGCACCGGAGGAGCCGAACATGAGTCGCACCAAGACAAGACGACACCGTCGCCGAGCCCGCTAACCCCGTTTGACGCACCAACCCCGCGCGCGGCACGGCCATGCCTTCACCACCGCCCCGCGGTGAGCTTCACGAACTCCTCGCCTCCAACCTCCCCTGCTGCCCGGTGTAAGCATGGCCTCGCCGATGAACTTCCATGTCTGGGGCCGGGCCTTCGAGCCGGGCATGGTCTTCTGCAGGTGCCCGCGCGCGTGTCCGCCGTCGCTCCGCCGCGCCGCCCTTGCTCGCGCCCCGTGCTGCCGCCGCCGACCGCCCTGTCACGCACGCGCCCGCAACCACACCACTCCACGCCCTGCTCTGTACCGCCCGCTCTCGCACGTGCTCTGGCGCTCGAGCCCGCCGCTCTGCAGCCGTCGCATGTGCCTGCCGCCGCTCCACCACTCCCGCGAGCGCGCACTGCCTTGCGCCGCCTCTGCTTCGCGCTCGCCGCCGCCGCTCGCGCCGGCCGCGCTCGCCCTGCCCCGTCGCTCCGTGCTGCGCGCGCTCTGGCCGCCGTGCAGTGCCCCCGCGCCACGCCAGCCCGCGCGCGCGCACTCTGGAGATTGATCAAAGGCCCTCGACTTTGTATAAGCGTAGGACAAAGTCGGAGAAAAAGAAATGATAGGCCGACGGAGGTGAATTGAATATGGATAAACAAGATTCGGAGAAAAAGGAACTCTGAATTTAGCTAGGATTACACCTAGACTCTTGGCATGTCCGGTTGGCCTACCCACAGAATTTAGCTAGGATTAGCAGTAAATCTAACCACGAATTTAATCAAATAGGAGTTACTCCGTACAGATAATCTTGTATGGACCACAGAGATTGTATTCCATACAGTTACAAGTTACAACCCGATTTGGCTACAGATTCAATTGTGTTCCGGATTATGGGAAAATCAGCCACGCAAACGTAGGAACAGATAGAGTCCGAGCGTTGCACGCCAACTGTGTTCCGAATTCTTCTCCTTTGCGCAACAATTAATAATAATTTACGGTATCCGGTCACGGTAATAACAATTAAGTCAAAAAATCAAATAAATAAAAAATATTCTACAGTTGATACACCGCCGTTCAATTCATTGATCAGTGCACCTTCTACATGTCCTGTCCTAAACCTGCAGCCGCCTCAGCTGGAGCCGTCGACGCCGCCAGCGATGGCGGCAGCATGTCGATCGTCTCCACCGAGGCCGTTTCCGGGTGGCACGTGCTAAAGGTCGAGGGATTCTCCAAAAGCATAGGAGAATTCTCTGTTGGCATGAGCGTCGATTACGGTAGATTCAACATTGGAGGGCACTGCTGGTCCATCATATGCTATATCCTAGAGGTTTGAATGAGAATTATGCCGACTGGGTTTCCTTTGGTCTGCATCTCAATCGTCCTGCAGGTGCCACTAATGAGGTTGACGTTAAGGCAGGGTTCAGGTCAAGCTTGCTCGACAAAGATGGTGAGCCAGTGTCATCGTACACAATTAGTAGTAGCGTGAAAACCTTCTCGAGCAAAATGGGATCATGGATTGTTTACCAATTCATCAAAAGGAAGGATTTGGAGTCGACCTATATCACAAACGATAGCTTCTGTATCAGGTATGATGTCACCGTCTTTGAGGATATCTGCGAAGAGAGGGTGGTGCCACAGTCAGACCTGCATCAGCATCTTGGTGACCTCTTAAGCAGCGAGGTTGGAGGGGACGTGACATTTGAGGTCGGCGACGAGGCGTTTGGCTCGCATAAGTGCTTGCTCACAGCACGGTCGTCAGTCTTCAAGGCACAGTTCTTCGGCGTCCCAATGAAGGATGCATTTGCAGCTCGTGTGCGGATAGACGACATGAATGCGCGGGTGTTCCGGTCCATGCTACATTTCATCTACACTGATTCTTTGCCTGATGTTGATAAAGGTGAGAAGATTGTGATGGCTCAGCATCTGCTTGTGGCTGCGGACAGATACAACGTCGGTAGACTGAAGTTGATCTGCGAGGACATGTTGTGCACCTTTATGAATACAAGCATAGTGGCGACAACACTTGTTCTAGCCGAGCAACATGGATGCCATCGCCTTAAGGAGGTGTGCCTGAAGTTCCTGAAGTCTAATGACAATTTTGAACGGGTCAGAGCTGATGAATACGAATATATAATGGGAAGTTGCCCCTCTGTTTTTGACAAGCTGCTTGCTGAGCATGGCAGCCGTCTTCCGTACCAAGGTAACATAAAGGCTCTGAACACTGTCCAACCTCTGAAGAAAAGTTGCCCCTCTATTCTCAATGAGCTGGATGCAGTGCACGGCCTGCTGCGTCTTCCAAGCTGGAGCATCAAAACATTGAAATGCTTTAACCTCATTTGTTTTTACGGCTTAATTCTCCTTTATTTTTGTTTTTTTGTCAGCGTTTGGCTGGGAGTTATGTACGAATTTAGCAGTGTGCCATTGTAGAGGCCGGAGAAAAAAATAAATCAGCAAGATTATAGTTCGTTAAATTAAGGAATCATTGTTATGTGTGCCCAGTTCAAGCCTAATTCATCGTTCTACTATTGAAACAAGTCACCTGTTTAATTCTCTCCAACTGAGATACGAATCTATGGCTACTCGATGCTACTCAAGTACTATAACTGCTAGGCTAGAGACCATTTTGCTAGAACGCTCAATTATTATCGAGTCTCACTTAAAAGATCCAATTATCTTCATTGAGGACATCTAGCAATTAAAATAATTAAGGTGGTATTGGAGCACAAGCAGATGAGAGGCACATGCATGCATACATGCAAGAAAAATACGAAAACATGACATCACCTCACATGCAACATTATTTGAAAGAAACAAAAATCATATAGCTCAAACCTGACATCATTATAAGTTAAAGAACCGGACCCATTTAACTTATTTGGATGATTTTTTTCCTAGAAAACATTGTGTTGGGGATCGGAGAAACAACAAGGACCCCCGAGCCCCTCTACAAGAACCTGGAGCTCTAGCGGGCTCTGAGCGGCACCTCAGGCGAAGCCCCTAGGACGGCCGAGTGTAGTCGCGACCCGACCCTCGGGCGCGGCTCCCTGCTGTCCCCTTTCAGGAATCGAAGCTCCTGCAGCGGCTCCCGGACACCTAACCCCTTTTCGCGATGCAGGAACCTGGAGCCGGTCGGACACACAGTTCGACGCTGCAAGCCAAGCACTCGACGAAACATGTCCGGGGCTCCGACGGGCCGAAATCAGGAGCCCAAGAGCGCTCGGGATGGCCCTCAGGCACAGGGGGCGGAGCCTCGGTGCACGTCTCCGCGGGAACCGCGCCAAGACGACCGGGGTGAGAGCCCCCCCCCCCCCCTCCCCCCCTCCCCCACGGTCAGTCCATAAGATTATCCAAAGCCGGCTCGGCGGAGGCGTAGGAGGGCCGACACCTAAGGCGGATTTTCGAGTGGCGCCTTAGGTAGTGCAGTCGAGCATGCCAAGTCAGTAGGAATCCAAATCAGACTAGCCGAGGTAGCTTGAACTTGGTGGCAAATGTACGAAAGTGGGCCCGTAAGCCCTAAATTTGTAATGTGAACTAGGGGCATCTTCGTCCCATAAAGATTGGAGCGAGGGGTATGAAAGGCGGCCCTCCTCCACTTGTAAGGGGGTTAGCTCTATTGATGAATACAAGAACCTTTGGTCTTTTCGTTTTGTCTATTTTGCCTTCCGTTAGGTCTGGATGAGGGGCCCGCGCTGACCCGGAATCCAACACATTATTTTTCTTAAATTGTACCATTTATATATGTACATTACGAGATAGTATAGTACCGGTTAGTAATACTAAATTTAACAATAAAATATTAATATAATGAGGTATGATGAATTACTAGCAACTTTATCTAAAAATTGCTTAAAGAAAATTTAGCATAATTATATATACACATATCACATGTAAGGAATTGAGAAGAATTACTCCAAATTTACCACATGCAAACTATTGAATAAAGGTTCAAATTCAAGTCATCATTTCAATATATCTCAAATAAATGTACAAATTAAAAAATCATGCTCATTCTTCCTATTCCTAAAAATCACAAATTTCACTAACTATGAAGTATGAAACAAATCATAATGAACAAAAAAGAAAAATAGGATGAAGTTGTGAACCTTTAAAACACTTGGCCGGATGAGTAAAATCCCTACGAATCTTGGAAAAATTGACATCACCTCCTCTCTACATGCCATGGAGAAGAAGAACCCAGAGCTCTATGAGGAAGAAGAAACCTAATATATACAATACTACACAAAACATTTTTAGGATCTGGCTAAATTAGGTGTCGGATCTAATGACCGGTAGTCCACTAGGGTGTACCCGAGTGATAGGTTTACCATTGGAGGTGATTGTGAGGCTAGGGAGCTTGAGGTATATACATAGGAGACACAAGGTTTATACAGCAGCTCAAGATATAATACCCTACGTCTTGTGCTCGGTGGTTTGGAATTGATCTGCTCGGCTGTGCTCCTGAGAAGCAAGGCAGAGTTTGTTGTTACAATGGACGAGAGGATTTCATATCCCTCAGGGGGTTGACCTCGGTCGCCTTATACAGTGGGATGACCTAGGGTTTACAATTCGGTTATCTCTAATCCTATCGGATAACATCAAGGTAACTAATTTGGGGGATTACAATTAATATCCTGAGATATTCTGGCGCGGGCCGCCTGTCGGTTCGCACATCTTGGGGGCCAAGTCTTCACTAAGCTTGTCCATCAAGTCCGGGGTGAGAGAGAAGGCAAAAAAAATTTAAAAAACTGCAAAACATAATGAAATGAAAAAAAAGGAAAAATAGAAAAAGGGCCGATGCTCAACTGGGGGCCGGGCGTGAGAAAGAGAAGGCAACAAGTGAGAATGGTCGAGGATGAGATGAGAGAGATGTGGTAAAATGAGAATGGCAGCACGACTTGCTACAATAGCCGCACCTATTTATAAGATAAGATCGCATTTTCGTCCGCCCCTCAAATAAAGAGGGGGTGCTTTTAAAAATATTTTTTGTAGCAGTGATAGTAAGCACGTTTGCACCAGTTCGTAGCTCCAACCGGTACTAACTCTTGCCGATTAGTACCAGTTGTAGCCACTCGATCCACCAGCCAGTACTAAATGGCAGGACAAGAGGAATTTGGCTGTTTGCAATGAAATGCCATTAGTTGAAGCTCAAAATTAAATGGCATATAGGGTGGGTTTTGTAGTCTTGGATATAATCTTTTTGCAGAAGAATCAATACATGATAAAGTTTCAACTAAAGTACTCCATGCATCTACAAATCTAAGCTTTTATAGAAATTTGAGGTAGGAAACATATATAACATATAAAGATGGGCGTGGTGCGGGTCGACCGTTGGTTCGCCGAACCGGTCCACGAAAATGACCCTAATGGGCTCCTTTTTTGAACCATATACTTGGGCTGGGTTAATGGATCAGAATCACTCGAACCCTAGGGTCCAGCGGATCGACCCACCGGCCACCGCTTCTATCTCCGTTCCAAGCGGCGGCGGCGCCGACGAAGATGCTTCTCCTCCGTCGGCCTTCTTCCTCCTTCGAGCCTCCCCAACTTCTCCGTGGTCGTGGCCGCGACCGTCGCTCGCCAGAGCCGCCTATCCTCTCCTCGCTATCCATTCACGGCCTTCATCCGTGTGCCACAGCGGGCGCCGCTTCCTTCCCAATCCCCCTCCCGCAAAGGCCGCGCCCCGTCGTCGTCTCTGCACAGTTCGACTTCCCCAGAGGTACCTCCTGCTTCTCTCTTCTCTCTTCGCTTGTTGTTGTGATGAGAACTTGGACTTTAATTTCTTGCGCATGTGTGTCTGTTCTGAAACTGGTTTTGTTCCCTGATGTGTGCGCATCTGAAACACACATGAATCTGATAACGGTACAATCCCACATGCAACTCTTGATGTGTGCGCATGTGTCTGTATACTTGCCTGTTGTCTTGCGTATTGACCACTAATTGGTTTTGTTCCCTGATGAAATTGCCTGTATACTTGTCTACCAACACTCCTGATGTTGGGGCACATATATTTTTATGGATGCCTCTGTACTATCCTTCTAGGACTAGAAATAGCATATGATGTCTGATTGTATTGAAATATATAAAAGCTTATTTTGCTATTATCTTAACACTGCATATATGATAGTAGATATTGAAACAACATGGAGGGGTTGGCATTGAAAAAAAAAAGTTAAACTTTGAACTGATTTTCCCTCTTACATGTGACATGGTTCAGTTCCACGGCCAATCCCTTTGTGATAGGGTTATCTCCATTTGGGTTATGGTAATTTGAGTCAGCAGTAGGCCTTATCGACGACGCCCACATTTAGTTAATTTTATTGCTTAATTTTTGTAACTTAGTTCATTGGTGCTTTCAAGCTTTTATTGGTTCCTATAATGTATGTCAAAAGCTGTACCCTTTCTTGATTGCTAATGAAACCGCCTTGTTGGTGGTCAGTAAAGAGGAAAATAATATGCTTCTTGTGTACTGATGCAATATTTTCTTTACACTTTGTAGCAAGGTTCTGCAGGGAAGATGATGGATGTGTCTCTCCTTGATGGAGTTGGAGTGCAGCCGAGCAGCAGTAGAAAGCGGAAGAGAAGTGCTCGTCCAATGGATACTCTTGAAGTTGGAACAGCGCAGCCGAGTAGCCGAGCAGCAGTAGAAAGCACTCCCGATCCATCCAATGGTCTAGAAGCTTGCTTTAACAATCTCTTTGTATGGAACTTGAGAACTGAATTCTCCTTTCCTTTTCTGTGCAAGGTTGATGGCAAGTGGCAATAAGTTTCTGAGAAAGTGTCCCTGTGATGTGCAGCGGCGACAAGATCAAATAATGGAATGTTCTGAACCTGAACCTCGTAGCTGGGACTGGAGCCCATTGATGTGGATGTAGACTTTTAGCATCCATTATAATACTTGGCAGAAACCCAAAGAATGTCCTTAATTTATGCTGTAAATTTTGAATTGTGCATGTTCTTGTAATGGAGTTGCACTAGTTTCTGTTGCATATTTTCTTTATGAAGCCGTGCATGAGACCCATCGGGACACAGCGGACACAGAGGAATAACCTCTAGAGCGTAAAACGTTCAGAGCAGAACAACCACGTCAGGTTCGACCCGTGCGATCCGTTGGGTCAAATGGATCACGGCAGTAATGCAAATGGAGCGAGCTGTCGCTCCTCATCATCTGCGTGGATCGGCCAGAATGGTTCGGTTCGAACCATTGGTGCCCCACGCCCATCTTTAATAACATAAGATGGAGTTGGCCACCAGATTCGAATTTTCTGTGGAGCAGGAGTGTTTGCCTTGGTGGAGCAGAGTTGCAAAATGCGTTATGGTAACACTACAATATCATTGTGAAATGCTACCCTCCTAGGAGTGGATCAGGCCCAAATAGGCTCATGAACACCATGCTACCCTTCAATGCATTTGACACTTTTTCACAATTTTTTTACTCTATTATTTAGATTAATGGAGACTGATAAAATCATATTAACACTATTGAGATCAATTGAAATCTGTTGGAAAGCGGACAAAATATATTGAAATAAATGTCTAAAATGTTAAACATGCTTCAAGGAGTTGAAACATATCTCAGATGAGTTTATTAAGCTTGGTCTGCTGCATTGCTTGCGTCTTTGACTCTTTGTACACGTTCTGTTTGTGACTTTTTAGTTAATGTGTTCCATATCGGCGGATATATACCAATCTAATATAATAACCACCGAGTCCTTGAGGATGTTTTAGTAATTCTCTTCTATCAAATATTAAAAATCACTCCTCAATTTATGATGCGGGTTACTTGGGCATATAGAAGCCCACGGTATTGGCCGTAAGCATGTCCTAGTCCAACTTGATTTGATTGTAGTATATCCGTTCACGCTTCACGGAAACTATACAAACCGATGCTTTAATATGCTAGAATAATTGCCTACGGTATTCATCTGTTTTGGCCCCTACGTACCCGCCCTAGAGCAACGCAGCATATGCGCGCCTACCAATTCTAGATCGTCCATGGCCGTCACCACCAGCGAGGGTGGCGGCACTTCGTCGATCCTCTCCGCCGTGACGGCGAGCGGGCGGCACGAGTTCAAGGTAGAAGGGTACTCTAGCTACAAGGGGCTTGCCAGTGGCGAGGCCATATATTCCGACAAGTTCAGAGTCGGAGGCCACTGCTGGAGCATCGCGTACTTCCCTGGTGGTTTCCTGAAGCAGAGCTGCAATTGGATATGCTTCGGCTTACATCGATATCGTGCAGCCGGAGATGATGGCAAAATTAAGGCAGATTTCACCCTCAGCTTGCTCGACAAAGACAGGCAGCCATTGGCATTGCACACAGCTGGACGTGTTCAGTGCATCTTCCCCAACAAAGCATACAGTTGGAGCTTCGACCGATTCATAAAAAGGGACGATTTCGATTCCTTGTATCAGAAAGGCGACTGCTTCTGCATCAGGTGCGATGTGACTGTAGTTTCGGAGACAAGGGAAGAGCCCATGGTACCGCCACCTGATTTGCACCAGCATCTTGGCGATCTCCTATACAGCGGGATTGGAGGGGACATAATGTTTGATGTTGGTAGTGAGACATTTGTTGCCCACAAATACGTGCTCGCAGCACGATCTCCGGTATTCAAGGCGGCGTTCTTCGGTGGCCCGATGAAGGAGAATGCCGCGACTCGTGTGAGGATCCATGACATTGAACCGAGGGTGTTTGAGGCCATGCTCCACTTCATCTACACCGAGTCAGTGCCTGATATTGATAGCCCCAAGGACAAGATGGTGATGGCTCAGCATCTGCTTGTGGCGGCTGACAGGTATGCCTTGGAGAGGCTAAAATCGGTATGCGAGCATGATCTCCGCATGCGTGTAAACAAAAATACTGCGGTGACTACACTTGTGCTTGCGGAGCAGCATGGATGTCCTCTGCTCAAGGAGGCATGCTTAAAGATCCTCAAGTCCTCTGACAGTTATAAGGAAGCTCTAGTGGGGTATGATGTTGAAGACGATCTTGAACATTTGACAATCTGTTGCCCTTCTCTTCTGAAGGACCTACATGGAGCTGGCCTGTGTGATCTGTTGAAAAAACATAGAATTGAATCCGCAAAATAGGTGAAGACAACTTTTTTTTTTTACATTCCATGCTATTTGAGTTCTATGTGATATATGCGCCCGTCTTAAATAATTTCTTGCATGCAAAAGTCCACATAACAATACAATTTGGCGAGACAAATGTTCTTATGTGCGTGTTTGATGAAGTTATGTTTTTTCTTTCTCATTGTACAGTCAGAATCAACGTTATTTGTACTACGCAGACATAAGGGGGTCAACTACTGCATGCGATGTTTTTTTTTCCATATAATGCTGTTGTGATTAGATTCTATTCAATTTCTTCAATTGATTACATTCTGCCAAGCTAGTGGTTACGGAGGGTATGCCTCTTTTGAGTAATTGAACAATTCATTATTCATCTGTCCTCTTATTTCTCCCAAAGGTGAGCATAAGCAGTTGGATACTTTTTCAGTTGAAAAAAAAACAATTATGTCCTGTAGGGCCCTGGCATATACTTCTTCCGTCCAAAAAACATGCAGTTAGTTCAAACTTTCTTAGGTTTTACCAAATTTATAGATAAATGTACCAACACATATCATATCAAATCGGTATATATTACAAAAATCAGAAGAAAATACCCATGCGTGGCTACAGTCAAAGGCTACAGGGATGTATATTTTTGCTGATATGGAACATCCCATATATTTTTTCTGACAAACTGAACATGATTCATAGATACATGTGCCTTACTAAATTAAAACTATCATTATTAGTCCATAACATTAACTTTGGATTTTTTAAAAAATAATCAGAGTTGTTTCGGGATAATAATAATTTTTTAGATGTTCTTCCATTTTATATCATTCGCTAAAAGGACCTCCACATTTTCTTGCTAGAAAATTAATCATTTTTAACACTGACTTATGCAATTCTTCCTACTTAAGTAATATTCATTCATCAACCACAGATGCCTTTGAATATATGCCGACTCGTCTCAGGGGGCTAATAGGAGGCTGGAGCGGGAAGAACAACAGCTGTGCTGGAAGAGAGGTCCTAATTAAATCAGTGGCACAGGCTGTACCGACCTACCCGATGAGTTGTTTTCTACTGCCGGTTGACATACGAAATAAGATGCGCATGGTAGTTTCAAACTATTGGTGGGGTGGAGCTGCTGATAGCAGGCGTATACATTGGCAAAAATGGGATGATCTCACAATGCCAAAGTTAAGCGGCGGTATGGGTTTCAGGGACCTAAAGTTTTTTAATCTGGCCATGTTCAGGTAAACAAGGATGGAGATTGATGACCAAACTAGAATCTTTGTGTGCACGGGTTCTGAAAGGGAGGTATTATCATGACACTAACTTTCTTTCAGCTACTCGCAAAAAACATGCTAGCCAGACATGGAAGGCGATCTTAGCAGGCCGAGAAGCACTGCAACTAGGCCTGATAAAGAGGATTGGCAATGGTTTATCCACTGATATCTGGAATGATCGATGGATTCCAGACCACCCGGGAGGGAGACCACTCACTCTGATAGATAATGACGACGTCAAATTGGTGGCTGATCTCATAACTCCGAGTGGTCAGTGGAATAGAGAGTTTATCATTGAAAGATTCTGGCGTATTGATGCAGATGCTATTTTGAGAACTCCACTGAATACGAGTCATGAGGATTGCTGGGCTTGGGAGTATGAAAAATATGGTGGGTATTCAGTGCGCTCTGCATACCGTACTCTCTACATGTCAAAACGACAACATAATGACATTGCGGCATCGCCGTCAACAGACGACATTTGGAGAGATATATGGAAATTGTGTGTCCCTCCAAAAGTTCGTGTCTTCTGGTGGAGAGTAGTTCATGGGTTTCTTGCTGCAAAAGGGGAGCTACATCGAAGACATATTGAACCTTTGGCAAACTGTGAGGTATGTGGAGAGGAGGTAGAAACAATCAAGCACGTGTTGGTCGACTGCACGGTGGCCAAGCTTTTCTGGCACGACACGAGAACTCTCACTGGAGTTAAACTGCCTCGGCTTCATCCACAAACTTGGGCAAGGGATATCTTGGATCCTAAACTATGCTCGACTGACTGGATGGCAGTTATCCTGTGTGGCATGTGGGCTCTTTGGATGGCGAGGAATAGGAGACTGACATGGAGAAATGCCGATGCCAATGAGACAGTCGATTCTATGGGCTCGGGATACAGCATTTGATTTATGGCAGCTGGCTAAACCAAAGAAGAAGAAGGAAATGATGAACCAACAGTTGCCGAGATGGCAATGCCCGGAACAGGGATGGACTAAATGCAACACGGATGCAGCTTTTACTGCAGGAGAACCATAACGGTGCTACAGGAGTGGTCCTCCGTGATCATGAAGGCGTCTGTGTTGGAGGCGGCGCGAGATGGTATGAATGCTGTCTAGACCCGCTCACAATGGAAGCACAAGCGTGTGTAGATGGCCTGGAGTTTGCAAGGAATAATGGAGTAGAGAAGGTGATCCTGGAGACGGACTGCCAAGAGCTCGTGAAGCTTTGGCATAATAAAGAAGCTTGTCGATCAAGGGTGGCACCAATTTTGAACCGTGCTACTGAACTGAGTAGAACCTTCAGCGCCTTCAAGGTTACTTTTGCTAGCAGATTGTGTAATAGGCTAGCTCATGAATGTGCTAAGCAGGTAAAGCGTGATTCACCGGTGGCTGTGTGGCACTCTGAATGGCCATCGGTGTTACGTTTTATCCAAAACAATGACTGTAATCCTGCTCATGGCTGACTAATGAAAGTGGGTGATTCTCAAAAAAAAAAAAGTAATATTCATTCCATATCTAAAGTGCTCCATGCATCCACAAATGTAATGTAAGAATTTAAAGAATTTTAATTTAGGACATATGAAGAGGAAGGTAAATTACCATGGAGTAAACATAACATGTAGTGTTGGCCCCCAGATTAAAGTTTTCCGTGGAGCTAGAGTGTTTGCAATGGAGATCATGGAGCAGGGCTGCAAAATGCGTTTGCTATGGGTTTTACGGTTTCATTTGATCCAACCATGTGCAATCACGTGTGTTGTAATTAAATAATATTGGTAGCCTGTAAACCCGTGAAATAAAACTATGCATTGGAGGTTCTTGTTTCATTCATTAATTCAAACCTCTTTCGATGACATGTTGGAGGCTTGGTGCGAGCAAGCAACCTGTGATGCTATGCATGTACTTGGCACTAGTGTTGGGATTAGAAATCCCGAACATCAAGGAGATGGGGTGAAGAAGGGAGAAAACAAGCCAAATGGAAGAGAGCAAATGAACTGAAAGGCCAACAGTCCTCTCCGCCAAGCCCTTGGGTTCTATTTATAAGGCGGGGGATGTGATTGTTTATATTCCATTGGTAGGGTTGAATATTGCAGATAGGCCATAGAATTTACAACGGTGCCCCTAATTGTCTCAAATGAGTCCCTACACCTAGGATTTCGCCTCTTTTATATACAATATGGGATGTCTACTCCTTATCCTGCAAGGCGCATCCCCAACAACTAGGACTCTTCGATTCCTTGAGAATATTTTAGTAATTCTCTCTTATTAATTATTAAAAAATTAGGAATTTTATAATACATAATAAAGATCATTCATCAGGCTGAAATCAACGCTGAGACAGAAGAGGTACAAAGAGTTACATTAAAACATAGGTGGGATCCATACCAAAATAAGTAAGGTATTGTAAAACTCCTCTTTTCATGATGTGCTTTCTCTTCGGCAGACGGGGCCACGGTATTTGCGGCTAAGCATATCCTAGTCCAACTCGATTTGGTTGTCAATCAGTTCACGGAAACTATACAATCCTATGCTTTAATATATGCTATATAATAATTATCTACCGGAGATTCATTTGCATTGGCCACGGTACGCACCCTAGAGCAAGGCAGCATGCCTACCAATTCAAATTCGTCCATGGCCGCCATCGTCAGCAGCTCTTCGATCCTCACTGCCGAGACGGCGAACTGGCGGCACGAGTTCAAGGTAGAAGGGTACTCTCGCTACAAGTTCAGAGTCGGAGGCCACTGCTGGAGCATCGTATACTTCCCTGGTGGTTT
Organism: Urochloa ruziziensis; assembly: GCA_015476505.1. NCBI lineage: Eukaryota > Viridiplantae > Streptophyta > Magnoliopsida > Poales > Poaceae > Urochloa > Urochloa ruziziensis. Next base: position 46,528,119 of record CM027120.1, read on the forward strand.
CGGGAAGGAGAACGCCGATTGGATATGCTTCGGCCTCCATCAACATCCTCCAGCGAAGGCCGACGGCGAAGTTAAGACAGAATTCACCATCAGCTTGCTCGACAAAACCAATCAGCCATTGCTATTGTACACAGCTGGACCTGTTCAGTGCAACTTCTCCAACAAATTTAAAGCATACAGTTGGAGCTTCAATCGATTCATCAAAAGGGAGGATTTGGATTCATTGTATCACAAAGACGACTGCTTCTGCATCAGGTGCGATGTGACCGTAGTTTTGGATACATGCCAAGAATTCGTGGTGTCGCCACCAGAACCGTACCAGCTGTTGGCACTCGTGTGAGAATGCCGGTAGTAATTGGAGGGGACATAACGTTTGATGTCGGTAGTAAGACATTTGTTGCCCACAAGAACGTGCTCGCGGCACGATCTCTGGTATTCAAGGCGGAGTTCTTCGGTGGCCCGATGATGGAGAATGCCGCGACTCGTGTGAGAATCGACGACATTGAACCATGGGTAGTGTTTGAGGCCATGCTCCACTTCATGTCTTCATATACATCGAGTCCATGCCCGATATTGATGGCCGTTGGGACAACATGGTGATGGCTCAGCATCTGCTTGTGGCTGCTGACAGGTATGGCTTGGAGAGGTTAAAATCGACCTGTGAGCGTGCTCTCCGCATGTGTGTTAACAAAAGTATTGCGGTGACTACCCTTGTGCTTGCGGAGCCGCATGGATGCAATCAGGTCCTCCGAAAGTTTTTTTTTTTTTTTTTTTTTTTTTTTTTTTTTTTTTTTTTTTTTGCGACAAGTCCTCTGACAGTTATAAGGAAGCTCTAGTGGGGTACGATCTTGAATATCTGGCGAGCAGTTTCCCCTCTCTTCTCAAAGAACTACATGACGATGGCCCGTGTGATCTCTCGGAAACATAGAATTGAAGCAGCAAAACAGTTGAAGACAGTTATTTATTTTTAAATTATGTTTTTTGTCTCGCTATACACTCAGAATCAACATTTTGAACTACGCCAAGGGGTTAATAGCAACGAGGTGTTTTTTTCTAATAAAATGTTTGTCTCATTAGATGTGTACGTATTCAATTTATCCAATTGTTTACATTTTGCACCATTCTCTTGTTTTTCTCAGACGTGTCAGGTTTGTGCATGTATTGATGCTTTTTTCCAGCTCGAAAACAAGCATTTATTTTCTTGGGGGCCTTTGGCAAATAGTACGTCCTCTGTACCAAAACACAAGTCATCCTAATTTTGTTTTAAGTAAATTTTTTTAGGTTTGACCAAATTTTAGGCAAAAGTATCAATGAATCCAGTGATATTTATTTAGTGTCATAAATATGGATTGTGATGCTACATTCACCGTGTGAAATGTTTTGCATAAATTATTAGGAATTAGAATCAATCTAGAGCGGTCGATTATCATTAAATCATTAAATCCGACGGTGTAGGCATTTTAAGAAGATGTAAGATGAGGTCTTTAGATTAATTTAGAGCGTTCGATCATCATTAAATCCAACGGTGTTCACATTTAAGAGTAAGATGTAAGATGGACTCTTTAGATTAACATAGAGCATTAGATCACCATAAAATCCAATGGTGTAGGAGGGATTTTAACAAGGACGAAACAAAAATTTCGTCGTCCTTTATAGTATAGATAGATGTTTCTTGGAAACATATATATCGGGCTCCATTGGCCGGGCTCCGGCTCCGGCTTTAGCTCCTTTAGTGGAGCATTTTTTTTTTTTGCTTCAGCTTGTATAGTTGGAAAAATGTTTGGTAAAACTACTTCTCAAATGGATAGAGGAGGTAAAATGTATAAAATACACATATATTTATTTTTTGTCTTATTTAACATTAATTTTATTTCTTCTCTTTTATTTATATCTACTCATCCTCTTCCCCAACCTCCGTCTTCTGCCCCGGGCTCCACCGCCCTCCAACCTTTCCATCGTTGGCAGCCTCGTACCCTGCACTTATGCTCCGCCGGCCACCGACTCCAACTCGTCCACCGCCGGCGGCTGCCTTCCATCTCTCCTCATGCCCTAGCCCCACCTGCCACCGGTGGCCTCCATCCCCACCTCCTCCCTGGCATCCCATGCTCCATCGGCCTCCCCCTCCCCCACTTCTTGTGACCAGGCACCTTCGCCCTGTACTACGCGGCATCCTACTACTTCGCGTCCCCCCCCCCCCCCCCCCCCCACCGCCAACACCTTCCCTGGTTCTTACTCCGGCGCCGGCGCCCTCGTCTCTGCTAAACGCCTCCTCCCTAGGCTCCTGCTGATGGCCACCTCCAGTCCTCCACCATCACCTCCATCCTCCATTCCTGACCTCATAGCTCCGCCCAAGGGCCAATTATGAGGGCAGAGGGAGCACAAGACAAGGTGGTGCCACGGGGAGCAACTTTTTGCAGTTCCTCCATGAATTTACTCTAGTCAGCAGGATTTCAGAAGCTCCACCCGCGGAGCAGTTTGCCGACTCGCCATTTGGCAGGGCTCCAGCAGGACATGATGGCAGTGCCGGAGGCCGGAGCTGGAGCACTACCAAAGGGGGACATAATATCTTTATCGCAGTATTGAGATGCCTTGGATTATTCTGTTGGACAATGAACAAAATATATATACTATGTAGAAATAAATTTCTAACAGTGGATTAACCATACATCAAAGACTTACTTATATATATGACATGAGTTTGTTGTGTTGCTCTGCATTGCTTGTGTATTTGACTCTTTGTACATGCCTGGTCTGTTGGTGGCTTGGTGCAGCATGCACCCTGTGATGGTGTGCACGTCCTTGGTTGTAGGACCCTCTAATTATCTGTACCAAAATATTGTTGGGTAGCCTTCCTCCACCACGGATACACCCGTCGGTTCGTTGGGGATATTTTAGTTACAATTCTGCTTTATTGTTTATTAAAATTTACATAAATAGTCAGCCGAGAGGCCCACAGTATTGGCTATATCGTTGTAGAGAAATTACCTATCCCAAGTTTGATTTGCTAGAAAAATTGGCTACGCGATCCATCTCCTTTGGCGTCTACGTACCCTAGAGCGCAGCAGCATGCCTGCCAATTCTAAGTCGTCCAAAGCCGCCGCCGCCGACACAGCGAGCGGACGGCACGAGTTCAAGGTCGAAGGGTACTCTCGCTACAAGGGGCTCGCCAATGGCAAGGCCATCTCTTCCGGCAAGTTCAGAGTCGGAGGCCACTGCTGGAGCATCCCATACATGCCCGGTGGTTACGGGATCAATGGGAATTGCGATTGGGTATTCTTTGGCCTCCGTCTTCATCCTTCAGATGTGGACGACGGCGACGTCAAGGCAGAATTCACCCTCACCTTGCTCGACAAGGACCGGCAACCAGTGCCATTCCACACATCTGGTGCTGTTCAGTGCATCTTCTCGCGCAAAAGATGTCGCTGGGGCTTCGATCAATTCATCAAAACGGGTGAATTGGATTCATTGTATCTCAAAGATGACTGCTTCTGCATCAGGTGCGATGTCACCGTATTTTTGGAGACTCGTAAAGAGTTCGCGGTGCCGCCACCAGAACTGCACCAGCATCGCGGCGATCGCCTAGACAGAAGGATTGGAGAGGACATAAAGTTTGATGTTGGTAGTGAGACATTCTTGGCCCACAAGAAAGTGCTCGCGGCACGATCTCCGGTATTCAAGGCGGAGTTCTTTGGTTGCCCGATGAAGGAGAAGGCCGCTACTCGTGTGAGGATCCATGACATTGAACCGAGGGTGTTTGAGGCAATGCTCGACTTCATCTACAACGAGTCTGTGCCCGAGATTGATGACCGTAGGGACAAGATATTGATGGCTCAGCATCTGCTTGTGGCGGCTGACAGGTACGACTTGGAGAGGCTGAAATCGACATGCGAGTATGTTCTCTGCAAATCTATTAACAAAAGTATTGCGGTGACTACACTTGTGCTTGCCGAGCAGCATGGATGCCCTCGGCTCAAGGAGGCATGCTTTGAGATCCTCAAGTCCCCGGACAATTATAAGGAAGCTCTAGTAGGATATGATCTTGAGGACGATCTTAATCATCTGGCGAGAAGTTGCCCCTCTCTTATCAAGGAAATAGATGAAGCTGGCCTGTGTGATTTCTTTGAAATCATAGAATTGAAGCAGCAAAACAGTTGAAGACAGTTGTTTATTTTTAAAGTCCATGGTAAACAATTTATTGCATGTAGAAGTTCAAATAATGTTTTTTTTCGTTATATAGACTCAGAATCAACATTTTGCACTACGCCAATATGGGGTCGGTAGCAACGAGGTGGTGTTTTTTTATAATTTTTGTCTCATTAGATTTGCATTCAGTTTCTCCAATTGTTTACATTTTATACCATTCATTATTCATCTATCTTCTTGTTTCTCTCAAAAACAAAGGCGTGTTTGGTTTGTGCGATTGATGTTTTTTTCAGCTGAAAAAACAAGCAGTTATATTCTTTAGAACATTGGCAAATACTTCTTCCATCCCAAAACTTGTCATCCTAATTTTGTTTTAGATCAAACTTTTTTAAGTTTGACTAAATTTTAGAGAAAAGTACAAATAGGTATATTATACAAAAATTGTATCACAACGAATTCAATAATATTCATTTCGTGTCATAAATATTGATATATAAACTCAGTCGAACTTATAAAAGGTTTGAATTCAACAAATAGTAGGTGTATGATCCCCATATACCAGCGTGAAAGCATATGCTGAACATAGAAAGACTAAAAATTTGCTATCGAATCCGAACTGTCTATGTGCTGATTACTAGAAACATACTCTATATGCATGTCCGGATTGGAATATGATTCAACATGTAGTAAGAAACGGCAGGGCAATTCGAACACGAACCGCAGACTAGCTTGTCCAATCAATATATATGAGTTGTTCCGGCGCTTGTTTATTGACAGAAGCGTGGTGGTGAGTACACTTGTGCTGGCTGAGCAGTGTGGTTGCAAACTGCTCAAGGACGACTGCTTCAATTTCCTCATGTCCTCTGACAACTACAGGATGGTTCTGGTTGAGGATGACTTGGAACATATGGCAAGCAGTTGCCCCTCTCTTCTCGACGAGTTGTGTGAAAAGATTGGGGTGTGTGGCCTCTTGCAACTGAAGCAGAAGATTAGTAGTTTATCTCCGATAGAGTTAGTTCCTTAATTTGTAAGCCCTTCCCATTATCGTACGGCGCTGGATTCTATCTCTACATAGCTTTTTTTTGTTTACTATCGAATTCTAATCCGATAGTGAAACATTTTCTAATTTACCGTTGCAAGAAACATTTGTGCATAAGGTGTGGAGTTTGCAGTTTATTTTTAAAAAAAAACATAAATTTGTGCGTAACTTGTGTGGAAGTTGCTTTTTTCTTGTTATACACTCAGAATCTACATTTTGCACTACGCCAATACGGGGTCATTAGCGACGAGGTGCCCTCTTACTATTACTAATTGGAAGCTCCTTTTAAATCCTCTACATTAAGCCACCTAAGATCCTAGGTGCACACTCTAAAAAAAGAGAAAAAAGCAAAGCAGCCTCCATATGAAGCCACCTGAGATAAAAAATAGTAAAATTACTCACCTATGCCATTATGAAAAATTAACATACATAACCTCTATATCTATCAACAGCTGCCACTGCAAAAAAATTAGGTGTTTTAGAAAAAAAACATATATATCTCTAAACCATCAAATAAGAAAATAGAAAATCCCTCACGCATGTACCCATTAATGTCTATCTTATTAATCTTGGGTTGTAAAATCTTATCTTCAATAAAAAAAATATCACAATTCGTGGCCACCTCCTCATGAACGGAACCACCAATTTTCCATGTAACCTTCTCCGGTCGATCTAAAAGATCAGTTCCATGGATCGTCCTCTCGATACGGCTGCATGAGCCCAAACTCATCTATTATAGTGAAGCAACAAAAATGAGAGCTTTCTACTTCCAAGCGACGGTGATGTTCCCTTGGGGCTGATCAAATGGGGAGATATATGCTGCTCGAGTTCTGGTATGCAAACCGGGAGATAGGTTTAGGAGATGAAAAACCGATCAAGCACTTGCATGTGTATTTGAGCATGACATATGTGCACCATGTCTATTGTTACCGGCTTTGGCGCAGGCGTTCTGCCGGCTGACATCATGTCTGTGGTGGCAGAGCCAATGTTATGTAGGCAGCCGGCGGCTACTCTATAGAAAAGGTATGAACCATTTACATTTGATCATTCATCTCAAATTGATATTCCTATTAAATCTTGAAGCACTTGGCTCCCTTCCAGTCATGGTGCCGTATCAAGAAAAAGGTACAACTTGGCCTCTCACTATTCTTCTCAAACTATTACTCATATCAAAATATGTTTACATGATCGCTACATTAGAAAACAACTCAATTTTGTATTCAAATATCAAACAAGTTCGTTGTTCTTCTCTAATAGTTATTAAAATCCCATATTTCTATATCATGTCTTTTGCATAGAAGATTATCACAATTAGATCCATCACCATATCTTGCTAATGCAGTTGAACAAGTTGCAATGGTGAACAAAACCTTAGGTGAAATTCGACAAGGAAAGGAATTGTGGACAATCACGACAGTAACAAGAATATAAAATGCAATCTTATAGTGACAAACTGTTAAGTCTTGACATGATTGTTATTGGTCATCACGTAAACTAGATGTTCACTTCGATTGAATTTTGAGGATTATTTTTAGTTTAAAATTTATTATGATGATGAAAAAATCAGGAGACTATGATGCACAATGTTATCAGTAAGGTCTGTATGGAAAAGATCAAATCATTGATTCAAGAACGTAATGTGTACATCATTGCAACTGTCAGAATCACACCAGCAGCACAAAAGTTTCAGCCCGTGGAAAGACATATGCTTTCGGAAAGAATAAATGTGGACATGTACCTGTCAAGTAAGACATCACTGACATTATGGTTTTTAATTTACACATTCACTCACTTGATGGCCATGTAAATAATAATTCAATTTATGTCTCATAGAAGATAGATTTTATAGGAGTTGTAGCACATCAGACGGGTAGAAGAAACTAGGACGAACTTCAGATTGACCAAAATCCATGATATTCTGTTTCTGATTGAGTAAGTTGTTAACTATATTTACTTTCACATAAAACAACTTTAAATTTTTCAATATTTACATACATGCTACACAAATTTTGTTAACCTGAAAATATCATTTTTAGATAAATAATTTATTTGACAGTCAAATATTTAAAAACCTATGATTTTTGACTGATTTACATGCACATCTTTATTTAGATTATTTCCCACTTTCAAATTTTCAGTGATCATGAAGTTAAAGTTAGGTTGTGGGGGGACAAAGTTGACGACAGGATAAAGTCACAGCGACCGACACTAACGTGCCCTTTGATCGGTACTGATTTGAGTTTTTCCAGCAGTGAGTTTTTTTGTTTTTTGAGTGTTCACCGGGGGGACGAAAAGTCCTACCTGAATTTCATTACCACAGATTCCGGCTAGGCTGGTGATGGAATGGTTACAACGTCTCCAATCTTAAGAGATTGGAGGAGAATTACATCAGGGGGGGGGGGGGGGGAGACAACAGAGTACAACAAACATAGCAAGTGAGAAAAACACAACCCTGAGCAATCAAAGATAACTAGTGACACTAGCCGGAAGCAGCCACCGATTGCCGGTTTGTGCCACCACCGAGCAGCATACTTGCCGATGCGCCGACCATTTCACCCTCCGCCACCCCTCGTAGCTACGCCTCTCCATTGCATGCCCTCCATCTGAGGGACCGCGCAGGGATTAAAGGTGGCAAAAGATGAGCAAGTCCAAGCTCACCGGAAACAACGACCTCCCTTTCGAAGCTGACAGTGACACCGACAGCTCATCCGGGCCCACGTACCACCATCCAACGCCGCGCAAGGGGAGGAATCCTTGAGGGGGAATGGTGGAAGCGGTGGAAACACCACCCGACATTTGATTTTCTCGCACCACCAACAGAGAGAGCGTCGACGAAGCAGAGACGCCAATGGAGGACACTCGACGGACCACGATGACAGCGACCAACTTTTGCCTGCATTATCTCTGTGGCTTGGCGAAGGCAAAGCTCAAGTGGGAGGTGTGGGAGTCACCATGACAACGCCTTCAAGAAGGAGAACGGCACCCACGGGTGTGATCGTTGTCGCTAGTTTAAAACTAGAAATGGCTTTCGCCGTCAACTCCTCGCACCGAACACCCATCGGCCCACTGCTTGAATCCTTGATGACTCACACGAGCAGTGAGGAGAACAGCAGCACATATACGTCACGGGATGGCCACCATGAGCAAGCAACTCTAGCCTTGAAGTTGGCCTGAGCGGAGGAGGAGGCTTACTGTTGCTGTAGCCGGCCTGCTTGTAGATGAATGGACGCCGGCCTCCATTGACCAGGGCGAGCTTGTCGAGCGCCAGGTTGCTGGGGGCGGCGGCGTAGACGATGCCCCCGACGGGGACGACGTAGATCTGGGGGCGCAGCCGCCAGCCGACTGGGACACCGATTGGAGTACGCTCGGCTAAGGCCGCCCCATCCTCCTGTTAGCGGCCACATCCGACCCGAGATAGGCCGGATCTGACCGGAGAAGACTGCTCGGAGGGGGGAACCTGTAGGGGCCGCCGGGGCCATGGCCGGCAGCACCACGCGCAGGATGGGGAGAGGAGGGGCACCGCGCGCAAGATCCAGCCGGGAGGGGGTGGTTCACGCCACTGGCCGGACTGCACTCCTTTCTCTATCCCCGCAAGATTCCAGCACGCAGGGGCTAGTTCTTGGAGCAAAGAGGCCGGATCTGGAGGAGTAGAGTAGGGCGAGCTCAACGCTGCCACACAGGGATGCTTATCGCCGGGATTTCAAAAACTACACAAAGCTGTAGTGGGGAGTGTAGGAGGATGAAGGGTCTGCGGGCTGCGGTTGGGCTGGCTTTAGCGCCGCCGCTGGCCGCCGCCGCCATGCCTCTCCGGGCAGCAGCGACGGCGGCCGGAGATGGCTGGCCGGTGGTGGTTTCTAGCTTGGAGCGGCGGTCGCCCCTCCCGTCGCCTGGGAGCGACGCGGAGAGGCCAATGGTCTTTTTTTCTCTTCATGCTCGATCCATTGAAAGCTCTTCAGCAGTGAGTTTGACGAAAATTTTAGAAAAAAGTATGAAAGTCATGACACCAAATATACCATAAAAAATTGTTTCATAACGAATACAATATATTTATTCGGTGTCATAAATATTGATATATAAACTCAGTCAAACTTATAAGATTTAAGAAAAAAATATGACTTGCTTTTTTTTTGCTAGGGGACATCGAACCGTGGCATTGTGTCCTGTATCCGGTGGCAGACCACAAAGTATGCATGTTTCTTCTAGCTCCAGATGTTTTGCAAACTTCTTGCTGCATGTGCTGAGGGCGTTCCGGCAACGCTTCCAAACAAAGACGTTCACTTTCGGCGGCACTCTGCCCTTCCATACATTGTTCCATAGTTCCCTTTCCCCATCCAGTGATGTGCTCGAAGCAGTGCACGTGTATTCAAGTTCTGCAACTTCTGTTTTTTTCTAGAGGGAACTTCCATGCTATGACATGCTTTTTTCGCGCGAAAGGAATATTCAACAAATAGTCAGTATTTGTCTATTTGATTCCCACAAGACTAAAAATTTGCAATCGAAACCCGAACTGTATGTGCTTGATTACTAGAAACATAGTTGCATGTCCGGATTGGAATACGATTGGACATGTAGTAAGAAACGGCAGGGGAATAATTCGAATATGAACCTCAGATGAGCTCGTCCAACCAGTACATATATGCGTTGCCCGGCGCTCGATCTCTATAGTGTTCCTCGAATCGCTGAAAATACTCGTACCGGCCGGCCGGCGACAACGTACCATGTCGCGTTCTCCGGCGTGCCCCGGCCACTCCATTGGCAGCGCATCGACCGCCTCCGCCGAGACGGTGACCGTGCTGCACGAGCTCAGGGTGGAGGACTACTGCCAGACCAAGGGGCACGGTAACGCCAGACACATCAAATCTAGTTTCGTTGCAGGAGGCCACATGCTGGTCCATCACATTCTTCTCCGATGGAGGCCGCTACGACAATACTGAATGGATATGCTTCCTGCTTTGTCTCGAGCATCGTGGCACGGTTGGCGATGTCATGGTACGGATCAAGTACAGCTTCCTCGACGAGGTCGGAGAGCCGATACCATCTTCTTCCAGAAGAACGACCGACAGCTTATGCACCTTCAGAAGGACAGGCCAATCATGGGCCGAGTCACGGCTCATCAAGAGGGAGCACATGGAGTCATCCTATCTGAAAGATGACAAAGTCTGCATCAGGTGTGACGTTACGGTCATCGAGGTGACCTCAATTTCAGCAGTGGTGCCGCCATCGGACCTCTACCGAGACCTCGCCGGCCTTCTAGTAGTCACCGGGGTCGGAGCGGGCGTGAAGTTCAAGGTCGGCAGCGAGACGCTCGCCGCGCAGAAGGACGTGACGACGGCGACCGGATGGCACGTTTTCAAGGTCGAGGGCTACTCGCAGATGAAGGGGATCGGCGCCGCCAGGCGCATCAAATCACGAAGTTTCCTCGCAGGAGGCCACAGCTGGTGCATCACGTTCTTCCCTGATGGCTCCAGCCAGGAGACCTCTGAATGGATATGCTTCGGGCTCCGCCTCGAAAACCGTGGCACGGACGGCGATGTTCTTGTACGGGCAAAGTACAGCTTTCTCGACGAAGTCGGAGAGCCCATACCTTCTTCCACAAGAACGACAGACGGCTTATGGCGCTTCGAAAGGACAGGTCATTCATGGACCTTCTCACCGTCCTTCAAGAGGGAGGACATGGAGTCGTCGTATGTCACGGACGATAAGTTGTACATCAGGTGTGACGTCACCGTCATCCATGTGGCCTGCCATAAGATGTCGGCAGTAGCACCACCATGGGACCTCCACCGGCACCTCGCCGACCTCCTAGCCACCGGGGCCGGAGCGGACGTGACATTCGATGTCGGCGGTGAGACGTTCGCCGCGCACAAGGAAGTGCTCGCCGCGCGGTCGCCGGTGTTCAAGGCGGAGTTCTTCGGCGGCCCAGTGAAGGAGAGCGTCGAGGCTCGCCCAATAATTAGGATCGATGGCATCGAGCCGGGGGTGTTCGAGGCCATGCTCCACTTCATCTACACCGACTCTTTGCCGAAGTTTGACCATGGCGACCAGCTAGTAATAATGGCCCAGCATCTACTCGTGGCCGCGGACAGGTATAACATCGAGAGCCTAGTGTCGGTGTGCGAGTTTACTCTGTGCTTGTTTATTGACAGAAGCGTAGTGGAGAGTACACTTGTGCTCGCTGAGCAGCATGGGTGCCATGGGCTCAAGGAGGCGTGTTTCAAGTTCCTAAAGTCTTCTGACAGCTACAGGGAAGTTCTGGTTGGGGATGACTTGGACGAACATCTAGCAAGCACTTGCCCCTCTCATGTGGACGAGCTCTGTACAACGTTTGACCTGTGTGACCTCTTCGAAACTGAAGCAGAAGACTAGCATTGGATCTGTAATAAATCTGGTCTCTTTGTTGCTTAGGGCCTTTATTTCGAAATAATCCTACAACATAATCTCGGCGTAGCTTACGTTTGTTTACTGATAAATTCCAACGCCATGCTCTGCATCGTTGTGTAATTTACTGTTACCACAAACATTTATGCTATTGTTGTGGAGTTTACCGCGGTCGAGTTGCATGTGCGTGGTCTTAGTCGAGTTGTACTGTGTTCAATCTAGGCTCTTCTAGTTTCTATAATAAAATTCGTAAATCTCCTGTCTATTTATTTTATTTTTTAGAAACAAATCTTTATTATACGTAACTCCCGTGGACTCGCGGTAGTTATCAATAATTACTTGCATTACGTATCGCGAACTTAACATCGGCGGCTACCCGTATACATCCTTGGGTCAATCGTGACACCAAACTCCTCGGCAGATTACTCCGTCGTCAACAGCAGCACCAATGTCGACCATCTCCGGCGAGGCGGCGGCCGCCTCTTGGTCTGGCGTGATCAAGGTAGAGGGGTACTCCCAAGTCCCAACCAAAGGGACTTCTTGGCGCCGGCAACAGCTTCAGCTCCGGCGTGTTGGGCGTCGGAGGACACGGCTGGTGCATCGAGTACTACCCTGACGGTTACAATCAGACCAACACCGGCTAGATATCCTTTGGACTATGCCTTGATCGTCCTGATGAAGCCGAGGAGAACGTCAAGGCTCAATTCGCTTTCACTATGCTCGGCCGGGCCGGAGCGCCGGTGCCGGCGTACAAGGGACATAGCGGCGTGTGCACATTCACGAGCAAGGATCCATCTTGGGGATTGGAGAGATTCATTGAGATTGGAGAGGAGGGAGCTGGAATATCGTCGCCATGTTTCCAAAATTACAGTTTCAGCGTCAGGTGCTGTATCACCGTGTCCTCAAGGCCAAGGGTGATGGTGAGCAGATGGTCGCCGTCGTCGCGGCGTTTCCTGCCGGTGGTAACCCGGAAAGCGAAGTGGAAGAAGAGAATCCCGTATAATTCGATGCTTTAATTTGCTAGAATAATTGTGGCCTAGAGCCGCACCGCAGCATGCCAGCGACGGCGGCAGCTCTTCGATCGTCTCTACTGATCGGGACAGTGACAGGGTGGCACGATCGAGTTCAAGGTCAAAGGCTAGGACAACGGGGTCGCCAGTGGAGAGGCCATATGTTCCAACAAGTTCAGAGTTGGAGGCCACGTACTGCTGGAGCATCGTATACTTCGCTAGTGGTCTCAAGAAGGAGAGTGCCGATTGGATATGCTTCGGCCTCCACCAACATCCTCCAGCCAAGGGCGATGATGGTGAAGTTAAGGATGAATTCACAATCAGCTTGCGTGACAAAGATGGTCAGCCATTGCCATTATACACAGTTAGAAGTGTTCAGTGCATCTTCTCGAGCAAAACATATTGTTGGACCTTCGATCGATTTATGAGTAGGGAGGACTTGGATTCATTGTATCTCAGAGATGGCTGCTTCTGCATCAGGTGCGATGTGACCGTAGTTTTGGAGACATGCGGAGTGTCTGTGGTGCCACCATCAGAACTGCACCAGAATCTTGGCGATCTCCTAGCCTAGCAGGATACGAGGGGACATAATTTTTTATGAGGCCATGCTCCACTTCATCTGCTTTTCCCCAAGTCCATACCCGAGATTGATGATGGCCGTTGGGACAAGATGGTGATGGCTCAGCATCTGCTTGTGGCGGCTGAGAAGTATGCCTTGGAGAGGCTAAAATCAACATGCGAGTATGTTCTCCGCACGTGTGTTAACAAAAGTATTCCGGTGCCTACACTTGTGATTGCGGACCAGCATGGATGCCATCATCGGCTCAAAGCGGCATGCTTGAAGATCCTCAACTCCTCTGACAGTTATAAGGAAGCTCTAGTGGGTGTACGATCTTGAAGAAGATCTTGATGGAATATCTGGAGAGCAGTTTCCCCTCTCTTCTCAAGGAACTACATAACGATGGCCCGTGTGATCTCTTCGAAAACATAGAATTGAAGCAGCAAAATAGACTGAAGACACAGTTATTTATTTTTAAAGTCCATGCTATTTGAGTTCTACGCCATATATGCACCCCTGTTAAACAATTTATTGCTTGTAGAAGTGCAAATAATGTTTTTTTTCTCGTTGTACACTCGAAAACAACATTTTGCACTACGCCAAGGTCAAATAGCAAGGAGGTATTTTCATATAATGTTTGTCTCATTAGATTTGTATTAAATTTCTCCTGATTGTTTACATCTTGCACCATTCATTATTCATCTATCTACTTGTTTCTCTCAAATACGGGGCCGGTTTGTGCGATTGATGCTTTTTTCAGCTAAAAAATAAGCACTGATATTGCCCTCAGAAAAAAAAACAAGCACTTGTATCTATACTATAAAGGACGACGAAATTTCGTTTCGTCCGTCGTTGTTTCGTTTCGTCTGTCGTCATCTATATCCTATATCGTCGGATTTTATGATGATCGAACGCTCTAGATTAATCTAAAGAGTCCATGTTGATTACATCACACCTACACCGTCGGATTTTATGATGATCAAACGCTCTAGATTAGTCTAAAGAGTTCATATTGACTAAATCACTAATTCAATATTTTCTTTAAAAAAACACGTGCCTGTGGCACGTGCCTTTCTGCTAGTCCATACTAAAAGAGCGAAAGAATTTTGTTTCGTCAAATCCGACAAGTGGACCCATTGGTCTGACAGGTGGGCTCAAGGGTCATGTACGTGAGAAGCTAGGACTCTTTCTCATGCTACACGTCAGCCACTAGGACTCTTTCTCACGCTATATTTTTCTTAAAACACGTGCCTGCGGCACGTGCCATTGTGCTAGTTCTTTGAAAGATTTGGCAAAAACTTCATCCATCCCAAAATAGGTCATCCTAATTTATTTAAGTCAAACTTTTTAAATATGACTAAATTTTTAGATAAAAGAATTAACAGTCATTATAGCAAATAGGTATAATACAAAAATTTGTTTAACAACAAATCCAATGATATTTATTTAGTGTCATAAATATCGATATATAAACTCGGTCAAACATAAAAAGGTTTGAATTTAGAAAAAAAACTGACTTATTTTTCAGGATGGTGGAAATATTCAACGAATAGTCGGTATATGATCCCCATATGTACCAGCGTGAAAGCATTTGCTGAATATAGAAAGAGTAAAAACTTGCTATTGAAATCCGAACTGTGTATGTGCTGATTAGCAGAAACATATATGCATGTCCGGATTGGAATATGATTAGACATGTAGTAAAAAACGGCAGGGCAATCCCAAAACGAACCGCAAGACTAGCTAGCTCGTCCGACGAATATATCAGTTCCAGGCGCTCGATTTCTCGTAGCCTCTTGTGCTTCGAATTCGCAGAAAAAACACATACCGGCTGGCTGTCGACAACCGAAGGAGAGCACCACACCATGTCGCCCTCCTCGACCGGCCTCGCCGAGACGGTGACCGGGTGGCACGTCTTCAAGGTCGAGGGCTACTCCCAAATGAAGGGGCTTGGCGCCGCCAGGCGCATCAAATCAAGTAGGTTCCTCGTCGGAGGCCATAGCTGGTTCCTCTGACACTCTGACTGCAAAGTACAGCTTCCTCGACGAGGTCGGAGAACCCATACCATTTTCCAGAACGAGCGACAGCTCACACCTCTTCAAATGGATATCGGAATCACGGGTCCTCGCACGCATCAAGAGGGAGGACATGGAGTCGACCTATGTAAGAGAAGACACGTTCTGCATCAGGTGTGATGTCACAGTCGTCCATGAGATGTCGGCGGTGGTGCCGCCATCGGACCTCCACCAGCACCTCGCCGACCTCCTAGCAACCGGGGTCGGAGCAGACGTGACGTTCGCGGTCGGCGGAGAGACATTCCACGCGCACACGAACGTGCTCGCCACGCGGTCGTCGGTGTTCAAGGCGGAGTTCTTCGGCGGCCCAGTGAAGGAGAGTGTTGAGGCTAGTGTTACGATTAGGATCGACGGCATCGACCCGAGGGTGTTTCAGGCCATGCTCCACTTCTCATCTACACCGACACGTTGCCGAATTTTGACCGCGGCGACGAACTGGTGATGGCGCAACATCTGCTTGTGGCGGCGGACAGGTATAATGTGGAAAGGCTAGTGTCGATATGCGAGCTTGAACTGTTCTTGTTTATTGATGCAAGCGTAGTGGTGAGTACACTTGTGCTCGCTGAGCAGCAGTATGGTTGCGAACTGCTCAAGGAGGAGTGCTTCAAGTTCCTCAAGTTCTCTGAGAACTACAAGAAGGTTCTGGTGGGGGATGACTTGGAACATCTTGTAAGCAGTTGCCCCTCTCTTGTCGACGAGTTGTGTGCAAAGTTAGGGGTGTGTGATCTCTCTTGCAACTGAAGAAGAAGATTAGTAGTGGATCTCTGATAAAGTTGGTTCCTTTGTCGTGTGGCGCTGGGCTCTACTATCTCAACGTAGCATATGTTCGTTTACGGCCAAGTTCCAAAAATTAAAGCGATGGTGGTGAATCATTCTGTAATTTACCGTTGCAAGAAACATTTATGAAGTTGGTGTGGACTTTGCAGTGGTCAATTTATTTTCTTGGAAAAAAGTAAAACAAACAGAATCTATCGTCTTGTTTCTCTCAAAGGCGTGTCTGATTTGTGCATGTATGCTAAAAAGCAAGCAATTATTTTCTTGGAGGGCATTGGCAAATACTTCAACCTCGGTCACAAAACTCAAGTCAACCTAATCTTGTTTTAACTACAAAGTTTTATATCTCGTCGAAACGTACACTTCTTATAAAGTTAGTCTCCATCTGAGTTCATGAACAAAAGTTACGAATTTTGAGTCCCTACGTGAGCCTTCGCGAATAATCATGGGGGCTATTCGAAGTGGCTAAATTTCAGGCTGACGGAATGAATATTGGGAGCGGCTCAACATTCGTGCCGGCTGTAGTAGTAGACCAGTATGAATCACTTATTCGAAATGGTCCGTTTATAACCGGCACGAATGAACCGATTAGCCAGATAGCCCAGCTAAACGGTGTTGCACCTACTAAAACTTTTTCCCTTAGTTTGCTATCCATCCCAGTAAGCCAAGTCTCAAACATATGTGTAATGCTACGTGGTGGATGTAAACCTAAACTAGCATGGACAATTCTTCACAAGAATTTAGATAATGGCAATCTAAAAACAGATGTTGGATTGATTCATTTGAACTACAGAAACAACATTTCTTAGAGCCACGCCAATTCCTTCTGGCTAAATAATCTTTAGTAAGGACCACACCTTTGAGCAGGTACCACATGAAAATCTTGATTTTAATAGGCAACTTTAATTTCCAGAGTGTCTTATGGTGAGATATAGTACCGGTATTCATAAGAAATTTGTACATAGACTGCACTAAAAAGACACCAGATTGTGTAACATTCCATCCAAAACGATCATCTGAATTATCCTAGTGGACATGCATAACACGAGTTACCAAGTTGTGCCATAAGACAAGGTTTTGACCAATGAGGGTCCTTCTAAATGAAATATTCAGAGGGATCCTATCAAAAACATAAGCGACAGTACTATTTTTTCGTCGAACAATATTATAAAGGGATGGGTATTCAATTTTTAAAGGTTCGTTACCCACCCAAACATCCTCCCGAAACCTGATCTACTTGCCATTACGTAGTCGTAATGAGCCAAGGCTTAGAAAAGTTTCTTTAACTTTCATTAAGCCTGACCAGAAATGAGTCTGTTGGTCTATGTACTACTTGAGATAGAGTTTGGTTCCTCAAGTATTTCCTTTTAATTAGTCTTTGTCATAAACCATCCTCATTATAAAGTTTATAAAGCCACTTACTTAAAAGACATTGGTTCTGTATTTCTATATTCAAGATACCCAAACCTCCCACATCTTTTGGCTGGCAGATAATGCTCCATCTAGTAAGCCTATACTTTTTGTTGTGTTCATCTCCTTGCCAAAAAAATATAGATCTATAATAATTTAATCTCTCAAGAACCCCTTTACGTACCTCAAAGAAAGATAACATATACATACTAGACTAATTAGCACTGAGTTGATTAACACAAGACGGCCACCCACTGACATGAGCTTCCCTTTCCAGCTACTATGTTTTTTTTTTCAATTTTTCCTTCTTTTGTCCTCGAGTCCTTATTGTTTAGCTTGCGATAATGCATAGGGGTACCCAAGTATCTAAAAGGGTATGTGCCAGATTGACAACCGAAAAGTTGAGCGTAAATGTGTTCATGTGATTTCACTTCCCCAAAACAAAATACCTCACACTTTCGAAAATTAATTTTGAGACCATATAGTTGTTCGAAAGCAGACAATAAGAGTTTCATATTAGTTGCTTCCTCAACGTCATAATCCATGAAAATAATTGTGTCGTCCGCATATTGTAAAACAGATAAACCACCATCTACGAGGTGTGGTGCTAAATCCACAACCTATCCATCATCTCGCGCTCCATTTATTATTATTGCTAACATATCTGCAACAATATTAAAACGAAGAGGGGATAACGGGTCCCCCTGCCGGAGGCCTTTTGAGGTCTGAAAATTTTGTCCTATCTGGTGTCGGTGTTTTACCTGCAGTCGTACCAAGGGGTATCCCTAGGTAGTGGAGTTTCAGTGGAGTGACAGTGGAATCAGGAACTCGACGATTACATGACACGAGATTTATACAGGTTCGGGCCGCCAATTAAGCGTAATACCCTACGTCCTGTTGCTAATTTTGTATTACGTAGGGTGAATATGAGTACAAGCTTGTCCTGTTGATCGATGATCTACAAGACTAGTCGAGGTTGTCTATATTCTATGGGTTTGATTGTATGAGATGCTCTGACTTGAGGTTCAGAACTTGTTCTTCAACTTGTCTAGAACTTGTCTTTTGAGAGGGGTCCCTGCTCAGCCTTAAATACTGGCGGGCAGGGTTATAAGGGTGAATTCTTGGTCTAATTCGAGTAGTAACCCAAGCAAGCCTCGCCATGCGAGTGCTTTCCTATTGTCGACTTGTTTCCATACTTCGTAGAGTCCTGTGTTGCCTTGCGCCACTGTCTCTACTCGTTGCCATATTCTCCCTTGGAGTATTTCCTGCGTCCATGTGGGCCCTAGGACTCCATGTCCGACATCTGGTCCTTTATCTTAATTCCCACATGCCCCCTTGCATGAAATCATTTATCCAAGTGCACCACACTTGTCCGAAAATCCTTTCATTGGCAAGGTTTGTTGAACAAACGACGATTTAACTCTATCGTAAGCTTTCTCAAAATCAATTTTAAAAATGACTTCATTTTTCTTCTTTCTTTGAAGTTCATGAATTGTCTCATGCAAAATAATCATCCCTTCCATTATATTTCGACTGCGTATAAAAGCTGTTTGAGTTGGGCTAATAACCTTTTGAGCAACGAGGGATACTCTATTTGTGGCTACCTTGGTGAAAATCTTAAAGCTAACATTAAGTAAACAAATTGGCCTATATTGCTTAATGTTGATGGCCTCTCTATATTTTGGAAGTAGAATGATGGTTCCAAAATTTAAACTATAAAGAGGTAAGTAACCGTTGTGAAAAGCTGCAAATAATTCCATAAAGTCACCTTTTATGATGCCCCAGAAGGCTTGATAGAATTCCGTCGGGAAACCATCAGGCCCAGGCGCCTTGTTGTGTTCCATTTGGAAAATTGCAAATCTTACCTCTTCCTCAGTAAATTCTGAAATTAAGACATCATTTTCCAGAGCTGAGACCTGAGGGATATCATCCCTCCTATTGGCGTCCAGAGAAACAGAGCTCTGGTGGGCCAAAGAGGTTCTTGTAATATTTGGTAATATACTTCTTAAGCTCATTATCCCCAATTATTATGCTATCCCCATCCCTCAACTGAAAAAACCTTGTCTTCCTAAACTTTTCATTGGCCACTAACTGAAAATATTTTGTGTTTGAGTCACCTTCCAACAGATCCTTTGTTTTTATCTTTGGTACCATCTAACTTCTTCCTCCCTCAACATTTGCGCAATTCTATTGCGGAAATATTGTTTAAGATCTATCTCCTGTTGAGTTAATAGAGTTCTTTCCGCTTTCTTATCCAGAGCATCTAGCTTGTTAAGAATTTCTTTTTTCTCTTTTTTGTTAACTCCACTCATTTGCCTGGCCCACCCCCGCAAATGTTGACGAAGGCGTCATATCTTTGCCTACCAACGCTCCATAGGGGACGCTCCAGAGTTTTCACTTTCCCATATATCCTTTACCATATAAGTGAACCCCTCCCGCAGTGCTGGGCTACTGCATAGAGATGGTTCTCCAGAATTGAGAAGTAAAGGAGTATGATCAGAAATTTCTCTATTTAAAGCTAGAACCGTTGTTAAAGGAAATAAATCATATTCAACAAATAATAAGTATCCGAACTGCGTATGTGCTTAGAAACATCAATGCGTGTCCGGATTTGAATATGATTGGACATGTAAGTAGGAAAACGGCAGGGGAATAATCCGAATACAAACCGCAGCTGAGCTCGCCCAATCAGTACATATATGTGTTGCCTCGCGCTCGGTCTCTCGTGTGCCTCAAATCGCAGAAAAAACATATACCGGCCGGCCGGCCGGCGACAACGATATATACCATGTCGCGTTCTCCGGCATGTGCCCGCCACTCCATTGCCAGCGCATCGACCGCCTCCGCCGAGACGGTGACCGTGTTGCACGAGCTCAGGGTGGAGGACTACTCCCAGACCAAGGGGCTCGGTGCCTGCACGAGCATGAGCAGTTTCGTCGCAGGAACCCACAGCTGGTCCATCACATTCTACAACGATATTGGCGGCAGTTGCGAAAATACTGAATGGGTATTCTTCCGGCTCCGTCTTGAGCAACGCGGCAAGGATGGCGACTTCATGGTACGGATCAAGTACAGCTTCCTCGACGAAGCCGGAGATCCCATACCATCTTCCACAAGAACGAGCGACCTATGGACATTCAGAAGGACAGGTGAAACTACCTCAAGGCTCACCTCTTGCAAGAGGCAGGACATGGAGTCAACGCACTACCGGATTCCATGGCTTTGCCGTGTGCCCGGTACACACGGCAAAGCCTTAAATACACACGGCAAAGTTTGGACGGCAAAGGGGTTCTTTGCCGTGTGCCCAAGATCGGGCACACGACAAAGGCTTTGCCGTGTGCTCCTCCCTTTGCCGTGCGCCGTGAACGACTAACGGACGGCCGCCGTTACATACGCTTTGCCGTGTGCTACGAAACGTGGCACACGGCAAAGGCCACCCCTTTGCCGTGTGCTGGGCCACGTGGCACACGGCAAAGGCTACCCCTTTGCCGTGTGTTTATCCTTTGCCGTGCGTCCTGGGCCGGGGCCCACGGCAAAGGGTAGGGACGCCGTGTGCTGGGCCATTGCCGTGTGCCACGTGGTGGGCACACGGCAAAGAGTGTCCTTTGCCGTGGGCCCGCGTGCCGGCACACGGCAAAGGGCCGTGCACACGGCAATGGCCCGTTTTCCGGTAGTGACGCTCATCAAGAGGGAGGACATGGAGTCAAACTATCTCAGAGACGACAAAGTCTGCATCAGGTGTGACGTCACGGTCATCGAGGTGACCCCAATGTCGGCAGCGGTGCCGCTACCGGAGCTCCACCGGCACCTCGGCGACCTCCTGGACACCGGGGTCGGAGCGGACGTGACGTTCGAGGTCGGCAGGGAGACGTTCGCCGCGCACAAGAACGTGCTCGCCGCGCGGTCATCGGTGTTTAAGGAGGTGTTCTTCGGCAGCCCACTGAAGGAGACGGTGGCGTCTCCTGATACAATTAGTATCATTGGCATGGAGCCGAGGCTGTTCAAAGCCATGCTTCACTTTATCTACACCGACTCGTTGCCGAAGATTGATTGGGGCGACGAGCGAGAGATGACCCAACATCTGCTCGTGGCGGCGTACAGGTGTAAGATGCAGAGGCTAGTGTCGATATGCGAGTTTACTCTGTGCTTGTCTATTGACACAAGCGTAGTTGTGAGTACACTTGTGCTTGCTGAGAAGCATGGTTGCAAAGTGCTCAAGGAGGCGTGCTTCAAGTTCTTGAAGTCTTCATGACAACTACAAGAAGGTTCTGGTGGGGGATGACTTGCAGCGTCTGGCAAGGAGTTACCCCTCTCTTCTCGACGAGCTGTGTAGGTTTGGCGTGTGTGGCTTCTTGCGACTAAACAACGAGATTATAGTAGTGGATCTCTCATAAATCAAAGTTGGATGGTGTTTGGTTCATGATATTGTAACGTAAACGGATTACGGGCGTTAAGCGTTACCGTTGCATCTGTCTGGCCTGACTCGCTCTGTAATGTGTTTACATGTAATCAGATACCGGATAGTTACAATCATTTTCCGCATAGTACGTGGATATATAGCCAATGGTTACAAGGAGTCCTTACTTTCTAATCCTCTAATAACGAAGAGCTCAAAAACACAAGAAGAAAACTCTAAAATAAAGAAATAAGAGTAAAATGCATCGGAGGTCCATCAACTTGTAAGAAGGTATCATTTAGGCCCACAAACTACAAAAGTGCACTTTTAGGTTCATAAACTTGTTAAGTCGTTCACCACAGGTCTATACCCTTCCACATAGGCATCTAACACTGACATGGTATGCTGACTGGCCAATCTCCTCTCTCATCCCTCTTTTTCCTCCTCTTTTCGTCTGAGGTATTTTGCCGAGCACCTAGTGATCATGATGTAACGCCGTCTCGAGACAAAAGTTTTTTTCCCGACCGGAACCGGTCCGGAAACCGCGGTAACCGGTCTCACCGGTCCGGACCGGTACCGGTTCGGGACGGTTTCGAACCGTTGAAATTCAAAAAGTTTGAACTTGAAAAAAATTACCCAAAAATTACTAAAAATACTTGAAGCTGCCACAAACGTAAGGATGTAAAATTTTTTCAAATCTTCATTCGTTTACATCAGTTTACGGGAATTCAAAGTTTAATAAAAAAGAAAAAAAACGTCGCGGCCCGTTAAGGCGCATTACGGCCCATCACTACTTAGAGCCAGTTAAACCCCCCCCCCCCCCACGCCCCTATCCTCCTCTCCTCTCCCAAATCGCCAACGAGCTTCCCCTGCCGCCGTGCGCACCATCGCCCTCCCGGCCGCCTCCCACCGCCGGTTAGCCGGGCGGTTTGACCGGCCGGCCGGGGCGGTTAGGGATCTGTGGTGCGCGGGCGGGAAGCCGCTCGGTTAGGCCAGCTAGCCGCTCTCTCTAGGTGGTAAGCCGGTCGCATGCGGCGGCTAGCCGGCCTGGGTTGGTGGCCTGATTCTTTTTGGTAAATTCTCAACTTTAGATATAGAGATGAATGATTTGTTTAGGATTTGTATTTGATTCAAATGTAAAGATGAATTTGTATATGATTCGTGCAGATTTGTGACTTGTGAGTCATATGTAGAGATGAATGATTTAGCATTTTGGATTTTAGGTGTATATATGAGTTAATTGAGAATGTATATTTGATCTATGTAGGTGACATATATATGAGTTGGATTTTAGGTCCATATATGAGTTGTGATTTAGGTGTATATGAGTTGTGATTTAGGTACATTTGATTTAGGTTTTATTTATGGTAGTGTTATGATTTTGTTGTGCATTTGTGCAGATAGACAATGTATGGAAGAAATCAAGATGTGGTGTGGGAACATGGTCAGAATCTTTATCCCGGATGGAGGTGCAAGTACTGTCCGGTACCACTATTATTTACTTTAAAAATAAAAAAATAGGTAAAGATAAAGATGATCCGCAGCTCTCGTATCTACTATTATTTTTATTTTTAAAAAATAAACACACCTTAGGCGTAACTTGCGTGGACTCGCGGAAGTTGCATTATATATCGCGCGGTTAACATCTCCTACCCATATACGCGTCGTCCCATTGGGGTCCATTATCGTCACAACAAACTCCTCCGCAGTTTACTCCGTCATCAATGGGCAGCACCTTGTCGGTCATTATCTCCGTTGAGGCGGCGTCGGCCTCGTCTTGGTCCGGCGTCATCAAGGTGGAGGAGTACTCCAAAACCAAGGGACTCCTCGGCGCCGGCAACTGCATCAAGTCCAGCGTGCTCATCGCCGGAGGATACGGCTGGCGCATCGAATACTACCCTGACGGTTACAATCAGACCAACACCGACTGGATATCCTTTGGCCTCTGCCTTGATCGTCCTGATGAAGCCGGGGAGGAGAACATCGTCGAGGCACAATTCACGTTCACTCTGCTCGACCGGGCCGGAGCGCCGGTGCCGGCGTACACGGGAGCCAGCGGCGCGTGCACTTTCTCGAGCAGGGATCCATCTTGGGGATTGGAGAGATTCGTCGAGAGGAGGGAGCTGGAATCGTTGCAGTTTCTCCAAGATGACAGTTTCAGCGTCAGATGCTGCGTCACCGTCGTCAAGGACAAGGGTAACAAGCCCATGGTCGCCGTCCCGGCGTTTCCTGCAACATGTGCACGACGGCAAGCGAGGTGGAAGAAGAGGATGAGATGGTGGTCGAGGTTAACAAGAAGATGATGGAAGAGCACATGAGCGAGCTTGTTGCAATAGGGTCATTGCTGGTGGGTATGGATGAGATCTATCGCATACAATAGGGAGTAGAAGGAGATGGTTAATTTAGATCTGCGCCATGGAAGCTATAAGAGAGTCAAAGGCTTGGATCAATGTCGTCAGCACGAACCAGAATCAAATTAGTTAGTCAGGATAAGTTAGGGTGGAAAGCTCATCACATGAGCTAGTCTTGCTTTTCTCTTGTTAATTTTTTCCTGTCTATGTGAGAGTGGATCGATCCAAACTGTGTGCGCTTTTCGTTTATTTTATTTTATTTATTATACAGAGAAATGACATGTCCACCATCATCATGGCTAACTTCAGGAAGAAAATCCGTCTTCTAATCCTTGCATTCACTCTAGTTTTTAACCCTCGACTACAAAATTTTAAACAAAAACGTGAAGCCTTATATTAGAAAATATGTTAAGAAATTTTCTTATACCACATTTCATATAATTTTAATTATAATGGATTTTCTATTAAATGTTTCAAGTCTATTAAATCTCGATGTATATGTAATTATAGAGAAATTTTAGAATGCTTGGAGGTAATGGAAGCCATCCATTCTGAAAAATCGGACGGTGGAAACAAATTGAGTATCTAGAGATACCTAAACAGGTGTACCAAGAAGTATCACATTTGTGAGACCAAGTCTAAAAATATCGGGACCATTGATGTATGAAGTTGATGTAATATTGAGTTGGTTTCTCAGTTATACTGAATTGTATTTGTGATATATGCACGTATATGTGGTGTTGTTTGATAATAATATTAAAAGTGTGTTGTGAATTTCGAATCATATTTAATATAAAAAATTGTTAAATACCCATCACAACCAGTTTCCTTGTTTGAAACCGGTTGTGATGAGGGTGACATCACAACCGGTTGTTTGCTGGAGCTGGCTATGATAACCCCCTCATCACAGTTCAACATGGGCGGTACATCACAATCGTTGCAGTTTCTCCAAGATGACAGTTTTAGCGTCAGATGCTGTGTCACCGTCCTCAAGGACAAGGGTAACAAGCCCATGGTCGCGCGTCCCGGTGTTTCCTGCCAACATGTGCACGACGGCAAGCGAGGTGGAAGAAGAGGACGAGATGGTGGTCGAGGTTAACAAGAAGATGATGGGGGCGCACATGAGCGAGCTTGTTGCAATAGGGTCATTGTTGGTGGGTATGGATGAGATCTATCGCATATAAGGGAGTAGAAGGAGATGGTTGAGATCCGTGCCATGGAAGCTATAAGAGAGTTAAAAGCTTGGATCAATGTCATCACGAACCAGAATAAAATTTGTCAGGATAAGTTATTAGGGCGGAAAGCTCACATGCACTAGATTCTTGCTTTTCTCTTGTTAATTTTTTTTTCTGTCTATGTGAAGTATAAAGTCGATCGATCCAAATTGTGTGTGCTTTTCGTTTATTTTATTTATTATATGGATAGAAATGACATGTCCACCACCATCATGGCTAACTTCACGAAGAAAATCCGTCTTCTAATCCTTGCATTCACTCTAGTTTCTAACCCTTGACTACAAAACTGAAACAAAAACGTACTGCCTTATATAATATATTAGAAGATAGGTTAAGAAATTTTCTTTATCACTTTTCATACCATTTTAACGCCTAAAACGGATTTTGTATTAAATGTTTCAAGTCTATTGAAATAACCATGAAAAAATCTCTATGTATATATAATTATAGAGAAATTCTAGAATGCTTGTGAGTAATGGAAGCCATCCATTCCGAAAAATCAGACGGTGAAAACAAATCGAGTACCTAGATGTACCTAAATAGGTGTACCAAGAAGTATCAAATTCGTGAGACCAAGTCCAAAAATAGTGGGACCATTCATGTATGTGGCACCGTTTGATAATAATATTAAATATTGTGTTTTGAACTTCGTATCATATTTAATGTATAAATTTTTTGTTAAATACCCATCACAACCGGATTTGAAGATTAAACTGCCTGTGATGTTACTCTCATCACAACCGATTTTCTTGTTTGAAACCGGTTGTAATAAGGGTTACAGCACAACCGGCTTTTTGCTAGAGCCGATTATGATGGCCCGCTCATCACAGCTCAACACAGGCGGTATATAAGCAACATCGCCCAAAACCGGCTGTGATAGTGCTTAAAAATCAGTCCGTGAAAGTCTGTTGGGGAGTAGTGTCATTTTGTACTACATCCGTTTTAGAATGTTGTTCGTTTGACTTTGTTGACCTAAACTTTGACCACTCATCTTATTCAAAAGATTTGTGCAAACATAGTAAAATTAAATCATTTTTGAAGAACTTTTATTAATAAAGCAATCCACAATAAAAATATGGTATTTTACATGATGTTTTAAATAAGACGAGCGGTCAAATTTTGGGTCAACAAAGTCAAACGAGTTACATTTTGAAACAAAAGAAGTATTAAATATTTCAAATGTATGGGAATAATTATGAAAAAAATCTTAATGTATATTTGTAAAAAATCTATAGAGGCCAACATTTTTCATTTTAAACTAAACTATTATATGTAAGAGTATAAAAAAGACAAAAATCTTATTTGAGGTATACTGGACAAGCTGAAATAGTTGGGGACACTAAATCTATCGAAACCTCAATTTGTTAGATTCTTGTGGTGAAACCTATCCACCTAGATTTGAGTACTCGACTCTACGCATGTACTCGTATTTTTTATTGGATTTGTTCCCGGAATAAGAATAATCATCATTTCTTAAGTGGATGGCGTCATCGCAGTCGATAGTGAGGTGCCCATTGTGACTTTTTTATCTTAAATTCTGATACGTAGTCTTTCAGATGCACATAGATCATGTCAGCATGCGCGTTCCCATATTTAATTATAATCCATCATGGCAGCAGATTATCATACTAACTCGAGACATGGTTGAAAAGGGAATGACTCTTGATAGTTCAGGAAATCCAGTAGTCGCCGAGTGTCCAGGGCACTCGGCGAAGGCCAAAAAACACTCGGCAAAGAGCACTCGGCGACTGTAGACTCGGCAAAGAGTTTCTTTGCCGAGTGTCATATTTCGGGCACTCGGCAAAGGGTTTGCCGAGTGCCAATGCCGACACTCGGCAAAAAAAGTAACATAACGGGCCGTCGCCGTCTTCGACGAGAGCCCCGTCGGCGAAGATTTAACACTCGGCGACTACTGGGTTTCCTGTAATGGTTGGGGTTTGAGGAGTACAATCTAAAAATTCTTAGGCTAATTAATTGTCGGTAAAATTTTACAAGTTTCTTGCATGATGGGCGGGATTGTCGTCTTACAAAAATTAAAACATGGAACATAATAATATATGAAACACAGTGTGGTTAATCCATCACAATAAGAAACATAGTAAGACACGACGATTTTAGTACCCTGTATCCATACAGCACTATGATCGAGCTATGTTCTTGTCCGTAACTGTATATAGGAAATCAAACCGTGTAAGACATGAGCACCCCCCCCCCCCCCCCCCCGAAAGTGAATAATCACCGGAGAAACATGATGGAATCCTGCCACAAAGTTCATATCCTGCACCGATACGACATATAAACAAGATTTTGCTATAGAGATTGAACTGGTTACTGACGGCAGCAGCAGATTGTCTCGCCGAGCCTTACCACGCAGTTAGCGATCGGAAGAATCTCGCTCCAGTCTGTTAGAATAGGATAAACGTGATTAAAAATAACTTAACCACAGGATCTCTAGTCTAGATCTAGATCACGCCTAACACATTAATCTGATGCGGAATTAGGTGGACTTAATACTTACCAGTACTTAATCTATCCATGATTGAAGGTTGATGACGCTGTAGCAGATCCGTAGATGAAGTAGAGGAAGTAGATGTACAACAGGGACACCGAGTTTCCACGCCTTCCAGCACCTTAGTGATTGATAGGATTAGGGTTAATGAGAACCCTAAAAGCTAACTCGTGATTAACTCACGAATTAGAGAAACCAGGGGGTTTCCCCCTTAGTTATATAGTGCTGTAGACGTAGGGCCGGGCCCTTAAGTGGGCTGAGTTTGCCTTCCAATCAAAGGCAACTAATAGGAATTAGTCTAGGATTAGAATTGGGCCTGAAAGCCCAATAGACCTGACCGAGGTCAAATCCAACATTCTCCCCCTTGACCGATGGTCAATAACTTATTCATATAATATTCAACTTTATTGATCACGTGAAGGTGGATATACACAGATTAATAATCTCCCGCTTAATCGAACAATCTTAATCTTAAAACTTACTTGTGTTCGTCTCATGTTCACACTCAATACAATAGCAAAACCCAGCGAATGAGTCATCGGCAGACATGACAGACATACCGGGACGTCATTAACCAAAGTCCACTATAGTACCTTGATAGAACACTTACTAACTTATTTGGGAGTTTATTTATTCGGCCTCATCCAGAATCATATTTGAGGTTAATCATCAAATCCATACTAATCTCGCGAAAATAGGATAAGAGACAAAACCTTCAATTAGTCATGTTGCTAGCAACTTACTTAAAACATTAAATTGACTTGATTCTGGGACCCTTCTTTCATAACAATATATTATGTCATTACTTGAAAGGAATACTGTAATCAAATACAGCTGCATTGATTTGAAATCAATGTTAATACATTAATAATACCGGAATATATCTCATATGCCTGCCTAAATCATGCCACACAAAATTAGCCTTAATTATGCTAATCTTGTTTTAGAGCTTTCTGCAGAATCGCTCAGATCCGTAAGAGTGACGGATGTAAACTTAATGTGCACAATTACATCCATACACTTTTACAAAACTTTATCTGAATAGTACTTAATTAAATAAGCATGTTAGTTTGGTGCATTAAACTTTTATACACCTTTTCCAGTGGACCTCCCCTGGACTAAGACTAGTAAAAATTTGTCAAGCATTCCGGCTTGTCATGTTAAGTCAATCACTTATACATCTTAGCATATAGCTTCTAATTGAAGCATTAGGAACGTCTTCCCATTTAATTAGACTAAACCTTTATACTTATGATAAATAGGCATAGCTGTGTATGCATTCACATTTTATCACTTCAGAGCTACTCTTAACATTTGCCCTTTAGTGACAATCCTAATACTCATTTTGGTCCCATCTCAGTGTTGTGCTCCCCCAGAACTTAATAGAGAGCTTCACTAAGATGCATCTTATGATACGATGAAAACTTTCTCCTTTCTCGGAATGCAAACTTAATTGTGTTAGCTTATAGAGAAAACATTCACGTTAGAGTATCAGGATAATAATTAATCCACCTTAGCTTTACAAATGAACCATGGTTGCCCATGATACATACAAACTTATTGTGAGCTATGAACTTAGCATCTTAGTTTCTTTTGGAATTGCTTTCAAACCTGTAGACCCATCATAGCCTACTGCTTTGACTCCATTAGAAAATTGCTATGAAAAATAACTATACTTATGTTAAAGTTCACAGACTCCTTTATGACCTCTTTATTATAAACTTAAAATAATTGAGGCTCTCACTTTTGTGCCCAATACTTAACTTATCGTAAAACATTACTTATCTCTGTTATGGTTAGACAACTAATGTATATCCTCAACAAAGTTAGATAGAGAGCGGAGAAGACACTTATGGCACAATATAAATATATATGAGAAAATCATATATGTATATATATCTTATCTTAAATCATCAATATAGTGAAAACTTATCCTATATCTCATTAAGATTTTTCTTCTCCCCCATTTCCTTATTTCTTAGTGAGCTTCCATTGAATTCTGAATAACCAGAATATTAATTGTGTCGAACCATAAACTTATCTAAAGTAATTTACAATGGATGCTCTTTAACTTATTTATCTTTGGCACGACATTTACTATATCTTTCTTAGATACCACTGATGAACTTCCCTTGCTAATCTAGCCCACATCAGCGGTAGCCAGAAGATGAACTAGAGAAGCAAAGCTATGATTAAATGTTCATAAAACAGCGGTGGCCAAAATCATGAACATAAATCATACTTCAACCGTCTCTGATTCAAATTGAACTAATCCACAACAGCGGTGGCCAGAGAATGGATAGAACAACAGAACCGGTGAAAATTATCCCGTATCCAGCGGTGGCCAGAATAAAGAATAAAATCACACCTGACTTATTTGAGGCAGTTGGTAATTGTGGAGTATGACTCCTATTACAATGGTATTATATCTCGCATTATAAACTTATTCTTAATTGAAGCAATGAGATATAGCGAGTATTATAAAACTTATTCTTAATTTTGCCATTAAAACTTATGGACAATAAAATATTATGGAGAGAAAATTATAACTCTACTAGACGAGAGCAATTCTTAACTAGTATTGTTAGCAGGAGCATCTCAAAACTGATGAGACATTCCATTCTCCCCTTCGAATTTGTAGTCTAAACGTGAGTGTGCCACATATTCGACAAGGTCTCATCACTTCTTAACTCATTTAACTTAAATATCAGTCAAAGACAATTGTGATGAAAAATAAGCACTAAAAGAACTTGATGATGTATTATTACTTATTGAGAACACAAATATCTAGAATTTCTTAATCTAAAGTACATCATCGGCTGGAAATAAGTCTAAAACTAATGACCTAATGCTAATGTGAGGCTCCAGAGTCTTTGACTTTGATGAAGTCTTATAGAATTTGCTCCCCTGAATATCCCTTCCTTTAAGGTCGATGAATACCTGAAGGAGGTTTAATATGTGTAGAAACACCTGAGTTATTCCACCAAAATAGGTGGGAACAAATAAACTTAATAAAACTTATGAGACAATTTAATTACCTCTCTTCTGAAGCCATGTAGCTAATCCGGGGCACCAACTTTGCATGTGTCCGGGTTCCTTACAAAAGTTGCATACGCCTAGGGCATAATTCTCAGGGAGGGACGCAGTGATCAAATGCGAAAGCATTGAACTCGAGGTATGAATCCCAAGCACTTCTAGCTTTTCAGCTATGTATACCATGTTATTAACATGCGCCCTTAATGCACCTTGACCATTGTAACGTGAGGTCACTAATTTCTTAACGAGGAAAGTGGCTAACTTACGCTTATACATTTCCTCAATTGAGTACATAAACTCCTTAACTGATAATTCCTTACCATTGATCTTAGTAGGAAAAGAATCTCTCAAGGCCTCAATGACGGTATGTCTAATGACCATCTTAGCCAAGTCATTGGATCTCTCCTATTTTTCTGAATTTGAGTTGTACTCACTTATCTTATCATCGTAATTTTGAGTTCCAACCGCTGGAGCAGTTGGCTTATCCTCACGTAACGCATAATCAAGATCCAAGGTCTTGAGAATGCCTAGCACATCCTGATTCCAACTAGGGAAGTTTGTGCCATCATAATGCTCAATGGTGCTTAGCAACTTTTTATAATCAACTGAAAATTCATAAATAAAGAATGTCTCAGTAATAGTACAAGAAGATGCACATAAAGGCATGAAAATAACCCTACGGTGGTCTGATTAAAATCACGCAAAAACAAGTAACAACTTGCAATCACCGGTGGGGAAAACAAGCGAAACTTGACTTAAACTCGTAACTAAACAACGGTGGTTGAATTAATCACAAGTTTACTCTAAATGAACTTCCCGGTGGTTCCATTCAAATAGAGGCATCTGAATGCACTTGGTGGAAAGAGAAATGAACTTTCAGATTTAATTTATGTCTAAAACAAATAATGCAAGGCTTAAACTTAACTTATATGAACTTATATGAATGCAAGGCAAAACTTAAACATAATGCATTCTTATCCAATATAAAATGTTAAGACAAAAACATTCCATAATAAACTTATTCTGAATTTAAAAATTTAAACTTAGAAAATACTTAATGGTAAGGCAAAACAGTGTAAGAAAATAAATAAATTGCACAATAAAGTTAACATGATCATGAAAACTTAAAACTTATTTTATGAGCGCATTAAAACTTAGCATTTCTTAATTGCATAATAGTAACATGCAGAAAACACGACATAAAACTCTACTTATATATATCGGTGCATAATTAAATAAAACTTAATAGCTCAAAACTTAATTTGCAATTAAGAAATAAACTTTCACTGAAATTAATGAGTCACTGAAAACTGACAGGCCATATCTTAAATAAACAGTGCAATTTAATGTTTAACATTTCTTATGCAAGAAATAAATTAGACTTAATGCGGAGCAATAAACTTAAAACTTAAATCTAAATTTATAAAACTTAAAACTCAACTTACTTAAGGTAAAGTTGACTTATGCATTAAATAACTTAACTTACTGCTGAAATAAATGTGAGCTTAAAAGAAAAGGGGCTGAAAATCTTAAAGAAAAGAGAAACATAATTTCAGCCCATCACTAAAAATGGCCCAACAATGGCCCACAAAACGTGCGCAAAAAACCCTTATTTCGTGCGGCCCAAAACGGCCCATCACGCGCGCTCGCGCGCGCGCACAGCCCAGCTCACGGCATAGTGGACCGCGGCCCATCTAACGTGCGTGCGGCCCACCGCGCTCAGCGCGGCCCAGCTCGCGCAGCGCGCTCCTGCAGCGGCTCGGCTCAGCGTGCTCGCGGCGCGACGCGGCCGGCGTAGCCCAGCCCTAAAACAAAGCAGCCCGCGTAGCTTAGTGGGCCTGGAGCCCAGCGGCGAACGGCTCAGCTCAGTTTGGGCGCGGTGCTCAGCGTGGCTCGGCGACGGCCCAGCTGCGAAGCGGCCTAGCCCGCTATCTTACCTAAGGGGCCGTAGCCCAGCAGCCGATGGGCGGGCCGCCGAAGCAGCCCAGCCTCGCGTCGCACCCGCCCCGCGCGCGCATCGCAGCCGTCCGCTCGATCGGACGGCTAAGCGCGCGATTCGGGCGTATAAATACGCGGAAAACGCCTGGGAGGGAGGGAACCCTAAATCATCTCCTCCCCCTTCTCCCGAGCAGCAGCTCTCCTGCGTCGCCGGCGATGGCATGCACCGCCGTCCGCCGCCTCTTTCTCACCTTCTCCCCCACTTCCGGCCAACGCAAGCACCAGATCCGAAGGACCCAGCCCCGCGCTCCTCATGCGCTGCCATAGCCCGGGCTCCGCGGGCCCTCTCTGCGGCGCCGCGTGCGTCACGCGCGCGGCCCGTCGAGGGGCTCCGCCGGAGTTCTAATGGCGGGCGGCGGCGCGGACCTGATGCGCCAGCACGCTGGTGCTCCGCGGGCCCTCTCTGCGGTGCCGCGTGCGTTTCGCGCGTGACCCGTCGAGGGGGTTCGTCGGGGTACCAAGGCGCCCTGGCGACCCGTCTCACCGGAGATGGAGCCGGCGGTCGCGCGCGCTGCTACTTATGCCACGCGCGGCCGCCGATACTAGGTGAGCTATACTGAACTTAGGGTTAGGGTTTGGACCACTGAGATGTGAGATCTAGGGTTAGTATTTCGGTGAGGATGTTTCGGGTTGCTGCTTATTTTCCACTGAGTTGAGCGAAAACGCGAATGGATAACACCAAGAGAGATGTGGCTGACTTGTAGAACCCTAACCCGATGCATGATTACTTAGCGATAATAT
This sequence comes from Urochloa ruziziensis, assembly GCA_015476505.1. NCBI lineage: Eukaryota > Viridiplantae > Streptophyta > Magnoliopsida > Poales > Poaceae > Urochloa > Urochloa ruziziensis. The sequence goes on from CM027120.1 coordinate 46,561,773, forward strand.
GCACTGATCTTAGGAATAAGGCATGAATCTGAGTACTTGGTTGATTAAAACTGACTAAAACATGAACCTTAACTTAAAAGTATACTGATTCTTAGGAAACCCTGAAACGAAAACTTAAAAATAACCCTAGATCTGAAACTTTAACATGAATAACGCCTAGAACCTTAACTGATCTCGTGTTGTAGACATTAAAACTTCTCTGACTTGAATGAAACTTAACTGAAGCAGTAAACTTACATGAACGTGAACATGAACAGAGATTTAGATGACTTTAGGGGATCAAGAACAGACTAGGAGGCGACTGATACCAATTGTTAGAATAGGATAAACGTGATTAAAAATAACTTAACCACAGGATCTCTAGTCTAGATCTAGATCACGCCTAACACATTAATCTGATGCGGAATTAGGTGGACTTAATACTTACCAGTACTTAATCTGTCCATGATTGAAGGTTGATGACGCTGTAGCAGATCCGTAGATGAAGTAGAGGAAGTAGATGTACAACAGGGACACCGAGCTTCCACGCCTTCCAGCACCTTAGTGATTGATAGGATTAGGGTTAATGAGAACCCTAAAAGCTAACTCGTGATTAACTCACGAATTAGGAAAACCAGGGGGTTTCCCCCTTAGTTATATAGTGTTGTATACGTAGGGCCGGGCCCTTAAGTGGGCTGAGTTTGCCTTCCAATCAAAGGCAACTAATAGGAATTAGTCTAGGATTAGAATTGGGCCTGAAAGCCCAATAGACCTGACCGAGGTCAAATCCAACACAGTCGACATGGCAGCCTACTCCAACGCCGCCGCCGCCGCCGGCAGCGGGTTGACGATCTCCACGGAGACGGCGACCGGGTACCACGTCCTGAAGATCAAGAGGTACTCCCAGAGCATTGGAACACACGGCATCGGCGAGAGCATCAACTCCAGCGTGTTCCGCGTCGGCGGCCACCGCTGGTACATTGCCTACTACCCGGCCGGCTACAGCGAGGACGCGGCCGACTGCGTCAGCTTCGACCTCTTCCTCGACAAGCCCGGCCGGAAAGCCGTCAAGGCGAGGTTCGTCTTCACCTTGCTCGACCAGGCCGGCGAGCCGGTGCCGGAGTACACCATGAGCTCCGGCATGGAGACCTTCTCCGGCGCGATCCCGTCTTTTGGATTCGAGCGGTTCATTGACACTGCTGACCTGGAGGAGTACCTGAAAGATGACAGCTTCAGCGTCAGGTGCGATGTCACCGTCTTCGACGAGAGCCCCGAGCAGGTCGCCGCCATGGCGCTGGCGTCGAGGAAGGCTACTGTGCCTCTTGAATGCATCTTGGTGTTTGTTTTTGCAGCGTTGTTTGCGTATTGGATTCAGAACATGTGTTAGTGTGTGGAACGGAGTAGACTAGAGTAGCAAGGTACTGAATAGCGTTTAGCAGTATCGTAGCGGATTAGTGTCGGTGTAGCAGATTGCGGATAGCGGGTGCTATAGCGGGCACCAAGTCCAAATAGCATAATTCAAAAAATAGTCAAAATTGTAGCATATGTTTACTTAAAATAATATAAAAGCTTTTAGTTAGCCATTACATTTCACCGTAAAATCACAAAAAAGTATAAATAAATACTATTTGTCATTCAATCATTCATCATTATCGCCTAAACAATTATTTTAACACTCTTATTGGCATTTGATCTATTTTGATATGTTATTTTACTATAAATTTAGTGAAATAGCGGCATAACGTTAGCAATAGCGGTGTAATATGAGAAATAGCGGCCGCAATAGCAGAAAATAGCAGTGCTAATTCCGAGCTTGCAATCTTGGGTCCGCTACCTTGTAGCGGTAGCGGCCGCTATTGCGGGCGCTACGAACGCTATTTAGTACCTTGTAGAGTAGTCTAATTTGGTACCTCCATTGGTCGGAGTCGTGGTAGTTTTGGTGCCTGATATGGTTGCAAGTAGATGCATTGTTAGTGTTCAATAAATCCTAGTTCATGTAATCGTCAGTTTGAGATTAACCTGAAGACACGTTTTTTGTGAGGTGCCTAAAAGAGTGTGTTTATCTTCGTTTACTTTCGTAATGTTAACTTTACACGCGCGCGTTAGTTTTTCTCCTTCCGGTCGACGCGTGCACTGCGTCCGCCACACGCCCACACCACGTGCTCGGGGCTCCTGCTCCACTCATTCTCCTTCCCTTTTACTATCTCTTTGCATTTTTCATTCGTACGCACGCTTGGAAGCAGGAGAGAGAGCTCGGGACCCTGCGGGTGAGCTCGCTCCCGCAGGCGGCGGCCTCCTGACGGGCCTTGGGCGGCGGCCTGGCCTACGCGGCCTCCTCAGCGGGCGCGAGCGACGACGAGCTCGGCTCTCCCATGGGCGACGGTTTTGCCGGCGAGCTCGGCTCCCCCATGGGCGGCGGTTTTGCCGGCGAGCTCGGCTCTCTGCGGACGGCGGAGCGGAAGAGCCAGCCTGTCGTGAGAGCAGCAACGTGGGGCGCGCATGGAGTGCGGCGGCGGCGGCGCACGCGGAGGGACTATGGAGCGTCGTCCTCTGCGACGACGGCGCGCGGCAGCGGGCGAGGCCAGCGGCGGCCCGTGCGGAGGGAGCGCCGTCCTCGGCGACGACGGCGACCGGCGGCAAGCGCGGCTAGAGGCGGCCCGCGCGATCGACTATCCGCGAGCAGTGCCGTCCCATGCGGAGGTAGTTTTTTTACTAAAATTTTTGGATCTGTATCAATTTTTTTATACTCGAAATTTTTATTACAAAAGTTTTCCTTATGCATATTTTTGTTCCAAATATTTTTTCTACAAATTTTTCTGAATTTTGTCCATAATTTATTTCTTCAAAATTTTGTTTTCAATTTTTCTTTTGCTTTCAAAATTTTCTCCGATTTTTTGAAGATTTTTTTTGCAAATTTTTTGTTTCGAAACTTTTTTGGTGTTCAAAGTTTTTGTTCCAATATTTTTTGACAAATTTTTTGTTTCAAATTTTTTTGTGTCTAGAATTTTTGTCATAACGGGTCACAGTAGGGGAACCAGCTGTTCTGTTGTTGGCCAAACCACGTGGCATCGCGTCAATGATGGGGCTGGGGGACCAGCGCTGTCGGGATATCGCGCGGTGGGAAGCTTCCCACCGAGCGCGCGGAAACTTGAGGTCCCCACTTTCCGTTTACTTTGTGCGTCTTCTGTGGCTGTGCTCCCTCGAGAAGTACAATTGTCGATTTTGTTGCGTCTCTCCTAACTCCAAATCTAAACAACTATAAATAACCACGTATTTGGAGCTTCCAATCCTTATCTGCAAGACACCACGCAGGCAGTTTAGATTTTCTCCATTCCTACGTTCGCAAAAGAAGCATTTGTGTCCAACAAGAAAGAAGTCTACCTCTTCAGAGCCCACCGCTGGCGACGCCGGAGGCCACGGCGGCGACAGCGCTGGCGTTGGTGGCAAGTCGACCAGCTCCACTGTGACAACAGCCAATTTATGCGCCCTTTAAACGCTATGCGACGTGCATGTCCGGGTAGGCGCCAATGATGAGTTCAAAGCAGCTTAATTTCGGGCCGGGGCTGATGACTATTCGAATGTAGCTCAATTGGAGGCCGACACATATGATGAGTTATTTGTGACGGCTCTAGTAGTGGGCCGGTGCAAATGACTTATTTGAAATTGCTCATTTTATAGCCGGCGTGAATGAGGCTGATGCAATTAGGGTTCTGTTTGACCCAGCATATCTTGAGATTGACGAAGATATCACACACACTTCGTCGTCGATAAGAACAAACTCGTTGATCTCACTACTAAAAAAAACATTTTCGGAGACGGTTTTTTTTGCATTAACGGAGGCGGTTTTGGCAACCGTCTCTAAGCTCGGGTCTCTGTTAATCGATGATTAACAGAGACGGTTCCCAGGCGGTTTTGGCAACCGTCTCTAAGCTCGGGTCTCTGTTAATCGATGATTAACAGAGACGGTTTGGGAACCGTCTCTGTTAATAAGCATTAACAGAGACGGTTTTTGATGTTAATGAATGAATTTTGATGTTAATTCATCAGAAAAATCTAAAAAAATACGAACATTATGACTCCAATCTAGCAAGAGGAGTAGTTTTCCTCTAACTTAACTGAACTATACTAGAGTAAAAGTGTAAAACTCAAAACTAATTAAAATTTCATCTGCATGGAAGCAACCTAAACATCCCATTACTCATTTTGATTCTGATGTTCTACAATTTAAGACATGATTCTGAGCCCCCTGCTTCGTTCTTGCAATAATGTGCTTTGGTTTTCACTCACCGCACTACTACACAACCGACCATCACAGCCGGTTGGGGAGGGCTATTACAGCCGGTTTTGGGGGCGGATGTGATAAAGCGGCTGTGATAGCTCCTCCTATCACAACCGGGTTTCCAAAACCGGCTGTGAAGCCTATTTAGAAAAAAATGGGCCCCACCGGCTGCCGCTTCCTAGCGCTGCCGCTGCCGTTCCCCAGCGCCACCGACGCTCCTCCTCCTCCGCCGCCGCTCCTCCAATGCCGGCCGCCTCTCCCTGCGCCGCCGCCGCCGCTCCCCAACGTCACCGCAGCTCCTCCACTGCCGCCGACACTCTCCCAACGCCGGATCCGTGCTGTCGCCGCCGGATCCCGTGCCGTTGCCGGATCCCTAGCTCCCGCCGCCGGATCCCGGCCGCCAGAGTGGGATGGGGGAGGAGTGGGAGCGGCGGCGGAGAGAGCAGAGGGGAGAAGAGGACGAGCGGCCGCCGGAGCTGCTCCTTGCACTGCCGAAGCCCACCCGCCGCGGCTGGTCCTTGCACTGCCGAAGCCCACCTGCCGCCGGATAGCTGCTCCTACCACGCCCGCCGCCCCTCACTGCCCCACCGCCGCGAGCGAGTGAGGGGAGTTGAATGAGGGGCGCGCGGAGGGAAGCAAAGGGGTTCGCCGGCCGGCCATGAGAGAGGCAGAGGCCGGAATCAAGGGAGAAGTCGGAGGCGTGGGAGAGAGAGGAGGGAGAAGGAAGCTGGGCGAGAGAGAGAAAGAGAGCTGACGCAAGGAGGAGGAAGTTGTGTGTGAGAGCGAAGAGAGCTGATGCGAATGGACAAGGAGAGGAGCGCACGCGCGGACGCAAGCTGTGCGATGAATTCTATTCCATATTAATTTCGGGTCCGAACCCTATCATACATAGCCGGTTTGTATTAAAAAACCAGTTGTGATACTATAATAAACGGTTTTTTAATACAAACCAGCTGTGATACTCTATTATCATAGCCGGTTTTGGTGAAATCGGCTGTGATGAGAGCATCACAACCACTTCATTCAAAACCGGTTGTGATGAGGGGTTTCTGATAGTGCGGTATGGTTGGATGATTACTCATAATTCTGTGGATGATAATTACCTAATGATATGATCCAAGGATTCAGTTGGAGCATGCGTAGACAATGACGAATACTTGAATGGATGATAATGATATTTTTGGACCGAGCCACCACCATCCATTAGTGCTACTCTCGGAAGGAAAATCAAAAAGGATATTTTTTTGCATTCTTTTATAGAAGTATTTCTTTTTTGCATTTTTTCGTCCCCGTTTGTTTGGTCAGAATTTGAAGCAATTGGAATCTAGTAATAGATTATACTATGTCGCTTAAATTTGACATTCCACAATTTTCTTAAGCTCACAAATAAACCTATCCCAATTTCATAGGGTGTGAGAATGAAATGAATTCCCTAGCGTGGGAGATGAAAAGATAGGCTTATTCATCAGGGTGAGAGATAAAAAGATAGGATCACTCTATTATATTCATCGGGTGGGAGATAAAAAGATAGGCTTATTCATATAGAGGGATATAATATGATCTTATGAATTCTAATTTCTTCAAATTCCAATCAAACAAACGATATCAATACCAGCAATCCTATCCAAACTAGAGTCGGTTGGTGCAGACAGAATCTCTGGAGTCCAAGAAGGTATAATTGTCGGTTTTGTTGCGTCTCTCCTTATAACTCCAAATCTAAACTACAAATGAACAGAGGGTAAGACAGAGGGTCGTAGCACGCATGATATGATCGGATTCCATGGATAGACCGGTCCTTCCCATGCACTAAGACACTATGCTTGAACTGTCCATGGCGCTCGCTCCCCTCAACCCAAATAGCAGCAACCTCCGATGTGAGAGGCACGTTATATGTCCTCTGATCCAGCCACTGATCGAGGTTGAACTCAACATTATAGTCTTCAAGATTCTCAACCTCTCCCATACCCCTAAGATGTTGAGAGTATGGATTGCCATTAGCGATGTTAGTCAACCCATGTATAACTTCCCTATCTCTTTGCTGACTCTTTTCACGACACTTACTGAGCCTGTGCAGAAGATATGGGTCGTCATCGTAGAAATAGAGCTCAAGATGCTTGGGTTCAACACCATCTTCCTTACCAAACGACCTTATGTTATGGTAAATAGTCCGTGGGCGCGAAACGTGTAGATACCACAGTCTCGCATATTGGTCGTCCCACGATCCAGCTTACAATAGAGAGAAGTGAATGAGAAGTGGCCATTGAAAAACCTGATGTTTGCACGGAAGTGCTTAGCATCGGCATCCGAACTTGACCAAAGTCTCATGAGCTCAGGTGGTGTGTCAGGAGTGGGCAAGTTAATCTTCCCGCTGCGACAACAAATTCCTGGTGGCTCAGACTCAAACTTCTTTGCATTACAGAATTTACAATTTTCCTGTGGCTCTAGCATATGTGTCTCTGATGGGACATTTGCATAAACCCCATCATATGGATCCTCCTCTTCAGGCTCACTGGCATCCTCCCCATGGGGCACGAAGTCGACATCCACATCGGCTTCTTCCTCTTCATCTTGGAATAAGAAGGTAGAGGCGTTACACATTTAACACCATATAATACAACCTTGTTATTATAGAAACCAAAACACGGAGTACCTTGCCCCGCAAAAAGGTACCCCTCGTCCTCTTCATCGTCTTCTTCAAAAACGACGTGCTCGTCGCCATCTGTTGAAGATGGAATAACATATGACTTTAACTGAGGTTACTAACCTATGACAGAATTGATCTCTATAAAACAAACTATATTTATTACCATCCTCGGACCCTGATGCATCAGCATTTCCTGTTCTAGGATTCATGGGTGGACATCCATTTGGTATTCCTTTATATGATTAGCAGGAATTCAAATGAGAATAGTTAGTGATCAAAAAGAAATAACAGATTAACACACACATTTGTTGTGTACCATGGCCAATTGTAGATGCTTGTGTTTCTATAGTAGGCGCATCTCGGTCAGTGGGATTAGACTCTTGGGCATCCACTCCGACCACACCTTCACGAAGAAAAGGAAGAGTGCCATGAGGGATGAGGAGACTCATCCATAGTGATAGTGCAAGATTGGCAAAAAGTGGTGCAGTGCTTACCATGTTCACTCACATCCTGAATCAGAGGAATCATCCAAACCAGTGAAGTCTTCATCGTGAATTCCTTTGGTGTTACTTGCAATGGATTCTTCAAAGATTTGATTCCGCCGGGTCAGGAGTGAAGTTCTTTCTCCTGGAGTGACACGATGCCTATGAATGGTGCGGGCTGCACGCAATTCTAGGATATCTGTTGTCGGGCTTTGATCTGAATGTGGCGGTAAGCAAATGGGTGTAGGGGTGCCACTAAAGTCGCGGATTACCCAGTCGCTTGAGCTTACTGGCATAGCATTTGATGATGCCGGGTCAATAAGCTCAGGGGTCCAATGCGGGTTCGGCTTGGCGATTGAGTCTGGATGCAAATTATTGGCTCGAAATTCCCTACATGTTTTCTTATAGGCTTTCCTTGATTCGCAGGGTGGCCTGCTTTTTATTCCAAACCCTTTGTCGCTGGCTTTTTGCCGCCCTCTGTTCTGGTGTCTTGGTGTGTTCCTTCTCACGCCGCTTCTTGTTCACAACTTCCCTATGCTCTTCAGGCATCGATGCACTTCGGCAAGCATATCGGGCTCTGTCTCTAGCATTTCTTTCGATCCTTGGGATCAATCACTGAAGGTCGGTCCATTGGTGCATTTGGTTCACCTATAGTGTTTTAGATGATATTTAGACGTGATCTGAACTGTATTAAATGACTTGTGTATATCTATAGAAGACTCTGAAATTAAATGACACTATTGAAGACATGAAAGGTGGATGGCAGGGATATGTGACCATAGGTATGCACAACACTCAATACAGCTAGCAAAAGTCACAAAGGAACCGGCATATACCAAGAATAATGTCACTGCATAGGATTGCTTCACCATCAATGTGAGGGTTGGTAATAATGTTTTCCTTGCTTGATACGCCAACTTTATCACCTATAACCACATTCATAAAACTGCATATAATAAATAACAAGTAATATTGTACGAACTAATTAATTTTAAATGTAAACTGTTATAGCAATGTTGATAGAGTTATTTGGACAATACCTGCAAGCTGGATAGATGAATTTCCAGCTAGACTGCTGGTGTTTGAATTGCCGCAGACCATGGATTTAGCCATCCTTGAATCACGACGTTTCTTGTTCACTTCCTCCTTCTTTTCAAGAGACATAGATGCTCGTTTGGCTCTAACACGCTCTCTGTCCATCATCTTTTTACGTTCTTTAGGATCGAGTACTGGAGTTGAGATAACCCCGCCACCTCCATCATGGGTGTTTGTCACGTCTCGAAATGTGTTAGTAGCTCCATTTTCATCTCCTGTTTCCATCTTGTTATGCTGCAAAGAAGCATATATTGGATGGCAGCAACCATGCCATAAACAAATATAATTTGCACCATGCTTGTTCTCAGCCAATGCCATCATTACTTAAATAACAGTAAAACACATGCAGATTTATGAGTCCATAATAACTATAGTATATTATAGGAATGAAACATAAACCCTAAACTATCAAGCAGTACTCGGTATGGTAAAAACACAAACATTATGCTGGAAGAAATCGATGCCATGAACTGGAAGAAATTAAACAGCGGTACACGTCATTGCTGACAACATGGATGAAAATTGAATGAAAACGAACTGTAATTAAAGAGTGACGCACATCATTGCTGACAGCATGGATGAACAATTTAGTGTTAAATGAGAAGCACAATGCATCATTTTGGGGAGAGGGGTACACAATAGGAGAATATACTAATACATGTGTGTTGCCCTTTAGATTTCAGGAAGCCTGTGAGCCTGAAGCATAATGACCTCAGCTCCATCATAAAGATGTGTTGCATAACAGAGAAAGTTACCTGACCAGCTTAAGTGGATTGAGCACCTCGGTGGCAGCAACGGGCTGTAGCGCGCTCTCTATTCATCTCCTTTTGACATTCTTTAGGATGAAGGAATGGAGTTGTTGAATTAACCCTGCTTCCTTCATCATGTGTGTTTGTCAAATCCCTAAACGGGATCGTACCTCCCTTTTTGTCTCATGTTTCAATCCTGTTATGCTGCAAAGAAAGCATAGATCAGTTGAGAATGATGATCGATAATTTCACATATTGCAAGCATCCCCTCCTAGCCATACTCATTCATTGGACTGGCAGCAACATTATAAAAATCCAGCTAACCTGTACCATGCCCGTTCTCTTCCAAGGTGCTACTATTAAATAACAGCATGACCTATGGTGATTTACAAGTCCATAATATATGTAGCATAGGAGTGATCTGCAAAACTAAAATTCCACACCAACGATCTGAAAAACAATTGAATATGCAGGTGACAATGATGTCCTCGCTTGTCAGATCAATCAGCAAAATTCACGTAATTAGAAGATGGCATTTCAGAAGCACGCAGCTCTAACCAATATCTGCAGACCAGATACCCAATAACAAATTACAGGAAGACGAGAGCATGTGATCGGTTGACACAAGCTAGAGCACGAGCAGCTACATTCAGGTCCAAGCTAAAACTCCAAATAAAAAATTAACTCATCAAACTGAAGAAGAAGCCAACAGCCGGAACAAACTAAAAATACATGCAGATTATTTGGAGCCATTCAAGTCCATGCAGTAGGGAGGGTTAGAGGAGGAAGGTGAGCACAGGGGACAGGTCTGGGACTCTTGGCTCGGCCCTAGGGCTTGGTTGCGGCCTGGAAGATTGAGAGGAATAATCAGTCTATGGAGGGGATGCGGTGGCGGCACTTGACGACGATCATGCAACAGGAAGAGGAGGAGGCACAGCCGCACAGGCAGGGCAATCGCCGTCAGGAGACGGAACAGGGCGTCGCGCGAATCAATCGTAGGAAGACGTAGATGTGAGGACGGCGGCGCGGGAGGTTCACCTGGTTGTTAAGGATGGCAGCATGGTCACAGTGTCGAGAGCAGTGGCGACGACGATCTACTGGTGGCGGCAACAACGATCTGCTGGAGGCCAACGAGCGGTTCACCGCGTCGAGAGCAGCGGCGGCGACGTTGTACTGGCGGCGGCAACAACGATCTGCTGGAGGCCGGCGAGCGGTTCACGGCGTAGAGAGCGGCGGCGGCAGCGCTCTACGGGTGGCGGCAACAACACGATCTGCTGGAGGCCGGCGAGCGGTTCCACAGAGACCGTGTTAGATGGAGGCGTCAGTGGGCGGGCTGAGACCAGGCGGCAACGGTCGTTATTGCTGAGGGAGGCGGAGGGGAGAGAGGGCGACGCGTTTTGGTGTCGCAGGGGTGATCGTGGGAATTCGGAGGCCCACATGGCGGCGCTCGATGGTCGCAGAGGAGCGACGCGAATCCTCGCGACACCGTGGTGTCGCAATGGAACCTTTATCCTAATTGTTCTTTTAGGAGTAGAGATTAAGGAGAAGGAGCCTGAGATTCAGATCGATGACATGAACCAACGGTGTTCGATTAAAAAGAAAAGAAAGAAAGGGGTTCAGTCTTCAAGATTCGTATATGTACAACAATCTTCGCTCGAAATTAAAATCCTGCACCACCCGATCCCTTGGCCGTGTTCGAGTCGGTGCCGGTGTCAAGTCGGTAACTCCTAGCAATCTAGCATTGATATCCAACGCGCCCGACTTTTAATTTGTTGCCAAAATTTCTCCCCACGCATCGGATCCGGTGGTCATGGATCCAACGAAGCCCGTGTTCCTCAGCAAGCCGGAGCGTGAGCGCCTCGCCGCCGTCCTCGATGCCGAGCGCCGCCGCTGCACGCTCGACCCCCCCGCGCCGGCGCCGGCGCCGGCACTTCCTGTGTCTTGCTCCGATCCCCCTCCTCTCCAGACCTCCGATCGGGACAGAAACCGCGACCGAGATCGGGATAATTACAGACGCCATGGTCAGGATGGAGACTGGCCGGAAGCGAGGACGCCGAGACAATGACGGGGATCGCCGGCGACGGGAGGAGGCGGCTGCGGCAAGGGAACGGGAGAAGACGCTGGAAGCGATCAAGGAGCAGTACCTGGGCTCTTTGAACAAGCCCAAGAAGCGTGCCGTGAGCAAACCCTCTGAAACGTCCCGCTTCTGCTCTGACTGGGAGAGCACCGATGATACCAGCCGCCGCGACGACGACATCATCAGCCGGCAGCCGCTGCTCTTCGGACGGGGCTTCCTCGCCGGTATCGACCGGCGCGTGCAGAAGAGATCCGCCACCGCTGCCACGTCGCATGGGCTGCGGCGGCACAGGGAACATTTAATTGATGTCCTTGATGATGACATGCCCGTGGACAGGCACTGGTCGGAGAAGGCGCCGGATGAGATGACGGAGCGTGACTGGCGGATCTTCCGTGAGGACTTCAACATCTCATACAAGGGGTCCCGGGTGCCCCGGCCGATACGGAGCTGGAGCGAGAGCGGGCTTGGGGATGATTTGCTTCATGCTATTGAAGAGGCCAGGTACAGGAAGCCGACGCCGATCCAGATGGCTGCCATTCCACTTGGCTTGCAGCAGCGTGACGTTATCGGCGTCGCCGAGACGGGTTCGGGCAAGACAGCGGCTTTCGTACTGCCCATGCTCGCTTACATTGCCCGCCTTCCGCCCTTCACCGAGTCAAATAGGAGAGACGGTCCTTACGCTCTTGTCATGGTGCCTACTCGTGAGCTTGCTCAGCAGATTGTGGAAGAGACTGAGAAGCTTGCAGCTTGCCTTGGTGTTAGGGTGATGTCGATTGTTGGGGGCAGGAAAATTGAGGAGCAGAGGGTGCAGATTGAGAAGGGCTGTGAGGTTGTAGTTGCGACACCGGGTCGGCTTCTGGATTGCTTGGAGAGCAGGTATGTTGTGCTCAACCAGTGTAACTATGTCGTGCTTGACGAGGCTGATAGGATGACCGATATGGGGTTCGAGCCACAGGTTGCCGGTGTCCTTGACGCGATGCCATCAAGTAACTTGAAACCGCAGAATAGGGATGAGGAGCTTGATGAGAAGAGGATTGACAGGACGACTTATATGTTCAGTGCCACCATGCCACCTGCTGTGGAGCGTCTTGCTAGGAGCTATCTCCAGAACCCGGTTGTGGTGACAATTGGAACACCTGGACAGGTCACTGGCCGAATCACCCAGAATGTGATCATGGTCAAGGAGTCGGAGAAGATGCAATGGCTTCGGAAGATACTAAGGGATCTTGTAGAAAAGACAGCCATTGTATTCTGCAACACTAAGAACACAGCACACAGCCGTACTATAGATCTTCAAAAGGCAGGCTTCCGCGCCACAGCCCTTCATGGAGATATGTCGCAGAACGAGAGGGACACCAGCCTTGATGGATTTAGAAACCGTCAGTTCAGTGTTCTTGTTGCTATTGAAGTTGCAGCGCGAGGTATTGATGTTCCTGATGTTGCCCATGTGATTAACTATGACATGCCTAGTTCAATCAGCACATACACACATCGCATCGGAAGAACAGGGCGTGCAGGAAAGAAAGGAGTGGCCACTTCATTTTTAACTCTGGAGAACACTAATATTTTCTTTGATCTGAAACAGATGCTTATACAGAGCAACAGTACTGTGCCTCCTGAACTTGCAAAACACGAGGCATCAAAATATAAGCCAGGCTCAATTAAGGATAGACTTCCAAGATGAAGTGGGAAGATCTTGTAAATTCATTGAAGCTATCTGCCACAAAGAAAAGTCCAAGATCTTTTGTCATATTATGAGAGAAACTTCTGCTCGGATGACAGGAATATATGTTAGTTCGCCAAAGGTACAAATATGACTATGATAATTGTTAGAACTGTTTTTACGTGTTGTTTTGAAACTGCATATATATTGTCATTTCTAAATTATATTTTGATGATGATGTTGCTCGAACATGTGTCGTATCCATAACAGTAGGGAGTTTGGATGGGAGGGAGGACCGGAGGGCAGCGCAAGGAGAGGGCCAGTGCTGGGAGAAAACATAGAGAGTTGAGGACAAGTAAAATGCTTTTTTCTTCCTGACTTGCAATGAGTACAATCGCTTAATTATATAAGGAAATATGACCTGATTCCAAAGCTGACTTGATCAAATTGTAATTTTATATATTGGATCTATCCTTTTCAAGATAAATCATTCTAAAATCGCTAATTAAATCAAACATGACTTCAACTCCAAGACTCACTAGGTAGGCGCCGGTGGGACCAGTGGTGACCATGTGATACTCCCCCTTACCTTGCTGCCCCCTCGTCCTATCTGCCCATTACAGCAGCTACGGCCCATGAAGGTGGCCCTCCATCGCCAGTCCGGATCCTCCTGATCCCTAACATCTCCTGCCAGATCGATTAACAGTGTGAAAGGGCCTCTAGCCTAGTGGTTAGAGTACCTGAGTAGCATCCAGCAGGCCCAGGTTCGACTCCTCGTAGGAGCGAATTAAATGAGTTTAGGAATAAACATATTATACAAAAAAATAGATAGGTGATTCCCCTACCGACTTCGGTAAAAAAAATGTTAGCATTAATCTTGACTAGTTAGATTGCATAGGTTGCATTTGGCTAGGACGTGATTTGTTCACGGTGTGCCTGGTAGACGCGTGCATGTGTTGCATGTTTGCATGTAGATTAGTTTGTGCTAGTCCATGCGTACCAGATAGTTAGCTAGCTAGTTAGCGCGTGTGTGCGTGTTTCAGCATGAGAAGCGGATGGACGTGATGGCATGGATCCCGGACAGCTCGGCGGATGGCCAGGTCGTGCGCACAAGAAGAGGCTCACGCACGAGAGACTGACCGGGTCACAAGGAGGGAGTGCGGGCGTGAGCGTGAGAGTCGCTGGAGTTGGTTGCTGGGTGTTCTGTCGCCTGGGGCTATAAATCCGTGTACTCAATGTTGATTCGGTTTGAGCCGAGATGAAGGAATAGCCAAGATACAGGCCGTAGTGGCGGCCGCGGCGTTCGTCGCCGGAAATTCTTGTGTGCTCCAGTTACTAGTCTTCTTCTACCTTGCGTTCGTGTCGTGAGCAAGAGAGATAGGCAGCTGCGAGGGTTCTCGGTTCAACAATTGGTATCAGAGCTTGGTTCGTTCCCGTCGTCGGAGGCACGCTGGTGTGGCTGGCGGCGTACTGGCGGTGCTCGCCGGCAGCTGCGACGCGTGAAGCTCCGAGCCGTGTGTCGGCCTGTGGAGGTGTGCGGCGCGGCGACTGCCATGGTGCAGCGGCAAGAAGCGCACGGGTGGCGGCGAGGCGAGGTTACCGGCCTGTGTGTCGGCCCATGCGTGTGGTCACCAATGGAGGCGCTACGTCAGTCGATCGTGTGTCGATCCTGCCGGGCGCGCTTATCGGCGTCCGTCGCCGGTGGAGAAGAAGCTCAGCGTGTGTCGATGAGGAAGGAGATGGGGCTGCAGCGTGTGGCGCTGCTCCCATGGCTAACGGCGTGTGTTGCCGGAGCCGAAGAAGACGGTGTATGTCGCCGGAGGGTTACGCCAGGTGTGATGCACTCACCGGTGTGTGTCACCGGAGCCAGAGAAGAAGGTGTATCTCGCCGGTGGAAAAGAAGATGGTTGCGGCGTGTGGCGCTGCTCCCATGGCTAAGTTCTGACGGAAGCAGCAGGCATCACAGGAAGGAGAAAGTGATGACTTCACATGGCGTTCGGTGCGCGTGCAAGTCACAAAGATGAGCTCCTCTCGATGGCCATCGGCAAGCTGTTTGGTCTATGATGAAGCCCGGAGATTAGAGTCAAGATTAGGGGGGAAATTGTTAGCATTAATCTTGACTAGTTAGATTGCATAGGTTGCATTTGGCTAGGACGTGATTTGTTCACGGTGTGCCTGGTAGACGCGTGCATGTGTTGCATGTTTGCATGTAGATTAGTTTGTGCTAGTCCATGCGTACCAGATAGTTAGCTAGCTAGTTAGCGCATGTGTGCGTGTTTCAGCATGAGAAGCGGATGGACGTGATGGCATGGATCCCGGACAGCTCGGCGGATGGCCAGGTCGTGCGCACAAGAAGAGGCTCACGCACAAGAGACGACCGGGTCGCAAGGAGGGAGTGCTGGGCGTGAGCGTGAGAGTCGCTGGAGTTGGTTGCTGGGTGTTCTGTCGCCTGGGGCTATAAATCCGTGTACTCAATGTTGATTCGGTTTGAGCCGAGATGAAGGAATAGCCAAGATACAGGCCGTAGTGGCGGCCGCGGCGTTCGTCGCCGGAAATTCTTGTGTGCTCCAGCTACTAGTCTTCTTCTACCTTGCGTTCGTGTCGTGAGCAAGAGAGATAGGCAGCTGCGAGCAGGGACGAAGCCAGGAAAAAAATTTAGGAGGGGCTCAACAAAAGCACCACTTAGATTTTGGACTTCTATTTTGTTAGATTGCTGGTTTAATAAACTTTAGCCGCTCCTAGTGTACACATTTCGGCTGAAATTGAGACGAAAGACTACAGAGGCTTCCTTGGCAGCGCGGCCGTAGGGGGGGCTCGAGCCCCCCACCCGCCCCACCGTTGGCTCCGTGCCTGGCTGCGAGGGTTCTCGGTTCCAACAAAAAACAGTGTGTTCACCTGCTGCACCGGCGTCCACCTCTACACTCCTGCTAGTGGAAGCGGGCAGCTCTGCATGATAGCATGCCGCGATGGTGATATGTAGTATCGCGAGTGGCAATGAAAGCTGGTGAAGATGTTTGCATTGCCTACAGTCGAGGCTGTTTTCCACTCGGGATGCAACGTATGATCGTCACGGAACATCGTCCCTGCAATGCCATTTCCACTAGCAACGGTGGAGAGGTGGACACAAGTGCAGCTTGAGGACACACTACTACTTGATTCCGCAGGAGATGTTAGGGGTCAGCAGAACACGGGCAGACATGCGGAGGTGGCCACTCGATGTGCATGGGCGGCGACCAATGTAACCTAGCGCACACCAGGAGGTGGAGGCCCCGTATCGGGGCACCACATATATGGCCAACTTCGGGCCCACTGGTGCCTACTTAGTTTTTGAGTCTTGGGGTTTAAGTCAAGTAAAATTTTCTTAGAGATTTTAGAAAGTTTTTTAATAAAAGAATTAAACCAATCTATATAAAGAATCCAATCCATGTCACCATAAGATTCAAGTCATAGGTCCCTATATAAGGTGAACATCAAGAAAAAAATTTTACTTGCCCTCAACTCCATATATATGAAGCTGTCCTTTATGTCACCATATATATGTTATCTCCATGCTTAGTCTAGAGGCTCTTACTACCATTAACGATGTTGACCAATATCATCAAAATATAATAGTTTTTAACAGATTCATTAATTTCCAACATCATTACATCAACTAGGATACACACAACAACAATATTTTCTTTATAAATATATGCATACATTATGATGACAACTGATGAAAATAAAATATGTATGGCATGTCATCCCTTTATGGCACCATATGTAATCCGGAAGAGAGCAATTTGATCCATGACATTAATTGGTCTCGTACCATATTTTGTCAAGGTCATGTTGATAATTGCCAACCTTGTCTGCTCCTTCTCCAGGTGCTTGGAGACAAAGCCGGCAAACTCTTTGAACAATACGTCGAGTATGTTTTCCCCAAAATGGCTTGCAATCATAGGCTCCACAATTGCTCTAAATAAATTTAGAGATATTCCTGCCACTGCAGCTACTGTCATGAACATCATCACCTTCTGTATCATCATAAGGATCCCAATTTTTCTCAAATAGTTTGATGTGATCCAATTCAAACATGTGGCTTTGCATGACTATTTCCTTCACTTCAGCAATTGATGGCCCATACAACGGTAAATTGAGGAGTATTTTTCTCTCTCTATAAGACCCTGTATATTGTTATCAATATCTTAGTTAATCTAACCTTTGTTATTAACAAAAGTTGAATGCACAAAGAAAATGACAAGCTAATATATTCCGCTCTTATTTACCTTTGCGGCAACAGATTGCAGCGACATAGCAAGTAATTCAAAAGGTTTGTTGAGATCTCCATTGTACACATCGTCATCCTTCCTCCCACAAAATGTTAAAACCATTTCCCTCCGTACACAAGATCTTCATGACGCATCTTTAAGAAAGTAGAGAAGTCATTATTGAACGTACTGCTCTTTGAAGCTCTTCATAACAAATGGTGGTGTGGTCTTTGTGATGTAAATGTTATCTTTGTTTAGCAAGACTTCTCTCTTTGCTTCCAGTACCTCAGGTACTTATGCAAGTTGTGTTATTTAGAATATGTGGATTGAAGAAAAAAGTGCATGAAAATTATCATGGAATGATGTACAAATTCATAAATAATTTCTTGTAAGCATTGACAATAAAATGAAAATACCTGCGACCGCCAATGAAGGCTAGAAGAGGAGTGAAAGAGATGGACACTTTCACGGGGTAACAGACTATTTGTAGTATGATTTGGGCAACCCAGAAATATAGTATAAAAGTGGTGTGTTTCTCTTTTGACATGCTGTGCCTTTCTTCAGGTCATCGAGTGAACGGAAGACTTGGTTGAAGTCGTTACCTGGTAGGTCATTCAGAAAGATCTGTAGTTCCATAGAATCACACTCAACAGCATTATTGCATCGTTCAGCTGTGATATCAATTAAATTGGATACAAAGAGCAATGTGTTTGGTCCTGAAGAGCATCCTAGATCAGCAATTGTCATTGTTTTGACGTCAAGAGTCTCCAACACTTTTCTGATGGCATTACCAACTATTGGCATACTCTCAAGCAAAATCATCTCCTATGTAATAAAAACAGAAAAAAATTCAGATCTTAGAATCAGAGTAGGTATATTATTACTCACTGAGCACAAATACATAATTGATATTTTGGCCATTGATACAGTGTCTACAAATACAACCTCTGGTAGTAGTTTTGTATTTCAACTCTATAAACCGTAATTAAATTATCATTTGAAGAAAATATATGCAAAAGCATCAAATAGAAATAATTCGTAACCAAATTTTGCTATGGTTTCTTGAACAACACTTAAACAACACTTATTTCTATCTGGAGGGAGTATGCACCATGTTCCTTGTCATAAAAACATGTTAAAATTTCTTAGGATGTATACAGATGCTATATGATTGGAACAGTCAGCACAAACCAAACAGATTATTTGGTCCAGCCAATAATAATTGCTAGGATATTGTTACACGTGCTACAAATCTAGATATAGTTCTCTGATGCAGGTCAAATTAAAATATATTTGGATACTCAATGATTTGGAATGTGTACCATATACAAACTCAAGGAATGTATGCATATATATTGCATAATAGTAGTTGTCCATCGTAGGAGATGGGATAAAATAATCACCTGACGCCTGGAATTCTTTGTGTAGCTATTTTCTCCTTCCCCTTTATTCATATGGAAATCCTGTTGTATGTTGAGCATTCTGACAAATATCCTATAGGATCTGATATCCTGGCTGTTGCAGTAATGCATAATGAGTCTGAAACTGTCGTACACTAATTTATGCATAGCTACTGGACACATGTCATAATCATATTGACTAGCTAGGTTCAACAAAGGTACCTAAACTAGAGGTTTTCTTCGGTGCTCCATACTACCTTATACTGGTGTTCAAAAAGGACTAGTATAAAAAGATCTGACGGTCTAAATTAGTTGTATACTACTAGACCTTCACCTGTAGTATAAGGTAGTATAAGTCGAGTAGTACAGTAGTATAGGGGTATTATGGGAAAAAATTATTTTTAACATGTGATATAATGTGGTATAGATCGAGTAATATAGTGGTATAGGGGTATTATGAGAAAAATTATTTTTATTTTTATACTCATTTGGTCTGATATATTTATTTCTTTTTACACATATTTTTATTTAGGTTAGGAGCTCCAATAAAAAAATTATATTACAGTCTAATTACAAAATTGCCCATCCATCCATACTCCATACTACCATAGGGTAGTATGGAGCACCGAAGAAGACCTCCTAATCTATGACTACCTAGGCATGCCTAGCTGCTAATGTTCCCATCAATTTTAGACATGCGTGCGCCTCGATGCACAATAACAAGTCAGATGTCTCGAGTTTAAATCCAACCTTCGTATAACTAAATGAAATAGAGGTTGCTTGCCCATATCCCACGTTTGAGGCCTGGTACTCTGCGTGTGAGAGTAGAATCATTTAATGAAATTTTTAAAAAATAAATAACCCCGCTTTTTTTGTCATCAGTTGGGGCTTTTGGGCCTCTCGCTCGCTACATATAACTCATTAGTATTTTACGAAAATGGCGAGAATTAGAACCCTTATATGTAACCCTATCCTTGTTTCACTTCTTAAATGAAACACTACAAAAGGGACAAATGGCGTCACTAGTTACATACTTGCATGCAGTAAAGTTTAGGTTCAGATTACCCCGTTGCCGGTGTGTAGTACGTCCACGCAGCCACACCCAGTCGTCTGAGCCATACAGGCGCCAAGCATAAATCTTGCTGTTATGCTAATTAGCTATGGCCTGCTTTCTGCCTCTCTCGAAGCTGTAACTCTGTGTGTGTGGTCACTAACATTTATAGCACGGTATATTGATTCAGTGCAACCATGGTATTCAGAAGACGAGATAGAGATGAAGGCCCGCTTGTCTCGCATCATTAGAGCGAGTAAAATAACTCGTCCAATTGTGTAACACGTGGGTAATTTGGAGGAGACAGGACGCTTGTCACGAGATTCGAGGATCAGCTCTACACGTTATTTAACGAACTAGGACGTGGTTAGTATTGGTTGTGGTATGTAGCCGGTACCAAGTCACCGGTCCGGCCAACCGGTACTTAACTGTGCCTGCCTAATAAGAAAAAAAATTGAATCCCCTAGAGGCTTGCACACGCGCAAGTCACAAGTCATGCGAAATTACGCGGACACGAGGATTCTAACCCATGACCTCTGTTCTCGTGTGTGGCTTCCTTACCATCGCACCTATGCATTAGTTGTGACTAAGTAGGGGATATTTTTCTATTGAAGTAACCCGTGGAGGCTGCTTTAAGTACCAGACCAAGACAACAACCAGTAGTGAATCTCACCATTTAGTACCCGTCAGTTTTATTGGCCGATACCAGGGATTTAATTTTCGGCGAAATTTCAGCGAAAATTCGCGAAATTCGGTTTTTTTCGTCCATGGACGAAATTAGTGAAAATTTGAAAAAAAATTCGGAAACAATATAATTTGCGCAGCAATGGTTATCGTCAAACTGCTTTGTTGCAATGGTTGGATCTCTTTTTGCCCACCTTGAAGCTCCCAGGTTCCATCCCTGACCAGAACATGGATTCTTATTGTTTTCCTCTCATTGCATGCGGGACCCGCAGCACAAAAACAAAAATAATGCAGCAAACGGGGTCGATCCAGGGACATCTGCTACATCAAATGGCGCACTAACCACCAGGATACTGAAAGAATTGTAGTTCTCAAGTAAGGTAAATTTATTTCTTTTATGCGGGACTTCAAATTTCCAAAAAAAAGTTTAGTTTTATCGAAATTTTTAAATTTCCGAATTTCACGAATTTCGTAAATTTAGCCGGCGAACGAAATTTTACCGAAACTAAAATAAAAAATCTTGGCCGGTACTTAAATGGCCACGCCATTTTAATACCACGCCAAGACAACTGGTCAGTGTTGTGGCCCGGTAATAGAAATGACTACAAAGACTTTCAAATTTTGAGCCTGGTACTAAAACGGCTCTATGCCACTTTAGAACCGATGTTTTAAGCAACCTGGTACTAACATTTTTCTTTTACTGGGCCCACGACGCGCTGCTGGCCTGATCGGGCGAGTACCTGGGCTGCATCAGCCGAAGAAAAGTCCAAGGCGGACATATCTAGATTAATATTGATATGTAGACAAGGAAGAAATTATTGTTGTATGGACTAACTCCTAAATTGCTTACGTGGCTTTATTATTGAAGCGGTGGGCTTTGCTCTTACGCTATGGACATCTTAACCACTCCGAAATAGTATGCAAGAGGACCACACCCACGAAACAGGACTAAATTGTGGGCCTAGGACGACCAGAGGGTGGGGGGGGGGGGGGGGGGGGGGGGGACGGACTGGTCGTCCTCCCGCGTGCAAATCCCCCCTCCGCACCCGGCTCCGCCCGTTTTTTCTCACCATATGTTTTTCCAGTGCGTTGTACCCGTGGTCCCACTCGTCACTGGTCCCATCTGCCCCATCCGCACAACACACGCACCGGTAATCACGACGCTGCTGCCTCTCCTTTCCTTCCTCGTGGGAACATGCACCTTCCTTCCACAATCTCCAGCCGTACCCCCGCCGCCACCCTCATTCCCCCTCTCTCCCTGTCCTCGCCGCCGTCGTCCCCTCCCCTTCTCCACCGCCACTGGCCTAGGCCCACCCTACACCCACCTGACCATGTCGCCATGGCAGCAGCCGCGTGCGTTACGCCCCTGACGCACTGGAACCGGGGTCGCCCAGACCGCGTCTCCAGTGCACGGCAGCCGCGTGCGGCGGACATCTCAGTCGGGCTAGCCTTGGCGCACGGCATCGCGCGGCCTTCTTCCCAAGAAGGAAGAGACATGCGCTGCAGAGATTGACTCACAGGAGAATGATAGAATGTCGTCCTCTCCATCGACCGCGGCCCCATCCTCGCCCACTCCGCCTCCACGTTGTCCAGCCAGCACGCCGAGCTCAAGCGCGCACTCGACATGGACTCCTCTGCAACCGCATCCTCCAACCCGGACCCCATCGAGCCCATGGTCGCCGCCGCTGCCCTCGGTAAGCCCTCTCCCCCGCTCAGATCGCCCTCTATTCTACTTCTCCGCCCACTTATTTGCTGCGACCGCCATCTCTGTCAGCGGCATCGAAATGCGGCGGCGAGCACCGCACAACATGCCTCCGCCAGTGTGGTACGAGGACGGCCACACAATGGTAACCCTACTCTTCTAGATTTGTTTTTTCTTCCTCTATGCCAGTTTCTATCTCCGATATTCTTGCTCCATGGATACAGAGGGGATCTCCAACACGTCACAATGCTATAGAAACTCAAATACTGCTCCGGTCCATGTGCTCCCAATTGGCCAGGTGGTTCGGGTCGACAGTGCCGCTCGTTGGATGTGCACCCATCACCAGTGGCACTCTTGGAACAACAACTGCTACACTGATGCTAAGCACATTGGAGTGCAAGCTGAAGTGCACACGGCTATGGGAGGCTTCAACAGCATGGCGATTTGAAAGGATTGCAATCCCAGAGCACACAGGCGAGGAAGCCGAAATTGCCATGAGAAACATGACTTCCACCGTAGATGAGATTCAGCTTGCCGTTGGTAACCTAACGCATGCCTTAGCCCAACAGCAGGAAGAGAATGAAACACTTAACGAGGCTCTAAACCAAGCCTTACAAAAAATACACAAAACCAACAAGATCCGGTAGAAGAAGTTGAGATAGTCGATAGTAGTGAAGAGGAACCTTTCGTGGAGGAACCTAAGGAAGAGGAAGTATCAGGATAGACTCCACCTCCACTATACCGTCAGCCCACACCCCACTACTGCCGAGTCCGCAGGAGAGAACTCCGCAAATAGGTGCCCCGAACCCGAAATACCTTATGAAGCCGTTACCTCCAAGCCTCACCCCATCCTCGGAAAATTCTATATAGTTGTTGGACCCCGAGATAAGATATTGGAAATCCTACACCATCATGGAATGACCAAGGAAGATGTATGCCCTGCGCGTCTGGAATCACCCTTCCCTGCATGACTTTGGAAGTCTCTCTTCTAGATAAGTGGGCCATGGGTTTGAGTATAAGGACATAGAATAAGGAAGTCCATGCGCAGGAAAGTGTATTCTTGTACAAAGAATATATGCTGTAAAATGAGTTTTGTAATAAAAGTTGTTTTCATCCTGTACTACGTCTAAATAGAGGAGTACCTATGCAGGAAAATGGACCGATGGAACGAGGTTCGTTTCTGCGGTGACCATCACCTAGGATTCCCAGCCCTACTACACCAATGCCTCCAAGACCTTACGTTTGATTCACACCGCACACAATTTCATGGGAGTATGTACGGATTGAATCATGAATAAGGAACTGCCATGCTCACCCTTACTGTACCAGCAACACCCGAGAACCCAGGCCGACATCCCACTAGTATAACCGTGGTCGAAAATTCACTTAACGTGGCTATCTAGCCTGTCTCCTAGAAAATGCTCTGCCAACAGCATACAGAAAACCATGACCGCTTTGCAGACTCTCCATATAGGTTGCTGCCTAGAATGTTACAAGGTCCTGGAGACATAGCCCAGATATCCTAAGAAATGGAGGAAGCCCCCAATAATGAGGAAGATCCCTATCGTAGAGTCACGGGCCAATATGTCCTTGCCCAGCACCAGTAAGTCGTAACCCTAGAAGAACAAAGAAGGGGCTATAACTCACAGCTAGAAACCAGTGCCCGAATACTAAAGGAGTTAAGGGAAGACATAGAATGGGGGAGTTTAAACAAACAGTGCAGAAAGGCCAAATAGAAACCTATGAGAAAATGCTTGAACCACAAGGTGAGGGTTGCCGTCGTTACCAACACGAATGTAACAACCTAACTGAAAAACTTAGAACCTTGCAAACTGAGTATAGGCAATAGCAAAACTTTTTCTATGAGCTGACCCGTGCCTTACAAAATGAAGTAGAGATCCTGACTAGCACCAATGCTGGGACACAAGTTAGAAATAATAAAGAGTTACGATACCGCCTAGGCCGTCAACACAGCCATTTGGCTGATAATCAAATCCACCTAACCGCCTTAACCCAAAAAGTAATATACCTTTAGGATCGAGTAAAAAGGATGGAAATAGGCTAGCA
Organism: Urochloa ruziziensis; assembly: GCA_015476505.1. NCBI lineage: Eukaryota > Viridiplantae > Streptophyta > Magnoliopsida > Poales > Poaceae > Urochloa > Urochloa ruziziensis. Next base: position 46,585,895 of record CM027120.1, read on the forward strand.
GAAGTCCGATAATGAAAGGCTCCAAGAAATAGAACGAATGCTTTATAAGGTACCCATAAAGCTTAGATAGGGAATTAGGCCCATGATGAGAAGTGGTCACCCAAGTTTATACTTAAGAAGAATCACCATACCAAATTATAGGATAAGAAGTGGTCACCCAAGTCTCTCACCAGACCTTGCTCCCACCAAATAACCCATACCACCACACCAATCTCGAGGACAAGATTTTTTAAAGTGGGGTAGATCTGTAACACCCACAAAATTTAAATAGGAGTTATTTAAATAATTATTAAATTTACTATGATAGTTATAGGCTTGAATAGGAATAAGTGTGAATAATAGGCTAAAAAACAATTATAGGAATATAAAATAATTGTTCTATAACTTGAGTGCTCTAAAAGAACTAAAGTAGTATTCAAAACCCTAAAGTCAAACCAAAAGAGTTTTGGTTTAAATTTGAGTTCAAAACCTCTTTTAAAACCTTTAAAAGGAAAGAGATAGACTTCACTATGCATAGTAGGCCAACGATTCACGACCCAAACTTACGAAGTCTATTTTTGCTCCCTCAACTCTCTCCCCGGCTCACACCCGGGCGGCCCAGTCCAGCCCATCTCCTCCCCGCTCTCTCTCACTGTAACACCCCGTCTTTTTAGAGCATTTAAAAATATATATTTTTTTCCCTTAATTAAACAATAATTCCTTTCCTTCCCCGAATAATCAAAATATAATTTAGGAGTAAAAACCGTGCATTTAATCTATCATATGTGATGCGTTCGAGTGTTTTAGAAATCCCTTCTAATCTTTAAATTCCAGAAGATTGGAAACCCTCTCCCTCTTTTAAACCTTTGGGATTAATATTCAAAACTAATTTGAATATTGAATTCCAATATCAACCTCCTCCCAAAATATCTCGTATCTATGTCCATCACAATTCCTCACTACAAACCTCATCCGAATTTGAATTCATATTCAAATTCAACTCTCAAATCCCTCTAGAATAAATAGAGAAACCTCCTTTTCCTTAACAGGCCGCCACCCACTCTCTCGGCCCAGCCTCCTTCGCAGCCCAACACCAAAGTTTGGTTTACATCCCCGAACTCCTCTTCCCTCACCACCTCCTCCCCTCCTCCCGCGGCCCAGCCCAGCTCTCCCTCCACCCCTGGCCCGCGCGCCACCACCCCTCCCAGGCCGGCCCATGGCCCAGGCCGCCTCCTCGGGCCGCAGCTTGCCCCCCACTTCACGCGGCCCACTCCGCCGCCCAGCCCGCAAGCGCAGCCAGCAGCCAGCTCCCGCGCGCGCCTCGGCCCAGCTCGACCACTAGGCCGCGGCCCACCTGTGCACACGCGCGCGGCCTGCAGCGGCCCACCCGCACGCCCCCGTCCTCCTCCTGCCAGCGCTTGCAGCGCCGCTGCCGCCAGGCAGCTCCGCCGCTGCCCTTCGCCGGCGCCGGCGCCGCCGCTCCGGCGACCAGAGCTCGCCGCCGCTCGCCGCCAGGGCTCCTCTTCCCTTCCTCTCTCCATTTTGCCCCCTTCCGGCCCTTGCCGCCGGCCGCATAGCAGCGCCACAGCCGCGCCTCGGACGTCTCCGCCTCTGCACGGGTAACAGGCCACCGGCCTCTCCTCCGCTTGCCACGAAGCACGGCGGCCCCGTCCCCGGCTGCCACGTCGGGGCCGAGCCAGCCCGGTGCAGCCCGGTGCAGGCCCCTCCCTCCTCGCTGCCTCCGTACATAACAGCCACATGGATGCTCGCCTACTGCAATGCCGCCACCTAGCCATGCTCGCTCGCTCCCAGCTCGCCACGCCGCCCGTTCTTCCTTCTCGCTGAAGCCGGCAGCCGAGACCCTCCCCTCCCTGCGCCTATAAAAGGAGGAGAGCCCTCTGTTTCTCCTGCCTCACGAAGAGCTCCGGCTCTCTCGCGTAGAGAGTTTCAGCTCTTTAACACATGCATTATCCCATGCACGAGAGCGCAGCTCTCTATACACTGCGGAAGCGCTGCCCACATATACAATAGAAAGGTGCGCCACCTGCTGCTCTGCTCTGTTCCCGGGTATGCTCGGAAACAGTTCAACCAGCGGCGTAGCTTTAGGCATACCACACTGCCCACGTACACATAGGAAAGGTGCGCCAACTGCTGCTCTGTTCTGCTCCCGGGTATGCCCGGAACAGTCTAACCAGCGGCGTAGCTTTAGCCATTTCGCCCAACATTGTGGACGATGCCAGTTCGGCTGGCCGCGCAATGCCCAACCCCCGCCGCTGAACCCCATCGCTGCTCGCTACTTCGCAACCCTAGCCAGGATGCTGCCCGATTCCCGAGTTTCCAGCTCAGTCCACCCTAGCCGTTATAATGCCCGACCGAAACCCTGATCCTAGCCCACCTAGCAGTTGCGCTGCCCAAATCCAAACCCCAGATATTCCTCGGTACAGCTGTTATGCCGCCCAACCAAAAACCCCGGCTGCTAAACCCTAGCTCCATACAGCAGTTATGCCGCCCAACTGCAAACTCCGGCTATTAAACCTTAGCCCCATATAGCCGTTGTGCCGCCCAATTAAAGCCCCGCAGTTATACTGCCCGACCAAAAATCCCTAGTATTAGCGAACCCTAGCCGTCATGCCGCCCATAATATTCCTAGAAAATTATATTAATAATTTTCCAGAATATTATTAGAAATTCAATCCAATATCCTTAATTATTTAGAAATCTATTTCTAAATAATTAATATAATTATTCAGAATTATTTAGATATCCAATAATTTCCAGAATAATTATCCCTAGCCCTTCCTTCCACACTTAGAATTCATCCCACCAGCTAAACCCTTCCTAAGCCCCGTCGTCCTATCTATTAATTATTATTAAATAGTTAATGGATAATCCGTCAAACCTCCATAAATCCATCCTGATCCGTACGTCCCGGAATATCTATCTCCCCTTTCTCTTTCTAATCTATAGGCATTGATTGATAAATTGATGTTATTTTATGTGTTTTATTGTTCGATAGCTTGACCGGGGCCAACAAGACGCCGAAGCTCCAGAGGGCCCGAAGCCCCGCCCGGTCAACGTACAGTTTACGCCCGCGTACGGAACGTCTAAGGACCGACAATGAAGGCAAGTCTCACCAATAATATCACCCCCTTCACTAAAGTTTACCATTCTTGCAGCATAAGCTATAAGGAGGCATCGCGTGGGTAGATGCCTGGCTCCGCTGTAGTATAGGATGCTTTAAGATTGGGAGTGGAAGGATGGCCTCGCTAGGAGGGTCCTAAGAGCCGCTCTGATCTCAGCTAAGGACCGGTTCATGGGAGAGTCTTTCTAGTGCCTAATACAACCCCGCATGCCAAAAAGGCACAACCTACGGGAGTGCCTATTTATGTGAGGCCTTGATTCACACCCCACCAGCTGAACCTAGTAATCCATCCCAAGGAGCCATATGATTGCTGCAGAGTGCCGACCGGCGAACTAGGTAGCGCCTGGTGCCGAGTCGGGCATGCACCAAGTCGGGAACATGTATGCTGGAGACAGCCCCAGGCAGAGGACTGGGACTGGGCGGCACGGGTCGACTAGGATACAGGGTCGGAGACCCTGAGGGCCGAGGGCCCTGATTAATGAGCTCACAGACCCGGGTCGACATCCGCGAGGCGGATGATTAGTGGCCCCTGCTTAGCCCCCAGTATTACCTGTGGCTGGACCTAGGGAATGCTGACTAGCGATGGTCACCAGTGGGTATGAGTCTCGTAGGGACTGACCGAATGCGGGGTAGATAAGTACGACCTCTACAGAGTGTAGAATCTATCTTGATAGCCGTGACTTCGGAATGAGTCCACTTAGTCAAAGCCCCCACTGATTAGATTTCCTTTATTGCATGGGGAACCCGGACGACAGGAGTGCCGATGACTGGGTTCTGGGGTTAATGTCGGGACTGGCAGGGAGGAAATGCCCCTCCAGGCCCAACATTTATATTCTTTTAATTTATAATTATATTATTGAATTTGTGAGATTTGCTGGGTATTCAACTCTGAATACTCACTCTTGCTTTCATTGTCATACAGGTTAAGTTTCCAGGGCGATATGGTGCTGCCACCCACCCCGGTGGCGAACGAGTGCCCGCCGCCCTCCGCTAGCTAAATCGATGTAAATATTTAACTTATACGTTATTTACTGCTTCTGACACTAATCTGTGTCGAAACCCGTATCAGCGTACTGATCCAGGGACTGATACGATACGGGTGGTCGAGGGACGTCTTGGCCAAGGGGTCCGCACAGGGTGGTATCAGAGCCGTAAATAAAGTCATAGCACCATATAAGACAGCCCATACGCATTAGGGAGCCTGAAACCTTCTATTCTATTCATGTTTTTCGAAAATTGTCGAAAAATCCTTATTTCGTGCCCCGAATTCCCCTTACCTTATGCTTAACACCAAATGTTACTCTGACAGGTATGGATCATGAGAATGAAGTTCGGAAGATGATCCATAATATGGAAATTATGAGATGAAGATTTGACGAGAAGCAAATGCTGCCAGAGTAACTAGAAATTGAGTTAAAATAATAATGAGTTTTTACTAGAAATAAGCCTACGACCTTATAGTAACGTATTTTTGATTGAATAATGTTTGACTAAGCCCCGAATAATAGTTTCCTCCTTTCCATATAATAGATATGGATTTGATTGGTAGTTAATTGTAGAAATGCGTGGATAGAACCACTCTTTCCTAAAAACCTAAGGATTATCCATAGCCCTTGTCCCTCTAACGCCGTCAATTCAAGCCGAGGTTCAGAAATGAAGAAAATCTCTGAAAAATAATTCTACATGTCTGATATGGAATAGGAATCTAATCCTCTTAAGTGGGGTAGATTCCAAAGTCGTTAGGACATCATACATGGGAAAAAACCGCAGGAAGACGGAACTCACAAACCACAGATCCCAGGGAAATATGGAATAATCACAGGAATAGTATAAACCAAGTTTATACTACGAATGTGACAAGAATTGAATCCCTGAGTAAAATCTTGGAGCAGAAATCTGTGAAAGCTGAAGAAACCAATAAAGAAGATATAAGGATCTCTGTTAGAAACCTTGACCCTAGGTCCTACAATCCTTGAGTTCTCCCCCGACAAATAAACATCTATCCCTATCCGCATCAAGGCCGACTCCATCCACCATAAGTATTTCCGGATTGGCCACATCATTTCTGGCATCGGGACTGACAATGTTCGTATGTCCCTGAAATCTATGTCACCCTCTTTCCCTTGATTTCCCTCAGCATTTAGAAAATTCCTGTTCATCGACCCTGTACCCTGAGAATCTCAATACTATCTCCCCAAGTCAACTCTCACAAAGATTCTCACGGGAATAACCCAAGCCCCCGCTTAATCTTCAAAGCAATCCAATTCTTGATGAAACCAGACCACCCATCATTTCTACCAATTCCTCAATAGCCTTTCCTAGAATCCAAGCTTCTCTCACCCGAGAACCAGCTAAATCTACTCCTTCGCAAATTGAAAATACCGACGCACTAAGTACGCTGACAATTCTTTCCAAATCGGCCATGCCCTGCAACTCACCCGAGAAACCTCTACCCATTTTCCACCACATTGACATTACTGGAGAAATCCGTATGTTTCCTCCCTTTAACAAACACTTTCTTGTCCAACCAGCAATCTCTAGCAATCTCTTAGAGATCTGTTGAGCCTCCAAAAGAAATCCCGTATATCCATCACCTCGACCTCACCCTCCATTACATATACTCACATCCAAAATATTCTGAGAGACCTGCCCTCATACACTCACAACCAAACCGATACTCTGCCAAAATACCCTGACCACCGCAAGAACCCACAATCTTCCTTACCAGGAAATCATCTTGTTTCCTGGCAGATCATTGAAGCATGCAAGCTTCTCTGAGCCTGCCCCTCCCCCGTCCTCCATCCACGAAAACCTCAGGACCGTCCTGGGAATACTACCCGTCACAACTTGATAACCATAGCCATTCCTCCATTCATTCTCCGCCACTAAGAATAAACCACCCAGGTTTCACAGATCACTGAGGCATGCAAGTTTCTTTAAGAAAAATGCTCCTCAGTCACATTCTTTTCCCTCCATAACCAAGAACACCCTAACCATCCCTAAGAATCGTTCCATCACCATTTCTGGCAACTGCCACCGTCCAATCATCTTCTCTTAATCATCGTAGCCCGAAGTCATGGCCAAACAAACCCTAGCTATCTCAAGATTTGCCATAACCATCACCTCACTCCGAAAGGAGACAAATCTTCGAATACCCAGTAGAACCCTCCCATCACACCCTATTCAAGGGAATGGCTAAACCAGGTTCGTCCCCTTGGAACAACCATTCTCATTCAATACCCCAGCAACAAACTACTCAGCCCTAGCTACCTCCCTAGGAAAATTCAAGACCACCCGCTCCGGATGGAAGAAACATAAGGAAGGAATCTTAGTGGAATAATTAGGTGATTTGGCAGAAGAATCACCCCACAAAATTTGGAAATCAAATTCCACTAAGAATGGTTAGCAAACCCGCCAACCCAAGGTCCACAACCATCTGTCCATTCGCGGAGACACTTCTCAATCCAGAAGAATCACCATACCAAATTTTCTGGTGAGAAGTAATCACCCGAGTTTCCTACCCTAGATTCCTTTCTCCCCCGTCTAGTAACCCCGAAACAATTACCAGATTCCTTGTAACCCCAGTTATAACCTTCCCCGAACCTAACCACTCCAGGCGAAGCAAGGTTATCAAGAAGAGGACTACAACAAAGATAGTCCTAGTAATCAAGAATAGGATATTTGTAACACCCTCAAAATTAAGTAGAATTAATTTAGGGTTCATTTAGATAAATACTAGATTTATTAGGAAAATTATAGAATTAAATAGAAATAAATATAGGAAATAAACCATAAACAATTGAAGGGAAAATAAAAAGGGATGTTTCATAGCTTGAGTGTCAAAATGAGTCTCTAAAACCCTAGAATCAATTAGGAAAAGTTTGGTCCAAATTTGAATTCGAATTCTTTTCGAAAACCCTTTTAAACAAATGGGAAAACTCTTTAAATGTTAAACGGGCCAAAACCCCTATTCCGGCCCAATCTCACCCCGCCAACCCACCAGCCAAGTCTGGCTTCGCTCCCCCGATTCCTAATCTCGTCCATTTCTTCCCGCTTCCCCGATCGCTCGGCCCACGGCCGCAGCGGCCCGCGTAACACTCTCTGCGGCCCAGTCCGCTTCCTCCCCTCCCCGGTCCACTAACGCCCGCGGCCCAGCTCGTCGCCGCAGCCCGTTCGCACCCGGCCCACGCGGCCACCTCCTTCTCCCCCCTCCTTGCGACGCACTGACGTCACCGCCGCCGGGGAACAATTCCCCCAGCGCCGCCCTTCGCCGCAGTCACGCGTGCGCCGCCGCGTCGCCGCTATCACGACGAGTTCCCCGCCACCGCGTCACGGTCACCGGCACGGCTTCACCGCGCGCCGTGCCGCATCCCCACCACCGTGCGCCGCGCGTCGCCGCACGCCAGCCGCCGCGGCTTGTCCCCGCACGCCGCCGGCGGGCCCCTGCCCCGCCGTGCGCCAACCGCGCGCCGCCGCTCCGGCTGCACGCCTACCGCACTGCCACCCTCCATCCTTGCCGGCAACACACACACGCCCCGCCGCCTCCCTGGTCCAACACCGCCACCGCGTGTCCCTCACCGACAGCCGCCGCTCGGCGCCACCGCCGCCACCAAGCTTCGCCACCGGAGGGGCTCCTCCCTCCTTCCCCCTCCACGCCACGGGCCACCACGGCCGCCACGCTGGCCCAGCCGGCCACAGCTGGCCGCCACGGCGGCCGAGCGCCATTAATGGCACCAGAGCGCCCAACTACCTCGCCGCCCTACGTCATGGCGACCGTGCACGGCGCTGCTCCGCCCTCCGCGATCCGCCGCCGTTCGATGCGCGCGGAGCGGCCATGATGAGGCGCCCCGCCGCGTGTCGCCACCCCCTGCGTCCACCGCATCCGGGATGCGGCGCCGACCCCCTTCCGGCCGCCCGAGCTCGAGCTCGCCGTCGTCACCCCGATGCCACGCGTCGAGCTCTTCCCAGCCTCCTTCCCTCGCCACGCGTGACGTGGCAAGCCTCCGGCGCATCCGTCCGCCTATAAAAGGAGGCCCCCTCCCCCTCACCGGAGCGCAACGAGCCGAGCTCGCTTCCCCGGCCGCGCTGCCTCCTCCCTCATTCGCCCCTTCCGTCGTTCCCTCTCCACCACCCAGTACCCGAGCAGCTTTCCCTCATCCTCCTCTCTCTCTTCGTGGCCTCCGCCCAAGCGCTGGCGGCCGGAGGTCGGAGATCGGGGAGCACCCCGAGCTCCCCTGTCCCCGCCATGGCGCATCAGCGCCAAGAGGAAGATGACCCTCTGGTCATCCTCCCCTCCCGCGTTGAGGAGCTGACGAGCGGGCCCGCCTCCTATCCCTCCGCGGGTGCGCTCGGTCTACGTAGACCGAGGTCCCGGCCGCACCCCCGGTCCACGACCGGCTCACCACGCCGAGCCGGGTCATCCCGCGTGGACCCGGTGCACATGAACCCCAGCGGGAAATGCCGCGGTCCACCGGCCCACGGTTCCGGCCCACGGAACAGTGCTCAGGCTGGACCCCACCCGCTCGCGTCAGCAGCCCGGAAATTGCTACGCGTACCCGGTAAGTGTACACAACCCCTTGTTTAGAGCCCTACCTCCACTCCAAAAATTCCCCAAAATTCTCCAAAAATATTAGGAACATTCCTAACCCTATTAGAGCCATCTAAACCATTTTAGGATAATCTAAGACCCCAAATCCCAAAAGAGTAGCTCTCATCCAATAGAAGAGCCTTCCTCGGTGTACCCAGAAAATCCCCCTTTCTCTATCTTAGCCCCATAAATCCCCAATTAATTCCCATAAATATTAGGGATTATTCTAAGCATTTTCATATGCTTAGTTCACTAATATTTACATCCTAAGCTTAGCCATGCCTTTAATCCACCCAAAACCCCGCCGCTACGCCGCCCGTGTAAGCCTAAAACCCCGTCTAAACCCCCGTCGTCCAACTGATCGTCCGTAGACCCCTAGGTTTCACTGAAACCCTAGCCATCATGCTACCCAAGAAACAGATAAGGATTCTCTAGAAATCCATATCGGTCATTCGGGATTTATTCATAGAAATCCTTATAATTCCCGAAATACCGATAATCATCATTCCAGCCATCTTCCAGGGAATTATTTAATAATTCTCTTCCACATTCCCATCCTTTAATCCATTGGTTATTTTATATAATTGATGGATTATTAATCCAACCCCAGCCATTAGCAGAATCTTTCAATCCCCGCCTTCCTTTCCATTCTTCCTTTTCCTTTTACGATTTGATTGATGTATTGTTATCCTGATTGTTATTTTATCTGTTTTCATCGATAGCATGACCGGGCCCCGACGAGACACCAAGGCTCCAGAAGGCCCGAAGCTCAGCCCGGTCAACATATGATACACGCCTGCGTAAGGAACGAATAAGGATCGACAATGAAGGCAAGTCTCACCAATAATATCACCTTAACCACTAAAGTTTATCGTTCTTGCAGCGTAAGCTATGAGGAGGCATCACGTGGGTGAATGCCTGGCCCCGCTGTAGTATAGGATGCTGATTGGGAGTGGAAGGAAGATCCCACGGAAAGGGCTTCTGTCCTAAGAGCCACTCTGATCCCAACTAACGACCGGTTCATGGGAGAGTCTTTCCAATCCCCTGTACAACCACGCATGCCAAAAAGGTATGGCCTCCGGGAATACCTATTTATGTGAGGCCTTGACTCACACCCCACTAGTCAGCACTAGTAAACTGTCCTAAGGGGCCACGGTGGGCAACGGGTATGCTGGAGACTAGCCCCAGACAGAGGACTGGGACTGGTCGGCACGGGTCGCATGTGACAGGGCTGGTAGGGCCCAAGGGCGATGCAGAGGCATGCCCTTTATATAAGGTGCACCTATTCCCTGGGAAGGTCCTTTTGTGGACAGATATGCGATCCCTGTTTAGGCCCCAGCAGCACCCGTAGACAGAGCTAGTGATTGGCTGTCTAGAGATAGACGCCAGTGGACACGAGTCTCGTAGGTCGATGCCCGCCTTTCGCGGAGGTGGGAACAGACCGAATGCGTGGTAGATAAGTACAACCTCTGCAGAGTTAAAATCTATCTGGATAGCCGCAGCTCTCGGCATAGAGCCGATTTGGTCAAAGCCCCCACGCCGATGACTGGGTTCTGGGCTTGATACCGGGACTGGCAGGGAGGAATTGCCCCTCCAGGCCCAACCTTCACATTTATTTAATTTAATACATTATATTATTGAATTCATGGGATTTGCTGGGTATTCAATTCTGAATACTCACTCTTGCCTTCCTTGTCATACAGGTTTAAGTCTCCAGGGCGAGAAGGTGCTACAGCCCATTCCAGTGGAGGAATGAAGTGCCTACCCGCTCTCCGCTAGCTAAAACAAACGGTGTTTTAAATATGATTAAAATTATACGTTATTTACTTCTTCTGATACTAATCTAGTGATAAGATCTGTATCAGCGGCCGATCCAGGACCTGATACAGGTAATCAAGGGACGTCCCGGTAAGGGGTCACCACAATATTCGAAGGAGCAGTAAAACCAAGCATGAGTACATCCAGGTAAAGGAAAACTTGGATAGAAAATTTGGACGAAAACCTAAAGAAGATATGGAAATCCGAGGTTTTAATTTGAGAAATCCATTCGGAAGGAAAATCTCGGATTAGGATCAAGGAAACCCTGAGTTAATCCTTTAAGTGGGGTAGTAACCCAAACAAAGAAAAAGGTACTTGACCTCAAGAACTTGAGGATTAAAACAACTCAGGAAAAATATTCCATCGAGTCACCCCAAGAACGGCAGAAATTAATTGGATACATTCAGGAGTAATGGAAGTAAGCATCAACAATCGTACTCCCACACCTGGAAATGAGAAATAAGTGGTTATAAAGAGAAGAATTTCTAAAGATTAAAAGGGAGAAGAAATCCTTTTTAATAAATATTGGAAATCCTCATCGACGCCGTAGATTAGAGAAATGTTAGGTTAAAACCCTAGACCTTCTTTCTAGCCCCAAATCTCGGGACGAGATTTCCTTAAGTGGGGTAGCCCTGTAACACCCCGTCTTCTTAGAGCATTTAAAAATATATATTTTTTCCCCTTAATTAAACAATAATTCCTTTCCTTTCCCGAATAATCAAAATATAATTTAGGAGTAAAAACCGTGCATTTAATCTATCATATGTGATGCATTCGAGTGTTTTAGAAATCCCTTCTAATCTTTAAATTCTAGAAGATTGGAAACCCTCTCCCTCTTTTAAACCTTTGGGATTAATATTCAAAACTAATTTGAATATTGAATTCCAATATCAACCTCCTCCCAAAATATCTCGTATCTATGTCCATCACAATTCCTCACTACAAACCTCATCCGAATTTGAATTCATATTCAAATTCAACTCTCAAATCCCTCTAGAATAAATAGAAAAACCTCCTTTTCCTTAACAGGCCGCCACCCACTCTCTCGGCCCAGCCTCCTTCGCAGCCCAACACCAAAGTTTGGTTTACATCCCCGAACTCCTCTTCCCTCACCACCTCCTCCCCTCCTCCCGCGGCCCAGCCCAGCTCTCCCTCCACCCCTGGCCCGCGCGCCACCACCCCTCCCAGGCCGGCCCATGGCCCAGGCCGCCTCCTCGGGCCGCAGCTCGCCCCCCTCTTCACGCGGCCCACTCCGCCGCCAGCCCGCAAGCGCAGCCCGCAGCCAGCTCCACGCGCGCGCCTCGGCCCAGCTCGGCCACTAGGCCGCGGCCCACCTGTGCGAAACGCGCGCGGCCTGCAGCGGCCCACCAGCACGCCCCCGTCCTCCTCCTGCCCAGCGCTTGCAGCGCCGCCGCCGCCAGGCAGCTCCGCCACTGCCCTTCGCCGGCGCCGCCGCTCCAGCGACCGCCGCTCCAGCGACCAGGCTCGCCGCCAGGGCTCCTCTCCCCTTCCTCTCTCCATTTTGCCCCCTTCCAGCCCTTGCCGCCGGCCGCATAGCAGCGCCACAGCCGCGCCTTACGGACGTCTCCGCCTCTGCACGGGTAACAGGCCACTGGCCTCTCCTCCGCTTGCCACGAAGCACGGCGGCCCCGTCCCCGGCTGCCACGTCGGGGCCGAGCCAGGCCGGTGCAGGCCGGTGCAGGCCCCTCCCTCCTCGCTGCCTCCGTACAGAACAGCCACCGGGACGCTCGCCTACTGCAGTGCCGCCACCTAGCCACGCTCGCTCGCTCCCAGCTCGCCACGCCGCCCGTTCTTCCTTCTCGCTGAAGCCTGCAGCCGAGACCCTCCCCTCCCTGCGCCTATAAAAGGAGGAGAGCCCTCTGTTTCTCCTGCCTCACGAAGAGCTCCGGCTCTCTCACGTAGAGAGTTTCAGCTCTTTAACACATGCATTATCGCATGCACGATAGCGCAACTCTCTATACACTGCAGAAGCGCTGCCCACATATACAATAGAAAGGTGCGCCACCTGCTGCTCTGCTCTATTCCCGGGTACGCTCGGAAACAGTTCAACCAGCGGCGTAGCTTTAGTCATACCACACTGCCCACGTACACATAGGAAAGGTGCGCCAACTGCTCCTCTGTTCTGCTCCCGGGTATGCCCGGAACAGTCTAACCAGCGGCGTAGCTTTAGCCATTTCGCCCAGCATTGTGGACGATGCCAGTTCGGCTGGCCGCGCAATGCCCAACCCCCGCCGCTAAACTCCATCGCTGCTCGCTACTTCGCAACCCTAGCCAGGATGCTGCCCGATTCCCGAGTTTCCAGCTCAGTCCACCCTAGCCGTTATAATGCCCGACCGAAACCCTGATCCTAGCCCACCTAGCAGTTGCGCTGCCCAAATCCAAATCCCAGATATTCCCCGGTACAGCCGTTATGCCGCCCAACCAAAAACCCCGGCTGCTAAACCCTAGCTCCATACAGCAGTTATACCGCCCAACTGCAAACTCCGGCTATTAAACCTTAGCCCCATATAGCCGTTGTGCCGCCCAATTAAAACCCCGCAGTTATACTGCCTGACCAAAAATCCCTAGTATTAGCGAACCCTAGCCGTCATGCCGCCCATAATATTCCCAGAAAATTATATTAATAATTTTCCAGAATATTATTAGAAATTCAATCCAATATCCTTAATTATTTAGAAATCTATTTCTAAATAATTAATATAATTATTCAGGAATTATTTAGATATCCAATAATTCCCACAATAATTATCCCTAGCCCTTCCTTCCACACTTAGAATTCATCCCACCAGCTAAACCCTTCCTAAGCCCCGTCGTCCTATCTATTAATTATTATTAAATAGTTAATGGATAATCCGTCAAACCTCCATAAATCCATCCTGATCCGTAGGTACGTCCCGGAATATCTATCTCCCCTTTCTCTTTCTAATCTATTGGCATTGATTGATAAATTGATGTTATTTTATGTGTTTTATTGTTCGATAGCTTGACCGGGGCCGACAAGACGCCGAAGCTCCAGAAGGCCCGAAGCCCCACCCGGTCAACGTACAGTTTACGCCCGCGTATGGAACATCTAAGGACCGACAATGAAGGCAAGTCTCACCAATAATATCACCTGCTTCACTAAAGTTTACCATTCTTGCAGCATAAGCTATAAGGATGCATCGCGTGGGTAGATGCCTGGCTCCGCTGTAGTATAGGATGCTTTAAGATTGGGAGTGGAAGGATGCCCTCGCTAGGAGGGTCCTAAGAGCCGCTCTGATCTCAGCTAAGGACCGGTTGAAGGACCGAAACGGCGACCAGAGAGGGGGGGGGGGAGTGAATGGGAGCCAATAAAAATTCTTTCCAACCGATCCGGCTATTTTCCCAACTCAACTCCGAAACCTCCGAAAGCGATCTTGCCAAGATCACGTAGCCACTGTCAAGCTACTGACCCTAGGAACAAGAAATACGCAGCGGAACTTGAATCGATCAAAACGAACACAAAACGACCCGAAACAAGACTCGATCCAACACACCCAGGGGGGCGGTTAAACCGGGTCAGGGGGGCGGTTAAACCGCCCAGGCCTGGGAAGCTCGGGAAAAAGTCAAAACGAAACTGGATCTCCCAAACCGCTTGAGCTCTTGAGGCGAGATTTTGGTCAGATAATCTAGACCTCCAGTGGAGTGTTTTCCCAAAAGATCTCGGCCTCTAACTCACTACAACTCCCGAAATCTCAGATCTCGTGAAGAACATCATGAACTCGAGTTCATCCCGAAAATCCCAAATCCAAAGCGATTCCCGGCGTTTGGGGGCAAAGGATCACCAGCAAAAGAGGCACAAGGCACTCATACGTGAATCCCCCAAAGAAATCCGAGAGAAAACGCCCTAGAAAGAGAAGAATGAAAATCCCCCAAAAATAGCTCCGAAAATACCCACGAAAATAGAAAAAGAAAAAGGAGCTCGTGGAATCAAATCATGGCACAAAGATGAGCAGCACAAACTCCATCACATAACCATGAATTCACCTATACAAACTAGGAAAGATTCGAATTAGTTCTAGGTGGAGGGGATGAAGGGGAAAACTAGTTCAAAGGAAAAACTAAAGAGATAACTAGAAGAGATTGCAGCCACCAGTCCTGGGAGGGCCTATTAGTAGTTCAAGTGGTGGTGCTCTAAAGACTAAACTACCCCTAAGTGATACATACCCCTCTGAGGCAAATATGACATTTGGTTTTCAGATATTTTCCGGCTGGGACACCTTCCACCGCAAGCTAGCTTCCCTCCGACGCAAGCCTTGCAGTCACGCCGCGTGTCCTCCGGATCGAAGCTCCTCGACCCCGTTTTTGGGCCTGCCCAGGGGGGGCGGTTAAACCGGCCCTGGGGGCGGTTAAACCGCCCCTGCAAGCCACACTTGGCCCAGCAGCCCATCTTCGCCACGTCGAGTCCTCGGTCCTTGGTTTTGAGGCCCAAACCAAGGGAAACCGTCCACCGATGATTTTGTGGCCAAATCACCAAACCCCGCGTACAAGCTTCGGTCGTTAGCCGCCACCTTGCACCGGCTTCACGTCCGCGTACGGGCTTCGGTTGTGAGCCGCTACCTCGCACCGGAACCACGTCCCCTTGCTCGTTCTTGCCAGCATGTGAACCGCACTTGATCCATCTGGCCACCGGGTCCCTCGAACCAAGCCTACTTGTCTCTCCGCTCCTCGGAGGCCGCCATGGCTAAGACCTTTCGCGCCTGTTCTTCACCTGCACCAATGCAACCAAGCCGCATTCTACACCTGCAATACTTGAGCCAAGGGAAACGTCAATCCACACCACGTTGTCAATCACTCATCACACCGGGAAGCGACCATCCACCGGTCCTCGGACACACCGGGTCCTCAATCTCCCCCTTGATGAGTGCATTGACAACACACACATAGTAACCATTGATATAAAGAAAATATAAAAGAAATCGAAAACAAGACTCAAGCAAGTGACTAAAAGCAAGAACAAGCTGAGAACAAAGTCACTTCGCAAGAGAAAGCTCCAGAAACGCCGACCCTTCAGAAGAAGCGAAAGGGCTCAACACCATCGGCAAAAGAGCAAAAGCACAAAGCACAAATCACAAATTTCCAATTCACTTTTCAGAACACTCAAGGCACTCCCCCTGCAAAGATGCAACCCCCCTGAACAAGTGAACTTGTGCGTGTGAAAAACACTCGAAAATGACTCACATGTGCTTCTCTTTTAGAAAATGCAATCTTGCACAAACTTTCAAAATCTTTCCAGAAAATTGTCCCTCTTCTTTTAGAAATGCTCAAGATATTCTCCCCCTTGTTGACAATGCATGAATCAAGGTCAGAAAAGACCAAAGTGCAAAAACGACGCTGAGTTGCGTGTAGTCGGCACTGCCGAGTTGCACAAACCGGCACTGCCGAGTATACACAGCCAGCATCAACGAAAATGCAAAAATGCAACTATAAGCACAAGAACCGGCACTGCCGAGTTGCTCCAGTCGGCATTGCCGAGTATGTACAGGCAGCACAGCAAAAATGCAAAAATGCAACTACAAGCTTCTCAAATATACAATGAGCAATACAAAGTGCTACAAGTTAGAGAAGAGGCATACAAGCTAGTTCATCATGTCACACGGGCATTGCCATCAAGAAGGTGAAGACATATATCCAATTGACAAAGCCATGAGCAAATTGTGGATTTTTATCAAAAATGTCACCGCATGAGCAAAGTCCTAACCATGGATTGTTTAAGCAAAAATAAACTTCATCTCACCAAAATCATGAAAGGACAAGCATTCTTGACAAAAGATCATCATAAACGCCCAAGTTCTACCTCATGTCATGTCAAAGCACGGAGCCATGTGTTCACTTCTCATGGGAGACTTCTCCGGCAAACAACATGCAACCGCTTAGCACCCATGTGTGCAAGTGTGTGCAATGGTGAAAGCATAGAGACATGAGCATAATTTTCTGCAAATATATCTTTTTCTCACTTTCTTCTTTCATGCATAGACATCTCATTTTTCAAGTTTTTCAAGTTAAGCATGGTACATGAAATGTCTTTGCGACAGAAAGAAGCTTATGCTCCTCCACAAGATAAAGCATGGGCTAAACATTTACAATGACAAAGGTCTTTGACCCAATTGAAAAGAATATCACACCCTAACATGATCTTAAGCAAGATATAGCCATTTCGGCTCAAACAAGACATGCAAAGGCATTTACTCATGGGTGAAGGAATTTAAGTTCAGTTTGTCATTTTAATTCGAAAAGAGACTATCTCAATAGAATATATCAAAACCATCAAGAGCATAGCCATCCATACAATCAATCCCTAGCCAGCCTGCCTAAACTCTAAAATGTAGCAAGTTGTACCAATCACTGCATATAGGAGAAGCTCATCCTAAGATATGATACAAAAGATGAAATCAAGATACAAAAGCAAGAAAAATATACATCAAGATACAAAGATGGTACACAAATATACATATGCTACAAGAGAAGCCTCCAAAACTCAGCTCAGAAAACCGCACACACACCAAGTTCCCCTCGCAAGCGGGTGAAGGTAACTTGGTCAAGTGGCTTAGTGAAAATGTCTGCAAGCTGGTTTTGGGTAGAAACGTGGGCAAGCTCAATATCTCCTTTCTCCACATGATCTCTCAGAAAGTGGTACCTCACTTCTATGTGTTTGGTTTTGGAATGAAGCACGGGATTTTTGGCTACGCTTATGGCACTGGTGCTATCACAAAGAAGTGGAACATGGGACATGTCTAAGCCAAAGTCTCTCAAGGTGTATGTGATCCAAAGCAACTGAGAACAACAGCTAGCAGCAGCAACATACTCGGCTTCAGTGGTGGATTGGGCTACGCTAGACTGCTTGCGAGAAGACCAAGACACAAGAGACGATCCAAGAAACTGACACTGACCAGAAGTAGACTTGCGATCAACACGACATCCAGCAAAATCCGCATCAGAAAAACCATGAAGTGCAAGAGTGGAATCGGCAGAATACCAAAGACCCAGCTCAGGAGTAAACTTGAGATACCTGAAAATCCTCTTGACGGCCTGACGATGTGAAGTCCTCGGTGAAGCCTGAAAACGAGCGCACAGACACACGCTGAACTGTATGTCCGGCCTCGTCGCCGTCAAGTAGAGGAGGGAGCCGATCATGCTCCGGTACTCCTTCTGGTCCACTGGTTCTCCGTCCTCATCCGCATCCAAAGCTGTAGTCGTACTCATCGGCGTAGTCATCGGCTTGGAGTCGCTCATGTCGAATTTCTTGAGAATGTCCTTGGTGTACTTGCTTTGGTGCACAAATGTCCCATCCTTGGTTTGCTTGATCTGCAGCCCGAGAAAGAACTGCAACTCTCCCATCATCGACATCTCAAATTCCCTGCTCATATCAGTCTGCAAACTTGGCAACAAGATCATGAGAAGAGCCACCAAAAATGATATCATCCACGTAAATCTGAACGATTAAAAGATCTTTGCCATTTCTCAGCAAGAAGAGCGTCTTATCAACCTTCCCCATCACAAACCCCTTGCTAAGCAAGAACCCTCTCAATCTACCATACCACGCTCTGGGTGCTTGCTTTAGGCCATATAAAGCTCGGTGGAGTTTGTACACTCGGTGTGGGTATCTCTCACTCTCAAAACCCGGGGGCTGCCTCACATACACTTCTTCCTCGATCACCCCATTCAAGAAGGCACTCTTCACATCCATTTGGTACAATTTGAACCCTTTAGCAACTGCAAATGCTAGAAGGATCCGAATTGCCTCCAAACGGGCAACAGGAGCAAATGTCTCCTCATAATCTATCCCCTCCTGCTGCGAAAACCCCTGAGCAACCAACCTCGCTTTGTTTCTCACAATCTCACCACTCTCATCCCTCTTGTTCTTGAACACCCACTTGGTTCCTATGGGATGGCAATTTGGAGGTGGTTCTACTAACTTCCACACCTGATTTCTCTCAAAGTTTTCAAGCTCTTCATGCATGGCATTGACCCAATCAGAATCAGATAAAGCGTGTCCAACATTTTTGGGCTCAAAAGACGCGACAAAAGCAGAATGAGCATAATGAGAGATGTTCTGTGACCTCGACCGTGTAGTGCGTTCATCCATGTTCCCGATGATCTTCGAAGGTGGATGATCCCTCTGTACCAGCCGGGGAGCTTCTCGCCTCGAGATTGCCTCCCCCTCAACATCAGCTTCCACTTGAACTCGATCTGGTGCGCGACTCGACGAAGGTGTAGCAGAGGGGCCGTCGTCGAACGTCGTGGTAGTAGTGGAAGTAGAAGGTACACGATCTCCACACGGTGCCTGAAATTCCTCATCATCTTCATCATCAGGCTGTTCTTCCTCAAAGATGGGCTGTCCCAAGTCATCATCACCTGCACACTCAAAAGCAGAAGAGCTACACGGAATGGTCTCGTCGAAGGTGACTTCGCAAGTCTCCATGATTTGGTTAGTTTCAAGATTGAGCACACGATATGCTCGAGAATGATTAGCATAACCAAGAAAAATTCCATCCATCGAACGAGACTCAAACTTGTCCAAATTTCCTTTCTTCAAGATGAAACACTTGCAACCAAAAACCCGAAAGTGACTCACACGGGGGGAACGACCATGGAAAAGCTCATAGCAAGTTTTCTTCTTGAAAGCACGAAGGAAAATCCGATTTGAAACATAGCAAGCTGTGTTCACCGCTTCTGCCCAATACTTCCTAGGAGTCCTATGCTCATCTAGCATCGTCCTAGCCATCTCACAAAGTGTTCTAGTTCTTTCTCTCAACAACACCATTCTGACAAGCAACATATGGCGAAGAGTATTGATGTTCGAGACCAAGATCACGACAGAAGGCATCAAAACGAGTGTTCTTAAATTCCGTACCATTGTCGCTACGAATAGCTCTCATGGCACCACCATTACTCTCGTTTTTCAACCTCAAAATCAGATCTCGAACAAAATCAAAAGTCTCATCCTTCGACGCCAGAAAGAACACCCACGCATACCGAGAAAAGTCATCAACAACCACAAGAACATACCACTTCCCACCAACTGAACGAACTCGAGCGGGGCCAACCAAATCCATGTGCAAAAGCTCCCCTGGACGCTCAGTCATAACATCTGTCAAAGGTGGGTGAGAAGCAGCAACCATTTTTCCATGCCTACAAGGTGCACAAACCAAATCTTTCTCGAACTTGAGCTTGGGCAATCCTCGGATAAGGTCAAGAGCACTCAAGCGTGTGAGTAAATCAAAGCTCACATGACCCAATCTCCTATGCCACTTCCAAAGCTCAGAAGAAGTACCAGCGATCAAACACCGTGAAGGACCAAAAGATCGAGAAAAATCAGCACGAAAAATCTGTCCCTCAGGAATGATCATACACACAAGGTCACCTCGAGAATCAAGAATTTTCGAATCACCACGCTTAAAGCGAACCTCATAACCCTCATCAAGAAGCTGAGAAACTGAGAGCAAATTGAAACCAAGATTCTTGACAAGAGCAACTCGCTTCAACATGAAAGTGTCGCTCACCTGAATAGCACCCTCTGACAACACTCTACCTCTACCCTTATCCCCGAAAGTGATGTACTGCCTGGACACCACCGGGGTGAGACTGGAGAACCACTTACCATTACCTGTCATATGTCTCGAGCAGCCAGAATCCATCAACCAAAAGTTCTCCAAGCCTCCCACCTGCACAATCAGAACCGAGAACGAGAATGAGCAAATGACTCGACACTGGGGTTAGCACAGAACGAGTCAAACCAGTGTCGGGCCATCTGCTCAAAAGAAGGGTTAGCAAAATCAGCTCTACCGCGTGACACCCTCTCGTCTCTCACCATCGGACCTCTAGCACCACGCGGGGGAAAACGTGGCCTAGACTCTCTCCTCGCCTCGAAGCTACGGTCGAACCTCCCTGAACCAAACTGACCACGAACCGGAGGCCGCCTAGCAAACTCACAACTAGCTGGAACACCACGACTACCAAACAAAGGAGTTGTACGCACAAAGCCCTCTCTCCTAGGCAAGGGTGAACGAGACACAGGCACACTACGGGAAGAGTGGTACCTGTCCCTGTTCCCCATCTCCTTCTCTCGTCTCACCTCCCACTTCTTCCTCCAGCAAAACTCCTCTAGGTGACCATCCCTTCCACAATGATCACAATGGAAGCAGGACTGCTTTGGCTTTGGGGTTTCTCTCGGCTGTGGCTTCTCTCTCGGCTGGTAAACCCCACTCTTCACAAAGGTCACTCTCTTTTGGAAGTCGCTTGTCTTTGGGGGAAACTTGGGAGGATCTGGAGTGGTGTCAAGCTTGTTCAACAGGTGGTTGGGTTTAGGTGTGAAGCTGTTCTTTGGTGGAGTTTTCTCTGGTGGTGTTGGGGTACTTGTGGTGGAACTAGTTTGCTCTCTCTCTTTCTCACCACTACACTCACCAACTTTCTCAGAACCCAGACCACGACCATCAGCTCTCTTGAACCCAGCAATCAACATCTTAAGCTGTGACTCGCGACCCGACAACCAACCCAAACATTGACGCAACTCATCATTTTCATCTTGCAAACGATCAACAGATTGCGCCAGCTCAACATTCCTCAAAGCAACAACATCGCAAGCCGAACAAGAGTTTGCAATAGGAGATTTCAATTGAGCTTCAAGCGAACTGATCATGGTACAAGATTCAAGCAACTGAGCATGTAAAACAGGACAAGAAGTACAAGCACCTAGCAAAGAAGGTCTAGACTTCAACTCAGCAATCTCAACCCTAGCATCTTCTAGATCATCTAGGCATGTCATGTGTTTCTCCTTAAGAACAACCAGATCAGCAAGATGCACATCACAGAAAGAGCATTCAATCTCATCAGAAACAATAGGAGCATCTTTCAACATACCATCTCAGTTCTAGCACTTGCCAACTCAGTTTCAAGCTCTGCCACTTTCTTGCTGGACTCGCTAAGCACAGACTCAAAATCCATCGCCTTCTTTCCAGTCTCAGAAAGTAAGGCCTCAAGCTCAGCTATTCTTTCCTTTGACTCTCCTAGCAAGGACCTAAACTCTCTCTTCTCCTTGTTGGTCTTCCTAAGCACATCATCGCGATTATCGACCAACTGCTCTAATCTAGCAATCTCCTTACGCAAAGAGGTGGGATCGGTCAATACCTCATCCTCGGAGTCGGAGTCGGAGTCGTAGTCGGAGACGTTCTTGTTGTTGGAGTCGTGCGCCATGGTACAGAAGTTCATAGCGACCCTAGAAAGCCCGTTGAAGTTGCGGTTCTTGTGCTTCTTCTCCTTGCGGTGGCCGCGGTCTTCTTCCTCGCTGCTTGAGCTTGACGAGGTGTCGGTTCTCCTCCTTGTTCTTGTGCTTGGAGTGGTGCTTGTCCTTGGAGCGGTGCTTGTGCTCATCTCGCGGGTGGTGCTTGTGTTTCTTGATTTCCTCGGGGCACTCGGCGATGAAGTGGCCCATCTTCCCGCATCTGTAGCACGTACTCCCGGCACGCCTCGAACCCTTGCGGTTTTGGTACATCCTCTCAAACCTCCTCGTGAGCAACGCGAGATCCTCCTCGCTCAGCACCTCATACTCCTCATCTGGAAGAGACACAAGTGAAGACAAAGCAAAGTGTCTGGAAGTGTTAGCCTGTCCATAACCAGAGCCACCGACTAGAGCCAGACTATGGGGATCAGTCGGACTCTTAGCCTTGGCAAGAAACCATCTATCAACCTCTAAAGATTTCAACTTCGAGAAAAGCTCATCAACTCTCAATGTTTCATAGTTAGCCGACTCCATGATCGCCTCAACCTTGGCACCCCACACGGATCTATCAAGTGCTTGCAGGAGCTTGATAGCTCGGTCATGATCCGAGTATGGGAGTACGGTAATGTTGGCTTTCATGTTGTTGACAATGGAAGTGAAACGCTGAAACAAAGCATCAACAGACTCTCCTGGCAAATGAGCAAAATTCTCATATTCTCTGCGATACATCGAGAAAAGCCTAGCATTGACATGACTATCACCACCGTGGGCTACCTTGAGCTTCTGCCAGATCTGGCTAGCTAGGTCCTCGCCCAAAACACGCTCAAACTCCTCGGCAGACAAAGCACGGAACAAGTAGTCAACAGCTCTAGCATTCGCCTCAAACTTATCCTTTGCATCCTGGGCATCTAAGTTGGTGGGATTGACATAGTTTTCATCTTTGGTCACATCCCACAGCAACTTTCCTTTGCCTCGCAAGAAAGCGCCCATACGCGCAACCCAGTTCGGGTAGTTCTTCCCATCGAAGTGCGGAGGCCCGGAACCCCGATCTTGGTACGCCATCTTTGGATCTTAGACTGGTTAGAGTCGCATAAACCCATAACCGGCTCTGATACCAATTGAAGGACCGAAACGGCGACCAGAGGGGGGGAGTGAATGGGAGCCAATAAATATTCTTTCCAACCGATCCGGCTATTTTCCCAACTCAACTCCGAAACCTCCGAAAGCGATCTTGCCAAGATCACGTAGCCACTGTCAAGCTACTGACCCTAGGAACAAGAAATACGCAGCGGAACTTGAATCGATCGAAACGAACACAAAATGACCCGAAACAAGACTCGATCCAACACACCCAGGGGTGGCGGTTAAACCGGGTCAGGGGGGCGGTTAAACCGCCCAGGCCTAGGAAGCTCGGGAAAAAGTCAAAACAAAAGTGGATCTCCCAAACCGCTTGAGCTCTTGAGGCGAGATTTTGGTCAGATAATCTAGACCTCCAGTGGAGTGTTTTCCCAAAAGATCTCGGCCTCTAACTCACTACAACTCCCGGAATCTCAGATCTTGTGAAGAACATCATGAACTCGAGTTCATCCCGAAAATCCCAAATCCAAAGCGATTCCCGGCGTTTGGGGGCAAAGGATCACCAGCAAAAGAGGCACAAGGCACTCAGACGTGAATCCCCCAAAGAAATCCGAGAGAAAACGCCCTAGAAAGAGAAGAACGAAAATCCCCTAAAAATAGCTCCGAAAATACCCACGAAAATAGAAAAAGAAAAAGGAGCTTGTGGAATCAAATCATGGCACAAAGATGAGCAGCACAAACTCCATCACATAACCATGAATTCACTTATACAAACTAGGAAAGATTCGAAGTAGTTCTAGGTGGAGGGGATGAAGGGCAAAACTAGTTCAAAGGAAAAACTAAAGAGATAACTAGAAGAGATTGTAGCCACCAGCCCTGGGAGGGCCTATTAGTAGTCCAAGTGGTGGTGCTCCAAAGACTAAACTACCCCTAAGTGATACATACCCCTCAGGGGCAAATATGACATTTGGTTTTCAGATATTTTTTGGCTTGGACACCTTCCACCGCAAGCTAGATTCCCTCCGACGCAAGCCTTGCAGTCACGCCGCGTATCCTCCGGATCGAAGCTCCTCGACGCCGTTTTTGGGCCTGCCCAGGGGGGGCGGTTAAACCGCCCCTGCCAGCCACACTTGGCCCATCAGCCCATCTTCGCCACGTCGAGTCCTCGGTCCTTGGTTTTGAGGCCCAAACCAATTGAAACCGTCCACCGATGATTTTGTGGCCAAATCACCAAACCCCGCGTACAAGCTTCGGTTGTGAGCCGCTACCTCGCACCGGAACCACGTCCCCTTGCTCGTTCTTGCCAGCATGTGAACCGCACTTGATCCATCTGGCCACCGGGTCCCTCGAACCAAGCCTACTTGTCTCTCCGCTCCTCGGAGGCCGCCATGGCTAAGACCTTTTGCGCCTGTTCTTCACCTGCACCAATGCAACCAAGCCGCATTCTACACTTGCAATACTTGAGCCAAGGGAAACGTCAATCCACACCACATTGTCAATCACTCATCACACCAGGAAGCGACCATCCACCGGTCCTCGGACACACCGGGTCCTCACCGGTTAATGGGAGAGTCTTTCTAGTGCCTAGTACAACCCCGCATGCCAAAAAGGCACAGCCTACGGGAGTGCCTATTTATGTGAGGCCTTGATTCACACCCCACCAGCTGAACCTAGTAGTCCATCCCAAGGAGCCGTATGATTGGTGCAGAGTGCCGACCGGCGAACTAGGTAGCGCCTAGGTGCCGAGTCGGGCACGCACCAAGTCGGGAACAGGTATGCTGGAGACAGCCCCAGGCAGAGGACTGGGACTGGGCGGCACGGGTCGACTAGGATACAGGGTCGGAGACCCTGAGGGCCGAGGGCCCTGATTAATGAGCTTACAGAACCGGGTCGACATTCGCGAGGCGGATGATTAGTGGCCCCTGCTTAGCCCCCAGTATTACCTGTGGCTGGACCTAGTGAATGCTGACCAGCGATGGTCACCGGTGGGTATGAGTCTCGTAGGGCAGTACCTGCCTTGACGAAGGTAGGGACTGACCGATGCGGGGTAGATAAGTACGACCTCTGCAGAGTGTAGAATCTATCTGGATAGCCGTGACTCCGGAATGAGTCCACTTAGTCAAAGCCCCCACTGATTAGATTTCCTTTATTGCATGGGGAACCCGGACGGCAGGAGTGCCGATGACTGGGTTCTGGGGTTAATGTCGGGACTGGCAGGGAGGAAATGCCCCTCCAGGCCCAACATTTATATTCTTTTAATTTATAATTATATTATTGAATTTGTGAGATTTGCTGGGTATTCAACTCTGAATACTCACTCTTGCTTTCATTGTCATACAGGTTAAGTTTCCAGGGCGATATGGTGCTGCCACCCACCCCAGTGGCGAACGAGTGCCCGCCGCCCTCCGCTAGCTAAATCGATGTAAATATTTAACTTATACGTTATTTACTGCTTCTGACACTAATCTGTGTCGAAATCCGTACCAGCGTACTGATCCAGGGACTGATACGGGTGGTTGAGGGACGTCCTGGCCAAGGGGTCCCCACACTCACCGGCCTAGCCCAGCGCGCGCCTCCTTCCTTCACCACACGCGCGGCCCACAGCCGGGATGACGTCACGCCGATGTCACCCGTTCATCCCCCTTCTCCTTCCCCTCGCCGTCGCGCCCATGCCGCATGCCGCCGTCGCTCGATCTACTTCGGCTGGCTCGGATGGAGCCTCGTGGGAGGCACACCACGCAGTGTCGCCCCCCGTCGCTCCAACACGACGCGAGTACGGCGCCGACCGCACCCCTTGGTCTCGAGCGGAGCTCGCTGCCGCATCCACGCGTCGCCGCCGGACGCCGCCTTCCCGCCACGCGGCCAGCCACGAAGAGGGGCGGAGGAGCCCCGGAGCACCCTCTTCGGGCTATAAATGGCCCTCCGCGCTTCTCCCTGCCCTTCATCCCCTCCTCCGATCACCCCACCCCCCCCCCCCCCCACACACACACACGCGCCGGTGAGCCCAAACCCGACATCGCCGCCGCCGCACGCCGGACGTTCCTGCTCGCTTTGTCTCGGTAAGCACCCTCCGCCGTGCTGCTCTGCCTTTCCTCTCTCTCTCCCACCTTTCCGCACGACCCGACCAAGTGCCACCGGCTTCCGTGCGCCACCGTCGCACTCCGGCGAGCCGTTGGCTGCCCTCGGCTCTCTTCTTCCCCTCGCGAGCACACTGGTGTGCCCCACGCCAACCCTAGCACTCGCTCAAGCCGCAGACGAGGCCAAGAACCCTGGTATCCCCATTTTCCGCTTCAAGCCGCCCGCCACCCGAGCTCCGGCGAGCTTGAGCCGCCACCCTAAGCCATCACGCCGCTCGGGAACATGCTCAACCGCTCCGTCGCATCGCCCTCCACCCCCGATCCAAACCCTAGGCCTCCCTGTGGCCTAGGACGGTCGGCGCGCTCAGCTCTAGCAGGATGCCCTGCCTCCACCGCTGCCCAGCCCGGCTGGCACCTGACGTGGTGCCACGCGGCCGCCATGTCGCTGCTGGCCCCATGAGCCAGCGGCTCAGCCGTGCCACGCCTCCGCCATGCCATCCCCCTTTCCCTCCGGTCGGTATACGTGGACCATAGACCCAGTGGGCCTCCGGTCCATGGGTCGTGGTCCACGGGACAACAGCACACTAGCGCGGCGTGGATCTGCCCCTCAGGCCCGCCTGTCTGTCTCCCTATCTCGTTGAAAAATGCTAGGTGCACCCGGATTAATGCACACGAAACATTAGTTTACCTATTTCCTTTTATCCAAAAATTCCTAGAGAATACCAAAAAACACTAGGTAAATTCTTAAGCCTATTAGTATTGTCCAAATCATTTTTGCATATTTCTAGAGCCTAGAAATAGATAGATCCCTTTTTAGCCTGTAAGAAGTCTCCTTTAGTGTACCCTAAAATATGCCAAACCATATACTTAGTTTCCCCAGAAGCCTTCCCTAGCCCTCGGATTAGATTTATCACTCCACACCGGTATTTCCAAATACCGAATTAATTCTTGAAAAACCCCAGGAAACCCCGGTAGATTCTGAGCACATTCTCGAGACTTACACTAACCTAGAATACAAACCATCATGAACGTCCTCTTGATCCCTCTCTTTCTCAAAGTCAATACACTTGATGTGGTGATTGATCTAGTGTTTATAACTGTGTTATATAGACGTTATTCCGAGGATTCGGAAACAAGTCTTCCGGTGAACCTCACCCTTGACACGAGGCAAGTTTTAAAACCTCCTTGCTCATGCTTTTCAAATGCATAAATATGCACTTATCCTACCCCGATTTCTATAGATTGCATTCAGATTAGCCACCAAAATAACCTTTAAGTGCCGCTTAATGGATACTTACCACTACAGCCCCATAAACTCTTATTGCGAATGGCATTAAGGGGGATATAAGATGTGAGGCCTTCATGCCCTATAATGCAAGGCCTCGATTCACACCCCGCTAGCTACCCTCGGTAAACTGCCCCAAGGGGGCCATGGATGGGCAACGGGTATACTGGAGACAGACCCCGACAGAGGACTGGGTCTGGCCGGCACGGGTTTCATGGGACAGGGTCGGTAGGACCCATGGGTAGTACCTGCCATCTAGATACTTATGATGCATCCATACCCAGGTAAAGTCCTTTTATGGAAGAATATGTGACCCCTGTTTAGGCCCCGGTAGTATCTGTGGGCAGAGCCGGAAGGAGGTTGTCCAGAGATGGACGCGGGCAGGTACGAATCCCGTAGGATGATCCCGCCGTTGGCCACGGTATGATCATCTGACCGTATAGTCATAGAGTATAAGTCTCTGCAGAGTCATCCAATCTATCTGATAGCCGTGACTCTCGGTTATGAGCCCGTTTGGTAAAAGCTCCCATTGATTAGCCAGCAATAAACCATAGGGCTATCAAGTAAATACGTGACTCTAGGATCGGTACAATCGTTGCGGGATTCACCAGGGACTGGCAGGGATGGATAGTGTTCCCCTCCAGGACCCAAAAGCTCTATGCTATGAAAAACTTGCTTTCCGCTAAAACCTTGATACAATGCATGTCGTTTCCTTTTTATTGGTAAGTACTTGCTGAGTATCGTGGTACTCAGTCTTGCTTGTGGATTAATGCTGGTCCTGACCACGGGTTCCTTTCTCCGGTGATTGCTTGCTCATCTGAACTGGTGCTAGAACCGCTCTGAACTTCTCACGTCGCTCAACTTTGATGAACTGTTTCGGTGCAATTAATGTTTCTCCTCTTACCCAGGAATCGACATTAATTCACGTAAAGTGGAGTCGCCGAGAGGCGGTCCCCACAACTATCATCCAGTAAAGTTTCTAATTAATGGGTACCATGGTAGTGCTACCTCTCGCCGGTGTGCGGTTCTATGCATAGCCTTGTGGTTGTCCACCTCGTTGCAAGTTGTATTATCGAATGCACTTGCTAGATATGGCACACGGCATGGTGATTGTGCCAAAGTGGCTACTTCTCGCAACATCTTCATTGAAGGCCATTTTCTTAAATACACACCCAAAACCTAGAGCCACCTTGGCATCGACTAGGGGAATCAAATGGTTAAGCTTTTACAACGTTCCTAGGGGGGACCTTTCTCTTGCTCCATGAAACACTCTCTCTACACAGCCTTTTATACAGTCATCAGTATCATATAGTTAATTTAACTCTCATATCCAAGTTGAATGGACATATTGAAGAAATGCTAAAGTAATAACATAAATGTTCCATTATTCTTTTCCTTAGCTTTTTGGCGAGAGATTGCATCAATCGGGCAACTAATCCATAATGTTTGGTGAGATTTCCATTCCTCGTCCTTCAAAAAATGTTAAAACTATTACTTCTTATACAAGTTGTTCGTGATGCCAATGTGTGAATGAAGATAGAGAAGTCCTATTGAACTGCTCTTTGAAGCACTTCGCTATGAATCATGTAGTGATCTTTGAGATGTAGATATTATATTTGATTATGAGGACATCCCTCCATGCTTACTCTAGAGGTTCTTACTACGATTAGGACGTTCACCAGTGTCATCAAAGTGAAATAGTTCTTTCCATTACAGAGTTATAAATTTCCAATGTCATTACATCAACTATATACAACCATTTTTCAAAAATACTTACAAACTTTGTACAACCAGGACACACACAACAACAACGCTTTATATAAAGAGATGCAGACATTATGATGACAACTAATGAAAATAAAATATGAATAGCAAGTTGCCCCTTTAGATCACCATATGGTATCCGGAGGGGTACAATTTGATCAATTGGTCTCCTACTATATTTTTGTCAAGATCATGGTGATAATTGCAAACTTTGTCTTCTCCTTCTCAAGGTGCTTGGATACAAAACATGCATACTCTGTGAACAATATGTCAAGTATGTTTTCCCCAAAATGGCTTGCAATTAAAGACTCCAGAATTGCTCTAATAAATTTAGAGACATTCTTGCCACTGCAGGCACCATCATGAACGTCATCACCTTCTGTATCATCATAAGGATCCCAATTTTTCTCGAATAGTTTGACGTGATCCAATTCAAACATGTGATATTGCGTCACTATTTCCCTCAGTTCAGCAATTGATGGTCCATACAACGGTAAATTGAAGGAGTCTAGTTTTTCTCTCTCTATAAGACCCTGTATATTTTCATTAATATGTTAGTCAATTTATCCATTGTAACAAAGTTGAATGGACAAAGAACGTGTCAACCTAAATATATATTCTACTTTTATTTACCTTTGCGACAAGAGATTGCAGGGATATAGCAAGTAATTCAAAAAGTTTATTGAGATCTCCATTGTATACATCCTCATCCTTCCTCCCACAAAATGTTAAAACCATTTTCCCTCCATACACAAGTTCTTCATGACGCATCTTTAAGAAAGTAGAGAAGTCCTTATTGAACTGCTCTTGGAAGCACTTCACCACGAATGGTGATGTGGTCTTTGTGATGAAAATGTTGTCTTTGTTTAGCATGACTCTCTTTGCGTCCAGTACCTCAGGTACCTATGCAAGTTGTGTTATTCAGAAAATGGGTTGAAGGAAAAAGTGCATGAAAATTATCATGGAAAGATTGTAAGCTTGACAGTAATATGCAAATACCTGCGACCGCCAATGAAGGCTGCAAGAGGAGTGAAAGAGATGGACACTTTCACGGGGCAACAGCCTATTGTAGTATGATTTTGGCAACCCAGAAATATAGTATAGAAGTGGTGTGTTTCTCTTTTGACCTGCTGTAACTTTCTTCAAGTTGTCAAGTGAACGGAAGACTTGGTTGAAGTCATTACCTGGTAGGTCATTCAGAAAGATCTGTAGTTCCATAGGATCACAGTGAACAGCTTTATTGCAATGTTCGGCTGTGATATCTATTAAATTGGAGACAAAGAGCAATGTATTTGGTCCTGAAGAGCATCCTAAATCAGCAATGGTCATTGTTTTGACGTCAAGAGTCTCCAAGACTTTTGTGATGGCATTGTCAATCATTGGCATACTCTCAAGCAAAATCATCTCCTATGTATAAAAACAGAAGAAAATTCCAGATCTTAGAATCAGATGTATATTATTACTCCTTGAGCACAAAAAGCGATGTTTTGGCCATTGATGCAGTCTACAAATACAACTTCTAGTAGTTGGTTTGTTATTAGAACTCCATAAATCATAACAGATCGAATTATAAAATGATAATTCATATATATTGCATAATAGTACTTGATGCAGTGTTTTGATGCAGGTGAAATTAAAATATATTTAGATACAAAATGATTTAGAATGTGTCCCATACAAACATCAAGGAAAGCATAATTCATATATATTGCATAATAGTAGTTGCAGATGGGATAGAATAATCACCTGACGCCTGGAATTCTTTGTATAGCTATTTTCTCCTTCCCCATTAGTCATATGGAAATCCTGTTGTATGTTTAGCATTCTGACAAATATCCTGTATGTAGGATATGATATCCTGGCTGTTGCAATATAATAATGCACAATGAGTCTGAATACTCTTCCTCCTGAGGTACAATAATTAATGCATAGCTGCTAATTTTCATTTTCCCATCAATTTTAGACATGCGTGCGCCTCAATACACAGTAACATGTCAGATGTCTCGAGTTTACGAGATCCTGTCCATTGGCAATGGGGGCCTTCATTCTTGTAGCATGATAGCGATTCTATGGAACAGCGGGAGGAAAACCAGCACTGAACCGGTCTTTTAAGGTTTAGTAACTAAACAATGTAAAACATCCATGTTTCACTTCTTCTTAAATGAAAAGACAGATCTTTTCATTTTAGAACAAAAAAAAAAAAACACTACCAAAGGGAATCATGGCGTCACTAGTTGCACAACATATACTTGCATGCAGTAAAGTTTTGGTTCACCAGGATAGCAAGATTCTTTTTGTACTCAAGCCGTAATAATATACCTCTGATTCTAAGAAGCCGGTGTGTAGTACGTCCACGCAGGGGCCGATTCTTTTTGCAGCCACACCCCGTCGTCTGAGCAACACTACAGGCGCCAGGTATAGAGCTCGCTGTTCTGCTAAGCTACGGCCTGTTTTCTGCCTGTGTGTGTGTGATCGTGGTCGCTAACATTTATATATAGCACAGTAGTTGAGTGCTTCAGCATAACGATGGTGTTGAACTGTTGATAGATTAAGGCCCCCTTGTCTCGCGCATCATTAGGGCAGAGTAGAATAACTCGTCCAAACACGACTAACACGTGAGTGATCTGGAGGAGACAGGAGGCCTGCGATGCGCTGCTGGCCTGCTGGCACTGATACCCAGGTTGCATCGGCGGAAGAAAAGTTCAAGGAGGAAATCTAGATTAATGTGATATGCAGACAAAGGAAGATACATTTGTTTGGATTGTTAACTCCTAAATTGCGTAGGTGGCTGTATTATTCAAGGGCTGGGCTTCATTATTGACCCTGCTTTTACGCTGTCGACATCTTAACCTCTCCGAAATACTATACTATGTATGAGAATCTCACGTTCCACACCTGCGTTTATCTCCTCGTTGTCGTGATCCTGGACTCCTGAGGCCTTTGTGTCTCAGAGCACGACAGTTGTCTGGGAAAGGAAACGACCCTATAGCACTTTTTTTTTTTTTTTTTTTTGAGGAATCAGCAAGGCCGGGCCGGCAAAATTTGAGACCCTGTACGAAACTATTAAAGGGGCCTTATTACCATGCGTATGATTGTATGTTAAATTGAATTGAATAGTTTAAGAATAGAAACCCTGAGCTCCTGATGCTATCATCTTGTCGACAATCTATGGCTCCACGCGATTAAGGATTGGAGCTGGACTGCTTTAGGATCGAGGGCTCGACGCCACCCATTATTTGCCTCAGCCGAGATGCCAATCAGGAAGGAGTTGAGGTGGCAGGACCGCAGTACTCTCGTGAGAAAAAGACAAGTTCGTGCTGTGTGAGAAAGGCTTTGCCTTGTTTTGGGCCAGATATCGTTAGGCCTAATAGAAAAAATTACAGGCCCTAAGAATATTGGGGCCCTGTACGGCCGCACCGGCCGCACTCCCTAGCTCATGCCGGCCCTAGGAATCAGTAGGGGTTGCCTGTTACTGTTTAATATATTAAGTTCAATAAACGTGTAGAAAGAGCAGCTCAAAGAAGAGCATTCAGAAACAAAAAAGGAGACAAAGAAAGTTAAGGAGAAAATAACTACAAAAATTGGTCTGTCTATAATTCAATTGCTGGGAACTACTTCTGTTTTGCTCTATCCATAAGCATGGCAAATTCTTTTCTGAAGGTGGCTCTGCAAAGCTCCACTGTAGGGTTGATGTTATTGAAGATGCAGTTATTCCTCGTCGTCCAGATGCTCCAATGAGGAGAATTATGATTCCCATGGCACAAGGCTGAGCAATGTGCGACTTGATGTCTGATATGATTTCCAAAGGGTCGATGCTTGTGAGTAGTGTAATGTTCAGAAAGTTCCAGCTATCCATGGCAAAGGGCCGGGGCACCTCAAGAATAGATGATCCATTGTCTCTTGTTCAGAAAGTTCCACAGTTTGAGCTACACAGAGAACACAATGGTAGCTTTGTAGGGCCATATTTTTTCTATGAAGCCAAGCAAAGACTTTGCGCTTGTGCTGACAAGAAGTTTTCCAAACCCATTTAAAGGCCGGATGGACCTGAGCATGACCAATCAGGTGTTTATATGCTTCACTTGAAGAGAAAAAACCTGTTCCCCAAATATAAGTCCAAATGTCTGAATGTCCTCTCAAATGTAAGTTATCTAGATGATGTCGTAGATCATGTAGTTCCTGAAAGGCGTCAGTTGACAGAGGCAACTGAAAGAGCCCTGAAATTGGTGAAACTGCCTTTGCCTTGTTGATGTTTTGTCTTGTGTTTTTTCACAAAGGAGTGTAGGTGGGGACAAGCCATTTTAGCTATTTGATTATCCCATAGATCTTCCCAGAGCATACATGTTGTGCCGTCTTGTATTGTCACCACAGCTATAGCACCATTTTTTGCGAGCATTATTCTAGACCATGATACCGTCAGGGATGACACCATTTTGAAAGGGGCAGAGTTGGTCTGTAAAATATGTTGCAGGCCTCATCACGATATTCACCCCTTTTTATGAAACACGAGGGGTGTCCCCCTACTGATTATATAAATATTAGCAAGAAGCCAAAGTGTGGCTTTGGAAGACTTGCCGTCCACTTTGAACATCAGATTTTCTTTTGGCTCTTGATTAAAGAATGAATGAGCACATGGAACTTCAAAGTTACAAACGTGTTCTCTGCCCTGACAATTTGCAAGATGAGTCAGCTTTTCAATTTTATTTCTACAATGCCCCATCTCACAGCAATGTCGGAATCAAACGGCGTTTTCATGTGCAGGGTACCCTTATTGTAACTATTTTAAAATCCAACTTACTATTCTTTATTCCTAGAGGTACACTTATTGTAACTATTTTAAAAGGTACCTAGGGGTACCCTTTTATTCCACAATACTTCAAAAGGTACTTAGGCGTACCCTTATTGTAACTATTTTAAAATCCAACTTACTATTTTTTACATCTTTGGAGCAGAATAAAAATATCAATAATGAATACAAAATCATCCTTTTTCCTAAATATTTATTTTTTCAAATAAAATTTATGTCATGTATAAAGCCACGCTTTTTAAAAGAAAATAAGTAGTGGTATACACACTTGGTGCGATGCAGTTGAATTTCTCCATCTTGGCCGGCGGGCAGGGGAATCCTATTAACATCGCCTTGATCGGTTTCCTCCTGGGAGAGCGCGGTGAAGGTCATCACGAGTTTTCTCTTAGCGATTATATCTTCTGGCTTCACAAAAGTAGACTGAAGAAGGGGGCGGAAACCCTACCCTATCACACTTAGTTATCAGAAAGGGGGAGATGTGGCTACAGAAGCGAAATTCAGGAGTTTTCTAGCTACAAGATCTATTCCTTGCGCCATGGTTGAAAGGTACGGTGTGAGGAAGATTAGACTTCTATGGCGCTTTATTTATAATCAAAGGAGAAGAGAGAGATTGCCAAGAAAATGGATCGGTTGTGCTCAAATTGTATCACAAGATGAAGAAGAGCCTCGGTTTCACACACACTGCGCTTCCGCTTCAACTCTAAGACGCGTTTTAAATTCTCAATGCAATCGGGTCAAATATAAACTGCTTCGGTAAACAAATATTCTAGCTGACATATAATGCACCGGTTAGGATGAACAATCATTCTAACCGGCTGTTTTCTGCACCGCTTCTTTTACTTATCCGAGTTGGCTCTTGAATTCCACCACTTCGTTTCAGAGCTTTATTCTAAACAGCACCGTTCACACCGCTTAGAATGACTTAAACTAAGCGGGCCATTTTGGCCCGCTTCGTATGGGCCGATGAGAATAATGCTCCCTGCAGTAGTGAAAGTCCTTATCGAACTATTTTCCCTTCACAAAATGTTAACTATTTTTCCTTCGTACTATATCAATTGTTCATAATGCAGATCTGTGTAACAAAAGGAAGTCCTTGTTGAACTGCTCTTTGAATCACTCCTCTACGAATGATGTGTTGATCTTTGAGATGTAGATGTTATCTTTGTCTAGGGCGACATCCATGCTTACTCCAAAGGTTCTTACTACAATTAGGACGTTGACCAATGTCATTAAAATTAAATAGTTCTTTCCATAACACATTTATAAATTTCTAGGATCATTACATCAACCACACAACCATTTAAAAAGAACTCACGGACTCGGCACATCCAGAATACACTGATGACAATTATATTAATGAAAATAAAATATGTATAGCAACTCATCCCTTTGTATCCGGAAGAATACATTAGATTGATGACATTAATTGGTTCTTACTATATTTTTGTCAAGGACATGGTGATCATTGCCAACTTTGTTTTCTCCTTCTCAAGGTGCTTGGAGACAGAACAAGCATACTCTGAAAACAATACATCCAGAATGTCTTCCCCAAAATGGCTTGCAATCAAAGGCTCCACAACTGCTCTAATAGATTTAGAAACATTGATGCCACTGCGGGCACTATCATGAACATCATCACCTTCTGTATCATCGTAAGGATCCCAGTTTTTCTCAAACAGTTTGATGCTATCCAATTCAAACATGTGGCTTTGCACCACTATTTCCTTCACTTCGGCAATTGATGGCCCATACAACGGTAAATTGAAGGAGTCTAGTTCCATTCTCTGTATAAGACCCTATATATTGTCATAAAGTATCTTAATTAATTTAACCTTTTTAACAAAGTTGAATAAACAAAGGAAATCTTAAACTATATGTATGTTATTATGTATGTATGCATGTGTGTGTGTGTATTGGACTCTTATTTTACCTTTGCAACAAGAGATTGTAGCGATATAGCAAGTAACCCAAAAAGTTTGTTGAGATCTCCATTATATACATCCTCATCCTTCCTCCCACAAAATGTTAAAACCATTTTTCCCCCAAACACAAGTTCCACATGGCGCATCTTTAGGAAAGTAGAGAAGTCCTTATTGAACTGCTCTTTGAAGCACTTCACTATGAATGATGATGTGGCCTTTGCGATGTAGATGTTATCTTTGTTTAACATGACGTCTCTCCTTGTATCCAGTAACTCAGGTACCTATGCAAGTTGTGTTGTTTCGAATTTGGGTTGAAGAAAAAGGTGCATAAAATTGTGATTGAATGATGTACAAATGCATAAATAACTTCTTGTAAACAATTGATAATAATACGCAAATACCTGTGACCGCCAATGAAGGCTCATGGATGAGTGAAAGAGATGGACACTTTCACGGGGTAGCAGCCTATTGTAGTATGATTTTGGCAACCCAGAAATATAGTAGAAAAGTGGTGTGTTTCTCTTTTGACCTGCTGTACCTTTCTTCAAGTTGTTGAGTGAACGGAACACTTGGTTGAAGTCGTTACCTGGTAGGTCATTCAGAAAGATCTGTAGTTCCATAGGATCACACTCAACAGCTTTATTGCATTGTTCAGCTGTGGTATCTATTACATTGGAGATAAAGAGCAATGTGTTTGGTCCTGAAGAGCATCCTAGATCAGCAATGGTCATTGTTTTGACGGCAAGAGTCTCCAATACTTTTTTGATGGCATTGTCAATCATTGGCATACTCTCAAGCAAATCATTTCCTAATATAAAATAAAAACAGAAGAAAATTCTAGATCTTAGAATTAGTTTAGGTATAAGATAAGTCTACAAATACAACTTCTACTAGCTAGTAGTTTTGTTATGAAATCTGTATAAACCATGAAAAATATAATATTTTAAGCTGAAGTTTGAGAAAATATACTCATATCATTTTTAGATATGCATCAGCAACATATAAAAATACTTTAAACACCACTTATAATTTGTGACTGGAGGGAGCTAGTAGGCACAAGGCCCCTTATCACTGAAAAATATTAAAATGTCTAGCTAAGAATTATACAGATGCTACATGATCGGACCATTAGCACAAACCAAATGGACCATTTGGTCCAACTAACAATAATTGCAACGATATTGTTACATGTGCTACAAATATTGATCACAGTACGAAGTTTTGATACAGGTCAAATTAAAATATATCTTAAAAATGATTTACAATTGGTTAAATACAACTCAAGGAATGCATGCATATATGTCTCATACTAAATAGTTGTGCATCGTAGAAGATGGGATAAAATATCACCTGACGCCTCGAATTCTTTGCGTAGCTATGTTCTCCTTCCCCTTCAGCCATATGCATATCCTGTTCTATATTGTGCATTGCGACAAATATCCTGGCTGTTTCAATGAATTGCAAAATGAGTCCGAATACACTTCCTCCTGAGGTACAATAATTCATGCATAGCAGCGACTAGGTATGTCACAGTCAAATACTGACCAGCGACCACAGTTCTGCAAAAAACGATGTTTGGTCCACCCACGTTAGTACCGATTGCTAAAGATCCGGTCCTAAACGGTGGCATGGAATCATTTCAGTATCAGCTCTAGATTTGGAAGACCGCAAAATTATTTTAGTACCAGGCCAAGACACCACCCAGTACTAAAAGTCACCCAGTATCCGGTGGTATCATGGCCCAATACTAAAATGGGTCATCGATTTAGTACCAGTTTTTTCGTTGTTGGTCCGGTACTAAACGGTCATCCATGGATTATTTCAAAAGAAATGCATCTCCCACCTGGTCACAAGTGATGCATGGGCAGAATGGTAACAAACCTACATGCGAGGCTGGAGGTCGTGGGTTCAAATCCTCGTGGCCATGCACGCGCACTTACACGCAAAAAATTCGCGTGTTATGACTTGTGACGGTCCAAGCCTGCCCGAGGTTCGGGATAATAGCGGTTGTGATGACCATGTCACACCCTGAAATTCTCCAATTTCAGGATGTGAATTTTAAGAATAATTAAACAACGATTTTCTCTCAATTTTAAAAACTTTCCAACATTTATTTATTTTACAGAGAATTCAGTTAGAAATAAAATTAATTGTGTGTGTTTCTAAAAATAAATTAATTGTTCTCTGCGTGTTGCATTCATATCGAGTTGCATCTTCATGTTTCATGAGTGCAAAGTTTTGAAAAAACGCGTTTATCCGACGTTTAGGTTCCTTCGAGAATTTTCTAGACTTTTCTGGAATTTATTCTCCTCTTCCTAGAGATAAATATATTTATTAGAAAGCTCTACAATCTTTTTCACGAGCTCTAGATATTTTATTTAGACTCCTCATATCCCAAACTACCTCTAGGATTTTTCCTAGAATTTTTGGGATTTTCCGGTTATTTTCAGTACTTTAAAAACGTTTTCTAGATTTTTCTGGAATTGTTTTAGCACTGAAAATGATATTCGAAAAAAAAGAAACCCTAACGGGACAAGCCGCCCCGGCCCGACTCGCCAGGGCCCGTCCCGGCCCAGTTCAGCGCCGAGCGCGCAGCGCCGCCGCCGCCTCCTCCTCGGCGTGCGCACCACGAAAGGCGTGGGCCCCACGCCCTATAAAGCCGCCGCGCCGAGCCTCCGCACCCTCCTGCTGTCGCCGCCCTCGCGTCCGCTTCCTGCGCAGCGCCGCCGCCTGCAAACGCCGCCGTCGCCGGAGCCGAGCGCCGTCGCCGTGGTTACCACGCCTCCGGAGCCTCCCGACGAAGATGGAGGGCACCCCGAGCTTCGCCGAGTCGGGCCGCATCTCCGCCGCCTCTCGCCGTCCCTTCTCCTCCACCGAAGCGCAGCCGAGGAGCTCCGCCACCGTCCGACCCGAGCCGCCGCCGTCCTCCAAATTCCGGCTGCTTCTGTCGTCCTCCGCCGTCGGTGAAGCGTGTCCCGTGATCCCCTCGTCGTCCTCCTCCGATTCCCTCCCTCAATCGAGCCCGGCAACGCCTGTGTCGCCGGCGATTGAAGCTCCAGCGCCGCCGGCCACCATGGACCGAAGGAGGAAGAAGACCCTTGGTCTTTTATGATTTGGTCCCTGAGAAATCTTGTAACCCTTTGTCTTTTCTTGTGTCATGGCATATTTACAGAAAACCCCCCTGAACCTATTAGATCCTTTCAATCTAATCCTAGCCTTGATCTTTTGCAGATCTAACCCTGAAGAATTATCTTTTCGCAGTGACTGTTCACTGAGTCTATGGAATCTTATCAGCTAGCCCCTGAAGTCTTTGGTTAATCGCGTCAAAGTCCCTGCAGCCTTGTTTTAGGTATAACTTTCACGTTTTGAATCCGTTTCGATCCGTTTTCATTTCGTTAGACTTGTAATCACTTAAATTACGTGTTAGTGATGTTGTTCATTATAGTTATGATTTATCAATTAATTTTAAATATTAATTTGATTAATTGCTTATGGACAGTGTTTTGCAATTAAAATCTATATAGCTTTATACCACGTGTTTTCATAATAAAGTTTAATTTGATTAATGTTTATTCAATTACTTTTCTGAATAAAATTTAATTAGGCTATGTCTCGGCTTTGCAAAATTAATATTAAATTGGTTAATGTTTACTTTACGTGTCTTTTCTAAATAAAACGTGATTAGGCTTATACTTCGTTTTCTTAAATAAAGTTAATATGATTAATGTCTACATAACTGTATTTCTAAATGTAATTTGCTTAGTTGAACACGGAATATAAATTCATACGCTTAGATCATCTCATATCATCTCATATGCTTTTTTCAAATTAGAATGTTTAATTGGTATAACTTGTACATAAACAATTGCAACTAAAGTATGTTAAGTTTACTACGGCTTTTTAATTACAAATATAATTGGAGTTAATTCTAGTATAATTATGTTTTGGTAATTAAAATAAATAAAACACCTAGTTCTTGTTCTGATAATTAAAATCTTTCGATAGTTTATTTATAATCGCAGTTCCATTTTCAGCGTTTTCCTGCGTCTTTGCGTTTGTAGCAACGAGCTCCTTCGTTTAGTACGTTCTTTAAAAAGCTTTTATTTTGATTGGTGTATTGTTCTTAGTTGTCTTTGTTTGCTTGCCCTAGAATGTTTGCTTTGCTTGGATGATTGCTACGAGTAGAAGGAACGTGGTTCAAGAGCTTGAAGAACTGAAGATAATCTGAGCAGCTATTCTCTGAAATTAAGGCAAGTGTGTCCTTGTGCTATTATCCCAATAATTATACTTAATCACCATTGCATGTGCTTGTATTTAATATTGGTGGGTCCTATTAAGGAGTGCCTAATGTTTTATGCTTATTCCTTCTCAACCTGGGTTTATCTTTATGTTGGGTAGCTATACTAGTTGCTCTACTTGGGTTATGGTGGTTCTAATGAACATTAATGATAAACATGCTTTTTTTATGCTATACCTCTGGTTAATACAAGATCATATGATTTAATCAGAACATGGAGAACCACCCGAGAAAACAGTACAATCATAAGACTAATGGGCTCTGGTCTTTGCTTAATAATTAGAGACTCTAGTTTGTGGTAGCTTTACTCGCAAGAGGCAAGAGGGGGAGACTGCAGTTGGTGTATAACCCGGCCCCTATTTGGGAGGAAGTCCTTTGCTAAGGTGTGCCCATTGTAGAGGTTTATACATCACACTGATCATGAATCCTTAGCGAGCTATCCTTACTAGGGAATCTTTGTAAAGGCCTCGTACCGTCCCTATGCAGTCACACCTCGGTAGTGTGATGCGTGCCTGATCAGCACAGCATGGTTGGGTCTAAAGTTCTTTTGAACTTTTACGCGACTTATGGTGAAAGTGTACAACCTCTGCAGAGTGTAAAACTGTTATAATAGCCGTGCTCACGGTCAAGAGCGGCCTGGACCCTCACATGATAATTGAACTTGAAGATGAACTTAAATCGTGGTTCTCGTTGTGCCATGTGCTTATGGCGCTCTGTTTGTATTAATGTGGTTTGGTATATATTTATATCTTAGTAATTAGGTGCTAATAAAAGTTTGACCAACTAAAATTGCTTATCGCTTTAAACCCTCAGCCTCTCATTGAATTAGCCTTGCATTCATACTTTCCCCACACTTGCTGAGTACGACATGTGCTCACCCTTGCTATAAACAATGTTGCTCAGAAGAAGGAAGCTATTGTGGAGTTCATTGAAGACGTTGCTGAGTGCTAGGCGTACGCAACCCCCGGTCGTCTGCTTGTGGAGTTGGAGCCTCCGTTTCCAGGATTTGAGCTGTGTAATTCTCTGATTCATTTTCTTTTACTTGATACTGTCTCTATTATACACCTTTTGTTCGCCGTATGTGTGAAACTTGATCCAGCCACACATACGGTGTGCACTCGGTTTTGTTTTGCAGAACCGGGTGTGACAGACCACTACTAAATGCTCCTCCATTTAGTACCGGTCACGCGATACTGGTTGCCACAATCGGTACTAACCGTGCTATACGACCGGTTTTAATGCTAGTTTTTCTAGCAGTGCCGGTTAGGTTCAACAAAGATAATCCTAAACCATGACTACGAAGACATGCACCTAGCTGCTGTTGTTGATGTACTGCGCCAGTTCGCCACCTGTTCTCATCACGCTTTTAGACATGCATGCAACTCAATACGGTAATAGGTCCACATGTCTCGAGTTGAAATCCATCCTTTGTGATTGAATAGAATAGCTATTGCTCGCTCATTATCCACACTTGAGGCTAGATCCTCCGCATGAGAGAGAGTACATCAGTTTTTGGTAGTAATGGATTGAAGAAAATGGTGAGAATATCGAACCCTTCGGTAACCGGCCGCTAGTAGTAATTAAACAATGTAAATATTTTTTTCGAAACATTTAAACAATGTAATATCTTTGTTTCGCTTCTTCTTAAGTGAAAAGACGGTTCTTTTAAAACAAAAGAAAGACACGACTAGTTGAATACTCCGTACTTGCATGCAATCAAGTTTCGGTTCACGAGGATATATTTACCAGGTTGCCGGTGTGTAGTACGTCCAGGCAGTGACCGATGCTTTATGCAGCCACCCCGTCAGGCCTGCTTGCTCCCTCTCTCCGAGCTGTACCTCTGTGTGTGTGTGTGGTCACAAGCATTTATAGCACAATAGTTGAGTACTTCGGTCGTTCCAAGTTATAGATCGTTTTGAGTTTTCAAGGGTCATAGATTTTGTTAAGCACCTACATATAAGTTATGTCGTCTATTCGTAACAAAAATCTATAAACACCAAAAGAATCTAAAATGACCTATAAAATTTAAAACAGAGAGAGTACTTGAGTGTAATGATGGTGTCGAGAAGACGAGATAGAGACGACGCGTGACTGGTCACCAACTCGGATGCATCTTGCCGTACAAATGATATGTAGCGAAAGAGGAAGGACAAGAGAGGCTAGTACTGTGCCGGTGGTCCAAATGATGTTGCTCATCGCCCCACTTGTCTCTCGTCATTACAGGCTCGACATTTTAACCTCTGCAAAATTTGACGACTTTGTCACGTCATTACGACGCTGTTGTGCTCCTAGAGTTCTGGGACATCCAT
This sequence comes from Urochloa ruziziensis, assembly GCA_015476505.1. NCBI lineage: Eukaryota > Viridiplantae > Streptophyta > Magnoliopsida > Poales > Poaceae > Urochloa > Urochloa ruziziensis. The sequence continues at coordinate 46,628,213 of CM027120.1, forward strand.
GAGCATGACACTGGTCGGGAAGGCCACGAAAATGTCAGCAGTGACAGCATCATGAAAGCAAGGCAGGGGTTAATGACCGCCACTGATCAACAAGTTATATCCATTCCAATCCTCCTGGGCCCGCACCAAAGCTCATCATAGAGGCTTTTTATCAGTTTCATCAGTTAGCTGAGCATATTGATTATATTCATGTCAGCTGCATAGTGGTGCTGATCTGTCGACATATATATGGAGCAATGGTTGTTATAGTTCCAGTGTGAAAATAAAGGACTTGCTAGCGCCCGGATGTACGACGTCCGGAGCTAGCGTCAGACGCTTCCGATAAAACAAGTTATTTAGTATCCTCTGAAAAGAATTTGCTATGCTTATGCATCGAGCAAAACAGAAATACTTCCCAGCGATCAAAATATGGAGAGATCAACACTTGTAGATTCTTTTTCTTTCATTTTCTTTGTCTCTTTTTTTGTTTCTTAAACTTCTCTTAGAAGCAGAACTTTGTATTCTTTTGTTCTCGTTTAAATATATACTAAACAGTAGGGGTAACCCCTCCTGACCCTTCAAAAAAAAAAATTGCGTGACATCGAGAGGGGTTATAAATATAGAAAAATTGTAAGACTGTCCATAAGCTTAACAACAAAAGCTGCCCAAGTCTAAGAAACTGAGTGCCCATCACTAAAATTTGAATCAATTATGTCTTCCCCTAAATTTTGCCAAAGAAATCATCAATTATGTCTTTCCCTAAATTTTTCCAAAGAAATCATCAATTATGTCTTTGTTTGCTACACATATAGTTAATAAATCATTGGCTCATAAAACAATCCCCCCTAGGGTACCTGTTAATGCGAATAACAGTACTTCTGTTATGGCCATTTATATACATTTACAAGGCGGTGATAACTTTCTGAAACAAAATATACAACAACAACATAGCCTTTTGTCCCAAGCAAGTTGGGGTAGGCTAGAGATGAAACCCAAAAGAAACAAGGATAAGAAAGACATAAAACGGCACAAGACCAAAGATAAGGTTTGGGGTAAACAAGAGAAGAAACAAAAGATCACGGTTCAGCCACGTTAATTGCTAGTCTCCAAGCGCATCTATCTGTAGCTAATTCCTTGGAGATATTCCACTCTCTAAGATCCCTCTTGACTGACTCGTCCCAAGTCAGTTTAGGTCGACCTCTACCTCTCTTTACATTACTACCCTTTCTAGAACCCCACTACGCACTGGCGCCTCAGGAGGCCTCCGTTGGACATGTCCAAACCATCTCAACCGATGTTGCGTCAGTTTCTCCTCGATTGGTGCTACGCTGACCCTATCCCGAATATCTTCGTTCTGTACTCTATCCCTTCTTGTGTGCCCACAAGACCAGCGTAACATACGCATCTCTGCTACACTCAATTGTTGGACATGTCGCCTTTTTGTAGGCCAATATTCCGCACCGTATAGCATCGCCGGGCGAATCTCCGTCCTATAGAACTTACCTTTTAGCTTTTGTGGCACCCTCTTGTCACAGAGGACGCCAGAAGCTTGACGCCATTTTAGCCAACCGGCTGAAATTCTATGCCTAACATCTTCATCAATATCTCCATCCTTCTGGAGTATCGATCCTAAATATCGAAAAGTATCCTTCTTGGCCACCACTTGCCCATCAAGGCTAACGTCTCCATCCTCATGTCCAATCACGCTGAAGTCGCACATCATGTACTCTGTCTTCGTCCTACTAAGTCTGAAACCTTTCGACTCCAACGTGTGCCTCCATAGCTCTAACTTCCTATTAACCCCCACCCTACTCTCATCAACTAGCACCACATCACCCGCAAAGAGCATACACCAAGGGATATCACCTTGTATATCCCTTGTGACCTCATCCATCACTAAAGCGAATAAATAAGGGCTCAATGTTGACCCCTGGTGTAGTCCTATTTTAATTGGAAAGTCATTGGTGTCGCCATCACATGTCCGGACAGATGTCATCGCATCCTTGTACATATCCTTGATGAGGGTAATGTACTTAGTGGGGACTTTGTGCTTTTCCAAGGCCCACCATATGACATTTCTTGGTATTTGTCATACGCCTTCTCGAGGTCAATGAAAACTATGTGCAAGTCCTTCTTCTGCTCCCTATACCTCTCCATCAACTGTCGTATTAGAAAAATTGCCTCCATGGTCGACCTACCAGGCATAAACCCAAACTGGTTTTGAGTCACACTTGTCACTCTTCGTAGCCGAAGCTCTATAACCCTCTCCCAGAGCTTCATCGTATGACTCATCAGCTTTATCCCACGATAATTAGTACAACTTTGAACATCTCCCTTGTTCTTGAAGATCGGTACTAATATACTTCTTCTCCATTCTTCAGGCATCTTATTTGCCCGAAAAATGAGGTTAAAAAGCTTAGTTAGCCATACTATCGCTCTAGAACCCAGGAACCTCGACACCTCAATGGGTATACCATCAGGGCCCATCGCTTTACCTCCCTTCATCCTCCTCAACGCCTCCTCGACCTCCGCCTCCTGAATTCTCCGCACAAAGCGTCTACTGGTATCCTCAAATGAATCGTCCAACTCAAGGGTAGGACCCTCATTCTACCCATTAAACAACTTGTCGAAGTACTTCCACCATCTGTCCATTGATCTCCTCGTCCTTCACCAGGAGTCGATCTGTCCCATCCTTGATGCATTTGATTTGGGTGATGTCCCTTGTCTTACTCTCATGGATCCTAGCCATCCTATAAATGTCCTTCTCCCCTTCCTTCGTGCCTAGCCGCTGATAAAGGTTGTCATATGCCTGACCCTTTGCTACACTCACAGCTCGCTTTGCAGCTCTCTTCACTATTTTATAGCTCTCGATGTTGGCTGCACTCTTGTCAAGGTGTAGGCGCTTGAAACACTCCTTTTTCTCATTAATAGCCATTTTCACCTCATCATTCCACCACCAGGTGTCCTTCGCCTCCTGTTTGCCTCCCCTACTCACGCCAAACACTTCTGAAGCCACCTTCCGAACACATGTTGCCATCTTTAGCCACATGTCGTTTGCATCTTCTCCTTCTTCCCAAGGCCCCTCGCCTAGCATCCTCTCCTTAAACATGTGCACCGCTTCCCTCTAAGCTTCCACCACTTCGTTCTTGCAGTCTTGGCACGGTTGTCCCGGTGGACACGTACCCGAAATCGAAAGTCCGTCACCACAAGCTTGTGTTGAGGGACAACACACTCCCCAGGTATCACCTTACAATCTAAGCAATCACGTCTATCCTCTCTCCTTGCAAGGATAAAGTCGATCTGGCTCGAGTGTTGTCCACTATGAAAGGTCACTAGATGTGATTCCCTCTTTCTAAAGAGGGTATTCGCTAGCAACAAGTCGTATGCTGACGCAAAATTTAAAACCTCCCCCCCCTCTTGATTCCTACTGCCATAACCGAACCCCCCGTGCACTCGCTCGAACCCTACATTAGTTGCACCCACATGGCCGTTGAGGTCTCCTCCAATGAAGAGTTTCTCGCTGATAGGCACGGTACTAACCATGCTATCCAGATCTTCCCAAAACTGCCTCTTGGTGCTCTCACTAAGACCTACCTGGGGTGCATAGGCACTGATCACATTCAGAGTAGAATTTCCGACTACCAACCGAACTAGGATAATCTGGTCGCCTTGCCTCCTAACCTCTACAACTCCATCCTTAAGGCTCCTATCGATCAAGATGCCTACACCGTTCGTACCCGAAGTTGTCCCCGTGTACCAAAGCTTGAAACCAGTACCCTCCACCTCCTTCGCCTTCTGGCCCTTCCATTTAGTCTCTTGAACGCACAAAATATTTACACGCCTCCTAATTGCTACATCGACTATCTCTCGTAACTTACCCGTTAAGGACCCTACGTTCCAGCTACCTAGACAAATCCTAGTTGGCTCGGCTAGCTTCCTTACCCTTCGCACCCGTCGAGGGAAGTGCGAAGACCCTTGCTCATTTTTCACTACACCCGGGCGCCGATGTAGCGCGCCACTAAGGAAATGACGACCCGATCCTTGCTCACTTGACACCGTGCCCAGATCACGACACGGCGCGTCACCAAGGGGGTGCCGACCCGGCCCTTGCCCACTTATCACTACACCCGGGTTCCGATGTAGCGCGTCGCTAAGAGGGTTACGCCCCAACGAGTTTCTTATGGGTTTCATATCCATCAGAGCGACTGTTGTAGGTGCTGGTTCACCAAACCTAACACACCCCCTCCTCCATTATCCGGGCTTGGGACCGGCTATGTTGAGACGACTCAAGAAAGTCTTCCAGTCAACATAGGCGGAGTTTTTCTGAAACAAAATATAAGGAAAGAAAAAAAAATTCCACCCATGCGGCGACCGCACGATCATGCATGTCAACACATAATCGACCGGCTATGCTTTTTTCATGCAATACACAACAAGTGCGTCCACACGGATTTACACCAGCCACATCCGGCATCACACTTCCTCTCCTAAGTCCTTACCACTACACCACGCATGCAGTTGTCATTACAGAAGTGATGCTTTCCTTTTATATTACCTCTTCTGGGTTATATATTTAATATATTGACATAAAAATGACCTTAAATGAAAAATATTTCCTTTGTCGACCTCATCGACAAAGCCGGCCCTCGTATTTGCACGTACAGGTCAGTATGCAGGCATAGGGCGCATGGCGCATGTGGGACCGGATGAGACACACGATATGGCATATTGCGCCGGCACCGGACGTACGGGCGTGCACCAAGAGTGGGTTGTCCTTGACATTTTCCTGTGTGGGTGAGTTGGAGTTGGACAGCTAGCCCATTTGATTTGGCCCTGTAGTGACCCATAAGTGCGGTGTGCATGTATTTAGTACCACATTGGTAGTTATGCAGGGATGCAGCCAACTTATAAGACTTTGTCTTCCAGCTATAGCACCTTCGAGTTAACCCTTTTACACGAACCGAGCACAAAAGTGTAATCAGGATGTTATGTTTATGTGTGCGCCCATCACTCGGAATGGCTATGCGGTGCGGCTTTGGAGGACGAGGTGCTGTATTAGTGTAGTACAACTTTGATTTTGATTTTATTTCCATTTATGGCCATTTGTTAGGTCGGAGAAATTATATTAAATACTTAAGTATCTAAAACAATCTCAAACGAACAATTTTTGAACTACAAACGTTTTGATTTTATTGAGCTCTCTAATTTTGATATAAAGTTATCCTCATCTGGCTTCATATGGAAAAATTATAATTTTCAAGTAAACAATATAATTTTTACCGACAACTCTTATTACGAACTGACGGCAAAGACCCACTATTACTGCCAACTGGATTCATATTGAAAAATTATAATTTTCAAATAAATGATATATTTTTTACCGACAACTCCTATTACGAACTGACGGCAAGGGCTCACTGTCACTGCCAACTTTTGAAAAAAAAACGTTTAGATCTAATTGAGCTCTCTATTTTGATATAAAGTTATATGGAGATCCCTCTCTTGTTAGTGTCAAGTGGAGACCCCTCTTGTTACGTTTTAGTTACAACATGAGAAAGTAAGAATGCAGGGAGGAGAAAGTACACAGTTGCACGGGCGGGAGGTGGGCAGTGGTGGCGGGTTGCCGGACGGCGATGGCGCCACCGGCCGAGGCAGCAGACAACGCCTATTATGAACTGACGGCAAAGTCCCACTATCACTGCCAACTTTTGAACAAAAAATGTTTAGATCTAATTGAGCTCTCTATTTTGATATAAAGTCATACGGAGATCCCTCTCTTGTTAGTGTTAAGTGGAGACCCCCTCTTGATACGTTTTAGTTACAACATGAGAAAGTAAGAATGCAGGGAGGAGAAAGTACACAATTGCACGGGCGGGAGGTGGGCGGTGGTGGCGGGTTGCCGGACAGCGATGGCGCCATCGGCCGGGGCAACAGAGGATAACCGGTGGGCGGTGGTGAAAGTTGGGGTACTCAGTCGAAGTTGAGATGATGAAAAGGATCGAGCACTCATCGGATATGACGAGATTTTGTCATTCGCTGTAGATAGAGATGATGACGAGGCCGCCGGTGAGGGGAGGGATAGAGGAGGACAATGGGCGTGAGTTCTACTCATTCGCATCAGCGGCGGTGGCGCAGGCGCTGTCGGTGCAGCCAGGACGTGATTGTGACGGCAGCGCGGACTCCACTGATTGTGGGTCGTGATGCGAGCGACGAAGCCAGTCGAGGCATGATACGCGACGGGAGGAAGAAGATGGCTGTAAGTGGGGTCCACACGGCATATATTTGTCAGGGGGTCTCTTTTTACCACTAAAGGGAGACCGGTCTCCATTTAGTTGCCTCCCTCTTGAAATATGTATTATCGACTTGAAAGTTTAAAATATTGGAGACGTCTTGTATTTGTCTTTACATGCAAATAACCATAAGTTTCGTCCACCATCGTCCCTCTTAGAACATTAGCACAATCTACATACTATCATTATTCCTTTTTTAATTGTTTCGTATATTTAGTATGTGATTTATGTAGTTGATGCTAAGATTGTTTCAAAAATCTAATTGTATAGAATTGGAGCTTGTGGAGTCCATTAGATCGCTCATTCCATTGTAGGAAATCCTAAAAGTTGGTATATTTGTAATTTCAAATTGGATCAGGATCCTTTCTCTAAAATGGTAGGGATGTATTGTTGTCTTGTGATTTAATATAAGTCACTCCTTTCGCAAAAAAAAGATCGACCCTTCCATTGTAGGAGATGCTGGAATCAACAAGTCTGCAGATTTGTCACAATCGAATAGATATTGAGGGAACACTAGTGGAGAGAACACCTGGTGCTAACGTTACAATATTTTTTCCGCTGGTGGTGAATACGATGGAGGAGCTGGCTATGAGACTTTTTGTACATGTTCAAACATCTTTTCACAACGAAAGCACAAATTATGGCAGCTTCTGCATCATACTGGGGACACATGGCAGGAGGTGAATGGTGACGCAAAACTATCCAAGCACGACCCGAGGGTCATAATAAATAATCTCGAAACTACATACTCAAATGTAAATGTGACAATATTTAGCAATAGAAACAAATATATAAAATATGTAAATACTATATAAAAATCCGGACCACGCGTATAAATGTACAACTCTAATCTTATCGTTCCACGGAGTATGGGTCCAAATGTCCTACGCATCCACGATTCCACGGCGCACTCGAGTCGATCTATAGTTACCGCACGCTCGGTCGGTCTCCCGTCCCGTATGACCCGGTCCATCGCATTGCAGACCTGCAATCGTTCATCCCACCTGCCGCCGACAACAACGATCCGATCCGGCGCGTGATGCCGATCCCCGCCGCCGCCGGCGCCGATAGCGGCGGTGGGAGCACGTCGACGATCACCGTCGAGACGACGACGGGGTGGCACGAGCTGAAGGTCCCGGGGTACAGTAAGACGAAGGGAGGCGTCGGCAAGGGCATCAACTCGGCCAGGTTCACCGTCGGAGGGCACAGCTGGTACATCAGGTACTACCCGGACGGCAACAACGAGAAGAGTGCCGACTGGGTCTCCGTCTACCTCTACCTCGACGAGCCTGCCACCGCTGGCGACGGTGACAGCGACGTCAAGGCGAGGTACAAGTTCAGCCTGATCGACGATGGCGGCGATGGGGACGGCGAGGGCCTCTCAGGTTACACCAGGACCAGCAATTACGCCTTTTGGAGCGCTGGTAGTAAGAGGGGGTACTACCAGTTCATCAAGGGGGCGGACTTGGAGTCTGTTCTAAAAGGCCATGGTTTCCGGATCAGATGTGATGTTACTATCATGAAGGAGACCTGCGTGGATCCTACTGCTGTTAAGTCTCTGATTATGCCGCCGTCGGATTTGCACCAGGATTTCGGCATGCTTTTGGACAGGGAGGTGGGAGTGGACGTGACGTTCGATGTCGGTGGCGAGACGTTCAAGGCACATAGGTATGTGCTCGCTGTGCGGTCACCTGTTCTCATGGCAGAGCTCTATGGGGGGATGAAAGAGAACGGCCTGTCCAGTTTCCGGATTAAGGATGTGGAACCGAGAGTGTTTGAGGCCTTGCTCCACTTCATCTACACCGACTCGTTGCCAGAGATAGACGAGCACATTGGGGTATGGAGGGCACAGCATCTCCTGGCGGCAGCGGACAAATATGGCTTGCTGAGGTTGAAGGTTATGTGCGAGGACATGCTGCTCAAACGCATCGACACAAGCGTGTTGGCAACTACGCTGACATTGGCTGAGCAGCATCGTTGTGAAGGCCTCAAGGAGAGGTGCTTCAGGTTCATGAGATCTCCAGGCAATACGAAGGCGGTCATGGCGAGCGAGGGGTTTCAACATCTGAGGATCAGTTGCCCCTGTCTTATCGAGGAGATGCTTGCTAAGCTTGCTCCCTGACCTCTTCAACTTGAAGGGAATCAACATGTAAGAGGGCCTCTGTGATTCTTGATATATTCATATGAACTAGTATCTAGTTATAATACAGTCCGTGAAGCTAATTGACCAATGCTAAGTTTTCTAGTTTCATGATAGTTTTGTTTTCAAAACACAGGTTTTAAATGCAATGCAAGTACTGGTTGAATACGAATTATCCATGGTTTTGTATGATTTTCATGACATGTTTTCTAGTATACTCCAGTTTTCAAATATTGAGCTTGGCCATCAAGAGTCAAGACTTCTTTGACTTGATTTTTCCTACTACAGTTTTTGCAGCAACAAAGTTACAACCATAAGCAAATGCTTTCAAATTGTTGAAGAGAAAAATGCAGAGAGAAATAACAAGTGTGAATATTCAATCGCAACAGTATTCCTTTTAGTTTATTTGGGCGCTAATATATTTCCTTTATAAAAGTTACCAGGACAATTTGTTTGGGACAGTTCGTGAAGTTATATATTTGATCAATATAATGCTACAGAAACTCAGATATTTGAACTGGAACGTTTTTTTTATTTTAATGCTATTTTGTTACCAGAACAGATGTTATACATACTTTATCGAATATAGAAGCAATCAGTTGTTTTGAATTTTGATTTTCCTGTTATGTTACATCAGTACAAGGAAAATGCATACTCTTTCAATTTTTAAAGAAATAGGGCTTTGTTTGAATGGCCACAGTCTTAAAGGCGATACTTTGACTCTAAGTTTATTGTATTACAATGTTTGCAGCAACAATATCACAACCATAAGCAAATACTTTCAAATTGTTGAAGAGCAAATGTAGAGACAAATGACAATACTGAATAACGATTCAGTGAACTGATCAGAAAAGTAGTGGAACCTTTGACCACAACAATGTAAAAACGAAGGAATGCCAATATACATAGATATAACGGAAGTTTCCATGTAGTTCCAAAGATAAGTACTCCCTCCGTTCCAAATTATATGCTATTTGGGTTTTTTTTTAACCAGCGGTCAAACTTGGGGTAAAAAAACTCAAACGAATTATAATTTGGAACGGAGGGAGTCTCAAACAAGAAACTGGATAACTTTTTGCAGCTGCCAAATTAGTACTCCCAGTCCAGGACGCTGTGTGGATAGTGGCACCGTGGCAGTATATGAACCCCAACCAGCAACGAGAGGTGGACAAATCAGACACAAGCCAGTTATATCCCCATGGGAAAAAAGTGGACTTAGCCATTTTTACGCCATGAGACACACCTGTTTCAATTCAGGCTTGTCAAATATTATCGAGGAGCATCCCAAGTGGATCGAGAACTAGTCCCATCCTCCTTGTACCAAGAAATACCCCATATAGACCGACGATCTAGAAGCTCAAGGTCGTTGATCCAATTGTGCAGCATGTTAAACGGGCACCTAGGTTCATGAGGATAGAGCTTGAAGCTGAAAAGGTATGTCATCGAGACCAAAAAGCTCATTGAAGCTGGTTTCATACACCCAGAGGTAGGAACTGTAGAGAACCTGAAAACAGAATATGTGCGCAAATGTAAGTAATCAAGGGCAATTGTTGATGTTAACATTTTCTATTTTTATTTACAGCTGTGTGATCCTTGGACATTGACGGATTGCACAACAACATTATTAAAAAAAAACGGATTGATCCACCACGTTTCTGCTATGCCAGAATGTCATGTAACGACTTCTTACTCCCCAACGAGTATGACCGTCCTAGAGTCATTACTTTTTTTTTAGAATTCCTAGAGTCATTCCTTAAAAATTATTGGACATAATAGTGCCCGGACATCCAATGATAAATTTATCATCGGATGCTCCATCGCAATATTGAAAATTCAATACTGCAATATTAGAAATCACCTGTATTAAAAACATGTATAAAAATGACTATGTCATCGATTCTGGGATGAAAAAATTTCCTATGGCAACATGAACATCAAGTTTGATGCAACATCCACCGTGAAATATGCAGAAACAATAGTCACACCTTCGACGCATAGCTTTTGTAAGATATGTGGACTATCCAATTTTTCTCCCTCGCTAGACGCCTGAGTTATAGCATTAACGAAAAAGTATATCGAATAAAAGACTCACCTCATAGTAGTATAACAGAACAATGGCAAGGTACATTACATATGAATAATTCATGTCCGAACAGATTATTATATAGCTTACTTAGAGCATGACTAATAATACAGCCAGCAAGCAACTGTATAATTCATTAATACTTGGCCGAATGTGGCATCTCTTGCAGCCCACTTATGTAAGTCGATCACCTTATAACAATTGCTCTTAGGCTTTTCCTAATGAGTTGTATCATACACATTAATTAATCGTCACATAGAATTTTTTGGTGATGTGGCATAGTATCATTTAAATATGAGAGAGATAAAAGTTGTAACTTGAGAAAGATATAGTTTTGACACAGTTTCTTTGGATCTAAGCACAAAATCTAATGTGACTAGTCCACTATCATAGACACAGTTTGATTATAATTAATTATCTTGGATATTGAAGTATGGTACTATGCATTGTTGAGAATATTTAATTTTCATCCTAATAGTATCACATTTTCTATCCTATGTGGCATCATTGGATATTGGAGTGTGGTAATACTACTGATTGAGCTTACCCTTATGTTTGAAAGCTATTTTCTCTCAACGCTGCTTAACAGTCTTTGAAGCACCTTTATGGCCATCTTCCCTTAGAAAACGCAGAGGTAAACGTCAAGGACTTGCCTAACTGGTAGGTATACGCACAGAACACGATTCATCACAATACTGATCTTATCAACCCTAAAAGCAACTTCAGCCCAGCCTCTATATATGAGCCCCTATTTTACTTTCTAGGGTGGCCTCTAAAATTTAGGGGCTTCAAATTTTCTCTCCGCTCTAGCCGGCCTCCCCAAATGATGGCCCCTAAATAAATCTAAACAGTGGGCCTCACATGTCAGCGACAACAGCCGTCCTCCCCTCTCTCTCCCCCTCCCGCACCCGTCGGTCGCCGCGCCTTTCCCCCGCGCCGCCGACCGCGCCCGCCTCGACGACCGCTGCGCCTCTCCCCCATGCCGCCGTGCGTGCCGCCACGCGCGTCTGCCTCCCCGGCCGCGCGCGCTCGCCTCCCCTGCCGCCGCGGATCAGACCATAGGCAGGCAAGTTCCTCCAGCGAGGAGGCCGTGAGTGTGATGGGCCAATGCAGTGGCGGAGTACAGAGTGACAAGGCAAGAGGCGGAATAGGGAGATGAGGAAAGCGGGCCGTCGGCGAGTAACGTCGGCGACGCGCCGAGGACGCGGTGTAGGAGCGGGAGCATGGAGGATGGGGAGGAAGAGGAGATGGAGGATAGAGCGGAGGTAAGCGAGGCAGCGTTGGGGCGGAATGGGAGGTGGGAGAGGAGGGGTAGCGAGAACGGCAGCGGGTAGCGGGAGAGGAGGAGGTTGTAGGCGGCGTGGAAGGACGAGGCCGTCTTGACGAGCTCAGCGTGGAGGACGGCTGGGTCGCCGCCTGCTTGGACCATCATATCGTGGAGGCCGCATCTCTGAGAGACGCGGCGGCGGCGAGCATTGGTGGCGTGTGCGGCGGCGGCGGCATGCTTGGTTGTGGGCGGCGACCGGCGTGCCTGCGGCGGTTCGGGGGATTGGCCGTTTCGTGGTGGCGGCAAGCCAGGAAAGGTGAATTGGAGCCGGCGAAGGAGAAGCCAGGAGACGGAGACGGACAGAGGAGATGAGGAAGAGAAAAAAAGAGGTGAGGCCCACGTGTAGGATGGAAATAGAGGGCCTCCAGATCTAAGGGCCGTGGACCAACATTTGGAGGCCTCCACTAAACGGAGGCTTGTTTAGAGGCCCGACTCAAGTTGTTTTTTCACTTTAAATACTAAAATAGATATCGAGTCCCATTTGAGAGCTGGGCTGGAGTTGCTCTAAGCCGTATATATAGTAAATACTAAAATAGATATCGAGTCCCATTTGAGAGCTGGGCTGGAGTTGCTCTAAGCCGTATATATAGGTAAGGTAAAACGTCCCAGGTCCCAGTACCCTACGGATCTAATCGATCACCCTGTGCCATGCACGCCCCATCCTAGGTAAATTAATTTCACCGGCCGGCCGCCAACAACCAAGACTATTCTGCCGTGATGTCGAGCTCTCCGACGTCTGCCGCCGGCGGTGGCACGACAACCATCACCGCCATCGAGACGGTGACCGGGTGGCACGTCCTTAAGGTCGAGGGGTACTCCAAAACCGAGTGTTTGGTGTCCGTGGATACATCAAATCCGGCACATTCAGCGTTGATGGGCATTACTGGGATATCAGATATCATTCCGATGGCCACACCAAGAAGGTGGCTGACTGGATATCCGTCTTCCTCTATCTCAATAATCGTCTCGCCGGTGATCAAGATGGCGCCATCAATGTGAGATCAAGCATGTGGCTACAGTAAATTCATCAGGGTTGACCTGGAGTCATCGTATCCCGATGACGACAGCTTCCAGATCAGATGCGATGTCACTGTTATTAAGGATGATCGTAAAGAGACCAACACTGTAGAATTGATCACGGTGCCGCCACCAGATCTGCACCGACATCTCGGCGATCTACACTGACTCGCTGCCAGAGATAGACGAGGATGACAGGGTAGCGATGGTACAATATCTCCTGGTGGCAGTAGACAAATAAGGAATGAAGAGGCTAAAGTCAATATGTGAGACCTTGCTGCTCAACCACATGAACACAAGCACCGTGGCGACTACACTAGCGTTGGCTGAGCAGCATGGTTGCCATGGGCTCAAAGAAGGATGCTTCATGTTCCTGAGATCTCCTGGCACTATGAAGGCAGTTGTGAAGACTGATTCTTTTCAAAATCTAAAGAGCAGCTGCCCTTCTATTATCGACGAACTTCTTGTCAACGTAGCTCCCTGACCTCTTCAACTTGGATAGCACAAAAGCCAAGGGGCAAAGGTCGTACTTCCTCCGTTCCAAATTATAGGTCGTTTTGGCTTTTCTAGGTTCATAGATTTGGGTATGAATCTAGAAATAGCGTTTATCTAGATGCATAACAATGATGATAAACCTAAAAAAGTCAAAGCGACCTATAATTTAGAATGGAGGTAGTAGTTTTCTTTTTATTCGTATATACTATTTTACACAGTTTGTGAAGTTCATTGGCAAGCCCTATGTTACACTGAACTGCAAAGCTCTATTATTATTGTTTTAGATTATCATGTTATTTATTCTTTATTGTTTATTTTTGCACAAAAAGATACTCGTCCAATAACCTGACTTCGTGAGTGCAATCTGTTTTAGGCTTTAGCAAAAGGCTTAGTTGAATTCATTATAGATAGCCAAGTAGATTTAATTTTACTATTGAAGCATGTAGCTATTGAACCAGAATGTCGCCATGGTAACTTCAAGATGCACGTTCTTTTTTTGCCTGAGCCCATGACGTGTCGAATGCTGGTGTTTGCCATGTGTGCAAATCTATGGCTTGCAAACCAAATCCTCTATGCTCAAAACAATAGCTGTAGTAGTGCTCGTACAAGCCTCGCAAAAGCATTCCAACCCCCGAATCATTCAAGATTCCAGGCCGCGGCCCAGGGATCCTCACAGCTGACCAGCAAACCAGTGCACTCCGACTGCATCCTCGGCGCCATTGCTGCTCGCGAGAGCTCTAGCCCGTATCGCTTCCTTGCCCGGCTGCGTCTTCTGCCGCCACCGCAGCCATCATCGCCTCCGAGATGATCGTCGGGTAGTATCTTTTCAAGATTGACGGCTTCTCCAATCCAGAACCAAGGATTTCCGTGACAGCGAGAGCATTGCTGGCACATCAAGTGTGTTCCGTGTCGTCGCGCATTGCTGGCACATCAAGTGTTATCCTTGCGGCGATGATGAGGAGAGTGACGGTTGTGCTATCAAATGCAACAGAAAATCAGCAAAAATAAATGCAACAAATAACAAAACAAATATAGTAAAGAGAGTAAATCTTCCCTTAGAAAACGCAGAGGTAAACGTCAAGGACTTGCCTAGCTGGTAGGTGTATGCCCAGAACACGATTCATAACATGATCAATATAATCCAAGTACAGCCGTATATAGGTAAAACGTCCCATGTCCCAGCACCCCACGGTGCCATGCACGCCCCGCATCCTACATTAATTTCACCGGAACAACACCAAGGCTAGTCTGCCATGATGTCGAGCTCTCCTACGTCTACCGCCGGCGGTAGCACGACGACCATCGCCGACGTCGAGACGGTGACTGGGTGGCACGTCCTTAGGGTCGACGGTTACTCCAAAACCAAGGGAGTAGGTTCCGGGGCATGGTTCAACTCGGGTATTTTCGACGTCGATGGGCATCACTGGTATCTCCGATATTATCCCTGTGGTGACACCGAGGAAGTGGCTGACTGGATATCCGTCTTCTTCTCTCTCTATCGTCTCGACGGTGACGAAGGTGGGCTCCTGCAAGCGGCGGTGGCATAAATCCATCTTCAATGCTTGCGTGCAGGCGTGTAATGGAATTATGTCCCCCCTCATCATCTACACCTTGGGCATGATGCAGTCCTCTCCAATCAAGAATTCGTCGTTTCCCATCTGGGCTGCTTTTCTCATCTGGGCTTCAGCAGGCACCACAGCTGTCCAGCAATATGATTTCTGTGGCAAGTTTGACAACAAGTACTGGCAGGTCTATGGCGAGTATCTTCGGGATTTCTTTTATGTAATCATGTTCATTCTGCTAATGGATCCAAATACTTATACCTGGAAGACAACATTTGACCTAACGCAGCTTGTGAAGAATCCTCCCAGAATAAGTTCAGATTGTGTCAGCATTCTGGCTTATGCTGTTTTCCTTACAAAGGGGACTGAATCCGTTGTTTTAGCAATTTTGGGATACAAAGTGGGAAATCCTATCCGCCAAATCATGAAGATCAAACGTCGCACTCGCACACAAGAACTTGCAGCGTGGAGGACGGAGGAAATTGGAAATGATGGCGCGTGTGATTCTAACCCTCAGAGCATGAAGGGATTAAAGTATGCAGTCTGTTATCGTCGTCTGCGTAGAGGTGGATCGTGGGTTACCATTGACCAGATATGGGATTGTTGTGACAACCTAGTTTATGGCAAAGAGTTGAAAGACCTGTGCCTATCCTGTGCCTTATCTAGGCAACTCGTGCTACAGAGCTATTTTGGAGATGTCCTTCACAAAACTGGCATTCTTAGTGACCATGATTTTGTATTCAAAAATTGTTGCCATCGGAAGGGGATTTCAAAAGAGCATTCAGAATTATTGAGGTAGAGTTGGTTTTTTCCTACGATTTCTTCTTCACAAAGTACTACTATACCTTCGTATTGCTGAATTGGCCAGTGCCATTTATTCAATGTTTGGTTGTGTGCAAGACCATTCTAGTTTTAATTGTTGGAGTGTTTGCCATCAAAAACCAACTTGTTCTGGAGACACCAAATCCCATCATAGAAGTACGCATTTCAGAAGCTGATTACAACATCACTCTACTAGTTCTCAGTATAACCCTCATGATGGATCTAGTGCAGGCAGTGTTTTATCTAGCTTCGAATTGGGCCCAGGTATCACTAGCATGCATGCATGCCAAGAGACATTGGTATGAACCCAATGCATTTATTTTTGGAAAAGTCATTGGTTTTCTTCGATGGTTTATGATTTCTGGGGCATTGAAAAATAAGATTGCGCAGCACTCATTTATTTTTTATGGCAAGAAACATTGGTATGAACCAAAACAGCAGCCAGACCCTGTACAGGTTTCTGATGCAGTGAAGAAAGCTATTGCTCGATCGCTCATATCAACTTATGGCAACAACCTCAAAACCATTGGAGAAATATCACTATGGCAGAACCAAATGTTTGATGAGTATTCTTGGGCACTCAAGAATCTCTCTCCGCTGGAAGTCATGTTAATTTGGCACATCGCAACTGATGTGTGATTGCTAGAGTTCGCAATAGAGACAGACTCAGTGCGGTGTCTACGCGACAGGAGATCATCATATGGTTTTGGGCAGTTAGGCAGGACGATCGCAACAACATGAGCTTCTAAGAAGATGTGCTGTTGTGGAAAGTTGCGATGCTGCTCAAGTTTCAAAAGAGCTTAGTCCTTGTAGCTTTCTTAGTCGATTTCTTTCATGTTTTTCATGTTCCTCAGTTGAGGTTTGGAGTCTAAAGACTCATGTATCTTGTATGGTCGTAGACATTCATTTATGAATGTTCAAGACCGGAACTTTTCCTTAATCTAAAAAAGGAGCACACTTGTTTGGATATGTGCCACAACTGCTTCGCCCAGATCCCAGAAGAAACAATATTGCTCCAGATGGTCACTGTGGCGTTGCAGTTCACTTGTCCAGATATTGTGCTTACTTGATTCAATCTGTCCCAGAACTGCTTCCATACCACCAGGCGGACATAGAAGAGTTGGTACTTGAGGTGATGGAAGAACGTGAGGAGCTTTATGGATCCTACTGCAGTGTTGCTTTGATTTACAGTAGGATGATACAAGAGGAAGAAGCTGATGACCCTAGGAAGATGATCCAAAAAGGCGTGAAGCTCGGTAAGCAGCTGGTGAGGACGCAGGATGGGGATCGACATTGGGAGGTGCTGAAAGATTTCTGGGCGGAAACGATCATCCATGCCGCGGCCTCACACTATACCACCAAGCAGCACATGCAGCACCTTGAAAACGGCGGGGAGTTCCTCACCCATGGCCGTGTTTAGATGCCCTCCGAAAAAAATTTCGGAGGCATTAAATGCAAAGAATCTGTATGCATGAAGCACTAAATGAAGTTTATTTGTAAAACATTTTCACAGATGGGTGCAACTTTGCGCGACGAACCTAATGAGCATAATTAATCTATGATTTGGTACAGTAACTCTACAGTAACCATCTTCTAATTGTGTGGTCAAAGACCTCATTAGATTCGTCTCGAGAATTTACCTAGGGTTGTGGAGATAATTTTGTAAACTGCCTTTAATTAATACCCCTAATTATTGGTCAAAGGTGAATTTATTACCCTCAAAAAATTTTCAATACCTATCTAAACACGGCCCATATCTGGGCTCTGCTGTCTCATGCAGGCATTCTGAACCTTAACAGGGGCAAGGATCAGGAGGGCTCTGGCATCTCAGCTGCTACATGCTAGATTGATCAAGTCAAGTCAACGGCGGAACAGTCTGCGCTGGTTCCCTTTTATTTTGCCACAAGTTTGCTATTAGTAGTTTGCGATTTCCAATCCATCAATATTTTTCCAAAATGGCCGTGCTCCGCTCCTGTGTTGTGTTGGGCTTTCTTATTTTTGTTGTATGAATGATGATGGTGTACGTTTTCCGTAATGCATGGTAGTGCTCGTGTGTTGGCCTTCCTTATGTTCATTGTATGAATGATGGTGTATTTTTCCAAAATGGTAGTGCTCTGTAACCAACATCGCCCCATTACCCATATATTTGTAATTTTGATGATTAAATGACAACATAGTCATTGAGACTAATGATTTATCAAGTGTGTGATTTGTAGGCTTTCATAGATCCTAAGTATGCAACACAGAAAATACCGAAGCTAGGACAAAGAGAGGAATAATGAATTAGATTTGGCCATTAATATTTATATTTAGTGAGTTTGCGTGTTTGTGAGCATTGTCCTCAAATTCTCAACTATTGTACTGGGGTAATTACCTTCTTCTTTTTGGGAAAAAAATGTTAGGAATAATTAGCTTTCGTCTTCCGAAGGAATTTACTCTTGTGCCTTACAGCTAAAAAAGATTATAATCTTTGTCCTAGAATGCAAAAAAAATGCAATAAAAAAGAGCAGCAAAGCCCGACGTATTTTCGGCCCGAGCGTGCCCAACAGCTACGCAGAAAAATGGCGCCTAAAGCTATATATGTCGTGCACGGTGACGCGCGCTCGGAGGTGTTTGACACGTAGCACGCCAAGCACGGTCTAGTGCGCGCCATGGGCTTTTTTTTAGATAAGGGAATATATATTAATATCCCAGCCGCTGCATCAATCAATGCATATAGCTGTTCATTATTACAAGCTTATACCGCTGATAAGCCAAGGAATTAAGAAGATAAAATGCTGGAGGTTCCAACTATAAACAAAACACGCAGTCTTCATCATAAGAAAGGATTAAAAGGCAATTCTATTTCTGAAACTCCAACCATGAGCAGCAAAGATCTCCATGGCCGTGGACTCAATCATCCTACAACCCGTACTCATTGTAGGGCGATCCTCCACCTTCTGTAGCAAAGACCAAAATCGGGTCCAGTGTGTTCCTCTGAAGAGTACCTGCAAGTAAGATGGTGCTGATCCCTTGTCAAAAATCATATTGTTTCTAGACATCCAAATTGCCCAACACATGGCACTAGCACCTGATAAAATCTGATTTCTAAGTTTTCTATTTATTCCACTCAACCAGCCATTGAATACATGATCCACACTAGTTGGAGGCGATAAATTAAAGCAAACTTGAACAATTCTCCAGATAAACTTTGCCAGGTGGCAATCAAAAAATAAATGTTGTATAGACTCGTTATGAGAGCAAAAGGAGCAAGACATATCGCCGTGCCATTGTTTACGAGCTAGATTATCTTTGGTTAAGACTACCCCTTTAATTAGATACCACATGAACACCTTAATTTTTAGGGGAACTTTTAACTTCCATATTGCAGTATTAGGAGATAACACTTGGGTTGCTACACTTGCCTTGTACATAGAATGCACTGAAAACATCCCATTTTGGTGTAATCCCCAAATAAAACGATCTTTCTGGTGAGATAACTGAACATTTATTACCATGGTCACAATTGTGTGCCAGGCCTGCAGATTATTCCCTGTGAGAGACCGTCTAAATGCTACATTCAAAGGTGTTGTGGATAAAACAGACTGAACTGTAGCACTTCTTTTCCTTACAATATTATATAGAGAGGGGTATAAGACCTTTAACGGTCGCGATGTAACCCAAGTATCCTCCCAAAACCTAATTTGTGACCCATCACCTAAAGAGAACTTGCCCAAATTTAGGAATTCATCTCTAACCTTCATGAGGCCAGCCCAAAACTGTGAATCCCCTGGCATATGTTGAACTTGTGTAATTGTTCTATCTCTCAAGTATTTTCTTCTTAACAAATCATGCCAAACCCCATCCCCATTAATCAACTTAAACAACCATTTACTAAGTAAACATTTATTTTGAACGTTTAAATTTAAAACGCCCAGTCCTCCTTGATCTTTTGGAGTACAGACAATAGACCACTTAGTTAACCTATATTTCTTTTTATGCTCCTCACTTTGCCAAAAGAATCTAGATCTATAATAGTCCAGTTTCTTGAGGACACCCCTTGGTATTTCAAAAAAGGATAGCATGAACATAGGCAAACTACTTAGGACTGAGTTAATCAAAATTAAACGTCCTCCCACAGAAAGGAGTTTACTACGCCAACAACTCAACCGTTTTTGGAATCTTTCCTCCACGTGTCTCCAATCATTGTTGCGTAGTTTACGATGATGGATGGGTATTCCCAAGTACCGAAATGGCAGTGTGCCTAGATCACATCCAAAAATTTGGGAGTATTCAAGCTCTAATTCCTTTGCAGCCCCATAACAAAACATCTCACTTTTATCGAAATTAATCTTGAGTCCTGATAATTGCTCAAAAGCCGAAAGTAATAACTTCATATTTTGAGCTCCTTCAAGATCATTATCCATAAAAATGATAGTATCATCTGCATATTGTAGGATGGACAACCCCTCATCCACCAAATGAGGGATGACTCCTTGAACCTGACCCTCCCGCTTGGCTCGGTTAATCAAAACCGGTAACATGTCAACCACTATATTAAAAAGGATGGGTGACAATGGGTCTCCCTGTCTAACTCCTTTCTTAGTTTGGAAATAGTGCCCAATGTCATCATTGACCTTTATAGCAACACTCCCTCGGGTCATGATCTTTTGAATCCATCCACACCAGGTGGGTGAGAATCCTTTCATTCTGAGGACTTGTTGCACAAAAGGCCACTTGAGCTTATCATAAGCCTTTTCGAAATCTAATTTTAAAATGATTCCATCCCTATTCCTCCTATGTAATTCATGAATTGTCTCGTGCAAGATCAGAACCCCTTCCATAATGTCTCTGCCCGGAATAAAAGCCGTCTGGGAGCGACTAATAAGTTTATCCGCTAAGACTAGAATTCTATTATTAATCACTTTGGTAAAAATCTTAAAACCAACATTGAGAAGACATATGGGCCTATATTGTTGTACTTTAATTGCTTCGTCACTTTTTGGTAATAATGTGATGACTCCAAAATTGAGACTATGTATTGGCAATCTCCCTTCATAGAACTCGTGAAAAAGGGCCAATAGATCCGACCTAATTACTTCCCAGAAAAATTGATAAAACTCAGCTGGGAATCCATCTGGTCCTGGCGCTTTATTATGTTCCATCTGGAAAATTGCTGTTCTAATCTCAATCTCACTAAATGGTGCCGTCAATACCTCATTTTCCTCCCTTGACACTTGAGGGATATCATCCCTCACAGTCTCATCCATTGTGAAGGAATTCGGTTCATGAGGCCCAAACAATTGTTTATAATATTCCGTAATGTATGCTTTGAGATTTTCATCACCTACAATTACTCCTTCATCTTGTTCTAATTGAACAATCCTTGTTTTCCTATGTCGTCCATTAGCCACAAGTTGAAAATACTTAGTATTTGCATCTCCTTGCAATAACTTTGTTGCTTTCGATCGTTGGAGCCAGTATATCTCCTCCTCTCTAAGCAATTTAGTTAATTGCCCTTTAAGATGATTCCTAAGCTCAATCTCATGTGGTAGTAACAACCTAGTCTCAGCCTGTATATCTAGAGCATCAATAGTATTTAACAACTCATTCTTTTTTTTTCTATCTTGTGACACTATATTCCTTGCCCATCCCCTTAAATAACGTCTTACTCGTCTAATCTTATTTTGCCACCTTTCCATAGGGGTGTGGCCTTTAGTCTCAGATTCCCATACTGCTTTTACCATGTCGTAGAAACCATCCTTGGTTAGCCACCCTAGTTCAAATTTAAACAATCTAGAGTTGCCTCTATGAGCTGGTTCACCCGAGCATAGTAATAAAGGAGTATGGTCTGAGAGCTCTCGAGTAAGTGCACATACTGATGCCAAAGGGAATTTCAGTTCCCATTCTGTGGAGACTAAGACTCTATCAAGTTTTTCATACGTGGGTACCTCCGCATAATTTGCCCAAGTATATTTTCGACCAGACATTTCTATCTCTCTCAAATTGAGAGTTTCTATAATAGCATTAAAAAGCATCGGCCATTTGTCATTATATCTAGAATTGTTCTTCTCTGATGCATTTCTAATAATGTTAAAATCTCCGCCCACCATGATAGGTAGACCATCACAGCTACTGCAAGCTCGCACTAGTTCTGATAGAAAGGGTTCCTTTTGTTCCTCTTGTGCGGCACCATATACTGACATGAGAACCCAACGGAATCCATCTATTCTATTTGTCAAGAAGATCCGAATATGATAATCTCCCTCTTCTATTTTATCAATGACAAAAGTTGAATGTCTAACTCCCACCAAAAGACCACCTGACATCCCCCTCGGTGAACGCCAGTGCCAAAGAAAATCAGCACCAGCTGCAAAGTTTTCTAAACAAGTTGCTGAGAACTCATTTCGAATTGTTTCAGATAGCGCTATAAAGTCAAGATGATTCTGAAGTGTAGTGTCATGTAAAAACGAGTGTTTGGCAAGGTCACGCAGACCTTTGCAATTCCAGAAAATTCCTTTCATTGGAAAACTATTTTCTTCTTAACAGCCCCCGTCTTAATTTTAAAAGCTTTCTTTTTTGCTTTATCTCTCGCTAACCTGACCGGAACATCAATTAAAATTCCGCCTAGATCAGCGTCCTCACCGTCCATAACCTCTTCTGTTAGACCGCCACACAATCGGTCTAAAGTTGAGGTATCTGGTACGATGTCATCCTCATCCTCAGAGTACACATCATTTCCAACATTTACTGATAGCGGTTTCTTAGTTCTATGTTGTTCTAAATCTTTAAGTAAACAAATAGTTGTCTCGCTAGATTTGCTTTTATCTCCTACTCCAATGCCTATATTCCTTAAATTCCTCTTAATGTGATCATTAGAAAAAGAACAAAATGAAATATCATTACTCGTACCTGGGGTTTCCTCAAGATTCTTGATGGCGACTCTAATCTCAGCCTTCTCGATGGAATCCATATCCGCATCTCCCGCTGTTCTGATGCTACGGCGGAGTGGGGTGAGATGACCATCGCTGCCCGGAGATAGTGCTGCCATAACCATCCTGCTACCAAGGTCCTCATGGGTTGAGCCATCAGCTGCCACACCTGATCCTAACATGGAATCAAGACGACCTTCCAAGTCAGGTTTGTCACCTCCGGCTGCTATACCCATCTTTCCTTCTTGTATTTTATTTTGTTTCTTTCTTTGTGAACTCCTTCCGCTAGCAGATTGACTTTTGTCTGAAGGAACCTGCTGCGTTCCTTTTCTTTTGACTAGCGGTGTTGTGTCCTGATTCTTCATCACAACCCCCTGCACTGACTTTATCGCATCCTGCCGATCAGCAACCTGTACAGCAGCACTAAGTACTCGTGAAGAAGCAAGTGTTGATGCTCTCATCACGTTCAGATGCTCTCCCTCTTTCACACCAAGGAAGGTAGAGGCTTCCTTGCTTAGTTCGTGATCCTCCCCAAGCAGATCATCTTGGTCCCAGTCAACCTGCATGTTCTCCTCCTCTTGGCCAGCCGAATTTGAGAGGGATTTCTGATTTGTATCATATAAATTTGCTTCACTCGATTGCTTGCCAACTGATCCCTCCAAATTCTTATCTTTTTCCTCCATTATCGTGTCGTTCTTTCTAGCAGTACCTTTGTTTGCCTGAGTCTCAATTGTATTGGAATTCCTACTCCTCAAACCAATGTTCGGCTGAAAAGGTTCTACCTCAAAAAGCAATTGAAAATATCTATTGCCAATAATAACATCTAGGCGTGTGGGAATCGCCTCCGGTTCCAACACCGCCACCGCAAATCTCCCAAACTTATTTGCATTTGTAGTGATCATATCTACCTCTTGTGTTACTCCAAATAGAGTACCTAGTGCCCATAGAACCACATATTCTCTCAAGATAGATGGTAAATTTCCAGTAACATAAAAATCAGTCTGCATTAATTGATTCCTGCTACTATTCCCAAGCGCCTGGTTTAGCTCCTCGTCTTCCCAAACACGACTCGGTGCGGCGTGCAGCCCGATTAAACACGGCCCCGCCGCACACTGGCGGCTGGCCAATCGCTCGCCTCCTCGGCTCGTGTTTCACGATCAAGTACGGCGATCAAGCACAGCTAGTACATCGACTGCTACCCGTGCGGCGACGACGAGGAGGTCGCCGGCTGGGTCTCCGTCTACCTCTGCCTCGAGACCGACCACCATGGTTCGGGTGCGTATGGGTGTGTTTGCATGTTTGTGAGCATTGTCCTCAAATTCTAAATTATTGTACTGGGGTAATTACTTTCTCCTTTTTGGAAAAACAATGTGAGGAATAATTAGCTTTTCATCTTCTGAAATAATTTACTCCTTTTCCCTTACTGCTAAAAAAGATTATAATCTATAATACTTGCTCTGAGAGGCACGTTGGATGGACCATGTCAACCTCCCCTGTCGAAGTGTGGCGTGCGCGGCTTGTGGTCCAGTGCTCCCTCCCTCCCCGTTGAAGTTAGTTAGGTTCATAATGCTAGAACATGTCCATTGGGTTCGAGTTACGTGTTCGTATTTTTCTAGATTTGTTCTAAACATTAATGTTGCTATTATTTTACTCAGACAATATGCCCGTAAATAGCAAGACGGCTATGATGACTTCATCCTATAGCAATATAGTATAGGGTTTGGGTGTGTTTGCGTGTTCGTGAGCATTGTCCTCAAATTCTCCATTATTGTACCGGGGTAATTACCTTCTTCTTTTGGGGAAAAATGTTAGGAATAATAAGCTTTCGTCTTACTCTTCGAAATAATTTACTCTTTGTCCCTTACAGCTAGAAAACATTATAATCTTTTTCCTTGAATGCAAAAAAAACGCCGCAGCAAAACCCCCACGTACTTTCGGGCCCAAGCCTGCCCAAGTGCCAACTACGCAGAAAATGTCGTGCACTGTGACGCGTGCTCCAAGGTGTCCCACACAGTCACATGTAGCACGCCAAGCACGGTTTAGTGCCCTGCAGGGCTAAAATTTACGAGGAATACTTGACGATTTCCAGGAACATAAAAATCAATATGCATTGATTCCTGTTACTGTTCCCAAAAGCTAGTACACCTGGTTTAGCTCCTCGTCTTCCCAAACACGACTCGATCGGTGCGGCGTGCAGCCCGATTAAACCCTGCGCCGCCGCACGCTGGCCAATAATCGCTCGCCTCCTCGGCTCGTGTGTCGCGATCAAGCACGCCGGAACTGTAGCTATATATGAAAAACAAAGAGCTTCAATTCCCGCGCATTTCATTCGCATCCAAGTGTTCCCTAGAGCACCAAGCTTCCAAGGCCATCCGCGTGCCCACTCATGGCTTCCGTCACCGCCACCGCCGAGACCAAGGCAGCCCTGGGCGTCGGCGAAAGCGTCCAGTCCGAGAGGTTCCTCGTCGGAGGGCACAGCTGGTACATCGACTGCTACCCGTGCGGCGAGGACGAGGAGGTCGCCGGCTGGGTCTCCGTCTTCCTCTGCCTCGAGACCGACCACCATGGCTGCTGACCCAGGGCCTGCTTGCGGCTGCAGATCGGTATGGGCTGGAGAGGCTCAAGTTGGTGTGTGGGGACATGTTGTGCAGCTACATCGACGCAGCCACGGCTGTGACTACGCTGCAGCTGGCTCACAAGCATGGTTGTCACAGGCTCAAGGAAGCGTGTGCCAAGTTTCTCAAGGATGTGCTGGCAAATGTTGGCCAAGTCTAGTGAGTTTGTTGAGTCATTTTATAAATTGTAATGAATTGAATTTATGTATACTTGGTCAAGTCTAATGAGTATCTGAAAGGGAAAAGCTATACTACGTCATTTGAAAACCTTGCTTCTTGAACTGTTTGATGGTAGTGAAATAATCTAGAGTTAGTGTTACATTTCTAGAAAACTGGAAAGGCACTAAAGTTTTCATGAAGGCATGTCGAACTCCTACTGATTAAAATGGTTTGAACAAGCAAGATTCCACTGCACAAATCAATCTATATATTCTCCTGCAAATATAAGTTTACATAATTCTGTTAAATGACTTCATGTTGAGCGATGCCGAACACTATCGTCAAGTTACATGAATCATTCAGGTTTTATGTTCGTTGTCGACCAAAATTACTAACAAGTTGTAACCAGCTAGGCAGCCGCAAAAGAATTTGTATCACAACATGTGCTGGTCGGATTTCAGGTGTGTGAACTAAAATTATTGTACACAAAAAATTAAAGGAAACCCAATCATCACCCATATCTGGAGATGCACGCACGGCTGTGGCTACACTGGAGCTGGCTGAATGGCTGCCATAGCCTCAAGCAGGTGTGTAATATCCAAAAAAAAAATTAAACAAAATCTAAAATGTTGACCAAGAGTAGCCAAAAGTTGACTTTTTGAACCATAGTTCAGATGGTCAATCGGAGATCACAGATGCGTTCGTCTCGTCCAAACGAGTCCGTTTGACTAGTAATACATATGATTCGGTTATTTGGTGAATCGGGAACGAGCTGTTAATTGTGGACCATCGGATAGTAGTTTGGTTTATTTCCTATTCCAAGTCAGAGGAGGAAAAGGGGATCGACCCCTCTGGCTGCCGCCGCCTCCTCTTCCTTCAGGCTCGCCTCCACATCCCTTCGGTCAAGGTTCCTAATCCTCTCCATCATGCCTACACAGGCGCCCGTGTCGTGGCTGTGCTCCTGGTTCAGGAAGCGGTAAGGCTGTGGCCCTTTCCTGCCTTGCTGTCGGGCTTGTGCTACACCTTTGTGGTGCGTGACCTGCTGCTGCGGCGTGTGGTGCAGAGCCTCTGCCAGCAAGAAGTAAATAGGCTGCGTGGGGAGCAGGGAATAGGAAAAGAAGAGGAAGGGGAGACTTGGTTGGATTTCATCAGATCTGTAGCAACTCATGATCTGCAGTTCCAGGGTACCCTCTTAATCCTAGATGAATTAATTCCTTATTAGATGTATTACACATATCAGTTTGTCAATTTCGGATTATATGGTATTTAAGCTGATCTGTTTGATTAAATTCCTGGAATCAATCGGTAAGGGATATCAACCTGGTCCAATAACGAAAGTTATAGGTATCATTGTTATCTTTCCAATGGCACTGGTTTCGTTCCAATCCGATCAGCCGTTTAGGAGTAATCTTCAAAACAGTGCAGCTGTCTGGCTGGGTTTAATCTCAGCAGAGGGTCTTGTTTTTTTTTCCGACCCTGTTAGAAGCATAATCTGTCCAGCTTGCTTAAACAAAAGTTGTAGAAAATTTCATGCGAATTTACTTGCCACATTTGGATAAACGAGTCAAAATCTATGATCAATACATTGAGCAGTTCTGTAATCTGGTCGAGTTTTCAGATAGAGCAAGAATTAATCCTGTTGTTCAGCATTAGAGGCGCTATCTGAATGCTTGTGATACAATTTGTTGGTCGATGGTATTATGTGTAGTTTTGTTCGACAGGTTTGAGTTTGGGAAATTCTAGAGACGAGGGCATTACGCCGGGATCTCGTCAAAGTTAAGGCAAGTGCATGACGAACTTGTGTGATGATGTGTGTGCCTAATAATTGTTTTTTTAGCTTCTCTTTGCGTTGTTCATATTTGCTTTCACGATATTCAAGTCCCAGTTATTTGATTCAAGTTTCAAGTAATCCATTTACATTTAATTCAATTAAAGTACCGGTGGATCCGGAGTGCAATCTGATTCTTTTATTCAGGTGCCTGTGAGTAAGTGTTGGCCCCACTTACTCGGCTTCACCGGTAAATGCAAAGGAGTTATTCTGGTACCGTCCATTTCAGACGGAAACTACTGTTTCATGGTGTTGATTCGCAGTTTATTCATGGACCACGGTTTCTATACATTTTCATGTTCTAATTGTACTTGCTGAGTGTTTTTACTCACCCTTGTGTTTATCTGGTTTTTAGGTACCAAATGTTGCGGCATGCATGGGAGTAGAACATTTCAGAAGAACACACACCCATTTATTACCACACCTATATAGCTTATTTTCATTCATCCTATAAACTGAAACTAGTAAAGTTTGGTTCTTTTGGCTTATACTAAGCTTGAGATGTTATCGTGGTTGGATGGGTTATTTTCTTTGTTTTTTGGGAAGGGTTGTGATGCTTATTTACCTTTTATATGTTGCTTGCCTGCTTTTCTATCATGATTGTTTGTCCAGTATGTCTTATTTACAGGGCAGACTGTCAAAATTTTCATTAAATCCTAGACTTGTTCGTTTTTCTTTATGCCTTTGGTAGCCTCCAGGTTTTTGGAAAAATCTGGGGAGTTATAAGGTGTGCATCAAGATCCTCAAGAGTACCTCGCAAGGGTTGCTCCATGTTGTCTTCTATCCGGAAGAGGCAGAGAGTTTTATTTCCTATTCAAATTATTGCTACTCTGTATAAGGTGTCTCGTATGACTGTTCGCTAAGTTTATTATCAATGCTAAATGTATTTCTATTTCTATTCAAAGTTCCTAATACTATAAGTTCAGTCTTGCATTACAGTTGCCAAACTTTATTACCTACCAATGCTACATGTAATAGCATTCACCAATTAGCATAGTATAAATTTGGCATATCCTAAAGTTTGTGTCAAATACAGATGCAAGTCTACTCAAGAGTTCGAGATGTTTTTTGTATTGAGTTGCATTTATGTAATGGATCATTGTTCTGTTATACAAGCTTGCTGCTTGAACTTTTCATATGAGTGTAGTGGTATTTGTTATCTTAGTGTTAGATTTGCTAATACGAAGACATGTCAAAAGTCCTCCAGCACTACTGCAGAAACCATCAATCTAAGCGGCGTGAAGACCTCATCCAAAGCAGTTATTTCACCACTTCTCTTTTTCCGATTAGAATAAGAGGGTCATCCGAAGCAGTTATTTCAGCGCTTTGTTTGACAAGTTATTCTAAGCGGCGTATCTGGTGCCGACGCGGATAGTAAAATAGAAATTCGCAAATAAAAACGCAAAAATATTTTTTAGCCTAGGAGGCCACCATAGAGCTACGGTCGCGGATAGAAATACGCACGTGTGCGGTGCCCTAGCCTTCGAATTCACGACCTCCTGCCTCGCGCGAGCCTTCCTTATCATCTCACCAAGACGACATTCCTGCTTGCATGAGGGAATTATATTCCTTTTGACCCTTGTTGCCTACAGCTTAGTTCTAATATTTGAGCATTTAAACGGCTTTAAATCGAAAAAATTTTAACTACAAAGTTGTAGATCTCGTCGAAATGTATAATTTTTGAATGAAACTTCTCTTCATCTGAGACCATATGCAAAAGTTTCAAAATTCAGAATACAGTCTGAAATTCAAGTTACATGAGCAGGAATGAGAACGAAAACTGTTTTGGCCATCTAAACTACTTTAAATCAAAATATTTTCAACTACAAAGTTGTAGATATTGTCGAAACGTACAAACTTCATACAAAACTTTTGTCCATTAGAGACCATATGCAAAAGTTACAAAGTTCAGAATATAATCTGAAATTCAAGTTACAAGAGTAGGAAAGAAGACGGGAACTGTTTTGGATATCTAAACGATTTCAAATCGAAAAACTTTCACTACAAAGTTGTAGATCACGTCGAAACGTATAAATTTCATATAAAACTTCCCTCCATCCGAAACAGTATACAAAAGTTATGAATTTTTGAAGCAGAACAGTTCGTGTTGACTAGTTCTTGGAAGCGGCGCGACTAGAGCCGGTTAGAATAACTAGTTATTGGAAGCGGCACGAATAGAACCGGTGAGAATAACATTATTGGAAGCGGCGCGAATAGAGCCAGTTAGAACAACTAGTTATTGGAAGCAGCGCGGTTTGAGCCGCTTAGGACAACTATTCGAAGCGGAAATACTGGAGCGTTGTCTATTCCACCCCTTCAACAACTACAACAACAACATAGCCTTTTGTCCTAAGCAAGTTGGGGTAGGCTAGAGATGAAACCCAAAAGAAACAAGGATAAGAAAAACATAGGACAGCGCAAAACCAAAGGTAAGGTTAGGGGTAAACAAAAGAAGAAACAAAGATCACGGTGCAGGCACATTGATTGCTAGTCTCCAAGCGCTTCTATTCATAGCTAATTCCTTGGAGATATTCCACTCTCTAAGATCTCTCTTGACCAACTCGTCCCAAGTCAGTTTAGGTCAACCTCTACCTCTCTTTACATTACCTACCCTTTCTAAAACCCCTCTACGCACTGGCGCCTCAGGAGGCCTCCGTTGGACATGTCCAAACCATCTCAACCGATGTTGCATCAGTTTCTCCTCGATTGCGGCTACGCCGACCCTATCCCGAATGTCTACGTTCCGAACTCGATCCCTTCTTGTGTGCCCACAAGACCAACGTAACATACGCATCACTACAAGACCCTATTCCACCGCTTCGAATGACTTAAATGAAGCGGAGCATTTTGGGCCGATTCGTTTGAGCCGATTTTCCAGTAGTGCAGATTAAATTATTTGAGTAATGAAGAGTCCAATGCACAAATCAAATCGATTCTCCTGAGAGTAGAATCTTGTAATCTGCCCAACGAGTTACAATGTTCAAACATGCTCAATCAAAATTCATAAACATTACCTCATCTTCGATGAATCAGTCGGGTATTCAGGTTCTAACAAAAAAAAAAAGTTCACAGTCTGAGGCAGTAGGCAAAGAATTTGTATCATCATGTGCTGATGATTGGGTTTCAGGTGTCAGAACTAAAATTATTATACACTAAAAAAAGGTAGATTTTATTATTCCAAAAACATCAACAAGTAGCAAGATCAAGCAGGTGAATCTCCAGAACCGGCCGATAGAGTGTGACAAAGTATGTTATAATATCCTTGTCAAGCAAATCGAATTTAAAAAGCTTCAAAAAATTAATACAATGATTTTTTCATAATTTTAAAATTTTCCAACATTTATCTTATTGATAGGAAATATACTATAGGAAAAATAATTTGATGGTTTTTCTAAAATGAAATAATGTTGTTTTGTGTGTTACATTTATGCCGATGCATCTTGGTCTTTCATGAGTGCAAGAGGTTTCAAAAATGCGTTCATACGACCTATAGGTTCTTCTGAAAAATTTCTATAATTTTTAGAATTTATTCTCATTATTTTAGAGCTAAATCTATGCATTAGAAGGCTCTAGAAATCGTTTCATGAGCTTCCACATGTCCCAGACCATCTCTAGAATGTTTTCTAAACTTTTTAGGATTTTATGGATATTTTTAGTGCTTTAAAAATATTTTTTATATTTTTTAGGAATGGTTGTGCGCTGAAAACTATATTCAGAAAATAGAAAAAAAAAAGCTCTAACCCTTAACAGATCGGGTCGAATCCATCCACCGGACCTGCACGGCCACCTCGGATCAGAGGCCTACTCGCGAGCCAGGCCGGCACTCCGGCACGTCCAGCACTCCTGCGCGAATCGTTACATCGGCTCTACTAACGTACACGGTTTTACACCCAAAATATAAAAAAATACTATGCACTTTTAGGGTTTTCCATAAGTAAATGTGTATACGCGGTCATGAGGATTCAAACCCATGACCTCTAGCTTCGCATGTTTGCTTCCTTACCATCCCACCAATGCATGACATGGACTAGATGGGAGATGCTTTCCTTTTGAAGTAGCCCGCGGAAGGCACGTCAGTACCAGCCAGGGACATCAGCCGATACTAAACGACGTCATTACCAGCCGGTACTAAATGGGTGCGTCGCTTTAGTACCGGCCCATAACACCAACCAACGGGTACTAAATAACGACGTTTAGTAACGGCTGCTGCCCCGACCGATAATAACGTGCCCCCGCGGGCAATATTCTTACTAGCCGGTACTAATGAACACACTAGTACCGGCCCCGGCTGACCAGCACTAATGTGCAGCTAAGGATGTGGAGTTTTCCCATAGTGAACACACCAATGAATATATTCCCTTGGCTACTGGCTTGAGATAACTGTCGTAGATGCTTGTGAGATGCTTGTGAGAGCCCATTAAATTTGTTAGATTAAAATCTTTATAAAAGATCACACTTGAATATGTTTAAATAACAGTTTAGATGGACATTTTTTTTCAAAAAGCGGAACAATTTTATTCTAATGTGGCACAAATGTTCCACGCTACAATAAACATTGTTCCATGTTCACAAAAAATTGTTCCTAACGAAAAGACATCTAAATATAGTAAGTGTAGTCTAGTTTTGAAGATCTCACTATAAGAAATACAATTGTGTAATCGGATTTTGATTTAAACACTTAGTTTACGAAATATAACTTTTTTGTTTTAAGTATTAGTTGCACAAACGCATGCATGCAGGTTGGAAAAAGGATGACATGCGTGGGGCCAGTCCACAAGCTGATTCATGCATGTCTCAGCGTGAGGTTATGCCTTGGGCTCGCAAACTTTGAATATATAAGATGTCTGGCAAGCGCTTTGCATCGGGGCTCAACATTAAATGTAGGGTGTGCGTCCACCGCGTTCCTACTGCATATGCGGCGTCTAGCAAATCCGGGGCCGCCCACGCGTGAGTCCATGCGTCGACTCCTGAGTCGATCATTCGCCACTCCTCATAGACAGGCCGACGAGCCAATAGCGCTCTCCACCCGCTACTACTGAACGGATCTAGAACAAGTCCAACTCGAGGGCAATGTCAGCCGTAGGGTGACGGGAACACAGTGTTCTCAACCAACAGATTCGAATCCAGCGTTCGTCAAGATTCTTTGGAAACATGCTTAGACTACAACCGAGACTCTATCGTCTATCGAGATAAAGAGTAGTCGTGAGGCACAAAGAGATCTCGAAACAAGGAGCAAGGTTAACATAGAACTATCAAACTGACTAAGGCATGTCGGGCAAGGCTGCCTAAGCAAAATCAAGTTAGGACACTAAACATTCAGGAAATGATAACCATGGCCCTAAACAAGTGTAGTGAAACTAAATAAGTCAGACATGGTGATAGCCGTAGCCCTAAACAGATTTGGAAGATAAAAACATGCAAAGAGCCAATAATTGGTGAGCGAAGTCGATCTTGCCGAGGACATGTCAACTAAAAAAATGAATAGCATCCGAGCGAAACCGATCTAGCCGTGGTCACGTCAAATAAGCAAGGCAGATAACACCCGCCAAGGACACATCAACTAAGCGGAAGATAGTGCTCAAAACCAAATCTTTGTACAATATATTAGACTTAACCAAGAAAGTCTTGCACAAGGATCAAGGGGTTTGATGGATGGAACTTACTTATAAACTCTTCTGAGGTCGGTATGAGCCGATGCAACCTTGCAAACGTTTAAGAACTCGTCGTGTT
This sequence comes from Urochloa ruziziensis, assembly GCA_015476505.1. Taxonomy (NCBI): domain Eukaryota; kingdom Viridiplantae; phylum Streptophyta; class Magnoliopsida; order Poales; family Poaceae; genus Urochloa; species Urochloa ruziziensis. The sequence continues at coordinate 46,661,171 of CM027120.1, forward strand.
TTTGTCAAGAGGATGGGGGTGGCATTAAGCCCCAGGGTGGCGAGAAGCCAGTTTGTTTGTTTGATTTTGAGGATAAAAATTACAAAGACCGTCATTTTCCTTTCTATTTATATAATTTTATCTTTATATAATACGGATGACTTGAACCTACGGTATTCTAAGCCAACTATGACTTGACTATGCCCTAATTAATGTTCATACAAAAGGAAATGCAAACATATATATGGACTCTAAATTCCTTGTACAGTTGTACTAATTAAGTTCTCTCCGACCTGTTCGCGTCTGATTCCAATTTGTTATGCCATCGCCTTCAACAATCGTCGGCTTTACCTCCTTCAAATAGGCACTGATTTATTTGGGTCCTCATCTTCGCAAACACAGCTCCGGTGCCGCCGCAAGCCGATTCGCATCCAAGCGTCCACTAGGGCGGCACATCAACACTAGTGCCCGCATGTCTTCCACTGAAGCGTCGTCGTCCTCCTGCGCCGCCGCTGCCGCCGCCGCCGAGACGGTGGTCGGGTCGCACGTGCTGACGATCCACGGGTACTCCAAGACCAAGGAAGCCCTCGGCGTCGGCGTCAGCGTCGAGTCCGAGAGGTTCCTCGTCGGAGGGCACAGCTGGTACATAGAATGCTACCCGTGCGGCTTCGACGAGGAGGTCGCCGGCTGGGTCTCCGTCTTCCTCTGCCATGATGGCGCCATGGATGGAGAGGTGAAGGTGAGGCACAAGTTCGACCTCCTGCTAAGCCACGCGGGAGAGACATTGTTAGCAGCTCGATCGGAACATGTACTGACCTTCTCCAGCACGTACGACTCGTGCGGCCTCGGCAAGTTCGTCAAGATCACGGAGCTGGAAGAATCGTGCCTCCTCAGTGACGACCAAGATTTCTTCCGGATCAGGTGTGACGTCACCGTCATCAGGGAGCCTCATCCCGGTGATGACATGCGCCGGCATCTCGGCGACCTCCTTGCCAGCCAAGAGGCTGGCCGGGACGTGACGTTCGAGGTCGGCGGCGAGCAGTTCACGGCGCACCGGTGCGTGCTCGCCGCCCGGTCCACGGTCTTCATGGCGGAGCTCTTCGGTGGCCCAGGGAAGCTGCAGCAGAACGCTGCCAACACCTCCCACATACGGGTCCAAGGTATGGAGCCGAAGGTGTTCAAGGCTCTGCTTCACTTCATCTACACCGACTCTTTACCTGAGGTTGACGAGGGCGATGATAGTAAGGTCGCCATGGCTCAGGGTCTGCTCGCGGCGGCAGATCGGTATAAGTTAGAGAGGCTGAAGATGGTGTGCGGCGACATGCTGTGCAGCTACATCGACGCAGACACTGCTGTGACTACGCTGCAGCTGGCTCACAAGCATGGCTGTCACGGGCTCAAGGAGGCATGCGCCAAGTTCCTCAAGGATGTGCTGGCCAATGCTGGTCTAGTGTGTAATGAGTTTGAGACATTTAGTAAATGAGCTGAATTTTATGTGTAAGTTCTCATATTGTTCTACTCGAAAAGGTTGCTGCTTAAACTATTTGATATTATTATATTAGTGTTATATCTAGCGTTAGTTTTACACTTTTTGAAACTGGCTAAGCACTAAAGTTTTAATGAACACATGTCAAATTCGAAACTCTCCAAGATTAAAATGGTTTGAATAAGCAAGACGTACTTCCTCTTCCTCTTCCCCATGGCCGACGGCATGAGATTTCATGGCAAGCGACACAAGGTCCTCTTTCCTATGGACGGTGGGGAGGTCCTCTTCCTCTCTCCATGGTTGGCGGCGCGAGGTCATCTTCCCATGAATGGCGGCGAGCTCCTATTCCTCATGGCTGGTGGAGGAACAAAACTCATACTTTGGCCAAAACGCAAACAAGTCCTATAGTACATAGTAAGGCCCAATAATTAAGCAAGAACGAATTCAAGAAACACCTAGCTCGTCTTCCCAAACATGGTTTGCGTTCCCCCGAGCAGCAGCCCCACACCTGCACGACCACGACTAATGGCCAGCGCCTCCCCAGCATCCTCCTCCGGCGCCGCCTGCGTGACTACCGTCGCCACCGAGACCTTCACCGGGACGCGCGTGCTGGTGACAATCGACGGCTTCTCCAAGCTCACCCGTGCTGGGGAGACCATCGCGTCGGCACAGAGCTCCTTTTCCTTCTCGAGCACACGCCGCGACTCCGTCTACATGCTGGAGGAGCTCAACGCCTCGCCTCTCCTCGGGGAGAGCTTCCAGGTCATGTGCGACCTCACTGTCCTCGTCGGCGAGGTCGCCACGGTAATGCCGCCGGATATGCACCAGCACCTCGGCAGCCTCCTTGCGAGCCAGGTGGGGGTGGACGTCACGTTCAACGTCGGCGGCGAGGTCTTCACTGCGCGCAAGTGCATCCTCGCCGCCCGGTCCCCGGTCTTCATGGCCGACCTCTTCGGCCCGGCGCCAGGGAAGGAGAACGTTCACGCCAACACAGCATCCAACCAAATCCGGATCGACGGCATCGAGCCGAGGGTGTTTAGGGCTTTGCTGAATTTCATCTTCTTTTTTTTTTTTTTTTTGCGAAACACAGTACTGACGCAGACGCTCACAAACGCACGCACACTCAACCCTATGAACACACGCACGTAACCCTACCACTGGACCGTCCTACCATTAGACTACAAGCCAATTCGCTGCTGAATTTCATCTACACCGGGTCCCTTCCTGAAGTGGAACGACGATAAGGTTGCTATGGCGCAGTGCCTGCTCGTGGCGGCGGACCGGTACGGCATGGAGAGGCTCAAGTCGATCTGTGGCGACATGCTGTGCAACAACGTCGACGACCGCACGGCGATGGCCCTGCTGCTGTTGGCCAACAGACATGGATGCCACAGGCTCGCTCAAGGACGCCTGCGTCAGGGTCGTCAACGACCTGATCACCAAAGCTGGAGGCTTGCGTCAGGGTCATGAAGGATCTGCTCACCAAGGTGGAAACTCCCTGATGCGGCCGGCCGTCTTCGATCAACCAGGAAGAGGCAAACAGGATGCTTTTATCTCTATTCTATATAAGAAGTGCTATATAAGTTCAGTCAGTCTTATGCTAAACTCGTTATCAATGCCAGTTCTATTTGCAATGTACTGTCTATGCAAACTATGTTCAGTCTCGCATTGCTTTTTTTTTTTAAGATACACAGTACAACGGAGACACTCATGACGTACGCACCCTTACTGTTATGAACATGTTGACGCTTTTTTTTGGGGCCAACACACGATTGCGCTAGATCGCGCTGGAAGCAGAAGCACGCTTTGAAGTGCCGCTGCACCAAATCCGGTTAGACCTCTATGGAGGGGCGGTTAATTAGACCGGGTTTGCCGGACAGCCCGGCAGGTTGACGAGGGCGATGATAGTAAGGTCGCCATGGCTCAGGGTCTGCTCGCGGCGGCAGATCGGTATAAGTTAGAGAGGCTGAAGATGGTGTGCGGCGACATGCTGTGCAGCTACATCGACGCAGACACTGCTGTGACTACGCTGCAGCTGGCTCACAAGCTCGGTTGTCACAGGCTCAAGGAAGCGTGTGCCAAGTTTCTCAAGGATGTGCTGGCAAATGTTGGTCAAGTCTAGTGAGTTTGTTGAGTCATTTTATAAATTGTAATGAATTGAATTTATGTAACTTGGTCAAGTCTAATGAGTATCTGAAAGGGAAAAGCTATACTACGTCCCTTGCTTCTTGAACTGTTTGATAGTAGTGAAATAATCTAGAGTTAGTGTTACATTTCTAGAAAACTGGCAGGGCACTAAAGTTTTCATGAAGGCATGTCGAACTCCTACTGATTAAAATGGTTTGAACAAGCAAGATTCCACTGCAAATCAACATACTGTCCTGCGAGTCCGAGTATAATTAAGTTTATATGATTCTTTTAAATGACTACATGTTCAACCATGCTCAACACTATCATCAACTTACATGAATCATTCAGCTATTCAGGGTATGTTCGCTGTCTACCAAAATTACTGACAAGTTGCAATCCAGGCAGCCGCACATGGATTTGTATCAAAACATGCGCTGATCGGATTTCAGGTGTGGGAACCAAAACTGTTACACAACAAATATTAAAAGATGGAGATACACTCTGTTTCACTGTAAAAATGTTCCATGACAGAGCAAAAGCTTCCAATACATGGGGAACCTTGAAGTTGCATATAAATCTTAAATTTGTCCAAATGAAAATTGAAAGACAAAATCACCTATTTTTCCTCTATTCATCTATTGTTTGTCTACTTAAGTTTGCAATGAATGGCGTTCATGTTGCGTTCTCGGCCTCGGCGACGTCCTCGGGATCCAGGTGGCAGGCCGGGACGTGACGTTCGAGGTCGGCGGCGAGCAGTTCACGGCGCATTGGTGCGTGCTCGCCGCCCGCTCATCGGTCTTCATGGCCGAGCTCTTCGGCCTAGGGAATTCCAAGGACAAGCAGGCTGCCAGGGTCCCACGCCTCCCACCCATGTGCGGATCGATCGACTCCATGGAGCCGAGGGTGTTCAAGGCTTTGCTCCACTTCATCTACACCGACTCCCTTCCTGAGGTGGTTGTTGAAGGGACCGTGACACCCTAAGAGGGGGGAGAATTAGGGTTCTCTGAAAACTATGGCTTGGAGCACATATAAAAACCTATTCCAATTTCTATCTAAATGTGCACTAGGTTTTCCTATGTGTTGCTATCTCTACCGCTAAAAGTTTTGCAGCCTAGGTTCCAATCCTAGCAATTACACATGGAAATTTTAGGAAAGGTAAATGCGGAAATTAGTGTAATAAGTAAATGCGGAAGTAAAGGATAGAGAAAGCAAACTCCCGACATGTCAATTTTTACTGAGGTATCGGAAAGCAACGCTTTCCACTAGTCCTCGTTGTTGGAGCACTGGGGTATATATAGCCCCAACTTCTCAAACTAGTCGTTGCTCCAACGGCTTGCAATTCTACCCGGTCGAGTCACTCCGTAAGTGGGTCTCCGCTTGGCCTCTCTCGGATGCTTCTTGCCGCCTCCACTTGGTTGAGCTTCGACAAAACGCCTAGGGCCTCACCTCCCTATCACAAGCACCGGTGGCCACTCCACAAACTCGGTTGCAGGGTCTCGTAAGACTTACAAGCCCCGATACTTACAACTCTTGGTGCGCGCAAGCACTCATACACAAGAGGCATGCAAACCTCACCTAACTCTAGGCTAACACCTAAAGCAATGCGCTACAAGGTCTAAACTAGCACTAATCAAGCACTAAGCTCTATGCTAATCACCAAGATCTTCTATTTAGCACTTTGGTGGAAAGAGCGCTTCGACTTGAGCAACAACTCAACTTGCAACTTCTCCAAGCTCTAATACCCTCTAAATGGCCGAGCACTGGGGTATATATAGCCCCAACTTCTCAAACTAGTCGTTGCTCCAACGGCTTGCAATTCTACGTAGCACCGACCCATTCGGTGAGCACCGTCGCATTGCAACATTTTTTTTTGAAAGTGTTGAATCTCAGTATTTTTAAAAAAAATATTAACCAATATTGTTTTAAAAAGGTTGAACCAACATTTTTGCAAAAAATGTTAAACATTAACCTTTTTGGAAAAAGTTGAACTCAACTCCATCTTCTCCGGCGGCGTTAGCTAGGCGGGGGCGGCGGTGTAGGCGGGCGGAGAGGCGTGCCGGCCGACAGTGGCGGCCGCGCACGGGTGGAGCTAGGATTTCGGGTATGAATCCAACGGGTGTCATTCTTTGCACGAATCTCAGACACTGGAACGTGGGATGAAAAAAAAATTCTTCCATAAGATATTTAGGATTCCCGTGGTTGGAGGAAGGCCTTAGCGCGTCCAAACAATTTAGGCCCACGGGAGATGTTAATAATGTGCTCGATCTGAGGTCGGGAGGAAACTCTCAATTCCTTTTTATATTATTATTAGACCAAAATCCAAACTTGTGACAAAAGAATTAGCAAAATTGGAGCCGAATAATAAAGTCCTTATATTCGGGCGCCCAATAAATAAGAAATCAAGAACACCTCGTCTTCCCAAATCCCAATCATGATTAGCTCGTCGTCTCCCCAGACGACGACTCGGAAGTCGGAACGCCGATCCGCACGACGGTCAAAACGCGTCGCCCGTGTACCGCGACCACACGCGGCGATGTTGCTGCTATATATACAAAAGTCACGAAACCCTTTTGGATCACGCTGTTGCGCGTCGTCGATCTCTCCTCTCTCCATTGCGTTGCGTCCACAAGAGCCCATCAGCCACACAAATGGCCACTTCCCCAGCTTCCGCCGCCGCCGGCGGCAGCGTGACGACCACCGCCACCACGACCATGGCCGGGTCGCACGTGCTGATGACGGTGCAGGGTTACTCCAAGCTCAAGGAGGCGCTCAACGACGTCATCGAATCCGATACCTTCCTCGTCGGAGGGCGCAGCTGGCACATGGAATACTGCCCAAGTGGTGAAGATGAGGAGGACGATGTGACCTTGTCTCTTTATTTCGACGATGACGAAGGCGAAGTGACGGCGCGCTATGAGCTGGCCTTGCTCAACCGTGATGGGCACACAATCTCGTCGAGACAAAGTTTCAACACCTTCTCCGTCAGATACGATCACATCGATACGTTCGAGCTCAACGCCTCGCCTCTCCTCGGGGACAGCTTCCAGATCAGGTGCGTCCTGTCCGTCGTCGACGAGGTCGCTGCCGTCGCGCCGCCGGACATTCACCGGCACCTCGGCGGCCTCCTGGCGAGCCAGCAGCTCGGCGGGGACGTGACGTTCAACGTCGGCGGCGAGCTCTTCACCGCGCACAAGTACATCCTCGCCGCCCGGTCCCCGGTCTTCATGGCCAAACTCTTTGGCCCGACGGGGAAGGAGAACGCCGCCCATGTCCAGATCGACGGCATCGAGCCGAGGGCGTTCAGGGCACTGCTGCATTTCGTCTACACCGACACTCTCCCTGATCAGGCCGTGAACGAGGGCGATGATGGTGACAAGGTCGCCATGGCGCAGGGTCTGCTCGTGGCGGCGGACAGGTATGGCATGGAGAGGCTCAAGTTGATCTGCGGCGACGTGCTCTGCAACCACATCGACGCGCGCACGGCGATGCCCTTGCTGCAGCTGGCCGACAGCCATGGATGCGGGAGGCTCAAGGAGGCGTGCATCAGGACAATCAAGGACTTGCTCGCCAAGGTGGGGGGTGCGGCTCCCTGATGATGCCAGCCGTCGATCTTCAACCAAGAAGAAGGCAAAGAAGATGGCTTTATTTTTATCTCGTGCTATCTATCTATCTATCTATCCATGACTAAGTTCATTATCAATGCCAGTTCTATTTGTAATCGTCTATCTATGCAGCTGCTACTATGTATAAGTTTTTTTGGACGAAGTTAAAGCGCGACCCGTCAAATCTGTTCAGATCGAGACTTGTGTTTCAAAATTCCTCCAGATTATAATTGTTTGAGTAAGCACGATTATCATGCGCAAATCAATCTATTGTCCTGCAAGCACAATTTCAAAATTCTGTTCAGAGACTTGTGTTCAGCCATGCTCAAAACTCACCTCAACTTACATGAATTAGTTAGGTATTCCTGGTTCTCCTATCTACGAAAATTGTAATGACAAATTGACATTTGATACCTACCAGTGTATATAATAACCCTTACCATCTTACGCTTTGTTCGCTTGGCTTGTCAGCCCTGCACTACTACACAAACCACCTATCACAGCCGGTTTTGGACAAAGCGGCTGTGATAGGGCATCACACCCGGTTTTTAGGTCGGTGGGGCAAGTAGTCGCTACAACCGGCTATGATGCTCCAATCACAACCGGTTTTTATTAAGAAATCGGTTGTGATGCGTGGCCTGACCGCCTGACCATCACAACCGGTTGTTTCGCAAAAACAGGTTATAATGCTGAAATTCGGACCCAAAATTTTGATTAACTTGGCTTTTGGCTGCCCTTGGCGTCCGCCCGTCCGTCCCCCCTCCCAACCTTATCCTTAACGCACTCCATCCCCTCTCCACCACCGGCGCGGCAGCTCCCTCTCCTCCTCCTTCCTCGTCTCGTCCATCGGCTCCCTCTTCTCCTCCCCCTCCCATCTCCTCCACTGGCGTCCTCTCCTCCTCCTCCTCCTCCCATCTCCTCTCCCATCTCTCCGCCGCTCCCATTCCCCTTCCGCGCGCCCCTCACCTGTAGCAGTGAGGAGCGATGGCAGGGCGACGGCGGGGGGATCCGGCGAGGTGCGCCGCTTTCTGTCCCTTTCTCTCCCAGCAGGTACGCCACTCCCTCTCCCTCCGTACCCAAATGAGTTTTAGCTAAGTTTTCTTACTCTAACATTTTGATCAAGTAAAACTCACATCAAAACCCTACTCAAATCTGAATCCCCATTCAAATCTGAACTCAAACTCTCATCTAAATAAATGGAAAAACCTTTAAACGGATAAACGGGCCAAACACCACCTCCAGCCCAACTATTCCTCGCGGCCCGTCATCAAAGTCCATTTTCCACCTCCCCCCCCCCCCCCCCAATTCCTTCCCTCGGGAACCTTTTCCCTTCCTCCGGCCAGCGCGCGGCCCGCTTCTCTCCTCTTCCTCTGCTCGGCCCACTCCTCCCTCCCCCCCGACCAACTCTCGCGCGCTGACGTCTGCGTGACGTCGCACCCCTCTCCTTCCTCCTTTCCCCCTCCTCGCGGCCGCGCTAGAGCCGCTCGCCGTCGCTCGATTCCCGGCCGCTGGCCGAGATCCACCCTCAGGGCCGATGCACGACGTGAGTCGACGCCACGAGCCGCCACTGCACGGGCAAAGCGGCGCCGACCACCCCCGCCGGCCGAGCCCGAGGACGCCGCTGCCGTCATCCCCCTGCCCCCTGGCCGCCGGCATTGATGCCGCTGCCAGCGCCCATACCGGCGCCCAACCACTCACGCCCTTTTTCACTGACCCATCCTTGCCGCCCGATCACACACCACATGGCCGGGATAAAGCCCTAGAGCCGGGAGCACCGCGCGTCGCCGCCGCCGTCCGCCGAGCTCAAGCTCTCACCCGGCCCGCCGCACGTCCCGCCCATGGTTTTAAATAGCCGGCTATAGCTACCGCTATAGCCCGCTGTGGCTTTCAAAAAGGACAGCCGTTATGGCATTTAGCCCACTAAATGTTGGCTATAGCCCGCTATAGCTATTTTGACAACCCTGTCGCTAAACGCCTTAGCCCGCTATTTAAAACCATGGTCCCGCCCCACCTGCCATTCTCACCCTCGTCCCCGCGACGTGGCGAGCTCCCCCAACACCTCCTCCGCCTATAAATAGGAGGCAACCCCGGACGTGCCGGTCGGCGAGCCCCAAGCCACACACGTGCCGGTCGTGCCATTGCACGCCCCGGACGCCTTGAGCCACACCGTGCCACGCGGCGCGCGCGTACAGCGCATGTGCCACATGCCGCCGCCAGCGCTGCCCGCCGCAGCACGCCGCCGGCTGCTCCTCACCGCCCGCCGGCCGTCCTCCTCTCCTTCCCATGCTCTGACGGCGAAGAGAAAGGGGGAAAACAGAGGGAGAGAGGGAAGGAGAAGAAGACGACGACGGCCGTCGCCCGACGCCGTCCTCTTCCCCACCTCCTCTCGCTGCCAGGTGGGCCCACGACGACGTCGTCAGCTCGTGCCAACGCCGTCTTCCCCCGCCCAGTCGCTGCCCGTGGACCCCACATGAAGGCCGTTGCCGTTCCGCCTTACGGCCGTCACGCGCCCCGGCGCGTGGACGCGGCGCACGAAACAGTGCGCACCTGGAACCCATGCTCAGCTCCGCCTGAAAATGCTAGGTACACCCCGAAATCGTACACAAGTTTCTATTTCAAGCACTTCCGTCACTCCAAAAATTCCTCAAATTTCTCTAAAAATATTAGGAATATATCTAAACCTATTAGAGCCATCAAAAGCATTTTAGGATATTTCTTGACCCCAAACACCAAAAGAGTAGCTCTCATCCAATAGGAAAGCCCCATTAGTGTACCCTAAATATTGCCAATCCTATTCCAAAGTTCCATAAAATCTCCATAAATTTCCATAAATACTAGGGATTATTCTAAGCATTTTCATGTGCTTGATGCCCTAGAATTTATACACTAGCTTCAAAATCTCGGTCGTTCTATTTTAATGCCCCCCTCCCCCACCCCGAAACGCCCGCGGACACCGTTTCGCCGCCCGATCAAAACCCTGGGTTTTTAATCAAACCCTAACCATTATGCTACCCAACTCCATCTCAAAATCCCTAGGACTTTTCAAAAACCTTATTAGGATTTCCATACCATTAATTATTTAGAAACTTATTTCTAAATAATTAATATAATCATCCATTAATTATTCCGGGATTATTGCTTAGCAATCCAATAATCCCCACACCCACTATTCCACCCTCCTTAAAAGCCACCCTTCCGCCCAAACCCTTCTAAGCGTCGTTGTCATATCCATCGACCAATCTCCAAATAATCGATGGATAATTCATCCCAGTATCCAGGGTGTCACACTCTAGATACTAAATCTCTAAACTTATCATCCGGGAGTTATTTCTTAAAAATCTATATAACTCCCCAACCATTCGATAATCCTTCATTATTTCCGAGGAAATCACTTACTAATTTCCTGGAAATTCCTTCCAAGGATCTCATCTTTGAATCCATTAATTATTTATCATAATTAATGGATTATTTCCCAATAACCCTAATACCCCCTTTTCATCCTTTATTTCCACTCTATAGGAATTGATTGATGTATTGTTATACTGAACGTTATTTTTCCTTGTTTTATTGATCGATAGGTCGATGGCGTGACCAGGCCCCGATCAAGATGCCGAAGCTCCAGAAGGCCCAGAAGCCAAGCCTGGTCAGCATCGAGTGTGCGTACACATTAGCGGACGTCCAAATACCACTATTAAAGGCAAGTCCTGACAACCACCTCCTTGGTCATGCTAGTCCAAGTTCCTGCATAATAAAATCAATCAAGATAATAATATGGACTGCATATTTTATTAAATCATAAGGAACACCCTCCATATTCCACCTCTACCTTGAGTTAGAGCCATTTCTAACCAAACGACCCATTAATAACCCCGGTCATGACCTGTCGACGACCGAGCGTTATTTAGAAGTAGATTTCTTATGAACTTTCTGAATATTTAATTTATTATGAAGAGCTCCTGAGAGATGAGTGTGAGTGATAGGAGTTTAATATAAAATGAACCAAGTAATAGAAACCCCGTAAGGATGGACTTGCGAGTAAGGGAGGCAGCCTCGACAGAGGATCCTGTCCCAAAGGCTTACTCTGGTCGCATAAGGACCGGTTCATGGGACAGTCTTTCTAATGCCAAGTACCACCGTACATGCCAAAAAGGTATGGCCTTCGGGAATGCCTATTCATGTGATGCCTTCATCCACACCCCGCTAGCAGATCCTACCAATCCATCCCAAGGAGCCGCATGATTGGCACAGTGGCCGACTGAGGCAGAGGCCGAGTAGCTCTCGGTGGCTAGTAGTGCACGGTTGCCAAGTCGGGAGACGGGTATACTGGAGACAGCCCCAGACAGAGGGCTGGGACTAGGCGGCACGGGTTGACTAGAGTATAGGGTCAAAGACCCTGAGGGCCTAAGGCCCTAATTTATGTGCTCATACCCGGGTTGATATCCGCGTGGCGGATGTTAGTAGCCCCTGCTTAGCCCCCAGTACTACCTGTGGATTGACCTAGGAAATGTTGTTTAGAGATAGACACCGGCAGGTAAGGGTCTCGTAGGTCAGTACCGCCCTCCGTGGGGGGTATGGGCTGACCGAATGTATGGCATAGTGTACAAGCTCTGCAGGGTATTAACCTATCCGGATAGTCGTGGCTCGCGGTCATGAGCCCATCTAGTCAAAGCCCCCGTTGATTAGGTTGCACCTTAAATAAAACGAGTGAAGAGGAGATGGGCTGAGACCCAGAAGAGAGCAAGGCATAAGCCGGCCCAGGGGGACCCTGACGGTCTCTGGGAACATAACTAAAATATGGGAACTGGCAGGGATGAGAATTCCCCTCCAGGGCCAAACAACTTATTAATCCCTGTCTCCCACCCCTGTTTGTGAACATAACTTTACTTTACATTTCCACCAAAGAATAACCTTACACCTCACCCCTGCATACAATATAACTCTTTACACAGGACTTGCTGAGTACCAACTATAAGTGTACTCAGTCTTGCTTTCATCTGTAAGATGGACGTATAAGGCACTATGATGCGTTCCATTCATGGAATGGGTAATAATATCGCTTTCCGCTAAAGCGAAGGTAGTTACTCTTTATTTGCTGCGCCTTTTATTGCTTCAGATTCTAAACCTGTGTAAAATCTGTATCAGCTTACTGATACAGGTAATTAAAGGACTTCCGAAGGATGGTCCCCACAATATGGACTCTTCAAATTAATCTAGGGCGTTCGATCATCATAAAATCCGACGGTGTAGGAGTGATATAGTCAACATGGACTCTTTAGATTAATCTAGAGCGTTGGATCATCATAAAATAAAATCCGAAGGTGTAGGAAGTGCAAAAATACTCCATGTAAGATTTGTATGACCGTCAAATTTGTCGTCCTTTTTAGTATAGATTCACCAATATTTCACTAGTCACATCAAATGGAATCTTAAAAGCATAGAGTATTAAACGTGTATTAATGACAAAACACATTTCATAACCCTTAGGTAAATTTGCGAGACAAATCTAATGAGCCTATTTAATCCATGATTTGTCACTCATTAAACAGCAGCAAGGGGGCACCTCCTAATTTGCCTAATTATCCACCAACTAGGGAAAAGCGTCAAGGAACTTTCAGAATCCGTGTCGTCGAGTAATCTTCGAGCTGCATCGGCTTTTTACTCTTCTTTTTTGGTTTGCTATGCCTTTTTGTTTATGAAATGTTTCTGCTGTGCTTTTGTTTCTGGTGTGTTAAGATATGCGATGCCGATGCATATACTCTTCTGGCTCTAACTTCGTTCAAGGAAAACAAGACCACCGTATTGATGCCGACTCGCAACATGACTGGTGCAAGCGTGCCCTAATGCTTCTTCCACTTTAATCGGTAGATAGACAAAACCTGCTAGATGCACATCTGACGGATGCACGTCTTTCAGCGTTTCTGATTGCTTCCAAGACGATTCTTCAGCTGCAAAGATAAAAATCAATTATACTAGTTTCAAACACCAAACCAATGGCAAATCTATAATGTACTCAGAATTCTAATGACATTTGAGCCCAGCAATATAATGATCAGGCAACCTATAGCATAAGACCCTATGCTTCAGTTTCTTTTGACACGAGACATTCAGTTTCTCTTCATGCAGATAGTCCTTCATATTAGAGGCCATAAGCAGTGAAGACTGAAATCTGTGTAGTACTTGCTTGCTCCTAGTCCTACATATGATTTTCAAGCAAAACTATATAGAGGTGATTCAGCTACTCTGGAACTGATTGAGTCTCAGTCAGCACAAGAACAGACAATTACTGGCCTGCAGCCTTCTCTTTATTTTTATGAAAATATGTTAGTGTTCAGGTAGTAAGTGGCTAAGAGCCTAAGACCACTAATGCATGCATAGGAGCACATGATTATCTCCAGATTTAACTGGCCAGATTCTTTGCAAAGTGTCTGGTGCTACAGGCCAGTCCGTCCAAACAACTTTACAAATTTGATTTTGTCATGGTACTAAAGAGAAAATTTCGACAGCTTCAGTCAAATATTTCAAACTTTAATAGTTTACAAATACTATTAGATTAGCCAGGTTGGAGTAACACCAATGTCTGTGATTCAAAATACCTTCTATTATATTTTCGTAGCTTCACAAATCAATGATCAAACTTGGCCCTTTTGGATCATGAGGCATCCCAAAAAAGGAAACATCATCTCCATAAAGTGGAAGGATTCAATTTTCATTTAAGCAAGCACAACACATTTAAGCTTCAGGAAATAACACTTACAAACATGATACAAATAATGTGCAGATCACAAATTCATAACCACTTCCGGCATCAAAATGAACATACCTTATTTACGTACTTCAGTTGCTCAAGAACCTCATCAGTCTCCAATTCCTGCAACGGAAACGATAGTCTAGAATCAGTTTCATGATTTTTTTTTGCATTTTTAATTACTTTGGTACAAATAGTATTGTAAAGTAGTAACCATGGTGTTATCATTTATTACATAATAGTTCAACAGCTAATAAAGTTTTTTCAAGGAGATGTGGATGAAAATAAATTTGCAGTTGAACATGAATCATCAAACAATCAAGAAGGGGGGATGCCAATAGATAATATAAACAGTGAAAGGGTCTAGCGTAGTAGTTAGAGCACCTGAGTAGCATCCAGCAGACCCGGGTTCGACTCCTTGTGAGAGTGAATTAACTGGGTCAGGAATAAAAAAAATATGCAGAAAAATAGGTTGGGGCTTCCCCTACTGACTTCGGTAAAAAAAAATAGATAATATAAATATAACCAACCACATAAGGTACCATCAATTGTGACTAGCTTGCCTTTAATCCTAATGCTGTTAGAAACTAGCGTAAGACAAGCAAGCGCCTTCCCACAAGGCCACATATAAAAAAAACAACTACATCAAAAGAAAGTATAACAAGAACGTACCTGGGGAACAGCACAATCAGCATGGATAGGATCCCAAACAACTGAACATGAACAATCCCAGTCGTCTGATTGAACAACAAACAATGGTGCCCTGCCAAAGGTCCATGCAGTAAAAAGGCATGAACGTTTTGTTGTCATACGTTACAATGGCTGTGTATGCACAAACATAGAGATGCGAGAAAAGCAGTAATTTGGAATAGAGTGTATACCTCCTCCATTTGCCGCAATCATCTCCTGTATCTAGAACTCCTTGGCACTGGATCCAATTAGCAACGCTGGTTTTCTTATCCTTAAACAGTTGCAAACACTGCAAGTACAATACACAATGTCAGGGTGGGTACCTCGTAACAATTACTAAAGCAGTCGATATCATTTATAAGGTTCAAAGTGGGCAGAGACATACACCCAGCATCACCGTTTCATTAGTATCGAGTTCCGTGGGCTCAGGAAACTGATCTTCTTTGCTGCATTGAGAATGTGGTGCTAACATTAGAGATTGCATTTGATAATATCAGAGTTGAAAGAAAGAATAGCACAACATATGTTATTTTCATGCTGTCCATTTGGATGTAATGAAGAGGAAACAGTTCAAAATATGCTATTTCCATGCCCACATGCTGGACAGGTTTGGACACAACTGAATCTTCCAGTGATCCCTCAATTGTGCTATGACCACCCCAAACTGAGCCCTAATTCAAAGAGACATGACTGAGCTACCAACTATAATGATGATTCCATGGAGTATCTGGCTTGCAAGAAGCAGAAAGGCTTTCGATGGAACTACCATTTCCTATAGAGGTAGTGAGGCAGAATTGCATTGACACTCTCTGGTGCTATGGAAACATAGAGCAAGATCTCTTTTGTGGTTCACATGTGTACAGCATTTTTTTTATCAATAAATTTAGGTAGGGATCTCCCCTCCAACTTTCTAAAAAAAATAGCACAAATAAAGACTTTCACATAACTTCAGAGGACCTGGTATATTTAGGAGTAGCATCTAATTTGTACTTTGTAAAAGAAATCTTGAGCCGAATGGTATACAACAAGGTGAAAAATAGTCTGGACCAGCTCCAACAATTTCTGCTCAATACGCATAGTAATTACCATTTTTTTTAGAACAGAATAGTTAAGTTAAAGTTGCCTCTCCCATCACATGTAGAAATCAAAATACACTTCATAAAGAGTAAGCATACCTAGAAATAGGACCAGACCATTCTGGAACATCTGCTTGAAATTTACTACCAATCCTCACCTCACTTTCATATGATTCAGCATCCACCAACATATCTCGAATAGGACCAAGACCTAGGCGAGGCCTTTGAATTCTGGATAATTCACGTTTGGGACTTGTCAGCTTTCCATGCTGCCTCTTAGGTTTCTTCCTTTTACAGACCAGGCAATACCACTCAACCTCTGGTATTTTCTTGACACGCGGGTTGCAACACGATAAATGAAATGCTCCTTCACAACAATCACAAATTAACATTTGGATGGATCTTCCATTGAACCACATTTCATGCATTCAAATAAAGGACTGCTTTGATTATTATCATGGTCTATGGTACTTGACGTTCTGCTAAGCTCTGAACCTTTAGTGGGGAATATTTCGCTTTTGAGGATGGAGATGCAAAGGTCCCTCACTGATGTAAATTCTGTAGATGGTTTTGCAGCACAGGTATCAGGTAATGAACACTCCCAAGCATCTCCAATCCTCTGACTGA
Source organism: Urochloa ruziziensis (assembly GCA_015476505.1). Taxonomy (NCBI): domain Eukaryota; kingdom Viridiplantae; phylum Streptophyta; class Magnoliopsida; order Poales; family Poaceae; genus Urochloa; species Urochloa ruziziensis. The sequence continues at coordinate 46,677,506 of CM027120.1, forward strand.
TGTAAGGTGGCACCCATGACGGAGATGGCGGGCGTCCATTATTTTCATTAGAATGTGATCCTGCTGGAATTTCGACATTTGAAGAAACCACACGTGATTTGCCATCTTCGCTGTGTAATGGAGATGAGATATATCCAGTTGTTGTGAAGTTCCTTGTTATACTCTCTCTCATATTTCCATTTGTAAGAAGGGGATCATATTCCTCATCCATCTTTCTTCGTTTATTCAAACAGAAATCATCTTCTGAAGCAGGAATTGAACAAATAATGTCGGCAGGCAGCAAATTCGAATTCAATGATGAATCGACGATTTTTATTACAGATGACCTGAATTCCTTCTTCTGCCGTAGAAGAGGTTCTCTGTAGATCTCATCTGAGCATCTACTAGATTTTAAAGTCATGTCTTTAGTTGTTCTCAACTCTGAATCAGGCGCAATAGATAGCTTGCCTTGGCCAAGGACAGTGTCACTGAAGCAGATCCTGTATATATTGCCACAAAAAATAATCAATATACCAGATAAAGATACATAGGATTACTATGTAAGGATTGGGAAAAACAAGAAAAAATAAAATTATTAAAAATGGTTAAATCAAGATAGTACAGCACTCCACCCAGTGTCATCTAGATAACTCAAGTACCAAAATCAAACTCCAGTTGAGGTCCAAAGTGTTAGAGATGACCAAAACTGAAAAACGAAGGTGCGACTGTTTGCACAATTTGTGATTGTTAAAAAATTGGGTTGAACAAATACAGTGCAAATTTATTCTCCATGTGGGGCTGCTGAAATATAGTACAAGTCTCACACCCATGGCCCGTGGGGCTGCTGAAATCTGTTGTTGAAGTACAAGAAGAAAACACGCACAATCTAGTGTCAGGCATGGAATTTTTCCAATGCTAATCCTAGTATAGGGTGCAGCATCCTTCGAGAGAGGGGTTTTTAAGTTTGACTGAAAACAAGATCGAGAAACAAGGGGCACGCCTCATCAAGATCAAAATCAAGCAGTTTACCACCAATAACGGTTGCCAAGGAATTTGAAGACACAAAGCGGCATGGTGAAGTGCCTCCAATAAACACTTTGAGAGATGGTATCGTTTTTTGATGGTTAAATTCACACATAGGGAGAACAAGTGGCATCAGGTTCTTGCAAATGCAATAGGTGACCTTCTATTTTTGCAACAAAGAGGTTAGTGCTGAGAAGTAATAGGGCGGCACGTATAGATCTGGCGTTACTTATTGACGAAAATCTAGAAACAGTATCATAGGACACAAATTCACCATGGGTAAACGCGTACCAGATCCAAAGTAGCTAGATATCTAAAGCAGAGAAACAGCCAATTCCATGATATAGCCACAATTGCACAAATTCCCCCAATCTCGTCCTACATATAACTTTCCCAAATCCTAACCAAATCCACCCAACATCTTCCACCCCTACCCAAATCTGCACGACCCCAACCCCATCAAACAACAAGCTAATCACCTCCACCAACTAGCAGGCCACCGGTTCACTTTCTCGATCACAAACGAAGCAATCATATATCGATTTGAATCAATCGCTGCACAATATCAAGTAGAAGTTCACAGCAAAATGAAAAAAAAAATCCAGAAGAAATCGCAGGCCAGAAGAGAGAAGAGAGGTTACCCAAGGCTCCTCAGTGGCTTCTCCCCAATGGACTTCTGCCGCAGATCCTGGTAGATTTTATAGCAGGAAGCGGGGGAGATCACCGAGGTTTGCTCCCTTCCTGGGCGCTCGTCTCCAAATGGAAATGGCAACGGTAAGATTTTTTTTCAGTGTGGTAATGCTATGTGCTTAACGAACAGGATAAAAAATGGGGAGGTGGGGTTGTGGGAGGAGAGATAGAGAGGGCAACGAGAGCACGATCGCCGACAATAGAGCAGAAATATGGTATCGTAAAAATTATCAGCCTACGATCCGGTCAGGCCCGCAACAAGAGAGACTTTCTTTTTCTTTCTTTTTTGGGACCCTTTGGAAAGAAGTTTAAGCATTACTGTGAGAAGAAACGTAAAAGAAAAAAATAATCTGAGAAGTAGTTTTAAAGGGAATAAATAGGGTAGGCTACTCTATCTACGACAGATTGCATCTATAGCATTGAGTTAAGAAACTTAAGAGGAGAAGATCACTGATGTTACCACTAGATGCCTTGGAATAGACTTGATTCAACGTAGTCATGCGTCGGTGTGAAGGAAGTAGTCGATCTCGTCTCATGGATCGATCTCCTCCTTCTTGTCCCAGCAGTAGTCTCACGCCGTTGTAGCCGATCAGCACAGCAGTAGCACCTCCATGACGTCCACACGTGCAGGATGGAACATCGGGCGTCGATGTGCTAGCACCGCGCGCGGCTTTGGTTTCAATCGGCCAAGTAGGGAGGGCGGCTAGGGTTTGGGCGAGATGGATGGTGTGCCCCTAGCCCCCTCCCACGTATATAGGGCGTGCTAATGGGCTTCCACCTTATCGGCCCATAAGTAACCCTAATCCCTTATGGATCAATATCCTCTGGGCTTTTAATCCAAATTGTTATGATTGTCTCGTGGGTATATTATCAATAATTTTAATGTCTTTTGTATCTAAAATCTCTTAACTATATGTTTGATTTGAGGGTTGCAATGGGTTGAACTACGATTTGGAAGTGTTTGGTTGAAGAAGTAGGTGTTGTGTTCATCCTCAAAAGGGAATATCCCCTTGGATGTGAGTTCGTCCCATTCCTCCAAAACAAATGAACAGGGCCATCCCACTTCAACAGTGACTTCCTCTACCGTCTCCTCTCATGTGCACGAGACAGCTCCAGAGGGAATGTGGCCAGGCAGGGTAGTATGGAGCGGCGCCAACACAGCTAGGGGCAGCGGAGCTGCATGCATGGGCAGGGGTGGATGATGCCCGCAGGGCCGCGCCGGCGGGCGAGCACAGAGGAGCTGCTAGGGCCGCCGCCGCCGCCAGGGATCGGCGACCGACGGGAGGCTAGGTCGCGGTTGGGGAGCCGGTGGACGATTTGAAGGAGTGGGCCCGATCGGTGGCTTGAGGAACGCGGGAGCAGCCGGTAGGGAGGCGTGGAGCATCAGGAGCATATCAGCGGCAGGGCAACAAAAGGTGCAAGGAGGTTCGATGGTCGGCCAAAAGAAGAAGATAAGCCCATAGGAAATAGAAAATGAAAGGAGGATGACACTTGGGCTTACATCTCAATGATGGGACCCATTACTAATGGTGTTAAAGAGGCATCCAACCCATCCCTCTTAACCCTTCAACCAAACAAAAATTGGGTTGGATCTAACCCTTTCATCCAAACACGAGATGGATCCAATCCAAACCAAAAAACTGGGATGCAGCCGACCCAACCTGCTTGGAGCCTGTTTGGATTGAGGGCGTAAATATTTGCCCCCTAAAAAATTTGCCCCCTTGGGGTGTTTGGATTGAGGGGTAAATATTTACCCATAAGGGACATTTGAATGGGCCAATTGTTGGGATGGGAGGGGATGAGAGATGTTTTTGGTGGGCCCCACCAGTTATTTGTCCCACTTTGACACTCTTTAGGGGCAAATAAAATTTGGTGGGCAAAACATTTACCCCACCCCATTTGCCCTTACATGTTTGACACTTTTGGGGTAAATTGGGGCAAATTTGCCCCTTTTACCCCTCCATCCAAACAGGGCCTTGATCCCCAAACCAAACACATGCTAAAAGCTCTACCAAGTACCAACTTGACACATCATTTTTAAAACACTTTGCACACTCGTCTCTATAAATAGACGTATATAATCCTTCAAGATATTCGGCCTGGCGGCAATCTAGAGACGGACGAAGTCATCGCTATCGACAAGTACCACTAAGAATAGCATTGTTAAGTCCTACAAATTTTCTAGCCACAACCACTTTGTGTCTTGTTGTTGTGGTTGTTTGGAATGTCTAGCGAGATAATTTGATAAATTATTTATCAAAATTTGTAAAGTATCAGGTTTTTTTAAATTGTAATACGTTTTATAAAAGTGGATGGTGTGAGTACAGTTTTAGTGCCATGTTCTCACTAAACATATACATGTTATTATGGCTCTTTTTGGGCGGTGATGTTACCGCACCATCTTGAACCGGTAGTCACACCTCGCCTGCGGCGGATGTTTCATCCGCCACACCTCCGCCGCCTTGTGGCATCCAAAATGAACGAGCTCATTGTAGCAGATGTGTAGTGTGCCTAAGTAGCGTCAATAAGCAAACACCAATCGCAAGACGACACAATTGAGACGTGCCGAGCTTCAACGCGGTCATAGCACAAATCAAATGCGTGCTATATCTAAGTTAGTTTCTATGATCTACCATACACGTGGGAGTTGTTAGATCGGACTGTCAGTCGTAACCTCCTTCATCTCAAAACTATGGTGAAGCTACATGGAATCCCTTCTAACTTGATCCTTATTGCAATTTGCAAGCGGTGAACGGCAAAAATAGTATCCTTCGACCGACAACAGTATTGGGGCTCTAGTGAATCCCTTGGTCTACTTAGAACCTAAACACCAACAATAGGAAAAGAACGGCAGTCCTACCGGGGAGAACTCATTGTCGATTTAACGGTGTCAATAGTTTGAATTAGGTTTGTAGGGGCAAACATCAGTTGAGTTTTTGCAATACCCAAGAAAAATAATGGAACAAAAGAGTAAAATAATACTTTTGACGGATAAAATGGATCAAATTGGATCAGGATACATGGTCATGTGCATCTGAACGCAGCTTGAAAGGTCAAAGATGATAGTTTATTGTGAATGGCATCACCAATACGGCACTCGTGCACTGATAATATATATGGTCAAAGTTGAACAGACAATTTCAAGCAAAACAACACATATATTCATTGGGGGCAAATTGAAGTGGATCTAAAATTCCTTTTTTCTAAAAAAAATTGATGAACTTTATTGGGGCAAAGTGGATCTAAAAATATGGATGAAAACATTTTTGATGAAAAACATGCATGGCAAAGATTACATACTTACCTGTAGATTGGATCTAGGTCGATGAGTTTTAGATCGGATCAAGATGGGGCGCGTTCCTCCTCCACGGCATCAAGAGTTGATGTCTCTCCAACTTTGTCTAATGGGATGATTAGTCGTCGTGATAAGACTCGCCTCGCATTTATAGATAAATTTTGAGGAGCAATTTTCTACTTAAGTCCAACATAGAAGCCAAATCAAATTTTGGTCTCCATATGTGTAATTAGAAGTATACCTTATTATAGGAAATAGACTTGTATTTCTTGCACAATAAGGCTTCCAATATTATACCCCCTTTGAATCCAACATAATTTGTGTACGACACCAACTCAACAGATTGACTTATTTCCAAGAAAAAATGTGTTATTTCTATATTTTAAATATTTTAATCAGTATACTTGGAACCCATGAAGAAAGAGATAATCTCGATGTTCATGTCGCCGCTGCAAATTGCAATACATGGAGAACGTCACCTAGAGTAAGGACTCTATATACAACGGGACTTACATCTATATGTTTTGAAAAATGTTCAGTCCAGAATCAGGACTCTATCTACAATTGACATACATAGTGTCCATATCTGTTTACAAAAGCCTTAATCCCTAAGGAATATATAATGCAGCTGAGTTGGTTAAGTTTTTTAATTCTTTTGTGTAGTTTGGTCAGAACCAAAGACTTCGTGAGCCTTGCAAGCTTCGCCCTCCGGCCATGGCGTGCGCAGGTCGGCAGGTGGGCAACAGGCCATCAGCGAGCAGACCCTGGTCGCGGGATCCTGCGGAGGTAACGTGCGCGCTGCAGCTCCGAGGCTCCGGCGGGATTTTTGTGACGGTGTGCTCGCCGGTCAGGGAATCCTAACTGCCCACATAGTAGCACATGCGCGGGTCCGGATGATTATTTATATTAAAAAGAAGAACAAATCTCGCCCAACAAAAAAACAACAACAACATCGGCCGGTTGGATTGAAACATCAACCCGCACCTTATCACGTCAACGCACTACTCAAACTCAACTCACACACACCATCGACCGGTTGGATTGGGACATCAACCGGATCTCTCCCAACTCTGCCCGGTCGATTGGGACATCGCCACGAGCCTCAACGAAACTCCGTCCGGTCGGATTGGGACATCGACTTGAGCCCCTACAAACTGTGCCCGATCAGATTGGAGCATGGACACAAGCCACTGCACATACCAAAACAGATCTCTCTTTTTTCTTTTTCTTTTTTTAAAGGAAAGAAAAGAAAGAAGACGCTCCTTCGGAAGCAGCCACCGAAGCAGGCCTCCTTGCTAGAAATGCCTGACATCGCATTCAAGAAGGGCACACCGCCGAAGAAGTCATCAATGCCTACCTAAACTGGGCTGGGTACGGTTTTCACCTTTCTCATCTGACATGGAAGACCAGCAACCAAGCCGATGGCCCAAGACCAAAGCCAACGTCTGCGTCAGAGATGCCCGACGTCGCCTTCAAGAAGGACATGATGCCAAACACGCATCGACATCGTCCCAAGATGAGATGGGGTTTCACCCGCATCATTGTTGCGACTTAAAGGAACGGACGGCACCCCAACCCTACCACCATAGCACACTTGGGGATCCTCCACACGACCGCAGTCAACTCCACCCCTACGGCGACGTTGACATACGCCCGAATAAACCGCAGTCGGCCACGTCACCGCAACGCCGCCGACACACCGTCGCAGACAGCCTCACCGCAGCTGCACGCCCCCCCCCCCCCACCCTGCGATCGCACAAGTCGTCATGAGCCGCGTTGCCACACTGGCCATGGGCGCCGCCGTCATTACCGGGCGACGCCGCGCACCGGGCACCGGTGCCACCGTAGAGGGGCCGAGCCGCGCGCCCGACGCCGCCGAAGACGGGTTACTCATCCACCGCCACTGCCGCAAGCCGAAGAGATGAACCTCACGACTGATGGACGCGCTGCTAAAGACGGGCTCTGCCACCGCCGCAAGCACTACGGGAATCAGCTCCTTTGTCGTGTGCCAGGGGCACACAGCAAAGGCCCTTTTGCTCACGGCAATGCCTTTGCCGTGTGCCACCCACAGCAAAGTGCACATGGTAAAGTTTGGCCGGCAAAGAGGGCCTTTTCCGTGTGCCTTTTCTCGGGCACACAGCAAAGGCTTTGCCGTGTATTGAGATGACACTCAATAAAGAATTTTTAAAAAAATAAAAGAAAAAATTGGCCCCGTCTGCTGGCAGGCCGCGGCCGGCGCCGCCCGGCGGCCTGCACGCTGGAGGAGAGGGTGTCGGGCTGCCGCCGGGTGCCCGCGCGCTGGAGGAGATGGCGCCAGCCGCCACTGCACCCCAGAGGAGAGGGTGCCGTTGCGCGCAGGAGGAGAGGGCGCCGGGGGTCGCTGCCTCCACCACCCCTCGCCGCCCAGGAGGTGAGAAGGAGAGAGGTCTGTGGAGGAAGAAAAGGAGATGAGAGTGGGCAGGGATCCGCGTGACAGGGTATGGACCAATAAGAGGCCTCCATTTTGAAGACGTGGATCGCACTCATGTGCTTTCTCTGTATGCTTGTAATGAATTTTTGGATGGCTAAACAATTTTAAATGAAAGGTTGTAAACTACAAACTTTCATATCCTTTTGAGATCTACAACTTTGGTATAGAACATATTTACATCCGAAGTCATTTGAAACTTTTAAAATTTGAAATCGGATCGCTTATAATGTATTTTTGAAGTACTAAACAATCTCAAATATAAAAGTTTTCAACCACAAAGTTTTACATTTCGTTGAATTGTACAACGTCGGTATAGAACTTATTTACATCCGAGGTCATTTCAATGTTTTAAATTTTATAATTTCAAATTAGGTAATTTATAATAATATTTTAAAATATTAAACAATCGCAAATACAAAAGTTGACAACTACAATGTTTTAGATTTCACTAGCAAGTTGCCCGTATGTTGCTACGGTAAAAGAAACTAATTTTATAATTTGAATTTTACCATTACATTTTTATTGAAATGAATGGATCTCTACCCATTTGATATGAAACCAATAGACTTGCTAAAGACAAAAGCAGATACAATATCATATGGTCTGGACGCTTCACCGGTGCAGCAGTGGCCCCAGGCCCCAAACCCCCCGACAACTGGCGCCTCTAAATACTCCCTCCGTCCTGAAATATAAGGCATTCTAAGGTTCAAAATTTGTCTCCAAATATAAGGCATTCTAGGAGTTTTTGGCAAGTACTCAATCAACTCAATTAAAAACTTGCTAAATATTTTTCCTGTTAACTAAATGACTTGCCTTGTATTACCATTAGCTAGGGGTATATGGGACATTTGCCCACCTCCTTAATTTGTCCTAAAAATCCTAAAATGCCTTATATTTCAGGACGGAGGGAGTAGCCGACGGCTAAGGCCGGCTGCTTGCCACGCGCACGGCGTATCTCCATTCCCCAGTTTGAATTACCCCAATCGAATCGACAACTGTTGTATGTCACTCTATCCCTCATCTCCACTCAATTTTGGTTATGAATTGCAAATTGCAAGTTAGTTCCGGACAGCCAGTGATTAATTGGTGCGCATCTAATAGCTAATTTGTATTTCTACTGCTATGTGGGATCAGATACTTGTGGCATGAGAATTGACTTTTTTATATACCATTCATAATAGCTATTAGATTATACCGTATTGTGTTCTGAAAATGTTTTATCAGGACTACCCAAGGTTCAAATCTTGACCTACATCTATGTTCCTTTTCTGTATCATAGACATGTAAGATGCAACGTATGTATCCAATTTCGGTTCAGCGGCCAATATGAAAACTGCTTACTAGCATCCAACGCAACCTGATCACATCTTCGGTTACTTTCGGTTCAGCGGCCAATATGAAGGTCAACTGGTTAGCATAGAAGTGCCATTGATGGTAGCATGCTAATTCCTCTTTGTGGATTGTTTCTGGCATCCGGGTTCCTGGACCCCGAGTGTGACAACTGTGACTGTGAATCTATGATATGAAACTTCCATCCTTTTGTTCGGGGGTAATGGTGTTGGGCGCAGGTCTGTAGTGGTTTTAAATCGCCGGCTAAAGCGTTTAGCGGGCTATAGCCGGCTTTTAGCAGGCTATAGCTAGCTATAGAGGGCTAAATGCCATAACGGTTGCTCTTTCTAGAGGTTATAGCGGACTATAGCGACAACTATAGCTGGCTATTTAAACATTCACTCTGTACCAACACTATGGAGACGGTGCGGATGATTGGTGCTCGACCAAAGTGGAAGATGCATCCCAGCAAGCACTCTGAAATTAAACGCTAGCTAATGTAGCGTTTTAAGGTTTTATTAGGCTATCTCAGTTTTTTTTTTTTTTTGATATGTTCTGTTCCAACGTGTCTGAGCTGAGGACACTGCCGCCGGCGCGAGCGGAAGAACCCACACGCTAAAGGAGATTGCGAAGAGAGCATGCATGCATTATTTCCAACTTCTTTAGTTGTTGAGTACTTGGTGAAGAGAACGTGCATTGTAAGATAGGGAGGCGATGTGCTGACAAAATTGATGCAATCTCAGGTTCCCAGCCCGTCGGGGCAAAAGGAAAAAAAAATCAGGGAACAAAACAGAGCAACTCTAGAGCAAAAATTAGGGAACCTGAATCTGTCTTTTGTTTTAACGAACTGCACAAGATAGTGCGAGTTTCTATTGATATAGCAGAAAAAATTACAAAATTACCACCTTGGTACATCAACACGGGTAAGCACGCAACTCAAAACCACAACCGGCCGGTTGGATTGGTACATCAACGCGGCCGCACCACTCCACTCAAACGGCAACCGGAACACGCTACATCACACGGCTCGCCCACCCCTCGAGCACCACCTCGCCGCGCGTGACCGCTGCGGTCCGCCTCGACGGCGGCGTCCCAGCCCGCGCACGCGAACCGTGCATTCACCGCCGCCCGAAGCGGCCGCCGTTGACGCCATGCCGGCCGTGGACACGAAGAGCTATAAAAAATGTGCCATGACAGATCAAAATAAGTTTCCAAATAGAAGGGCCCTGCAGTTGCATATAAATCTCGACATGTATGGATACATCTTATATAGAAGAAAAATAAAACAAAGAATTGAAGTAAGTACAACTCAATATTAGAGAGGGCCAAGTATTTAAAAATCTGACAAAACATAAAAAAAAATCAAAATTACCTAAGATTGAACGGTCATTGTCAATACTACTTGGTCTCGCTATTTCTGGTACTTGATACCACGAATTTAATATTTTTTGATACCTCTATTTAGATACCTCTAAATACTCACTTTGTTTACACTGTACGATTTTTTGGAATGGATTGCTCTCATTATTTCCAAGCGTTCTAAAATTTCTATTAATTTAAACCTTAGACTTAATTCCACAAACATCAACAAGTAGCAAGCAGGTAAATCTCCAGAACCCATAGAGTGTGAAAAAATATGTTATAATTTCCATGTCAAGAAAATCAATTTTCAAGAAGCTTTAAAAAAAGAAAAAATATTATATCTCAAAGTACAAACATTATTATCTACAAGTAATGCAGCAGCTATGCTTATATCAATATAAGCCAAACGAATAATTCTTCTGGTTCACGCCAATGTCCTGCTTTGTCCTATTTTCATAGCATCCAAAAAAAGGTAGAAACGGAGGAAGCCGTGGACGATCTCGCCCGGGAAGACGATTGGCGAGCTCACCTGGCCGAGGTGTCCTGACTCCTGGCCGGCGCAGATGGGGGCAGCACCAAGCTGTGAGCACTTGTGGGGGGGCGTCGGGCTCCGACGGGGGGAGGCGCCGTCCTACCGCGGCGGCAGCCTTTTCACCGTGTCGAAGCAGCAGCAGCGACGACCGGGCCGTGCGGAAGTGTTAATTGGGCCAGGTTGGCGTCAGTCCATGTAGGGTCATTTGAAGGAAAGGAAGAGAAACGGCCCGGAAATCATATATACCTTATGAAAAATTTTATCTCCCCCACCTTCTATTTGGAAAGGAAGAGAAACAATCGTGTTCATTGGATCCTTTTCAAACCCTAGCCCTCTCGTTGTGCTGCCAGCCTCCGCCCATCCTCTATATACGCGCCGTCGCCCGACCATCGTCGGCCGCCTCGCGCGCCCCCGTGCTCCCATCGCCACCACCTCTTGTGACAGCGCCGCCGCCTCGGCCATCACCGGCCGCCCCGCGCGCCCCCATGCTCCCGCCGCCGCCCCCCTCCTGTGCCCCGGCGCGGCCCGGTCCTTGCCGACCACCGCTCGCCTGACTGCGGCCCACATCGGCCCGGCCATTGCCGGCCACCGCCACTATGTAAGGCGCTTCCTAAGGAGACGCGGGTTAAGAGCCATAAGAGACACGGTTTTTCCGCGTCTTCCAAATTTACGTCTCCTTTTACATGACGCCCATAACAGGGGTTATGGGAGACGCGTTTTTGGCAACCCGCGTCTCCGATAACAGGGGTTATGGGAGACGCGGATTGACAAAAACGCATCTCCCATAATGAATTAAAAAACAAAAAAAGGAAAAATAGGTCATGAATACATGATTCATGGCCTATTTTTATATGCTTCACAGTTATACATCACAGATATACTGATTCATTCTTTACATGCTTATTACAAATATACATGTTTTTATCCACTATAACAAGCCATGTGTAACACATCAATCATTGCTAATTGAGCTAACTGAACTACAAAACAGTGAAGAATAAGGCAACTAGCCTATGTACTAGTATCGTAAACATGAGTGCAATCGTTGTTCCTCTCTGAATAGAGAGACCCCAACAGAGCACATCAAGTCAATGGTAACAGGGGAAGAACATGGGCGCACTTCTGGAGGAACTTGAGCAGCTTCTCACGCAACACTACATCTAGATATACCGGGAAACACAATTTGTCGGGACCGCCTCCCGGCGTTCCCCCTTAGCACGAATTAATGTCATTCCCTGGGTAAGAGGAAGAAAAACATTAAATGTAATAGAGTTGGTAAACGGCTAAATGGATTAGAGGAGTAAAGAGCGATACTAGGACCTGATCAAGACGGCCTGCAGCGCCGGTGAGCGGAGGGAGGCCTTCCGATGGAGCTGCACGGTTTCACACGCAAGTCTGTACCACCGCACTCAGCAAGTACTTAGCAATCAGAGGAAAGTGTATGCATTATTGCGGTTGACAGGTTATTAAGCTTAGCAGTTTTGGGTCCTGGAGGGGCAAGAACCTCCCTACCAGTCCCCGGTGATTCTGGCAGCGATCATGTCGACCCTGCAATCACCCCTTCTTTCCATCATTCCTATGGGTTATTGCTGGCTAATCAATGGGAGCTTTAACCAGACGGGCTCTTGACCGAGAGTCACGGCTATCAGATAGATTGGATAACTCTGCAGAGATTTGTACTCTATGACTATACGGTCAGGCGACCCTCCCGTGGCCAACGGCAGGGCCACCCTACGGGACTCGTACCCACCGGCGTCCATCACTGGACAGCTTCCTTTGGGGTGTACCCACGGATGCTACTGGGTCCTAAGCAGGGATCACATATCCGTCCACAAAAGGACATCGAAACCCGGGTATGGATGCATCATATAAATGGGCATGCATCGCCCATGGGCCCTACCAGCCCTGTCACATGCGACCCGTGTCGGCCAGTCCCAGCCCTCTGTCTGGGGCTGTCTCCAGCATATCCGTTGCCCAACCGTGGCCCCTGGGGTAGCTTAACCAGAGGTAGTTGGTGGGGTGTGAGTCGAGGCCTCACATTACAGGGCATTCCCGAAGGCTATGTCCTTTTTGGCCCATATAGCCGTACAGGGCATTGGAAAGACTTTGCCAAGAACCGGTCCATAAGCGACCAAGGCAGGCCTCTGGATAGGTGCCTTTCCAAGGCTATCCACCCTACCTCGCATCTTCAATCCCCTTGATGCCTCACGCAACAAGGGTTTCTGGCTGTGGGTAGTGTTTTAGCGGCGCATCAAGGTTATTTTGGTGGCTAATCTTAATGCAATCTACAGACGTCGGGGGAGAATAAGAACACATTCATGCAGTTGATTATTATGCACAAGGAGATTGTTAAGACTTGCCCGGTATCACGGTGGTTTCCGCCGGACGTTAAATCCTGGAGATCCTGGCGGAGCGTCTACACAAGCATAGATATATAACTAAGTCAATCATCACGTCGGTGGATTACTTTTAAAGAAAGAGTTGGTGGGGGTGGTCTTAGAGACGGGGATTCCAGGCTAACCGAGGGGTTGGGGCTGGCGTTCGGGTGATTTCGGGGTTTTCCCCCGGGGTTTAGCGGGGTTTAGAAATTGTCGATGGAAGGCAATAATCGATTTCAGGTTTAGGGAAGGTTTCTATGAAATCTAACCTCATGGAAAAGCTTAGAATATATTGTAGTATTTTTAGGAATTTATTGGCTATTTATGGGGTCTAATCTAGGGTTTGGCATATTTTGGGGTACGTTAACGGAGGTTTCTTACAGGCTGAAAAAGAATCTATTTAATTATAGATTCTAAAGATGTGTATAAATAATGGAGATGGCATTAACTAGCGTATTATTTTCCTAGTATTTTTGGGTATTTTCTGGGAATTTTTGGAAAGTTCTAAGGTGGAGAAATAACTTCTTGGGTGCACTAAGCCGGGTGTACTTAGCATTTTCCCTGTGTTTGTGCGGCTGACGGGTGGGGTCGGCTGACGCCAGCGCTGGCGTCACCCGTAGTTTACTGTGTCGTGGGCCGGGTTCGTGGGCCCGTGGACCGGCTAGCCTCTAAGTCTACGGTCCACTGGACCGAGTGCACGCAGGGCAGGGAGGGTGAGGTAGCGGTTGGCGTGGGGCGTGTGGGTGGCTGTCAGGTGGGAAGCAATTCCTTTGCAGTTGGGCCTCTACATTGAGTCACTGTCATGTGGGGCCCACAGAGCCTGGGCCCACATGTCAGCGACCCAACAGCAGAGGGACCAACTGCAGAGGATCTCGTTCGGGTAGGTGGGGCCCGCGCTGGCGTGGCTGCCACGCGGGCGCCAGCGCGGTTGCCGCACTTAGGCGGCGGAGGGGCGGCCGAGCAGGGGAGGCTCGCCGGAGTGCTCGCCGTCGGCGACGCCAGGGCGTTTCTCGCGGCGAGGGAGGTACCTACGGGTCCGGGGGGTCATGGCGGCCTCGATGGGGATGTTCTCGTTGAGGGTCAAGGACCGACGCGACGGCGGAAGCTCGCCGGAGCTCGGCGGCGGGGCGGTGCGAAAGGGGAAAGTGGGGTGGGGTGTCTTCTGGGGTTTTGGCCAAGGCCGGCGCGCATCCCGAGTGGCGTGGGGTATGCCGGCGTGCGAAGGCACGAGGAAGGGGCGCCAGAACTGGCCAGTGGTTCGCCGGAGCGCGACGCGCTCGTAACAATCGGTCGTGGCTCGGCCGGGCGTCGAGGAAGGGGAATTAAGGGCAGAGGATAGGGCGGCGGGCGGGGTGTGCTTACCGCGGGGTGGCAAGGGTGGAACGCGGCCGGCGCGGCGGCGTGGACGAGCGGCAGTGGCCTTTGGTCACGGCGGAGCTCGGGCGGCGTTCCTCCAGGGTGCTGCCGCCTTTGGGGCTTGTCACCCAGCGCATGGTGGTACTCCGGGCAGCGCCACGGTGATCAAGGGGAGCCAAGCGGGCCTAAGGGCAACGGGAGTGCCAGAACGGGGCGGCAGCGTTCGCGAGTCTACGGCGGCGGTGGGGGTGCTTGTGCAGGGTGCCGCGGTGGGTGTGAGCTCCATCCAAGGCGCGCGCGGGGCTATTTATAGCCCGGCGGGGCTCCCCGGGGGCTTGCCGGAGCAGCGTGGCCTCGACGCGTGGCGCGGCAGGCTCACCGGCGTGCGACGCGTGCGGGCGCGGACTATCGTGCAGGCGAATGAGGGAAGGGGCGTCGGCGCCGCACTTCATGTGCGGTGGCTTCGCGTGGTGGCGGCACGTGCCCTGCGCGCCTTTGTCGAGCCTATCCCGGCCGGAGAAGCGAGATCGGGCAGCGGCGGTGGGGCACGGACGCCGCGGTATGGTGGGGGAGAAGGCTCCCGTGTCGGAGCGGGGCTCCTGAGGTGAGCAGGGGATGGAGGAGGTGGCGTGGCGTTGGTTTGGGGGTGCCACGAGGGTTGGGGACGATGCGGTGGCAGGATGGGCGTGCGGCGGCAGCGGCGCCGGAGAAATGAGAGAGGTGGGAGGAACCGGGGAAGGGAGAGAGGAGGGAGAAGGAGGGAGGTGGGCTGGGCCGGGCCGCTGAGAGCGAGCCAGGGGAGAAGTTGAGGGGGCCGAATCAGACTTCGTGGTTTTGGGCTGCAAACCGTCGGCCCAAAACGCATAGTAACTCCTATCTTTTGTTTATAATGTTTTTAGGGGAAGGTTTTGAACTCAAATTTAAATTGAACTTGTTTTGGTTTGATCCTAGGGTTTCGGTGCTAGTTTAGTCCTTATGGAGCACTCAAGTTATAGAACTTCATTTTATTTTCCTATAATTATTTTATACTCTATTAATCATGATAATTCCTATTTAAGCCTATAGTGGCCTTAATTAATCTAATAATTAATTAAATAATTTCGTTTTAGTTTCGAGGGTGTCACACAATTTGTCCCAGAAAGAAACAGTAGATGCATGTTTGACAAACCAGGAGCTATAATCCTGAAGATGGTATTCTTTTATGTCTGAAATAGAGCATGAAACAATACAGAACTTTGGATCATTCTCTAAAGGAAGCGGTGGGGAGAGAGACGTCGACACCTATGCTCGGCAGCGATGAATGCCGCGGAGTCCGGCGAGGTGGTGGAGAGGCAGCGGTGGCTAAATAGAGATGCCGACGCCCGTGCTCGGCGGCGGTGAGGTCCTCTTCCACCATGGACGGTGGCGAGCTCCTCTTCTTCTCACCTGGCCGACGGCACGAGCTCCTCTCCCTTTTATCCCCCATGGCCGGGGGTCGAGGTCCTCTCCCCATGGCCAGGATTGTGCTCCCCATGGCCGGGGTCAAGCTCCCTGTTCGTCATCCTCCTCCTCCTCTCCCTGCTTGCTACCTGTGCTAGGGTTTGTTGTGTGACAGCCCAGAGCTTAATAGGATTGATAGAATACTCATATCAACAAGTTGCAACTTCTTTTCCGGATGCTCATCTCGAAAGAACTCCAAAGTTAAGCGTGCTTGGCTTGGAGCAATTTCGGGATGAGTGATCGACCGGGAAGTCCTTCCCGGGTGCGCATGAGTGAGGACAAAGTGCATAGAAAAGACATGTGTTGGTCTGTGAGGGCAGTCTTGAAGTCCTAGAGAGCTGCCAGGGTAAGCGGGTCCGGGCTCGGGGAGGCGGGATGTTACATTTGGTATCAGAGCCGACTCTCGCGGTTTCACGGGCGCATGGGGTCGCAGTTGCGCAGGCATGATGTGCATGGCTGGTGTGAGCCCAGAGTGGTCACACAGCATGGCACATGCGTTGGCACTGGGCACATGGACGTGGCCGGAGGGGACGTTCCTGGCCTGGGGTTGATCGACGAGGGCGTCGATCTCCTAAGGGGGTGAGATTGTGACAGCCCAGAGCTTAATAGGATTGATAGAATACTCATATCAACAAGTTGCAACTTCTTTTCCGGAAGGTCATCTCGAAAGAACTCCAAAGTTAAGCATGCTTGGCTTGGAGCAATTTCGGGATGGGTGACCGACCGGGAAGTCCTTCCCGGGTGCGCATGAGTGAGGATAAAGTGCGCAGAAAAGACATGTGTTGGTCTGTGAGGGCAGTCTTGAAGTCCTAGAGAGCTGCCAGGGTAAGCGGGTCCGGCCTCGGGGAGGCGGGATGTTACATGTTGCATGTTGCAAGTGTATGTTTCGCGTGTTTCATATGTTTCAGAAGAATGTCGCAACTGTTTTATGTTGATGTTTCAAAAGTAGATCTGGATGTTGCGAATGTTGCATATGTTTCACACTCATGTTGCAAGTGTTTTATTTGGATGTTGCATTTTCATCTAGAGGTTTTGACTGAGTGTTGGGAACGACGCCGTGTTTCACTATGTTTCAGTAGAATTTTTTCATATGAGTGTATGTTTCGCGTGGTTCATATGTTTCAGTTGCATGATAGTGATGTTGCAATAGGTTTGTTTCAATGTTGCAAAAATTGAACGATGAATTAACGATGTTGCATGCAACATTGCACGATGTTGCGGCGGGAATTTTACTCCCCGCACCCAGATGTTTCACTGTGTTTCAGTACGTAATTTATAATGTTGCAAACATAAATTTTTAATGTTGCAACTATGTATTTTCGATGTTGCAACGGCCGTCCGATGAAAAAAAATTCCATCGGACGTCCGGGCGCCAGCAATCCCCAACTCTATTTCATAGAAAGTTCGGGTCCGCATAAAAGCACAGGTGGCGCGTGCGCTCAAGCCGTGACTCCCGTAGCCACCAAGATATTAGGGGAGACGCGGTTTTGCGGATCCGCGTCTCCCATACCATGACAAATATGTGACGCGGGTCAAAAATCTGCGTCTCCTAAATTACGAGAGACGTGGTTTCTATATCCGTGTCTCCTTTATATGTATATAGGAGACGCGGGTTATTTGAGCATGTTTATGGGAGACGCGGTTGTTTAATCCGCGTCTCCTTTATAACAAAGGAGACGCGGATTAATTCCGTGTCTCTCATAAGTATGTATCCTTTGAAGGTTTCTTACATAGTGCGTCAAGCTCCGCGCGCGCCCGCGCCTGTCGATGCAGTGCCTCCGCCCTCTGCGCTCCGCATGGCCACCGCCCGCCGGCGTGCTTCCGCGGAGACCCCAGTGCGCCGAGCTCTCGCTGCTGGGCCCATGCGTTGCGCCGCCGGTCGCCGGAGACGGAGAAGAAGAGAACATTTTTTAGGGAAAAAATTAAGATTCAACATTTGTTCAACTTTTTTTCTCAAAGAAATGTTGATGCATGAGAACAAAAGTTGACCTTCAACATTTTTGAAAAAAAAATGTTGGCGAAAAAGGTTGAGACTCAACTGTTTTTTAAAAAAATGTTGGCGAAAAAAGTTGAGACTCAACATTTTTCGAAAATGTCGGCGAAGAAAAGTTGAGGTCCAACATTTCTCAAAAATGTTGATTAACATTTTTTAAAAAAAGTTAGGGCTCAACGTTTCAGGAAAGATAAAATATTTATCAACATTTTTGTATTCAACATTTTTTCATTGAAAAGTTGAATGACCCATTATCAACCGGACTTTGGTGAGCTTTATAGATGGGTTGCTAAAAATCTTACACAAGGTATATAAGGCTCCCGGAACGGTCTCCTCCTCATGCCGAGAAGCCATGATGCCATTCATCAAAAAGCAGCATCGGCGGCAACATTCTAATTTGCTTAATTATCCACTAGCTAGTGGACATCAGGAAGATTGAAGAGTCCAACTGCGAACGATGCACCACCACCCTAGAAACAGACGTGCACATCTTTCTTCTTTGCCCCGCGGCCATAGCTTTTTGGAGACAGCTGAACCTCTCCGTCGAGGAGAGTAGCCTGAACATGCCTTGGCACGCGAGTCCCCCACCGGGCCTGCCCACCATTGTGTGGGCGGATGTTATCCTCCTCCTCCTTCGGCAACTATGGCTCTCGAGGCACTCCCTCATATTTGATCACAAGGACATTGGAACTGCGGCTACCTTGCGAGGGGCCATTGATAATCTGCAAATGTGGAAGTTCAGATACAAGAGCAATCGCCCAGCTGTGGAAGCATGGATAGATTTTCTGCAAACAAGGCTGTAATTACTCACCTAGTTTCTCTCCCCCTCCTCTTGTAACTCCCTCTCCCAGTTAATTGGGAATGTACTACGACACTGGCGTACCATTCGAATGGAAAGTAAGTGGGACTATGCCCCCCTGAATGTGTCAAAAAAAAATCCACTAGCTAGTGGACTAGCGCCAATCCCGACAGAAGATTTCACTTTGTTATTTCGAAGAGTGCCACATCAAGAAAATAGGAACGTAACTCCTTCTCCAATGTATTATTTCATCTTTGATATTTCATATACATCCATGGCATTTAACTCTACGATTTATGATATTTAACAACAGCTGAAAAATTGTATATATAGGTATCTTTATCTAGATAATATTAGTATTTTTTTATGCACGTGTTACGCCAAGATTAGCGCGTCCAAACAATTGAGGGCCCCCCGGTGTTCATGACCCAGCTCTTCGGCCCGCGGGGAAAATGGAGAAGCTAGAAGTCTAGAACACTGCCCCTGCCACCCATGTGTCCGGATCATCGACGGCATGGGGAGCCGAGGCTGTTTAGGGCACTGCTGCGTTTCGTCTACACCGACGACTCCCTCCCTGAGGTCGTGAACACTGACAGGTACGGCATGGCATGGAGCGCGGCTCCCTGATGATGCTGGCCGGGCCGGCAGTCTTCAACAACGAAGAGGGCAATTAAAGAAGATGCTTTACTTTATTTCTATTCTGCTGTATGAGTGCTAGTGTGCTACTGCTATTTTAAGTTAGAAGTCTCATGCTATCTATCCTTGACTAACTTCATTATCAATGATATATAGTCTACCTATGCAGCTACTACTATACTACGAAGTATATAAGCTCAGTCCCGCATTGCAGTTTGGCCCAGTTTATTACCAGTGCAAGACTGTGATCAATCTAAGCGCAAGTCATTAAGTTTGTTACATTTTGTAGTGACTTGCATTGATGCAAGGACCATTGCTCTATTCGAAAAGCTTGCGGCTTCAACTGTTTTTAGTTTGTTACTTCAAAAACCTGTTATAGACCTCATTGTCCCCAGATGCAAACTACTCAACTATCGAAGCACAATTCACTCAGTTAAGGGTATAATTGAGATATAGGAAGGGAGATACAGATGGTTCGAGTTCGAGAAGAAGCACTAGAGCAAAGGAGGAAGAATCTAGAAGGTTCTGAGGGGAGCAGAGGAGAATCAGTTAAAAGAGGAGTGAGAGGAAAAATCTCTTCATCGACGCCTTCCAAAATGTCTTCTTGCTATGTGGGTCAGATACTCACATGGTCTCGCGCAGCCCACCCGTGCGCTGAGTCTTACAGCCCATCAGGCCCAGTACATGACATCTACCGTTAGTATGTCGCCCTTTCAAAAAACTGGAAAAGCAATAAATTTTTCATGAAGGCAGTTCAAACTCCTCCAGATCATAATGGTTTGAATGGGCAAGATATAATGCACAAATCAATCTATTCTCTGCAAGGACAAGTTCATAATTCTGTTCAGTGACTTGTGTTCAGCCACGCTCAAAACAACAATGTACATGAATCAGTCAGGTATTCATGGTTCTGTTCTCTACCAAAATCACTGTCAAAAAAGTTACAACCCAGGCAGTAGCACAAGGATTTGAATCAGAACATGTGCTGACTGGATCTCAGGTGTAGATCTCAGGTGTGAGGACTACAATTTGTTACACTAAAATCAAAAGACAGGGCATCAAGAAACACTCTGCTTCACCACAAAAATGTGCCATGATAGATCAAAAGCTTCCAAATGCAAGTGCCCTGCAGTTGTGTATAAACCTCTTGACATGTGCTGTGGGTACATCTTCTCTGGAGAAAATAACAAACACAGAAGTTAGCACAAATGAAGATTAGAGAGAGACAGGTAACTTTTTTAGAAAAGACAGACAGACATAAAGAGAGAGGTCGAATTCACCTTTATGGAGACTGATTTGAATCAATCGATCCAAAGGCCTCCAGTGGCCACACCTAAGATTGAACAGAAACTGTCAATACTCCCAATTTTCACCTAGAGGGCAAACGTGCAGTAATAATATTCTAGGGTGATGGCCCACATGATGATTTGGTAGAAATATAGCATTTGGATGACTGTTAAGAATTATAAAACATGTTAGCATCATCAAGAAGTAGCTAGTTTAAGCAGGTAAATCTCCAGAACACAGGGTATTACGAATTGTGTTCCAAATTCAGTGTCACACATCAAATTTTAAAGTTTATAAGCATCAAAACAAGAAGAAATATATTGTGTGCTGATATATCAGGGTAAAAAACATTATGACCTATAATTAAGGAAGTTCAACCCAATACCATTTTGTCCTATTTACATCCTTGCATTGGGGAGACATGATGCCCAGTTATTTTAGGGAACTTCCATACTCAATGCTGCATTTCAGTGACCATGCTAAAACTGGAACAATAGTATCTACACCCTGATACATGCCAGTAAAATGTATTGCTCCAGATTATTATCATTACACAAAATTGATGAGTTATCCAGTAAACTAAGATTAAAACATGGGTGCATAAGAAGATACTGAAGCCCTTGAACGCAATGCTTTACAAAAACATAACATCAGTGAAGGTGCAACTTTGTCTGTTTCCACAAATTTCAGGCAGTTGC
The DNA here is from genome assembly GCA_015476505.1 of Urochloa ruziziensis. Classification (NCBI taxonomy): domain Eukaryota; kingdom Viridiplantae; phylum Streptophyta; class Magnoliopsida; order Poales; family Poaceae; genus Urochloa; species Urochloa ruziziensis. The sequence continues at coordinate 46,698,812 of CM027120.1, forward strand.
TAGTTGCTTGCATCCATGGAACCATAAAGCAATATATTGACTCCCGAGATTCTACCATATGAAATTAATGGGGATGCAAAACAAATAACTGAGCTTACCCGACAAAAGATCTTCCCTGTAATGAGACCGTAAGGCACAGCTCCAAAATGCCTTGAATCTCTAGAAGCATAAACATTATCTCCCTGGACCCAAACATGACCTTCTGGTACCTATAATTATGCACCATTTTTTAAAGAACGTAATCATAAGTCAAAAAAAGAAAGAATTCATTACTAAACAAAGGATGGCACAAGTCATCTATGAATATTACACCTGGAATGCACTAAAGCACCGACAAATATGAACATAAACAAATGTTGGAATTAAAGACAGGGATATCATTCATAGTCTTAGAAAACTAAACGTCAAGGAGCCTACATTTTTTGCTACTGTATCTTCTGAAGGAGTGATACACTGATAACAGAACAGAAAAAAAAAGCTTTGCCAACATGAAATCCTGATTATAAATATCATGCTAGTAGCAGTTTTTATTAGGTTAATAAAGTCATGTCTCATGCTGAACCAATACCACTAGCCAGACATTTCTAAGATCATGCACATATTTTAAGGTGGAGCTTGCAAAAATGTTTCTTAGTTCGATGCCTCTCTAAGTAGATATGAAAAATATAAGAATTCGAAATTGTTAAAGGACAGAACTCTTCATGTCAATCAAACCCACTAGAGCGATAAATCCACAATGAATATGAACACAAGCAAATGTGAGAATTTATACAGCAATTCAGACTTGATTCCGGAAAACCAAAACTCAATCACCCAAATTTCATTAATGATGAGAGTCAGTAGCACTAGCGAGCAAGGTTTTACCGTCACATAATCCTAATTCAGTACATATATCAGCATTAACTATTTTGCAGGTACCAGTTAGTTCAGGTACTATGTTTTCCAAAGACCGTGCACAAATTTTGAACTGGATCTCACATAGACATGTCTCCGAGTTGGTGACTAGAGTCTCCATAAGCACCAATTACCAGAATCACAAATATCACCACTTCAGCAAATGCAACACATTATACAGTATACACCAAATAAAAACACTCGGCTTTTATGCATCTCAACTTGAAGCAAAGAAAATATAGTTGAAAGTATTAAATCAACTGTGCTGAAACAACTTTAAATCTACAATGCTCACAAACAAACAAACAAAATTAGATCGCCTGGTAACCTCAGGAAGCACAACAAACAACAATTGATGACTAATCAGCAGCTAGTGTCGACAATTGTATGCCAGGCACCTAGAATTGCGTCAGTGAATCACACCACAAAAGTAAATTGCAATCTTGACAGCAGCAATAGCATCGATTGAGCCCCAATTTGGCCAATCCCATTATGGAGGCAGCACAGCTAGTAGTACGAACACAATAAAACCGAGTCCCGTCACCACAATGGTCTCTAGAAGTACCAATTACCAATATGTCATATACTGAAAAAATACTGGTAGTTCAGGTACTATATTTTCCTAGTACTGTGGACGAATTCTGAACTGGATCTGACAGAGACATGCCTCCAAGATGGTGAGTAGATTCTCTATAACTACTAATTACTAATGTATAATCACTAATCACCAGCACTATCAACAATAGTACGCAGAGCATCTAGAATTGCGTCAGAGAATCACACCGCACAACCAAACTGCAATCTGTGACAGCAGCAGCAGCAGCATCCATCAATTGGGCCAATCCCATCACGGAGGCAGCATAGCTAGACTAGTACAATCCCATATCTATAAGTACCACTCACCACGACGGTCTTGGAGGCGTCGCTGTTCCCGGGATCCTCGAGGAAGGTGACGGAATCTCCCCCCATGCCGACGACGCGCTTGGCGACGTCCTTGCGCGGGTCCTCGGGGGAGATCATGAGCACGACGTCCCCGGGCCCGACCTTCCCGAGCCTCACGCTCACCTTGTCCACCGCCACCACGTCCCCCGCCAGGTTCATCGCCGGCAGCATGCTGGGGCCCCGCACGAAGGCGAGGGAGCAGAGGTGGTGGTTCACGACGTGGACGGCGCAGAAGGCCTGCGCCGCCAGGAACGTACGGGAGAAGGCGTCCCCCGCGAATTCCCGCCACGGGATGGCTCTCAGGCGCCGGAAGAATCCCGACATGTCGGCGGCGGCGGCGGCGGCGGAGAAGAGGAGAGCTTGGAACAAGCAGCGAGACGCGTGCTAGGGAGAGAGCAGCACCCGAGTTCGAAAGGCCTTGCGCTCGTCTCTTCCTGGGCCTCTGCTATTTTTTGGGCCCATAAATCAGATGCTGGGCTCCGATATGCTGCTCTCGAACCCTTCACATGGGCTGTCGGATTCAGCCCAGACTAGCTTGTCTTCAAGACTCAAAAAAAAAAAACTCTTCTAGGAAGACGTGTACGAATACAGCGTAAACTAAGCACTAGGCACACGTTGCTTGTCATCCCGGGCAGAATAACCGGAAGATGAAAGCACAGAGTAGATAGGTCATATAAAAGACGATCCAAACACAGAAAATTATACTAGAAGAACGATACACCCAGACTCGGTTTCCATGTCTCTAAAACACGTTCCACGGCAGGGTAAACATATATATAGCTAGGCATACAGGACAAGTTACTTAGATGGTGTAAGAAAAGATCAAGGTAAATTAAAAAAAAAAGGTCCTGGTAGGGCTTCATCATCTACTATAATACTACTAAGTATATGTATAGGGGGTGTACTGGGGGCATCATCCTCGTCTTCCTCTTCAAGAGACAGGTCGGTAGCTGGTGCCGCATGGGGTAGCCGTCACACGTCACTCTAGTAGTACATGAGCTGTTGCTGCTGCTGGGCGGCGTTGACGCCCTGGAAGCTGCCGTCGTAGATGGCCTGGCTGGCTCCGGCATCCATCCCCAGTGTGGCCTGCTTCAGGGCATGCTGGCCCATTAGGGCTGGGTTCGCAGCAATCTTGGTCAGGGCCAGGCGCTGGTATGCCAGGAAGTCTGTTGCAGACATGCCAGTGGGGAACGGAGATGGTGCCGGAGGGGGAAGCGGTGCAGATGCTGTCCCCGGTGGAGTTGGCTTGTTTCCCCAGGAGCACTGCAAAATTCAAGGAAAAGATGGAAATTTAGCAACAGAAAGGAATCAATGTCTTTTAACATAGCACTAAATAGTAAATACTGAGGATGCAACTGTCTAGATAGGAAGCCTGAAAAGTCAAAAGGAGATACCCTTATCGGCCTCCCGCCGAATAGTTGACCATTGCCCATCTGAATTGCCAGTGCAGCTTCCTCATGGGTGCTGTACCTCACAAAGCCAAAGCCCTTGTCACGCGTTACACGGACCTCCTCGATTGAGCCAACCCCGAGTGAATGAAAAAACAGGTGCACATCATTGTTGGTGGCCTGATAGGTGATCGAGAAGCACAGAAGGTGTCAGAAAAGCCTAATCATGATCAACATAAACAGCAGATATTCCATTGAAAGTGTGTTACCTCATGAGGAAGACCACCAACATAAACAGTGGTAAAGTTTGGGTTATTTTCAGGACCATCTTCATTTGGATTCTCCTTTCCAGCTTCTGCATAACACGAAAAAGGTTAAAAAGATGCTGCTAGTCAGTAGTTTCAAGCCATACTGTGACAAATATAGCAGCATTATAAAAATTCTCATCTTACCTACAATACTAAAATCACAAAAAATAAGCTTAGAATGTAATAGACAGTTAAATCTCTTCAGAATACGTCTAGCTTAATTATTTAAAATTATATATTACTAAAACTTGAATATAACTGAGTTGGTTATTACACCCACAACCATACATACAGACTACGGCAAATGTCTCAAGAAGTCAAAGCACATGTATCACCTGATGGAACATTTGTCTGGTCCACCTTGGTGTCCACACTTTGTTTCTCTTCACCAGCATTAGCACCTTTTGTTGCCCAATTGCAACGAATTTGGCGGTTCCCAAGCCACTTTCCTGCCAGTAGAAAAATAAACAAGCATAATCACTTCATGAAAGCTGAGGACTCTAAAATGGAACATAAATAGGAACATGAAAATAGAGAACTCACCATTCAACTCATTTATTGCATTTTGAGCATCCTGTTAATGAATCGCAGTGAGATGAAACAGAACATCCAAAAGTTTTAAACAAAGATGCAAAATGGGATTAAAAATCATGGTGACACTACCTGCTGATTCCTGAAAGAAACAAAACCAAACCCTCTGGATCGTCCTGTTTTCTGGTCCCACATGACCCTAGCATCTCTGCAAAAGTTACCACGCTAAATTGGTTAAAAGATATTTATAGCAAACTATACTATGCTAACAATGTCACAGTTGACAAGCAAGTGATGGAGGGGAGATTAAGAGCTAGGCATTGCTTACGAGCAGGTAGAGTATCCAGAGAAAAAGGAAAACAGAGCCGCATCAGTGATTTCTGGGCACAGATCCCCAATAAAAATATTAAAATGGCCTACACACATAGAGATTCAGCACCACAGCCTAATATTAGAATTCAGAAATCATATATTTGCTTCTATGTACCTGCATGGCACTCGAAAGAAAAAAGCAAAATTCAAATATAGAATATGATATAAACATCTTTCAGTTCCATACCTGATGTATCCTCCCTCTGAGTACTTGTATATGCCCAATTGACTTTTATTGGCTGACCATACCTGGTTTTTGGGGGGTTCCATACAACGTTAGAGCCAAAAGCAGGACAGTGTTCATAGAAATTAGCAAGCACAAACCCAATACACTTACAGTTGTCTGCCATTGAGAGATACAATTGCTAGTGCAGCAGATCGGCGGTCATAGTAGTCAACGAAACCAAAAGACGACTGCAACAAAAGTGTGAAGATCACATTGTCACAACAATCTAACAAATATAGGGTAAGAAAACCTATAGTAAATCATTAAATCATTAATAATTAACAAATTGAACATACAAATTGTGACACATTAAACTGTATCCTTACGATAAAAGGGATAGTGGTTAGATATAGTGTGCATTGACAGCACTAGAAATATCATTATCAAGCCATAATTATTTTAATTCATTCAAAAGTGATTTACCGATAAAGTGTATATGTCCAACATTCAAAAAATATGTATACTAGCTTTTAACCACCATTCTTGCACCTCGCTGAAACAACATGACAATCTAAACATGCCAAAAGAATGCCAAAGCAGTAAGCAACAGCTATAGAAATGATGGATCAGTTCTACTGCATTCAATAAACACTAGTATGTTTTGTGAACTGATATTACATCATAATTAATTTAGAGATTGGTACAGATGAACTCATGTGATTCTGCAAGTCAAACCACATTAACACACCACGCTCTAGTCTTGATACAATTCCACTTTACAATACAAGTTTTCAAAAGCATTCACATGTCACATACCTAGCTAAATTACGACACAAAGTGCATGTGTTTTCCAGAAAGGATATTACTGCACAGGCACACAGCTGCACTGACTGTAGTCAACTAGCTTTAGGTCCTATTAGAAAACCTTATATTCAATACACAACTAAAAAAGAGGTAAAATTCCACTATGCTCTCTGGTAAAGGTATTTCCATATGGTGCTCTATAGCACAATTTTCATTTACTTTGCCCCCGTAAGTTGAATTACCAACAAATGCACAATAACGACATGTTAAGTCCATTCACATAATATTTAAAGTGGCTAAAATACCCATTAAGTATTCTGTTAATTTTAATACTTATAAAACATTATTAAGCACCAAATTAATTGAAACTGTGTAAATAAGTATTGAAATCATTAAAGCAGTGCCAAAGACAACGAAAAAACAACATATAGCGCAAAAGCACGTTGCTGGGTGAGTATTTCTATGGTAACCAGACTTATGGAGAAGAGCAAACCCAAAAAAAAAATGACATGCAGAAGACAATCTGAAAAGGACAGCTGTGTATTTCGGGGTCCTATCTTCAATAATCTTTTAAAAGAAAGAAAGATCCACCTTTTCCTTTCTGATGAGCTTGCAACCTTCTACTGGACCAATACTTTGGAAGACTTCCTGCAGTACTGCATCTGTCACTTGAAGATGGATATTGCCAACATACCTATCCATAATATGATCAATGAGCAAAAAATAAATGAACAATGCACAACAGCTAGTCAACATTAATTTGCAGGATTTCAGCATGAAGTGAGTTCAATTATCTTCATCACATTCTGTGCAAAGGCCATATTTTACTTGGAACATTTGAAAACTAAGGAAGCAAGGCTATATTTTTATGGAGATGTTTTTTTAATCATCTTTTAGCGATACAGCAGTCCTTAAGGCAAATAAAAAAAAATCCCAAAACTTACACGCTGCGGCATGTACTTGAATCAAACCCAGGAGGAAGGTTTCCGCTAACTATTGGCTCCATCTGCAAAAGCATACAGGTGTAAGCAAAAGGTTTCCATGAAGAACACAGATACATATCTGATTTCATAGCACAACTGACATAGGCCTTAAGAAATGAACCTTGGAGCTAAGCAAAAAGGTAAAGTTGTAGGCAAGAACAAAACATTAAAAGCATACAGACAAAATGGATTCAAAGTTTCATGGAGGATTTCCCAGATTAGTGCTCGGACAAAACTATTATGTACCATTTCATGACTGTAGCATGACTGGTGAATGAAACAACACATTTAGATTCAAGATCGAAGTGCTGACTCGAGAAACAAAAGGATGCAAAGGAAAATGAACTTCGACTTAATCATTGCACATCTAGGAGTGACCATCACCAGTGAAAGTACACTTCTTTATGATCAAATAGAGCAAAAGTACAACATATATTAACTGGTGACACATTTAGCATTCAAAATTCAGGTGACCTTACAGACACTCATGTAGTCTTCAGATTATAACAATTTGTATCCAATTAAAATGTCAATGTGCACTAGAATCCCTTTCTGTATAGCATATCAAAATCCTCTAAATTTGTCCTTCCGCTTGTAACCAAAGAATGTTGCGGTTTGCAAAGCTTCAAGTGCCTCCTTCAATAGGAAAAGGACCTTGCTTCACTCATCAAACATTACTACTCCAACAAGTAAGCGTCAACCAGGCTCAGTACAAGTAGGAACTAATGCGCACATATTACACTAAAGCAAGACTGTGTCTGGACAGGCCTTTCTAAATTTGGGGTGCTAAACTAAAAGGCGGTAAAAACACACACTCCGGAATCGCAATATCACTCCATGTAGAATACTGCTATAAAAGATCTGTGATTACCCTAATAGACTAAATCCAACGAATGCCCTTAATCCACAAACCATACCAGAAATGTAAATTATTTCCCCCCACACGAGCACACACCGACATCCAGGATCCCACGGTCGTGAGAAATGGAGACGCAATTGAGAAATCCAGACCGCAGAGACCCCGCAAATCCCCCACAATTCCACAAAGAAAACCACACTAATCCCCACAATTCTGCCCGAAAACCCCATCCCCGAAACCCCCTAACCTCCCACCCACCACTCACTTGAGCGCCGGAATCCCCAAATCCGAACCCCAATCGATCCACGCATGCGCCCCCAAAAACCCACTTACCCGCGCCCACCGCATCGATCGAGCCGGAGATAGATGCAGCAAAAACTGGACACACAGATGAGAAAGCGAGGGGGTCTTCCTCACCTGCGGCGCGGCGAGGAGGCCGGGGTGCGGGTGGTGCCCGGGGAACACGGGCGGCTGCTGCTGCTGCTGCAAGAGCAGCGCCTGCTGCATCAGCTGCTGCTGCTGCTGCGCCGCGGCCGCCGCCGCAGCCGCCGCCTGCTTCATCCGCTGCTGGTTGTGCATGCCGCCGGCGATCGCCCCCCGCCTGCCGGTTATTAGGGTTTCGTCGCCGGGGTTGGGAAACCCCCGACGGGAGGAAACACGAAGAAGAAAAAAGAAAAAGAAAATAAAAAGAAAAAAGGAAAGAAAAAAGAGAAAAAAACCCCTCGAAGCCGAGGGGGGAGAAGGGAAGAAGAAGGCGTTGCGGGGCGTCGTCCGGGTGCGCGACCCGGCCCCGAGAGGATATTTCCATGGGCGCGGGAAGGTTTCGTGTCAGCCCCTGCAATTGCGGATATTTTGATCTCGGCCCGTAGTGTCAGTGATCGAGAGTTGCTTCTAGAAGGGGGCGGGTTGCGGTGTCGGAGAAATGCGAGGAGTGTACTGTAAAGTGTGAGTTGCTGATGCTGGGTGCGCTGGCGCAGAGCACGGGCGCGGTGGCAAGGCCCGGTGTATGGTGCACCGGGGACTGACGTACTGTGGTTGTGGGATGTGGCCCACCGAGCAGGGAGAGATAGTTTGGAGGGTGTACGTGGGCCGGGTTCATATGGCAGGGCGCCAGGAGTGGATAGGGGTGTAGGACAGTGGAGACAGGCGAAGTGATCCGGTGTGTGTCAGTCTCTGTGTGGCCCCTGCTGCTGCGGCCAGGATGTGTGTCGTCGCGCAGCACGTGGATGGCGCACGGGCTGATCTTGCTATCTGCATGTGTTATTAGCAAATTTATTGTCTTTATTGGCTGCTTAATTGTATATTAATATCTGGGTGTGGTTAAGCTTCTGGGATCTCCATGGGCTATTGTAATAGCTTCCCAATTGCCTCTTTGTATTGGCAATTTTTTATGCTTAAGTGAAATGATTGACTTCTTAAACGTGTCAAGTGCGTTTAGAAAAAACTATTTTTTGGAAACAACACTATGAGAGGATGAAGAGAATGATATTATGAGAAAAAAGATATGCACCTAACATGTGTCATCTCAAGGCCTATTTGGTTCATATGCTAAGATTGACATCATCCGTCACAAAGAGCTAGTTCGACAAATTCTTTGCCACTCTTTTACAAGTTTAAGAGAACCTTACTGCAATTTTATGAGTGATTAACAAATTGTAGCTCAGTTCCCATGATACAAGCATGCCACAATTGTGGTTAGAAAGTTGCCTAAATAGCTAATTAAACTAGTCAAATTTTAATAGCTTTAGACGTAAGTTGGACAAATTGTGATTCCAAACTAAACAAGCCCTTCATGATTTTTTGAAGGCACTAGGACTGATTCGAAATGAGGATATTTTCATGATGTGCGGCTTCAAAGATACGGAAAGGCAAGGCTTGTGTGTGTGTTCTAAACACAACTGAATACAGACCTAACATATAGAAAAAGCATGCATACCATGAGGGCATTCACAATGTAGGTCAGGTTCAGGGACGGGCACACTTGGTATTCAATGGTCTTTATTGAATACCCATTATTTTCACAAACAAACTAAGTACATGTAGTATATCAATGTATCTGTATTCAAACAAATGGAAAAGATAATAAGATCTTATGGCATTCAACATCTAAGTTTAATTTCTCTTCTACAAAGTAGGCCATATTGATTATTGAGTACATCTATGTGACTATATCCATGTGTATTTTAGGCTGCCAAAATTTATTTTTGCACCTTTTAAAAATTTTGAATACCCAAACTTGAAATCTTGGGCCTGCCCCTGGTCAGGTTTGGAATGCCATTTTGCTGTGTAAGGTTTGAATCTTGTGATGCAGTATAAACAATGCTAAACATGAGGCTTATCCCGAAATAAAAAAGAGCTACGGTCTCTTCCGCCACGGTTTCCGGTGATAAATTTATTCGTCTCGTATAGGGCGGAATCAGACTTGGCACGGTCTTCCATGTTACACTTTGACTATTTATTTGTCATGTTACATTATTTATTATTTATGATTATAAATTTATGATCATAAGAAAGTATATGTCATTACAAATCTAACCATTTCATGTTTGTAATATAAAAGTTGTTAGCTAAATCAATGGTCAAAGATCGCAAAGTTTGAATCTTAATTTGCGTGGCCGCCTTATAAATACGAACAGAGAGGGAGTATTCGTTTGGAAAGACTAGGCACGGAGAAATGGATGGCGCCGGTGCCAACTTTTAACTAGGCATGACACATTGTAGTGTGAAAGCGATGCTCATATAGGTAAGAGAATACCCAAATCGTCAGTTTTTTCTACACTGTGGGTTGTGGCTCTGCTCTAAAACATACAGCTAGATTAAGTATATAACGGTGCATGACGGTAATAGATTTTTTTCCACGGTCAAAAGGACATACTATGGGTTCCAAAGACCTTTGTGCACGGACGATCTAGCGGCTCTGATCACCCGGCGGGGTTAGAGAAAAGGTAGCTCACCAATCGCCATCCGTGTGCGGCGCCTAATCTCGACGGGAGCAGCACGAGACGAGCACGGGAGACAACATTGTTTGGTAGCCGATGCAGTCATACAACGCGCGTGCGGCCGTACCTGCGCCTACCCGGCCGGCAGGACAGGGCTGAGTTCGGCTTGCGGCCGTGGAGGCAGGAAGAGCTAGCTGCGCGCCCGCTCGTCGCCTCGTCTGGTCGTCTCGCCACGCTGCCCCGGCCCGGAGTCAAAGGCTGCTGCACTCACACAGGGGTTTCGGTTTCGAGGCAAAACAAAACACTGGCGAGTGAAAGTGATAAAAAGTGGTGAAAACTTTTCCCATTTGCTAGCGTGTATAGAGAAAAGAAAGGAACTGACACGGATCTCTAGATGAAAACTTTTTGTAACCATCGTTTCTTCTTCACCGTTTCGAGGCAAAGCACAAAGCAAAGGAGGATTAGGAAACCGAGAAGCTGAGCCACGTTGAAATTGTTCATTTATGTGGCGACAGAGATTTGGTTATATATAAAACTGGGAGCACGTACGTGTGAATCATGAAAGAGCAGATATATCTTTTCCTGAGCACCAAGTTATGCTGCAGATACTTTATTTTAAAAGGCTTTAGAGACGAGCAATCTCTTGCTAGCTGACGCACTGCAAATCTGAACAAATCCCAGCGCCTAGTGAACTCCTTCCTCCAGGGGTAGCTCTGTGGCCACGCTCGTCATTGCTGTTGGTACAGTAGCTGTTGCATCCCTCATCGCGCAATCAGACGACCAACCCCCGAATTCAATTCGCCCTCGCAACGCCCACCTAACAACAAGGATCGGCGACGCCACCGCCGGCCGCCGCTGTCGCACACTTACTCATGCATGCACCGATCCATCCATCCATCTCCGATCCCCACCTCCTCGCGCGTCGCTCCAGCGCGCCGCCGCCGACGCCCTCGCCGCGCTCTCGCCACGTACCCGCCATGCGCGCACGCACGCTCTCGAGCTCATCTCGGCCGCGCCCGCGCGTCCCGTTCCGTCTCCTTCACCAACCCCGGCCGCCTACAAATACCACCCGCCCCTAGCCTCCGCCACCACCACATCGTCGGACCACCAAAGCACCCCAACCTCTGCTCAGCTCCTCATCAGTGGGGTCGATCGATCGAGAGGATGACGACGAAGCCGTCAGCGGCGGCGGCGTGCGCCGCGGCACTGCTGCTGCTGCTGTCCGCGGCGTCGTCGTCGGCGGCGGCGGCGGCGGCGGGGTGCGACGCGAGGCGGCTGACGCCGTGCGCGGGGCCGGCGATATTCGGGGGCGCGGTGCCGGCGGCGTGCTGCGCGCAGCTGCGGGCGCAGCAGGGGTGCCTGTGCGGGTACGAGCGGAGCCCCACCTACGGGACCTACATCCGGAGCCCCAACGCCAGGCGGCTCTTCGCCGTCTGCAGGCTGCCCGTGCCGCGCTGCGGCTAGTAATTAATTAATTAAGCCACTAGGTCGGACGTACGCGCGCCTGATAACAGGGTATACAGCCTACTGCTACGCTATATGGGCTGTTGCTTGTTGTGATGTTATGAATAAACTCTGAGGACGCGATTCGATCATATGTGCGGGCCGGGGGTTTGTACTTGCATTAATTGTGATAATGGTATATACGGAGTACTATGTATATGTCCATGTTGATTCTGCAGTTTCGGGGCCATGTACGTGTCACGGTCATGCGTGTTGATTCCAGAGTTTCGGGCCATCCATATGGTGACCTTGACTGATTTGTTCTTGTGCGTAGTATGAATAATCATCAATCGTCCATTCCCGTCATTTCTTCTCTTTTCTACGTACTCTTCTATATGTCCACGTGTGAGTCCTGGTGTCATTCGATGTCGATGATGATGACCTGCTGCCCTTGTTGGGACGTGGATCAGGCAAACTCCGCCACCTGCTTGTTGCGCTACGGCCTGTTTCGCATTAACCCATGACTCAACAGAACCGAGTCGACCTGTGATTCGTTTTTTTTGGCTATGAATCTCACGAATCGAATCTGATGGATTCGACCCGTCCCCAGCTCATCCCGGCGAACCGAATCGACTTGAGGGATTCGGGTCGCTTCGCGCGAGTAGGTGCGCGAACCGAATCAGGCTGTGATTCGGCCCCTCGCGTTCCACACGTAGCGGACCGAATCAGGCTGTGATTCGGCCCCTCGCGTTCCACACGTAGCGGACCGAATCAGGCTGTGATTCGGCCCCTCGCGTTCCACACGTAGCGGACCGAATCAGGCTGTGATTCGGCCCCTCGCGTTCCACGTGTAGCGGACCGACTCGACCAAGCATATGGACCGAATCGACTCGTGTTTCGGTCCGCCGCATCCTGCGACTGGCGGAACGACTTCACCAAGTGCGCGAACCGAATCGACCTGGGAATCGGTTCGGAACCCCCAGCTGAGGAACACCCGATCCTCCTCACGGCTCTAACGATCTAATATGGTGTGCAGCCATTTGTGGACAGGTCCACGAGGGAAGATGAAGGTGGCCCGGAGCGCGGAGTCAAGCCGAGATGCGGCGGGCGTCTCAGTGCATACAATGACGAAAGCAAGTCGAAATTGGCTTCCTGATGTAAAATTCCCCTTGTATCCGTTAAAGTAGAATATTCTCAGCACAATTGTAGCAGGTAGGGGTAGAAAGGGAACATGTGACTGAGGGAGTGACCCTCCACCTCCCTATAAAAGGAGAGGGCGCACCACTTTGTAAGGGTTCGGATTATTCTTTGGCCATTATTGAAACATCGTCTCTCCTCGCTCTTGTTCTCCGGTTTCGTCTTTCACTTTCGTATTGGCTCTTGAGCTTGCTTTCGAGCCAACACGAGGCGCCCACCGTTTGTGTGACTCGAGTAAACCCACGATGCCTCCCAAGAAGCGGACCACCAAAAACTCAAGCCGTACCACCAACCGAGCCTCCAATGAAGCAGTCACTGATCCTGCGCAAGGCTTAGGCCAGCAGGCCGCTCAAACCGTTCTGCTACCCCGAGATCTGGCGCAAGCAGCAGTGCCAAGTGCAAGCGCCGCAACTCACCCGAACAACCAAACAACCCCAGAAGAGGTCGAGTTAGCAAGACTGCAAGAAGAGCTGCAAAGCCTCAGACGGCTTCGAGACAACCTAGCCTCACAAAGAACCCAACAAGAGACCAACCAGATGCAGGAGCAGATTGCTCGCGCCAGGCAAGAGTTTTCAAACCTCCAGAGAGAGGTAGGACAACTGCAAGCAGCCACGGCTTCCAACCCCACTCAAAACCTTGCTCATGCAACACAGGAACACCCAACGCACCATCTTAGCCATGGGGAGCAAAGGCAGTCGCAAAACAGCCACAATACAATCAACCATCAAGTCACAGATCAAATAAATCACAACTGTGGAATACGAGTCTTGCCTAGCAGACCATGCGATCCAACATCACCACTGTCAAGAGAACTGCAAGTAGCACCCTGGCCACCGCACTATAGGGCGGTCACCCTACCAAGATTCGATGGGCATTCCAACCCCAAGCAATTTCTGGTGAGCTATGCAGCAGCAATACAATCAGCAGGTGGCGACGACACAGTGCTCGCCAAATCATTCATAATAGCTCTAGATGACACAACACTGCAGTGGTACACTACCTTGAAGCCAAACTGCATCCATTCGTGGGACGAACTGCGGGAGAGAGTACTGGCAACCTTTCAAGGATTCCACAGGCCGACAATCACGGAAGTCGAACTCGCAAACTGCAAGCAAAAGGAGAAAGAGCCACTGCAGGCCTACTTCCAGAGATTCGTAAACCTCAGAACAAGAGCCCCAGCGGTGGACGACGCCGTAGCCATCAATTACGCAATCATGGGCCTAAAGTACGGGCAATGCAGAGCCCACCTGATCAGAGAGACCCCCAAAACGATGGCGAAGCTGTACGAAGAACTAGAGAAGTATTCACGGTCAGACAACGATTACAGAATGGGCCATGAGGAACAACAAGCGCAGAAATACGCAGCGATGCAGGCAGCCCAAAGAGACAACAACTGGCACCAGTCCAAGCAAGACAGCCACCAAAGAAACCATCAGCACTCGATCGGCCCACCTCCAACCCGCACATTATTCAACATCAACCAAGACCACCAATGCCAGCAGCCAGACGGCGAATTCGCCGGCCCGACAGGCCAGTCAGGGAGCCAGGCTGCCCAAAGGGGAGGAAGATCCAACCGCGGACGTGGCAGAGGCCGCGGCCGTGGCAGGGGAGATAGTGAGAAAAAACAGTGGTACTGCATGTGGCACGGCATGAACGACGAGCATGGGTCCAAGCGCTGCCCATACAAGCTAAGAGCAGACCACTTGGCGGAAGTAGAGAGGAAGGCGAAAATAGTAGCTCACACCTCGAACCAATGGAACCCACAACCAAGCTGGCAAGCATCCCAGCCGTGGCAACCCCAACAACAATGGCAAAACCACCACCATAGCCCAAACCCGCAGCACCATTACACCAACTACTACCAGCCCACATGGCAACCTCAATCCCACCAAACCCCAGCAACTCAAAGAAGCAACACCAATCACCACTCCTCACTAGCACTACCGCCAAACCAATCGCAATTGCAGCTACCACCACCACCACCCAATTCCCCAAAGCAAGAAACCAATTCAAGCAACCGCGCAAGCCCAGACCCATTGCCCAGCTACGGCATCATAGCACCCATAAGTGGAGGCTCCTCACTGGAATTCGAAACCAAGAAGCAGCGCAAGAACTACTTCAGAGAAATCAACGTGGTCATGACGGACAACAAAGTTGCAAGAACCAATTGGTCTCATATACCAATCACATTCACAGAAGCAGATGTACGGCTACACAACTATCCACACATTGACCCAATGGTCATCGAAGCCAATATCGCGAGATGGACCATAGAGAAAATACTCGTGGACACAGGCTCCTCGGCAGATATCATATTCTTGTCAGCTTTTGAGCAAATGAACCTGACCAAGAGCATGCTCCAACCATCTGACACGCCGCTATACGGATTCGACGCAACGAAAAGCATCAAGGCGTTGGGCAAAATCACTTTGCCAGTCTCATTTGGAAACATGTCAAATGCAAGAACCGAACACATCACAGTGTTCGCATTTGATGTAGTCGACATCTGGTACCCTACCAGGCAATCTTTGGCAGAGGAACAATCAACAAGTTCGAGGCAGTTATAAACCAGCTATACCTGTGTATGAAGATACCAGCAGAAAAGGGAGTCATAGCAGTTTATGGAAATCAAGGGTCAGGAAGGAGCCTTGAGAAAGCATCAACACCAGGGCAAAGGAACGTGCACATCCTTCAATCAGAAGAACCAAGCCCACAACCATTCAAGGAGCCGCAACGGGACAGAGAAAAAAACGAAGTTAGTCCCAATGAAGACACCAAGAAAGTGCTCCTCGACCCAAGTGTCCTTGATCGATCAGTAATCATAGGAGCAAACCTAAATCAAACAGAAGAAACCAACCTGATCACTTTCCTCAGAAACAACAAGGACGTCTTTGCATGGTCAGCGGATGAACTCACGGAAGTTGCCAGAAACATCATAGAACACAAGCTCGAAGTGAAACCAAACTCGAAACCAAAGAAGCAAAAGCTGAGAAAAATGTCCGACGACAGAATAGAGGCAATGAGGGCCGAAGTAAACAGGTTACTAGATGCAGGAGTCATACGAAGGGTCGAGTACCCGGAATGGCTTTGCAACATTGTGCCAGTAAAGAAGAAGAACGGCAAATGGAGAATGTGTCTCGACTTCACGGATCTCAACAAGGCCTGCCCAAAGAGCGACTACCCCCTGCCAAGAGTTGACAAAGTCGTAGATACAGCAGCCAGCAGCGAGATGCTGTCCTTGCATGACTTGTTCTCAGGATATCACCAGATCTGGATGCGAGTCACGGATGAGGAGAAAACAAGTTTCATCACTCCATTCGGAATCTACTGCTTTGTACGAATGCCAGAAGGGCTGAAAAACGCAGGCACGACGTTCTGCAAAATGATAGCAGAAGTTTTGGGCCCCCAATTCAACAGAAACCTAATCGCATACGTCGACGACATAATAGTGGCAAGCAAGATCAGATCCGATCACATAGCAGACCTTGCTGAAACGTTCACTCGCCTAAGGCAAGCGAAACTCAAGCTAAACCCAGAAAAGTGTGTTTTCGGAGTACGAAAGGGAAAAATCCTAGGATGTTTGGTATCCACCAAAGGCATAGAGGCCAACCCTGACAAAATAAAAGCAGTAGCAGAAATGCAAGAGCCACGATCAATAAAAGAAGTCCAGAAACTCACAGGACGGATAGCAGCGCTCAACCGCTTCATAACTCGATTAGCAGAGCGCAGCCTGCCATTCTTCAAAGTGCTTCGTGGCTCAGACAAATTCCAATGGGGGCCGGAACAGAGCCAAGCATTCCACCAACTTCAGGACTATATCGTCAATATGACGAAACTAGCCCCGCCCGAGCCAGGATCCCAGCTGATGCTATACTTATCAGCATCACCAACAGCAGTAAGCGCCGCCTTGGTCCAAGAAGTGCAAATCAAAGAGAAACCCCAGCAAGTGCCAGTCTACTTCGTATCAGAAGCTCTAGCAGGGTCAAAGCTTTTCTACTCGGAACTAGAAAAGATAGCTTACGCAGTGGTCATGGCATCAAGAAAGCCACGTCACTACTTCGAAAGTTACAGAATCCTTGTAATCACAAACCAGCCGCTGCACGACCTATTTCAGAACAAAGAAGCATCAAATCGTATAGCCAAATGGGCAATAGAGCTATCCGAGCACGTCATAGACTATGAAAAGAGAAGCACAATCAAATCACAAGTCCTCGCAGATTTCATCGCCGACTGGACTTCACCCAGTCAAGGGCCAATAGAAGAAGAAATCACCCCAGAATGGAACATAAGCTGCGACGACGCTTGGGGAAAAAACGGCGCGGGCATCGCAGCCGTCGTTACAACCCCATCTGGCCTGCAAGTCAAGTACGCGGCAAGACTGGAATTCAGCGGTGACGATGAGAAATGTTCAAACAACATAGCAGAATACGAGGCACTGCTGCTGGGGCTGCGGAAAGTAAAGGCGCTGGGCACCCAAAACTTCCTGGTACGATCCGATTCGAAAGTTATCACCGGGCAGGTAGAAAAAGAATACAGTGCAAGAGAACCAGAACTGATAAAATACGTGGCCGAAGTCAGACGAATGGAAAGAAACTTCAAAGGGTTCACAATTCAGCACATACCAAGAAAAGAAAATTCAGAAGCAGACAAGCTCGCCAAAGCCGCTGCGAACAACGAGACTCTGCCACCTGAAGTATTCTTCGAAACGTTGCACCACCCATCCATCAAGCCAGAATTGCAACCAATGAGCCTAGTTAGTGCAATCAACAGTGAGGACTGGAGAGCACCGATCATGGCATATCTGCGAAATCACGTTGAGCCAAACGACGAATCAGACCTCAAGCGCATGAAGCAGAGAGCAGCAGGATACGCAGTCATTGACAATCAGCTGTACAAGAAAGGTGTCTGTGCCCCACTACTGAAGTGCATCACCCAGCAAGAAGGCATGGCCATCCTCCAGGACATACACAGTGGAATGTGCGGATCGCATCTCGCGGCAAGGACCCTCACGAGGAAAGCATTCATATAAGGCTTCTACTGGCCAACTGCACTGAGAGATGCGGAACAGGTAGTAAAAGCATGCCCAGCATGCCAAATGTCAGCGCCGCATCAAAGGCGCCCAGGTGCGGAAACACAGCTAATCCCACCAACATGGCCATTCCAAAGATGGGGGATGGACATAATAGGGCCACTGCCAAGAGCAAAGGGAAACCTAGCCTACGCAGTTGTAGCCATTGAGTACTTCTCCAAATGGATAGAGGCCAGGGCATTAGCAAACATAACGTCAGCAACAGTTCAGAAATTCTTCTGGCAGCAAATTGTTTGCAGATTCGGGGTACCAAAAGAACTCACAGTCGACAACGGGAGGTAGTTCGATTGCTACGAGTTCAAAGAGTTTTGCCAAACAATAGGAACAAATCCAATATTCTCATCAGTTTACCACCCAGAGTCAAATGGAGCGGTCGAGCGCGCAAACAGGGAAATACTGGCAGGGGTAAAAAAAATGCTTGTTTGAAGAAAGCAAAGGCGAATGGGCAGAAGAACTGATGAGAGTCGTATGGTCCCACAACACAGCAGTAAGCAGAACAACAGGCTACACACCATTCAAACTGCTATACGGAGCAGAGGCAATGCTACCAGAGGAGATCAAATACAAAAGCCCAAGAGCCGTTGCGCCGGATTCAAACAACGAATCCGAGGCCACTGACAAGGACATGGTCGAAATCGACAGACTTGACGCAATCCAGAATATTCTAAACTATCAAGATGAAACAAGAAAGTGGAGAAACAAGAAAGTCCTCCACAAGGACATCCAGCTGGGAGACCTAGTCCTGAAGAGAAAGAAAAACGCAGACTCAGTGGGCAAACTGCAGTTCCCATGGGAAGGACCATACATAGCCGTCAAAAGCGGCAGACCTGGATCGTTCCGGCTGATGGACCAGGAAGGATTCGAACTCCCACACCCCTGGAACATAGACAACCTCAAGAAATACTACCCATGATAGCAGAAGCATCAGCAACACAGCTCAAGCCTAGTATACTCTCAGCATAGTTATCTTCACAATTGTAATTTCCACTTTTCCTCTTCCTGTGAACGGTACTCTTTTCCTCGCAAAGGGGGGCTCCTAGCGGAGACGAGGTTTTTAATGAGACCGTATCTCATGTAATCATTTCGTTATTATCAAAGAAAGAGCCTTACCCCTCTATATTTTGAACAAATCGTCGAAAAACAACCGAACAGAGGCTGTTCAATTCAACCAAGCCACAAGGCAAACCTGGAAGACCTGTGAATACGAAGGGGACGCCCAACTCGTATTCACAGGCTTCACACCAAATCAAAATCTAAAACCCCAAAGCCTAAGGGCAAGGGGCTGCGATTCGCATCAGCCAAGCACGGCTGCGAATCGCAGAAATCTAGAACCCCAAAGCCTAAACGCAAGGGGCTACGATTCGCATCAGCCAAGCACGGCTGCGAATCGCAGGAATCTAAAACCCCAAAGCCTAAGGGCAAGGGGCTGCGATTCGTATCAGCCAAGCATGGCTGCGAATCGCAGGAATCTAAAACCCCAAAGCCTAAGGGCAAGGGGCTGCGATTCGCATCAGCCAAGCACGGCTGCGAATCGCAGAAATCTAAAACCCCAAAGCCTAAGCGCAAGGGGCTGCGATTCGCATCAGCCAAGCACGACTGCGAATCGCAGGAATCTAAAACCCCAAAGCCTAAGGGCAAGGGGCTGCGATTCGTATCAGCCAAGCATGGCTGCGAATCGCAGTAATCTAAAACCCCAAAGCCTAACGGCAAAGGGCTGCGATTCGCATCAGCCAAGCATGGTTGCGGATCACAGTAATCTAAAACATCGAAGCCTAAGGGCAAGGGGCCACAACTCCAATCAGCCAAAATCGAATGCGGACCGATGAAACCGAGGGTCATTGCACAAGCCGCGGTTACAAAACTGAGGATCATTACAGAAAAAACACGAGCAGCAAAAAGCCTCATCTTTATTAGAAAAAAATAGGAGTACAACAGCCTAATTGTGGGGGATATAGTACCCGGGTACCTCACGAGCAAGCCTGGCAGCCCACCAAAGGGGGCGGCCCAGCCTCACCGTTCTGGACCTGAAGACGTGCGGGACAAGTCGGCGCACGGAGGAAGGATCTGGAAGAGAAGTCCTAGTTGGAATAGGAATTATTGTAAAGAAGGAAAGGATTCTTAGAGATAGGATCGGATACAAACCGACTTGTAACCCTGCCCCCCGATATATAAGGCGGGCAGGGACCCCCTCCAAAACATGGGAACCACGACTCGAGTCAACTCGAATCACCAAACACGCAATACAACACCCCAAAACAGGACGTAGGGTATTACGTCGAGTCGACGGCCCGAACCTGCATAAACCCTTGCGTCTGTCCATCCTAACCATCTTGCTTCCGATCTTTGCGATCTTCCCTACATTACAAATCACTTCCGTGGGCTACCCCGTGGAAGACTGCCGGAGATAATATCACCGACAGTGGCGCGCCAGGTAGGGGGTGTCGCCGAGATCAATCTGGTAAGCTCGATGGATCGCGTCAAGATCTTGGACAGCTGCAACCTCCCGGACGTCGACGAAGTCGAGATCCAGTTCGGGGACGTCATCACCACCACCGCCTTGGATACCCAGGCGGCAGGAGCTACGGTCGCCACGGAGGTCTCCTCTCTGGCGCCGACTTCGGCCATCACGGCCCAATCCGGTCCGATCGCCTCTGATCGTGCCGGATCTACCCCGCTGAGTCCTTCGCAGAACGCGAGGCCAAACCAGTCGGGAACAGATCTACAATCACTCGGTTCCGATCCGATTCCTGAGAGTCGCGTCGCCGAATCATCGCAGAGCGTAAACGCTCAACCCACACGCGTCCAGAGCCCTGAGGTCATTGCTGTTCGGACCCCTGGCTTTTGCGCGCTTGCTCGGAAGCAAAAGATGAAGGACATCGTCCAGTCGGATGATTACTTCTCTGGGAGCGACTCCTACGGGCTAGATCTACTGGGACCATCAATCCTAGACGATCTGCCGGAAGGATACACGGTGTCCGATGCCTCTACAGAGCCGGAACTACTAGGATCACTCGGAGAATTGACTCCGAGTAGTTTGGAGCGTTACACGCCCACATCCGACTTCTCCGAGTCCGAGGAAGACTACCTCGCGCAAGAAGGAGTCGGATCATATTGTTACATGGTGGCGCCAGCAACGCCAACTAATCCTGTCTCAGAGGATGAGGTCACTCCTGCTGAGGAGACGACCGAGGCCAGGAACCAGCGTCGAGGACGCAATGCCAGTCGGGCGACTCGCAGAGCCGCGCGACCACACGGAGCCGCCGCGTCAGGATCTGGTACTGCTCGACTCCAGGAGCCTCGCTCTGAAGATCATCGTCGCCAACGGGATCAACACGAGCGGAGGAGCGCCCGGAACTTGATGCGCGACGGCACGTTCGAGTTCAACGGACACGAGGTCTACGAGACACCGGTCCAGAACCTCGTTACTATCAACGAGGAAATCAATCGGCTACCGCCTAACACTCCGGGCCTGGAAAAGGTAAGGGCTCTCGTGCAGGCCGCCTCCGTCCAGGTTCACCAGATGCAAGGCAGGACGACCACCGACGCTCCTGAACCCGGTTCATCTCGACACCGGGCCGGCGGCGGATCGGGTCATGATGAAGATCTCCGCACCACGATCAACAGAGATCGAGATGCAAGGGACATCATCACCAATAGCACTGAAGAGCGCCATCGCGAAGAACTCCGACGGCGCCAAGAGTACGATCGGGATCATGGAAATCCCCGTCGTAACCCCAACAGAAGCGGCTACTCGACAGAGTCAGACTACTCTGACCTCTCTGGTAGCCCAAGGCGCGGCAATAATGGCGGTCGACGACGAGTGCTTCCGCCACCCAGGCGGCCGACTCCGCCAAGAGATCGAACTCCACCGCGCAGCAGAACCTACCGACAGGACCGAACTCCACCCAGGACTCGGAACTATCGGAGGACCCGTTCCCCACCCAGGGACCGGGATCGCAGGAGGGACAGCACACCCCCAAGAGCAGCTGACGGATCGGGTCCGAGCGATTCCCGCCCTAGAGGTCGGATCGGCGGATTCCAGTCGTTCACCGAGCGCTTGAGAAGCGTGACGTGGCCCAGAGGCTTCAAGCTGTCGGACATCGACAAGTACGACGGGAAATCTGACCCATCTCAATGGCTTCAGATCTATTACACCGCCGTACAGGCGGCCGGCGGCGATGAGGACGTGATGGCGAACTATCTTCCCATCATGCTCACCAAGGACTGCCGCAATTGGCTGGCAGGACTCCCGCAGGACGCCATAGACAACTGGGAACAGCTTACCGAACTCTTCATCGGTAACTATCTCGGTACCTGGGAAAGGCCCGGGAGCAAGCGGCTCCTCGGTCAGATCAGGCAGCGCAAGAACGAGACTCTGCACGACTTCGTCCGCAGGTTCTCAGAAAAGCGCAACTCCATCACGGACGTCACGGATCAGGAGGTGATGTCAGCTTTCCAGCGCGGCATCTCCGATGGAAGACTGATCCAT
Source organism: Urochloa ruziziensis (assembly GCA_015476505.1). Classification (NCBI taxonomy): domain Eukaryota; kingdom Viridiplantae; phylum Streptophyta; class Magnoliopsida; order Poales; family Poaceae; genus Urochloa; species Urochloa ruziziensis. The sequence goes on from CM027120.1 coordinate 46,721,216, forward strand.
AAGTGGACTCGGAAGCCACCCGCGACTGTCAATGACATGTTCCGGGTCGCTAGCACGTGGGCGGACGCCGAGATCGCGGAAAAAGAACAGCTCAGCGAGATCAGAAGCCGCTGGGAAGAAGAGAACAAGACGACTCGCAAACGCGACCGCCGCGACGACGAAGAACGACACGACGACCATCGACGCAATGACAGCCAACCTCGCAAGAAGAAGAGCGAAGGAGACATGGTCGCTGCCCTGGACCGGTCCAGAGGCCGGGTAACTCCAGAGGACTTCCAGCGCATGCTCGATGAGCAATGCCCGTACCACAAACACAAGCACTCGGCGCGAGAGTGCTACGGGCTCAAGCGAGCCTTCACCGGGGGCAACAGAGGCCCCCCATACAGAAAGAGGAACGATGGTTCCCCGCGAGACGACAGGCGAAACGACGAGCCTGGTAATGACTTTCAGGAAGCCGACCGAGTGGTCCGCATGATTTACGGCGGACCAGAGTTCGAGTCGAAGCGCCAGCAGAAGCTCACCCATCGCCAGGTCATGCACGCGAGGGAGCCACCGGTACCTGAGTACCTCAAGTGGTCGGAAGTTCCGATCACATTCACCCGGGAGGATCATCCAAACTTCATACCGAAGCCCGGGTCCCACGCCTTGGTGGTAGCCCCGACAATCCGCAACGTTCGGCTCACCAAGGTACTAGTCGACGGTGGCAGTGGCCTGAACATCCTCTTTGCTAACACATTGAAGGAGCTCGGCCTGACTACTCTCGACCTGAGTCCCCCCCAATCCGCGTTCTACGGTTTGATACCGGGAGAGGGGGCAGAACCACTCGGGCACATCACACTGCCCGTCACCTTCGGAGACCGGAATAATTACCGGACCGAGCACATGCAGTTCACGGTGGCGAACTTTGAAACTGCATACCACGCCATCCTTGGGAGGCCGGCACTCGCCAAGTTCATGGCGATTCCTCACTACGTCTACTTGCAGGTCAAGATGCCGGGACCGAAAGGCGTAATCACCGTCTTGGGAGACGTCCGAGTCGCATACACGTGCGAGCAGGAAACTCTCAACGCGGCAGCCGCCCTGGATATGTCCAAGCGCATGGAACAAGTACTGGCTGCATCACAGGAGGTGGACAAGGACGCTCTAGAGATCCCCACCAAGAAGCCAGCAAGAGAAGCCATCGCGCCAAGCAAGGAGACGGAGCTGAAGAGGGATCTCTTTGGACCTGGACGACCCAAAGAAGACGGCCATCATTGGGGCAGAGTCAGACTCCACGGCAGGCTCTGCCCTGCTCTGCTTTCTCGACAGCTATCCAAGCTATAGCCAGACAGACCTGGAGCCTAACGAGCAGATAAAAACTCCGTTCGTCACATCGTTCGGTGCTCCTTTGGCCTTCGGTCTGAAAAACGCCGGCGCGATCTACCAGAGGACGATTCAAGCGCATATGGATCAATTGACTCTGGACGCAATAGGGCGCCTACATCGATAAATCCGTGGAACATCGAGCACTTGCAACGCTTCTACGCCTGAATCAGTTATGTATTTGTCTTTTTTATTTTTAGATTTATTTGATCCGAGTGATTTTCGAGGGTAGTCACCCCCAGTTACGACTCGGTTTGTTCACAATGAGTTATCAATAAAGTTGATTTCATCTTTCATCTATTTCTACTACTCGCATTTCCTCTTTCGCGTCACGCACATAAAGTATGAGGGGAACAAACCTTAAATCGAGAGGGAAAGTACTCGCCAAGTCAAAGCTCTAAACGTATGACAAAGACTCTGCGGCATGAGACTGAGACCAACGAGGCTAATCTACTCCGTAACAGGTCAACCACTCAGAAATTAAGGCTAGCGCAGAAAGAAAGGGAGTTGTAGACCAATTAAAAACTTATATACAAAAGTGACCATTCAAACATTGTTAAATAACAGTACTGGTTCGACCACATACTACAGATACTTTATTTACATTGCAGGGTCGCCAGCACCAGACGGGGCCGCTTCATCCGAGTCATCAACAACGTCCTTGGACAGGACATTGGCGATGGGCTCGACTTCATGGAGCAGTCTGCCCACATCGTCTTCAGAGGTACCGGCAGCATACCCGCGGCCGAGTGGCTCCAGGTCTGACGCCGGGAACAGAGACTTCAGCACCGCCAGGACATGGCCACAGCTGGCTTGGCTGATGGAGCAGAGCTGCCTCCGGAAGTAGCGTGGGAGTGCCCGAACGCGGTCGAGGATGGAAGCCGAGGACGATGAAGCCTCCGGCTCGATCTCCTCCGCGACCACTCGGATAGCATCCTCCAGCGCTGTCTTCTCAGTGCGCAGCGCCTCAGCCTCGCCTTGCAGCCGGGCCACCTTGGCAGTGAGCTCTGCGAATTGGGACATAGTCCGATATCGATAATCTAAAGAAGGTTAGATCTGAATAAATTTTCATGTCTGACAGAAAAACAAATAAGGAAGAACATACCTCTGAGCTCGTGCACGGCCTGGGCTTCGTTGAGCTTAGCCTGCTCTACCTCCCCGCATAAATCGCGGGTGGTACGCTGGGCTTCCTCCAACTCAGCCTGTCGCTCGACTGCATCAGCCTCGAGCTCAGCCACTCGGGCCACCAGGGAGTCGGCCTTAGCAACTGCAGAAGTTAATTCTTGAATAACCAAGGCTTTAGCCTCAGCATCAGCAGCTAAGTTCTGCAGAAACAAGTCAGAAGACAATATGAATCAATATACCAATGGTATTTGATATCAACAAGATAAGAAGTTCGGGAAGTACCTTGGCTATGTGGCCCATGCGACGATGAAGGGACAGAAACTCCTCCAGAGGAGTCAGGGGAGCACCACCACTCAGGACGCCGACCGCCGCAGAAGCTATCTCGACCGCCGCAGTCTGGGGCTCCTCCACTGCTGCAGTCGGTTCAACCGCAGGAGCATGCTGGGGGCTGCCTTGAGGGACTGGCGGAGGAGTCGGCGACGCTGGTACAGGACTCGGCGGTGGCGGGGTTGGCTCCCGCTGCGACTCGGGTAGCGGACCCACAGGCTGATCGCTGAGAAGATCAGCCGAGTGGATCGGCACCTCTGGAGTTTGGATTGTTGGGGCTTCGGTCTCAACCGCCGACTGAGGCGGAGGACCCGAGAAGGGGACCTCAGACGGCGTGCTACAAGATAAAGCATTTATGGATCACTAACAAAAAGCATAAAGGGAAATCAAGAGAAGACAAGAATACTTACAGATTAGAAATGCGCATTCTCAGGCGCTTTCCTTTCCGAGTAGGGGAAGGGAGGTCCCTCGGACTTGCAGCACTCAGAGGCATTACTGCAAGGGGAGACTGCTCCGAGCTCGTGATTGGCGGCTGGAGAGACGACTCGGCGATGCCAGCTTCATCCTTCTCCGAGTCAGACGACTCAGATATAAGGAGTTGCCGGCGGCTGGGCGCATCCCTGAACACGATCCCTGTGGAGATCTTCCGCTTCTTCAGAGCAGGAGCAGCCTTCCCACCACTCGGAGATTGCACATCGGGGGAAGGAGAGGACGACAGAGTGATATCCGAGTCGCGCAGATCACTCTCACTTTCCCCGACTGCTTCTTCAGATCCAACGGCCCTGCGCCGACGAGGCTGATCCACTCCCTTTGGCATCTCAGGCAAAGGAGGGAGGGATACAAAGGCAACTCGACCCTGCAAATATTGGGTTCAGTTTTGAGATTACACCCAATGGGTGGAATTGAAATAAAAACAACAACAAACTGACTAAATACCTCAGGGCGTGGATTTCCCAAGTTGAACGCCGGAGGACAGTCAGTAGTCCTCAGGGACGTTCCAGGTGCGAAGAATTTGCCAAGCCGAGCGGCGGCTTGGACTTTGTCGACGCGCTCGGGGGCTTCGCGCGTGTTGTCCCCCTCGGCGTAATATTCATACGCCGGGTGAGCCCGCTGCTTGAGCGGCTGAACCCGGCGCAGAACGAAGTTGGCTGCCACACCGACGGCAGACAGCCCATTGTCCTTCAACTGGGAAATAAGACCCAGGAGCTCCCGAACCTGGTCCATTTCACTCTCCTTGGGAAGAGCGGTCCAGGATTGGGAGGGGACAGGACGAGAATCAATTTCTGGAGAGATGGCAGGCGAGTGGTTTCCTACGTAAAACCACTCGGACTGCCACCCCTTATTGGAGGTAAGGAAAGGGATGTCAAAATACTCCCGAGTTCGACCCTCGCGGAGTTGGAGTCCGGCGCCCCCGACTACTTGTGGGCAGTCGGTTCGGGGATAAGGCTTAAGGAGAAAAAGATGAATGAAAAGATTGAAGTGAGGCTCTATCCCAAGATAGGCCTCACAGAGGTTGATGAAGATGGCGATGTGAAGGATAGAGTTGGGATTCAATGCGCAGAGGCAGATCCCATAGTAATGCAGCAGCCCGCGGAGGAAAGAATGCGCGGGCACGCCGAAACCACGGAGAAAGAAAGATTCGAACACCACCAAATCAGAGGAGTTTGGGGTGGGGAAAGACTCACCGGCGGCGGCGCGCCACTCGGCGGTTTGCTGGTCGGGGAGGACGCCATCCATGACGTGCTGCTCGAGGCGCTTGGTGGAGGTGATGGACTCCCTCCACTCGGCGGCGCGATCTACGGCGACCTCGGCGGTGGCCTTGCCCTTGGACGACCGGGCCCTTGCTGGTGACTTCTCCTTCCGCTTCGAGGCTTCCTTCCTCTTGGGCGCCATGGCAGCGAGCGGCGCTGGAGAGCGAGGAAGAAGGTTGCGGGAGCAGATCTAGGGTTTTGTTCTGGCGCAAAGGGAACTGGAGCGTCGGGGAAGGCAAATGGCAAGTAAAGGAAGAAGAATGCGGCGGGGATGGCTTATAAAGGAAGGAACCGTTCCTCCCGCGCGCGGCGCGGCGCTTGTCTCGGGAACTCAACCGACGCAGGCACGTCCCGTCGCTTTGAATTCAAAGATGCGGTAGGGAATCGCGATATCTCGCGATATCTCGCCTTCCGTAAGGCGACCGTTAGGGACGCAACGGACTTTTAGGAATAATGGGCCTAATGGGCTGAAATATAGCACGACCTTTCGGTTCTGTTACGATAATAAATTTGTGGGTTCCTGAGCTAGGGTTCAGGGGCAGAAACCACTCGGTCGTGAGGCTAAAATTAGTCGACGACCAGACTCGATTTTGCAATTAATATTGCATCCTTGCAATTGATTTTTACGTAAGGCATGCGATACTATCGCTAAATTGACTCGGAAATCTGGGTCAAATGCTGACAAGTATAAATCTTGCGAGAAGATGGCTTACCATATGGTCAAGCTGAGTCGTGGGACACGACTCGGAAGTCATGCCGAGTTCAAAGAACTTGAGGACAAAATCCTTATAAAGGGGAAATAAAAAAGCCTCTGAAGGAAAAGTTTATCCAAAGTCCATGCCCAGAGGCATGGGGGCTGAAAAATCAGTCGGAATTCATGGCTTTCAGAGTCTTGACACGATCATGCTGAGTCGTAACAAGACTCGGGGGCTACACCCAATGGGTGCACCTGGAGGTGCACACCATTGATGGATCAAGTTCAAAAAGAGATTCATAATATTTATTTTTGACCCTCGACCAGAATATTCTATTCTACTCAAGGCTCGGGGGCTACACCCAATGGGTGCACCTGGAGGTGCACACCATTGAAGATCAAGATACAAATGGATAAAAGTTGAAGACCTTTGGCCGATTTCATACAAAAATTGCCCAAAGCCCGGGGGCTAAGTGTATTCACTTCGCTGTCGCGTCGTGAAAAAAGAGCACTCCTTCCCCTCATTTTGACTGTAATTGAAGAATTATTTTCAGGAACGTCCGAGCAGGCACTCAGATCTTCCTCGAAAGCACTCGGATCTTCCTCGAAACCACTCGGATCTTCTTCGAAACCACTCGGATGAGATCTTAGACAACTTGGAGCACTCGAATCATGCAAGAAAAGATGAAACAATTACAGCCAACGATCAGCCAAGAAGTGCTCGGGGGCTACTGTGGGGGATATAGTACCCGGGTACCTCACGAGCAAGCCTGGCAGCCCACCAAAGGGGGCGGCCCAGCCCACCGTTCTGGACCTGAAGACGTGCGGGACAAGTCGGCGCACGGAGGAAGGATCTGGAAAGAGAAGTCCTAGTTGGAATAGGAATTATTGTAAAGAAGGAAAGGATTCTTAGAGATAGGATCGGATACAAACCGACTTGTAACCCTGCCCCCCGATATATAAGGCGGGCAGGGACCCCCTCCAAAACATGGGAACCACGACTCGAGTCAACTCGAATCACCAAAACACGCAATACAACACCCCAAAACAGGACGTAGGGTATTACGTCGAGTCGACGGCCCGAACCTGCATAAACCCTTGCGTCTGTCCATCCTAACCATCTTGCTTCCGATCTTTGCGATCTTCCCTACATTACAAATCACTTCCGTGGGCTACCCCGTGGAAGACTGCCGGAGATAATATCACCGACACTAATACAGCTCAAACAGCAGCCACTCGCTGCACTATAAACAAATACAAACGCAGCTGGGCGCAACAATGTTGCCACCCAGAGATACAAACTGACCCCGGAGTGGTAAGCTCCAAGAACCAAGCGACCTAACTACGTCGCAAGCGTTCTTGTAGCACCACACACAAGGCACTCACCGACACAACGAAGTGCCGGAACACGGCGAAGCTTTAGCAGGCTAACACACCATTAGCCCAATGAGCGCGCACGCCTTGATACATGGCTTCAGCAAGCAAGCCATGCATAACCGCGCCCACGTCTTCTTCCCCTCCGCCGCAACTCGCAAGCATTCTTCTAGCACCACAATGAATTAACGGGCAGCGCCGAGATCGGGCGGCCAACTCTCCAACGCTTCAGGCACAAGTAAAATCATGGCTACGGCAAAACAAACAAAGGAAGAGGTGCAATGCGACCCCCTCAGACCACTCAACCGTTTATATAGGCCACCAGCTCCACAGAGCGACAAGCCTCCCGTGACACAGCAAGACAAGCCTCCCGTGACACAGCAAGACAAGCCTCCCGTGACACAGCAAGACAAGCCTCCCGTGACACAGCACGACAAGCCTCCCGTGACACAACGCGACAAGTTTCACGTGACACGAGCGGACGAAAGACTCAACAACCATTCGAATCGGGGGAAGTATGACTCGGGCGGCATCCGTGCTGAGGGGGGAGGGTGTCGTTTTTCTCTTCGCCCAAGCAGCACGCAAACCGCCGAGCATCAACTCCGACATCATTTTATTGCCAACCAAGCCGACTCGGTACAACAATGCGCTAAGGGGGGAGGGTGTCGTTTTCTCTTGAAGCAACTCCTTAGCGCACCGTAACCGAGTCGCAAAAAAAAAAAGCCGAAAGCGAGCAAACCCCCGCTATTCGAACAACTCTACTACCAGCCCAGGCCTCCCGGACTTGGGCACGTCATACACGAAGCATGCATCATCATCCAGAGTCTTCTCGCTCGAGCATTCCTCCTTCACCCCAAGGGAAATATGTTCAGAATCCCACCTCCGGGACCGACTCAGCCTCTTCCCGCCAGAGCGATCCAGAGATAAACGAAGCAAATAACCATGACGAGAAAACAAGCGACAGCAGTAGCTCCAGAAATCGTCGAAACTCTGGCCCGGATAAATAATTTGAAATCTGTCCCAGGCAGCCCCAGTCACGAACAAACCATCACGATACAAAGTTCTGGGAGTTACGCCCTGCGCAGCTCCATCACCGGAAGCCTGCGCAGGGAGGATTACAATAAGATGTTTAGTTTACAAACACCACCAGTCAAAAGGACCGAAACAACGCATGTCCCTACAATTACACCTTTTTTCCACGATCATCACCAGGAGCTTCCCCCTCCCTAGCGTGAGAACCGGATCCGCTCCTTGCATCGCCCTTGCGCGCACCTGCCTCAGAACCTCCAACCGCAACATCCTTTCCAGCTTCGGAGCGCCTAGATGGTTCAGGCCGGGGAGGCAACTTTGAACGGGTCCCCACCCCAACCTCCGCCTCACCTGCGGCCGCAAGGGACTGCTTACTCTGCGATAGGTAGAACTGTAAGACCAGGAGTACCAAGTCACAAAAACGCGAAAAAAGCAATAAAACCGTCAGCAAGCACCAAAATAAGAACTAGAGGCGGTTTTTGTACCCGAGTCAGTCGATCATGCGCAGTTTTTCGGGCGGCCTCCCTACCGTGTGCCACCCAAAAGCGGCTTAAGAATATCTTCTTAACAGCCTCGCAAACGTTCGTCGCAACCGGCAGCCCTTCAGCGCTAGGAAATACGAACCCCCTGCTCCCAAGTTTTTTCAAGTGCTCGCAACCATGGTCTGAAAGCAGCCGCAGCAGGGCATCAGTGCAAACCGAAGCAGCATAGTCACCAACCCGATCCATGATCCCAGGGAGCATCTTGAATTCCGTATCAAGCCGGTGAAAAAACCTCTCCCTTGTCATTTCACGGGGCATCTCTTGGGGTTCGGCGCCAAAGCGTTGAAGAGCAGCGCGGCAGCTACTGTAAGCATGAAGTCTGTCCTGCCAGATCTGGCTCTCGTGCTCCTCAACCTGCTTGTCCTTAACGGCCAGCTGCCTCCGCAATTCAGCAATAGTGGCATCTCGCTCGCAAATCTCCTTCTCCTTTGATTGCAGCGCAAGATCCGCACTGCCCAATTTGTTTCGCAAATCGAGGACAACTTCCGAATCGGACGCAACCTGTTCCCGAAGCCCGTTGAGAGCAACCTCCTGCTGATCGACGCTAGCCTGCAAGTTCTTCAAAGTTAAACTTAACTCCTTATTGCACTCCTCCAAGCTAGCCTTCTCCTCAGAAAGTTTTGAGCATTGCTCGCGCAAAAGCTCTAGCTCCTCAACATCCTCCCCATCGACCAATTTTTTGTGTAAAACCTTCATCCCCATCACAAGCTTGACGGCCACGCCACCAACAAGCTTTGCAAGGTCAATGGGGCTATTCTCCTCACAGTCGCGAATAAAAGCTGCATAAACTAACCACCTCATCAGCCGATACGCACCACCAAACCAGGAAAGAACGTCGAACGAAAAAACAAAGGAAGGAAAACTAGGAAATGATCTCCAAAGGAAAGAGAACTAACCTTCAGGGTCAAAAATAAATTCCCCACGATCGTCACGACTCGCCGGGGGACTGCCGCCTGCGAAACCCAAAAAATATATATATATATAATACATATATATAATAAGAGCACGAACGAAAGTTCAAATCCAATAAAAAAAAGGGGGGGCGCCAAGGGCTAACCGCTCAAAGACTCTTCATCAACATCATGGACAGAAATCTGCGGGCGATCCCCCCCACCCCCAGCATTGCCGGCCTCGACGGCCGCGGCACGAAGAATATCCTGTGCTTTCTCAGCAGCAGAAAGACCGCTACCGCCGGCAGTCTTGACCAACTCACTCGACAATACAGGGGCAACGGAGGCCACGCCAGAATCTTTAACAGGAGAAGGGTAACAAGTCCCCCCGACAAGAACGTAAGTTCCTGTCCATCTTCAAAGTCGAATGCGGGCGCCATCCCGAGCGTCGGAGCAACAACCGCATCATCGCATTCGCCAAGCAAAATACTTGACGCAGCAGCAATATTTCGCAAATCTTTTGCGGATAACGGAGCACCACCAGTAGGGCCACCAGCAGCAATCGCTTCCCCAGCTTTCTCACCACCGAAACCGGACACATCCTCAACCCTCTCCTTCACAACACTTTCAACCTGCCCGAAAGCGAAGTTCTGAAGCGCAATTTTCGGTGCCATTTTGCCCCTCTTTGACGCAGGAGCAACCACGCTAGTCGCGTCGGCCGCTCGCTTCAGCGATGTCTTCGACTTGGCAACTCTACCCTTTCCACCGGCCGGCTCAGACCCAACATTACCAGGAGGCCTCATCCTCGAAATAACAGTCGCGGGCGCGGGCCTCGGGCCATACTTCACCCCCATTTCATCAAAAACACGATTCACCCGACCCTTATGCCGGAGAATCTTGCGGCAGGAACCATACTCCTTAGCAGTATACTGCCCCAACATAACCGCTGCACGACGCTCCACTTCGTCGACAATTGCCTCATCACTAACTCCATCCGGTTTCTTCAACCCGAATATGGGGCAAGGAAAGATTCGATTCTCAAAATCTGCAAGCTTGAACTCCCCGAAACTGCGAGGACACCAACCAGCTCTAATAGGGAAAATACCAGCCGCGATGCTCTCGCAAATAGCATCCCGCCCTGAGATAACCTGAGTAGCGCAGTAAAAGGCGCTATTGCACAGCGAGTTTCTCGCCTTCTTCGAATCCGAATAGAGCGGCAGCAGACAGGCTTCCAAACCGGAAACACTCGAAGCAAGAGGATACCCATACACCGCACAGCCAGATTCGTAACCCCCAGTCGGGACGCGAACCTTGGCGTACATCCAATACTTGTCCCAGTTCTTGGACCACTTGTTCTTCTGGCTGTACGCCAGCTGCGGTGTCTCCATCCCCTTAGCGGCCCGGCGAGGGCAAAATGTGTAGCACCCGTACTCGGCCTGGTACGTCTCATCATCATCAGCAAAGAGAACCTTCCTCTTGGAAAAATGAAGCTCTGTGTGGCGCACAAAGCAATCCAAATCCAGCTCACTGTTGAACGTACGACATGCCCAGAGGAACTTGGCCAGATAGCAGAAGCTGTTAGGAGCCAACTGGTGCATCGAAACCTTGAAAGCCCGAAAAATATGAGGAATCAACGGGTCAACAGGAAACCGAAGCCCAGCAACAAAGAACTCGCGAAACACGACGCACTCGTCGTCCAAAGGCTCCAGAACCTCCTCCTCGCCAGGAACGCGGCATTCACCAGATTCGAAATAGCCCTTCCCAATCATCTCCCTCATGTCTTCCTCCCTGATAAGTGATCGCCCAAATCTACGGGTAAAGGGCATCGAATCACTGACCAAATCCTCGGGATTCGCGTCAACACTGCCAGTAGTCTCATCAACACCCTCCTCCTCATCTTCCGCCTCCACCCCAACGCTCCCGCTGCGAGCGGCACGATTCGAAGCGGATTCAGCCGCTGATTCGGAATCAGCAGCACCAACTACTTCCGCAGCGACATTGACTTCGCCTTCAGCAACCCGACCGGCAGGGCGATCCTCCTCGTCAACAAGCCGAGCAGTCTGAATCGTCCGAGCCATCGAAGCTGCAAAACCCAGGAAGTGAATATCCATGCGCAAAAAAAAAACAAAAACACAAAAACACAACAAACGCACGAAACTTACAACTAGCAAAGCACGAAGAAGCGTGCGAATCCAACAGAGAACCACGAGCACACGCACGAATCTTAAAGCAAAAGTAAGGGCAAGCGCGATCCCTCTCAGCAGACAGCAAACGTCGTTTTCAACCATCCCCCCTATTTATAGGCGCGGTAAAAAACCCCTCGTTAACCGCACCGTAAAAACCGAATCCCCCTCGACTCCAACAAGCAGAGGGTGTCGTTTTCCTCTGGTTACGAGTCCACTTCAAGTATCGAGGGTTCAGCTCGTTGGAGTCGACCATCACCCACGAGGGGCTGACTGTTGGGACGTGGATCAGGCAAACTCCGCCACCTGCTTGTTGCGCTACGGCCTGTTTCGCATTATCCCATGACTCAACAGAACCGAGTCGACCTGTGATTCGTTTTTTTCGGCTACGAATCTCACGAATCGAATCTGATGGATTCGACCCGTCCCTAGCTCATCCCGGCGAACCGAATCGACTTGAGGGATTCGGGTCGCTTCGCGCGAGTAGGTGCGCGAACCGAATCAGGCTGTGATTCGGCCCCTCGCGTTCCACACGTAGCGGACCGAATCAGGCTGTGATTCGGCCCCTCGCGTTCCACACGTAGCGAACCGAATCAGGCTGTGATTCGGCCCCTCGCGTTCCACACGTAGCGGACCGAATCAGGCTGTGATTCGGCCCCTCGCGTTCCACGTGTAGCGGACCGACTCGACCAAGCATATGGACCGAATCGACTCGTGTTTCGGTCCGCCGCATCCTGCGACTGGCGGAACGACTTCACCAAGTGCGCGAACCGAATCGACCTGGGAATCGGTTCGGAACCCCCAGCTGAGGAACACCCGATCCTCCTCACGGCTCTAACGATCTAATATGGTGTGCAGCCATTTGTGGACAGGTCCACGAGGGAAGATGAAGGTGGCCCGGTGCGCGGAGTCAAGCCGAGATGCGGCGGGCGTCTCAGTGCATACAATGACGAAAGCAAGTCGAAATTGGCTTCCTGATGTAAAATTCCCCTTGTATCCGTTAAAGTAGAATATTCCCAGCACAATTGTAGCAGGTAGGGGTAGAAAGGGAACATGTGACTGAGGGAGTGACCCTCCGCCTCCCTATAAAAGGAGAGGGCGCACCACTTTGTAAGGGTTCGGATTATTCTTTGGCCATTATTGAAACATCGTCTCTCCTCGCTCTTGTTCTCCGGTTTCGTCTTTCACTTTCGTATTGGCTCTTGAGCTTGCTTTCGAGCCAACAGCTCTGCTGCCCTGCTGGGGGTAGCGAGAGTACGTTTGATTTTTAGTACCATTATTTCATTACTGCACTTTCGTGTGCTCCACACGATATGCCCCGCTGTTGCATTGTGATGAGTTGTTGATCGATCATTCCTAAATACATGATTGTTTATTTTACTCATGTGAGGTAGGGGATTTTTCATCTATACTATAAGGATCCAAAATAATTGGTAAAAAAATGCTTTTCTAAAACCTCCCGTACCCCTCACAGCGTCCCCACTTGTAAGGAACCGGCCTAAACCCATCTAAAATGTTTGGGCATCAACCAATTCAAATGAAGGCCATCTGGGCGTCCGTGGCCGATCCAACGCATGAGGGATAGTTTAGGCGGCATTATTTCAGGAAAACCGAAAAATTTCACTCACCACCGCCCAATCTACCCGCCCCCTGCACCCACCGCGCCATAGATGGAATTGTTAGGTGATTTACCGCGCCATAGATGCAATTGTTAGGTGATTTCGAACCGAAATCGTTCTTTCCATAAACATACATCATATCGATTACTTACCATAGTCGTGAGCGTCCAGGTTCATCTCCTTAGCCCTCCTGCCCCCTATATAAGGCGCCCCTCCTTATTCTCAAAGCACACAATCTCTCCCTTCATTCTCATCATCTATTCAAGACTACTGATTTCTTTGCAAGGGCGTCGGCGTCGAGCGCGGCGCAAGGGTGGCCACGACGCTCGTCGTGTCCAAGCTCGCCAGGTAGAAGCGGAACGTGCTCCGCGTTGTGACGGTGTCCGGTGCCGTCAAGTGCGTGGCGTCGTTGCTCCACGACACCGGCGACGAGGAGAGCAACCTTCTCGGCCTCCCCGTCATCAAAAAGCTGGCTGCGGTGTCGAGTTGCTCATGGATACATGTATCATCAATATTTTCCTTCTGTTTCCGCCGGAGGCCCAAGCTTTCGATGTATGAATATATAATTTTTAATATGAGATGCTATTGAATAATTTTAATATGCGATCTAAAGGCAATCCGAGTGCTTTTCAAGGCAATCCGAGTAGTTTACAAGTCATACGACTAATTTCCATATCGAGAAGAGTCCTTGCTGTGGGGGATATAGTACCCGGGTGCCTCACGAGCAAGCTTAACAGCCCACCAAAAGGGGGCGGCCCACCTCATCGTTCTGGACCTGAAGACGTGCGGGACAAGTCGGCGCACGGAGGAAGGATCTGGAAGGAGAAGTCCTAGTTGGAATAGGAATTATTGTAAAGAAGGAAAGGATTCTTAGAGATAGGATCGGATACAAACCGACTTGTAACCCTGCCCCCCGATATATAAGGCGGGCAGGGACCCCCTCCAAAACGACTAACCACAACGAGACAGCAACCAACCACAACTCGAGCCAACTCGAATCACCAAAACACACAATACAACATCCCAAAACAGGACGTAGGGTATTACGTCGAGTCGACGGCCCGAACCTGTATAAACCCTTGTGTCTGTCCATCCTAACCATCCTGCTTCCGATCTTTGCGATCTTCCCTGCACTACAAATCACTTCCGTGGGCTACCCCGTGGAAGACTGCCGGAGATAATATCACCGACAGTGGCGCGCCAGGTAGGGGATATCGCTGAGATCAATCTGGTAAGCTCGATGGATCGCGTCAAGATCTTGGACAGCTGCAACCTCCCGGACGTCGACGAAGTCGAGATCCAGTTCGGGGACGTCATTGCCGCCTTGGATACCCAAGCGGCAGGAGCTACGGTCGCCACGGAGGTTTCCTCTCTGGCACCGACCTCGGCCGTCACGGCCCAATCCGGTCCGATCGCATCTGATCGTGCCGGACCTACCCCGCTGAGTCCATCGCAAAACGCGAGGCCAGACCAGTCGGGAACAGATCTACAATCACTCGGTTCCGATCCGACTCCTGAGAGTCGCGTCGCCGAATCATCGCAGAGCGTAAACGCTCAACCAACACGCGTCCAGAGCCCTGAGGTCATTACTGTCCAGACCCCTGGCTTTTGCGCGCTTGCTCGGAAGCAAAAGAAGAAGGACATCGTCCAGACGGACTGATTACCTCTCTGGGAGCGACTCCTACGGGTTAGATCTACTGGGACCGTCAATCCTGGACGATCTGCCGGAAGGATACGCAGTGTCCGATGCCTCTACAGAGCCGGAACTACTAGGATCACTCGGAGAATTGACTCCGAGTAGTTTGGAGCGTTATACGCCCACATCCGACTTCTCCGAGTCTGAGGAAGACTACCTCGCGCAAGAAGGAGTCGGATCATATTGCTACATGGTGGCGCCAGCAACGCCAACCAATCCTGTCTCAGAAGATGAGGTCACTCCGCTGAGGAGACGACTGAAGCCAGGAACCAGCGTCGAGGACGCAACGCCAGTCGGGCGACTCGCAGAGCCGCACAACCGCACGGAGCCACCGCGTCAGGATCTGGCACTGCTCGACTCCAAGAGCCTCACTCTGAAGATCATCGTCGCCAACGGGATCAACACGACCGGAGGAGCACCCGGAACTTGATGCGCGACGGCATGTTTGAGTTCAACGGATACGACGTCTACGAGACACCGGTCCAGAACCTCGTTACTATCAACGAGGAAATCAATCGGCTGCCACCTAACACTCCGGGCCTGGAAAAGGTAAGGGCTCTCGTGCAGGCCGCCTCCGTCCAGGTTCACCAGATGCAAGGCAGAACGACCACGGACGCTCCTGAGCCCGGTCCATCTCGACACCGGGCCGGCGGCGGATCGGGTCGTGATGAAGACCTCCGCACCACGATCAACAGAGATCGAGATGCGAGGGACGTCATCACCAACAGCACCGAAGAGCGCCACCGTGAGGAAATCCGACGGCGCGAAGAGTACGATCGGGATCATGGAAATCCCCGTCGTAACCCCAACAGGAGCGGCTACTCGACGGAGTCAGACTACTCTGACCTCTCCGGTAGCCCAAGGCGCGGCAACAATGGCGGTCGCACTCCGCCACGACGACGAGTGCTTCCACCACCCAGGCGACCGACTCCGCCAAGAGATCGAACTCCACCGCGCATCAGAACCTACCGACAGGACCGAACTCCACCCAGGACTCGGAACTATCGGAGGACCCGTTCCCCGCCCAGGGACCGGGATCGCAGGAGGGACAGCACACCCCCAAGAGCAGCTGACGGATCGGGTCCGAGCGATTCCCGCCCTAGAGATCGGATCGGCGGATTCCAGTCGTTCACCGAGGGCTTGAGAAGCGTGACGTGGCCCAGAGGCTTCAAGCTGTCGGATATCGACAAGTACGACGGGAAATCTGACCCATCTCAATGGCTTCAGATCTACTACACCGCCGTACAAGCGGCCGGCGGCGACGAGGACGTGATGGCAAACTATCTTCCCATCATGCTCACCAAGGACTGCCGCAACTGGCTGGCAGGACTCCCGCAGGACGCCATTGACAACTGGGAGCAGCTTACCGAACTCTTCATCGGTAACTATCTCGGTACCTGGGAGAGGCCCGGGAGCAAGCGACTCCTCGGTCAGATCAGGCAGCGCAAGAACGAGACCCTGCACGACTTCGTGCGCAGGTTCTCAGAAAAACGCAACTCCATCACGGACGTCACGGATCAGGAGGTGATGTCAGCTTTCCAGCGCGGCATCTCCGACGGGAGACTGATTCACAAGTGGACTCGGAAGCCACCCGCGACTGTCAATGACATGTTCCGGGTTGCTAGCACGTGGGCGGATGCAGAGATCGCAGAAAAAGAACAACTCAGCGAAATCAGAAGTCGTTGGGAAGAGGAGAACAAGACGACTCGCAAACGCGATCGCCGCGAGGACGAAGACCGACACGACGACCATCGACGCAATGACAGCCAACCTCGCAAGAAGAAGAGCGAGGGAGACATGGTCGCCGCCCTGGACCGGTCCAGAGGCCGGGTAACTCCAGAGGACTTCCAGCGCATGCTCGATGAGCAATGCCCTTACCACAAACACAAGCACTCGGCGCGAGAGTGCTACGGGCTCAAGCGAGCCTTCACCGGGGGCAACAGAGGCCCTCCATACAGAAAGAGGAACGATGGTTCCCCGCGAGACGACAGGCGAAACGAAGAGCCCGGCGATGACTTTCAGGAAGCCGACCGAGTGGTCCGCATGATCTATGGCGGACCAGAGTTCGAGTCGAAGCGCCAGCAGAAGCTCACCCATCGCCAGGTCATGCACGCGAGGGAGCCACCGGTACCTGAGTACCTCAAGTGGTCGGAAGTTCCGATCACATTCACCCGGGAGGATCATCCAAACTTCATACCGAAGCCCGGGTCCCATGCCTTGGTGGTAGCCCCGACGATTCGCAACGTTCGGCTCACCAAGGTACTAGTCGACGGTGGCAGTGGCCTGAACATCCTCTTTGCTAACACATTGAAGGAGCTCGGCCTGACTACTCTCGACCTGAGTCCCCCCCAATCCGCGTTCTACGGTTTGATACCGGGAGAGGGAGCAGAACCACTCGGGCACATCACACTGCCCGTTACCTTCGGAGACCGGAACAATTACCGGACCGAGCACATACAGTTCACGGTGGCGAACTTTGAAACTGCATACCACGCCATCCTCGGGAGGCCGGCGCTCGCCAAGTTCATGGCGATTCCTCACTACGTCTACTTGCAGGTCAAGATGCCAGGACCTAAAGGCGTAATCACCGTCTTGGGAGACGTCCGAGTCGCATACACATGCGAGCAGGAAACTCTCAACGCGGCAGCCGCCCTGGACATGTCGAGACGGAGCTGAAGAGGATCTCTCTGGACCTGGATGACCCAAAGAAGACGGCCATCATCGGGGCAGAGTCAGACTCCACGGCAGGCTCCGCCCTGCTCTGCTTTCTCGATAGCTGTCCAGGCTATTACCAGACAGGCCCAGAGCCTAAGGATCAGATAAAGACCACGTTCATCACGCCGTTCGGTGCTTCTTTAGCCTTCGGTCTGAAAAACGCCGGTGCAATCTACCAGAGGACAATTCAAGCGCGTATGGATCAATTGACCCTGGACACAGTAGAACGCCTGCATCAATAAATCCAAGGAACATCGAGCACTTACAACGTTTCTACGCCTGAATCAGTTATGTATTTATCTTTTCTACTTTAGATTTATTTTTTCCGAGTGATTTTGAAGGGTAGTCACCCCCAGTTACGACTCGGCATGTTCGCAATAAGTTATCAATAAAGTTGATTTCATCTTTCATCTATTTCTACTACTCGCATTTCCTCTTTCGCGTCACGCACATAAAGTATGAGTGGAATAAACCTTAAATCGAGAGGGAAAGTACTCGCCAAGTCAAAGCTCTAAACGTACGACAAAGACTCTGCGGCATGAGACTGAGACCAACGAGGCTAATCTACTCCGTAACAGGTCAACCACTCAGAAATTAAGGCCAGCGCAGAAAGAAAGGGAGTTGTAGACCAATAAAAACTTATATACAATAATGACAATTCAAACGTTGTTCAAACAGTACTAGTTCAACCAAATACTACAAATATTTTATTTACATTGCAGGGTCACCAGAACCAGACGGGGCCGCTTCATCCGAGTCATCAACAACATCCTTGGACAGGACATTGGCGATGGGCTCGACTTCATGGAGTAGTCTGCCCACGTCGTCTTCAGAGGTGCCGGCAGCATACCCGCGGCCGAGTGGCTCCAGGTCTGACGCCGGGAACAGCGATTTGAGCACCGCCAGGACATGGCCACAGCTGGCCTGGCTGATGGAGCAGAGCTGCCGCCGGAAGTAGCGTGGGAGCGCCCGAACGCGGTCGAGGATGGAAGCTGAAGACGATGACGCCTCCGGCTCGATCTCCTCCGCCACCACTCGGATAGCGTCCTCCAGCGCTATCTTCTCGGTGCGCAGCGCCTCAGCTTCACCTTGCAGCCGGGCCACCTTGGCAGTGAGCTCTGCGAATTGGGACATAATCCGATATCGATAATCTACAGAAAGTTAGATCTGAATAATATTTTCACGTCTGACAGAAAAACAAACAAGGAAGAACATACCTCTGAGCTCGTGCACGGCCTGGGCCTCGTTGAGCTTAGCCTGCTCTACCTCCCCGCATAAATCGCGGGTGGTACGCTGGGCTTCCTCCAACTCAGCCTGGCGCTCGACCGCAGCAGCCTCGAGCTCAGCCACTCGGGCCACCAAAGAGTCGGCCTTAGCAACTGCAGAAGATAATTCTTGAATAACCGAGGCTTTGGCCTCGGCATCAGCAGCTAAGTCCTGCAAAAACAAGTCAGATGACAATATGAATTAATGTACCACTCGGTACTTGATATCAACAAGATAAGTAGCTCGGGAAATACCTTGGCTATGTGGCCCATGCGAAGATGGAGTGACATGAACACCTCCAGAGGAGTCAGGGGAGCACCACCACTCATAACGCCGACCGCCGCAGAAGCAATCTCGACCGCCGCAGTCTGGGGCTCCTCCACTGCTGCAGTCGGTTCAACTGCAGGAGCATGCTGGTGGCTGCCTTGAGAAACTGGCGGCGGGGTCGGCGACGCCGGTGTAGGACTTGGTGGAGGCGGGGTTGGCTCCCGCTGCGACTCTGGTGGCGGACCCACAGGCTGATCGCTGAGAAGATCAGCCGAGTGGATCGGCACCTCTGGAGTTTGGATTGATGGGGCTTCGGTCTCAACCGCCGACTGAGGCGGAGGACCCGAGAAGGGGACCTCAGATGGCGTGCTACAGGATAAATCATATATGGATCACTAATAGAAGAACATAAAGGAAATCAAGAGATGATAAGGATACTTACAGAGTAGAAATACGCATTCTCAGGCGCTGTCCTTTCCGAGTAGGGGAAGGGAGGTCCCTCGGACTTGCAGCACTCAGAGGCATTACTGCAAGGGGAGACTGCTCCGAGCTTGTGATTGGCGGTTGGAGTGACGACTCGGCGACGCCAGCTTCATCTTTTTCCGAGTCAGACGACTCAGAGATAAGGAGTTGGCGGCGGCTTGGCGCATCCCTAAACACGATCCCAGTGGAGATCTTCCGCTTCTTCAGAGCAGGAGCAGCCTTCCACCACTCGGAGATAGCACATCGGGAGAAGGAGAGGATGACCAGAGTGATATCCGAGTCGCGTAGATCACTCTCACTTTCCCCGACTGTTTCTTCAGATCCAACGGCCTGCGCCGAGCGGTTGATCCACTCCCTTTGCATCTCAGGCAAAGGAGGGAGGGATACTTTACTTAGGGTATTGTCATTATGACCGTCGTACTCCCCCTGACGATCACATTCATCATTTATAGATCACTTTGCATTACATTAAGTATTGAGAAAGTTTCATCTATTCTCTTTTCTTAATTGATCTCATATTTCTCCCCCTCGAAATGTGGTTAGAATCTTTCTTCCACAATTTCGAATCCTTTTAAAACTAATGTGAATGAGGAAACTTTAACTATCTTCTTTGTCGGCATGATTACATCATGCAAACAGAATTATTACTTAGTTTGTACGGGAGTATTTTTTCCTCATCTTTCTTCAAGAACTCAACATAGTTCTTAATCCTTGGTCTCTTTCAAGTCACACTCATATATCATTCAAATCTTTAGGTTCGTCTGTGACTTTGTATTCTCGTTAAAACCTATTGTTTTATGACCATGACACAATAAAAGTGCACGATTAATACAAGGGATAGCATAAAAGCTACTCCATACTTTTCTCCCTCTGTGGGATACTCAAAAACATATGAGTTATAACAACTTTCTCCCGCCTTGCAGGATAAGTCTTTTACCAACCTTCTCCCGGCGTGCGGGATTGTCTAACATAAGCATTATTCAACTTTACCCCGCCATGCAGATTTCTTTCTCAAACTTTTCCCGCTAAACGGGCTCTGCCGTTAACATTCTCCCCCTTACGGGTATTTCCCATGAGGGACATAAATGCCAGAATTGGCTCTTTGTTTGCATATTCAATCATCAAATTCAGATATTTAAATCTGAATATTCTTTAACACACACGCTTAGCCCGACTTTGGTCAAAAGTAAGCATGCATGTCAATTATTACTTCTCATCATGATAATTGAAAATGTAAATACATTCTTCTTTATAGAGTACATGAAAAATAATTCTCAATAATCTATCTTTCTTCTTGGATCACTGTCCAAGAATGCTTTCTTTTGAAGGCGCTCTTCAAGAGAACACTTCCCCTTGTGCTATGACCTTCTTCTTTTGTCATTTTCTGAGTCTCAAGTACCCAGATGATTTTTCTTACTGCAGTCAAGAATGAAAGCATGAATATCTTTTGTCTGAGAAAATTATTAACAAAAATCAACAATGATGCTTATTAGACTTTCAAACATTCTATTCTATATCACCTTTGGGCAGAAAATAGAACAGAACAAAATCTCTTTACATTAATTCCACATCACCTTTAGGCAGAAATAGAAATAACGTAAAAACTTTAAACATTTCTCTACTTCAAGAGTATTTCTTAAACTTTATCTCTACATTAATTTCACATCACCTTTGGGCAGAAATGAAAATAACATAGAAAAACTCAATTACCTTTAAACCTTTGCTCCTCAAATTAAATTATCCCTTTGGTATGAATTTAATATGAAGATTATCATCAATCACAGCGGAAACATTAAATATTGCTCTACTTTAAGAGCATTTCTTAATCTTTTTCAATTCTCTGAAAAATTGATCACTTTGATACAAAATTTATCAGAGATATAAACTATAAACATTGAACTTATAGAATTATAATATTGTTATCATCAACTTTGGTCAGAAAATAACAATACCATAATTTTAACATAACACCAATGTCATTCTACTCCTCTAATTAAACTTAATTTAGAGGATGGAACTTTACTTTTTAGTGGAAACTTTTAAAATTATTCAGAAGCAACATCTCAATTAAACTTTACTTTTCTCTTAAACAAACTATCCCTTTGGTTCAAGTTTGAATAGACTTTACAAAATTCAACATATAATTGCTTCTGAAAAAGATCATAATAAATGTGAAATGTTACTATTCGCAACTTTACTTTTGACCCAGTCGCATAAACAACCCACAGTCTGCTTATGCACTCGCGGTCCACTTTTTACGGCGTGTCCACGCCTCTGCGTGGCTCGGCCCATGAGCTGACCAAAACAGCCAAGCTTGACTTGTTTGCTCGGTCGATCCGCTGTAGCCCGAAAGCTCGGCACACGACCCGTTCATGCTCTTAAAATTTTCTATTATTCTATTCAGAAGCAATACTGTGAACTTTTCTACTCTCTAAACAACTATCCTTTTTGTATAGAGATGAAAACTATACAAAACTCTATAAGGAAAAACTTCTGAAAACGAATAAAATTGATACTAAAACTTCACTGTTGCTTTCTTATTTTCGGCCCGGTATGAGAAAACGGCCCGTCGGGCCCGTTCATCCCCGCGCCCGCGTGCGCAGCCCGCGAAGCGCCCAACTGGCTCGGCGCCGGCCTGCTTGTAGACGCATGCGCTCGCGGCCCAGCTTGCCTCGCCTCGCGTCCGCCTGGGCCAGAGGCCCACTTGCGTGTGCGTATGGGCCAGCGGCCCAGCTCGTGCCGACCGCTCCTGGCCGTCCATCGCATCCGACGGCCAGGAGTGATTTCCGCGGGATCAAAAACCCGTTCGCCGGCGCCAGCTACCCAAACCCTAAAAAATTTCTCTTTGCCCCATTTTCTCAGCGCCGCAAAAGGCGGCGGCGATGGAGCAGCGAGCTGCGGCCGCCCATGGCCGTGTGGGGAAGCGATGGCGGCGCCGCCGCGAGGTCCCTCGCCGGCGCCCCAAAAACTCTCCCTCCCCCTTTCTCTTTGGTCCAGCGCGAGCCAGTGCTTGCGCCGCCCATGAGACTTGCGCCAGTGCGCCGGCGGTCTGGCCGTCGGCACCATGGCCGCGACCCAAGCCTTCCTTTCTCCTCTCCCTGGACTTTCCCTCAGCCCAGCCCGGAGGTCACGCACGGCGACCGCCCGCGGTCCGCTTCCCCCTCCCCTTTTCGTCTCCGAGCAGAGACGACGGCGGCCCTTGGCGGCCTTGGTTGAGGGTAGTGGCGCCGCTGCGGTCCCCCTCACCGGCGTGCGCGTTCCCCAAAAGGGAGAGCGCGCCGCCGTCGAGCGGTGTCGCGTCGGTGCCCCGAGCCCGAGACCCTCGCACTAGCGAGCAGGCGTCGAGCAGCGGTTTGGCTCGATTTTGCCGGCAAGCCGGCGGCTCGGGCCGGTCTTCCCGCTCGATGACGACGCGTCGACGAGCAGTGGTGACAGCGGCGAGGGTCCTGGTGAGACCCTCCTCCGTCATCCTTCTTCTCTGTCTTTTCTCTGGTGTTCGGGTTGAGATTAAACTAGTTCTTCTTCGATCTGAGACACCTTGATCTGAGATCGAAAACTTCTTTGCTATTTCATTTCCCAACAGGATCTACGTCCTAGACCTCGCTCGTGATACCATTGATAGACTTATGGATCACTAGGAGTAGATCGAGCGGATTGTTTTACTTTGACCGACATACCTTGCACGCTTTGCAGGGGGTTCGCTGGTACCTCGACGGAGGCTGCACACGGGCAGCGACGGGTGATGTAGAGGTTGTAGGGGCGACGGTGACTGCAGGGCGCGATGGCGGCTTGGTGGAGCATCCCGTCGCTACAGCCCCCCTCAGATCGGCTTAGGGTTGGAGGACGGTGGGGAGTGGCAGCAGCGGTAAACCTCGTTTTTTGTGCCATAGCCCCCACCTTCTCTATATAGGGCTGCGCGACGGGGGCCCACCAGCCTTCTATTGGGCTGGGCGTCCCCGATCAGGACGCGAGTCAAAAGCCCAGTTGGCCTTTGGGCCAACTGGCTGGAGATCAACCTAACAGAAAAACATCACATAACTCCGTAGCCAACCTTGACATATAAGGCCAGTCTCAGTGGGGGTGTCATCCACAATAAATAAGGTGCCACATAGGCATTTTTGATGACATGGCAGTAGATTAATGAGGAGAGAGAGAGATGACCCGTTTCATGATCACCACACGCGCCTGGTCCGGTACACGAGACGATGAAACTCGCGTTGAGGGGCGTCCTCGTTTCATCCGGGATCGGCGTGCGCCGGCGCTCGCGCCTTCTTCCTCCCGCGGTCGCTCCTCCCGCGTGCGGCGCGCGCCTTCCCCTTCCTCTCCCGCGCTTGCTCCTCCCGCGCTCTTTCCTTCCTGTGCTCTCGCTCCTTCCCGCTTTTTTCCAGGCTATATATGGAAGGTCCCGATCCAGATTTGTTTTGTTTCCAACTTCAATCCCCACTCCTCCACCTTCCAATCTTCTGGCGGCGGCACTTGAGCTTGAGAATCGATGGAGGGCAGGGGAAAGAAGGGCGGCAGCGGTGGCTCCAGAACGAAGGCTACTTCTCTCCCCCGAGATGCTGCTGCCCGAGATGCTGCTTCTTCCCCCCGTGATGCTGCTGTGGGCACCCAGCAGCCGCATCCATCTGCGGCTCCCTCAACACAGATTCCGCTTCAGCGACTCAATGCTTCACTCTGGCCGGAATTTGGTGTTGGGATTCATGGGGGTCAATCCAGTTCATCAGGCACTTCATCAGGGAATCAATGGTACAATTTTTTCTCATGTCTTCAGTTTGAGCATGGACAAGAATCTTATTGTTGTGAGCAGATACATATATGTGGTTCCATTTTGTTGCAAATCTGAGGTCGCATTCATATAAGCATGGTATTTGTTAAATTTTTCTAGGTTCTTCAGTAGGCTAAAATAGTGGACAGCTTGCATATATGTTGTTTCCTTTGAAAATATGATGTTGTCAAGTTCAAAAAAGTGGAGCAAATCATGTAGAGGAATTTTTACTTTGACAGGATATATGATGATTCCTTTGATAGGATACTGATGGATGCAAATTTTTTCTTTAAAATGGACTTTTGTAGGATAGCTGATGTAGAGCTTGCATATATTTGGAAGCTGTGAGATTACTGATAGTCTCATGTAGAGGAAATTTAGTTTCATAGTATGTAGAGGAATTTAGTTCAGAAAACAAGTGACAGGAACTGAACCTGTGTGCTCACACTTTATTTATGCAAATTGTAGGTGTGGTTATATGAATTTATTGCAGCAACCACATTTTCCTATTGGTGAAAATTCTCATTTTGTTGGGGTTGGAAAGAGCATGATACCTCCATCCCCAGCACCTACACCTCCAGGAAGGGTTACCATTGACATCGATGATGGTGTGGAGGTTAATAGGGGTGTGAAGAAAAGATTTTGGTCACATGATGAAGAAGTTAGACTTGCTAGTGCTTGGCTGAACACTTCTAAAGACCCAATTCATGGCAATGACAAGAAGATTGATTCATTTTGGGGTCAAATTGCTGAGAAGTTTAACAAGGAAGCTCAACCAGATCGTGTTAGGGATACTAACCAACTGAAGGTCCATTGGTCACAACTGAGCACAAGGATTAACGAGTTCAATGGCTATTGGAGTTCAGTCTGTAAAGTGAATAAGAGTGGATACTCAGATGACCTACTGATGGATGAAGCCCAGAAGATGTATACCAAGAAGTATAAGAAGCCTTTTGCACATGTCCATTGGTGGAGGATTTTAAAGAATGAACCAAAATGGTGTACTTCAGTTGCTCAAGCAGAGAAAGATAAAGGCAAGACCATAGAAATTGATGACAAAGTTGAACCGCGTCCCATTGGCAGGGAAGCAGCCAAAGCTGAGCGCAAAGGGAAGCGGAAGGCTGAAGAGATTATCGATGGCATTGTCATTCTTGGAGATAACATAAACAAAATAGTTGAAGTTGCAGCTGAGCGCAAGAAGGAGCGAGAGAAAGCTACAGAGGCACAAATGGAGATATCTAGGATTAATCTGAAAGTTGTGAAGGAGCAAAAGGAAGTGAAACTGCTACAAGCTTACAATTCTCTGCTGATTCAGGACACAAGTAATATGACTGATGAAGAAAAGGCTAGCCGAGCGAAGACATTGCAATGGATGCAAAACAAGATCATGGCTGTTGATGAGGAAGCATGAGGTATACATATCATTCTCTGTAATTTTTGTACAGTTAGGATCATGGCTGCTGATATGGTTTTTATTTCAGATGGTGGGATGATGTCCACTGGAGAAACATGAAGGCACTTGATCTTGTGAACTGAATGTGAAACAAACCGATGATCACCTATCTTTTTTATTTAGGACTGAATGTGAACTGAATGTATCCCAGATTGGTCACTTATCTTTTTTTCGAACTGAATGTGAACTGAATGTATCCCAGATTGGTCACTTATCTTTTTTTAGAACTGAATGTGAACTGAATATATCCCAGATTGGTCACTTATCTTACATTGAACTGCATGTGAACTGAGTTTGAATGTGAACTGATACTTTTTCTCTGAATGTGAACTGATACTTTTTCTCTGAATGTGAACTGATACTTTTTCTCTGAATGTGAACTGATACTTTTTCTCTGAATGTGAACTGATATTGTAAATGTGAAAGTGTTACTCTTTCACTTGTATATATATATATGAGCAGGCATTCCAAGTCATTGTCGACATGTAACAAGAGTCTTCTCTGTCTCTCTTCTCCTCTATTCTTCTCTGTTTGAACGTCCAGTGCTCTGACATGTAACAGGAGGCATCACAGGAGGTACAAGTCATCATCTTTTATTTTCTTTTCTTCTCTATTCTTCTCTGTTCTAACGTCCAATGTTCTGAATCATACTCTAATTTTTGTCTCTCATCTGTGTCCAGAAAATGTCACAAGAACATGACGAAGATTTATTGGCAAACAACATTTTTAACCCGTTGGATGATTACATGGAAGAAGAGGATGTCATAGATGAGTTGATCAGTGAAGCTACGGGGGCTTTGAAGGCTACCATCGAAGCTCTAGGAGAACAAGCATCTGATCATCGTTTGCGTCTGAGGAAATATATCAACCGTCCACGGGAGGAATATCATCAACTTTTAGTCAACGATTATTTCTCAGATGATCCTATATATCCGCTTAATATTTTTCGCCGAAGATTTCGTATGTCTAGGCCACTATTTCTACGCATCGTAGACGCCCTAGGCCAATGGTCAGATTACTTCACTACAAGGTTGGATGCTGTTGGTCGCCAAGGGCTCACACCACTACAAAAGTGTACGGCAGCGATTCGCCAGTTGGCACAGGGCAGTGCAGCGGATCATCTAGATGAGGTTCTAAAGATCGCCGAGACAACTTCAATGGAGGCGATGAAAAAATTTGTCGAGGGTGTTATAGCTGTATTTGGTGGGCGATATTTGAGACGGCCCACTATGGAAGATGCTGAGCGTCTGCTCAAAATTGGTGAGAAAAGAGGTTTTCCTGGAATGTTTGGTAGTATTGACTGTATGCATTGGCAATGGGAAAGATGTCCAAATGCATGGAAGGGCCAATTTACTCGGGGTGATCAAAAATTCCCGACGTTAATTCTTGAGGCCGTGGCATCACATGATCTATGGATTTGGCATGCATTCTTTGGAGTTGCAGGCGCTAATAATGATATCAATGTTCTGAACCAATCTACTCTATTTATCGAAGAACTAAAGGGGCAAGCTCCTAGAGTACAATATATGGTCAATGGGAACCAATACAACACCGGGTACTATCTTGCAGATGGTATATACCCAGAATGGGCTGTATTTGTGAAGTCAATATCCATTCCCATCTCCGAGAAAGACAAGTTATATGCACAGGAACAAGAAGCAAAGAGAAAGGATATTGAACGTGCATTTGGAGTATTGCGTCGTCGATGGAGCGTTTTAAAAAAACCAGCTCGCCTATACGATCGTGGTCAACTTGAGAAAGTGGTATTAGCTTGCATTATATTGCATAATATGATAGTTGAAGATGAAAAACGTGAAGAAGATATTGAAGAGAACCTTGATTTAAATGAGACTCCTAGTACAGTGATCGTCGAAGAGCCAGAATTCTCCCCCGAAGACAATGTTCCATTTGATAGGGTGCTACAAAAAGATGATGATATTCGAGATCGTTCAGCTCACAGGCAACTAAAGAAGGACTTGGTTGAGCACATTTGGAACAAGCACGAGCGACGTCGAAATTCATCTAGAGATTAAGATATATTATATGTAATCATTTTCATATATTTGACTATTTATTTATAGTACAAAATATGGTATTAATCAATATTCAACTATAGAGTGCTTGGCTATAGAGTGCTTGCCACACTTGATCGTAGCCAAATCAAAAAATTAAATGCTGTATGTTGCCTATGAAACTGTGTCTTGACACTGTGCACTGAGAGTCACAGTTTCATCCCATCCAAAAGCTGATGTGGCTGCGTGAGAAACTGTGCCCATGACACTTCCACTGAGACTGGCCTAAGTTTGGTAGAGTTGTGCACAGGGAACAGAGCACACTGAAACAGAGCATGAGTCGCATTTGCAATGAAATGCGCTACATCAGTTGCACTAAATACATTAGAAAGCATGCATACCGGCACCTATGCCCTGAACGTCTCAGCGGCTTAATTACATGATGATCAAGGTCACAAGCTGAAAATTACGCCAAAAACACTTGTTGTTCCTCTTCG
Source organism: Urochloa ruziziensis (assembly GCA_015476505.1). NCBI lineage: Eukaryota > Viridiplantae > Streptophyta > Magnoliopsida > Poales > Poaceae > Urochloa > Urochloa ruziziensis. The sequence continues at coordinate 46,749,269 of CM027120.1, forward strand.
TCGAACAAGCTATGCTCCTGAAGATTGGTGCGAACAACTGGGCAGGCTAAATACAATAATCTAGGAAGTATATGATAAATGATTGTGCTCTGGGATCCTCATGAACCGGACCATTGCACTCAACAGGAAGTAGCACACCCTACAATAGGATACCCTTGTAAAGTAATCGAAGACAACAAACCCAAGTAATCGAAGATTAAGAGAAGGTAACCGTATAAGCAGTGCATCCCGAAGACTAGTAGTCGCCGTTGTCGTCGTCGTCGTCGTCATCACGCATGATACTATGAATAATCTCACTGACCGCGCCACCGACCACGCTAGTAATGACGGTAGTAATGGCGGTACCTGCAATTAGGGCCTTCAAACCTCTCGGTGGTCGCGGTGGCAGGATGGTATTGGGCAGAGCCTGGTCATCGGGCCCGGCAACAGCATGCTGCGGCTGTTGCTGGAAACTAGGCCCAACAACATGCTGCGGCTGTGGCTGTAGCTGGACATTAGGCCCGACTACAGGATGCGATGGCTCAAAGATGCAAGCCACGTGGACGTTGAACATGCAGTAGCCGCAGCTGTAGTAGCTGGGAAGGCCGGCGAAGGGGCCATTGCAGACGTTGCAAGAACCGACGGCGTTGTGGTGGTTTACGAGGAGGAGATCGCGCTGGGGATGGACTCCGCTCCCGCTGATGCGTTGCGGCGGGCCAAACTTGTTTCCGCCACCCGAGCTCGCCATCTCCACTCCTCCTGCTTGCATTTGTTAAGCGAGTAGATGCCTATTTATAGGCCATTTGTATCTTAGTTATTACTACCTCCGTTCCAATTCCAAATTGTAGGTCGTTTTGAGTTTATCCATAATCTTTGTTATACACCTAGATAACCGCTATGTCTAGATTCGTACTACCTTTTGTATATCTTAGTTATTACTGCCTTTTGCATATATCCCGTGCATGGTATTGGGTCGCCTAACGAGATCTGTGGCCGTCTGGTCGAGAACTGGCGAAATCAGTGCAAGCTGGTAGCCGCCAAAAACACTGGACTCAGAAGAAAACCCGAGTCTTGTCCGAAACATATGTAAGAATAGTATAGTTTTGGGACCTAGTATGCGTATACGCTAGCCGCTGTATAGGCGAACGGTACCGTTTTGTCTTTCCATAGTTGGCCACGTACGCATGTTCCATCTTATCTAGGGAAATGATGCAAAAAGACAAAATTGCAATTGAATTATTTGTCTGGTGCCCGCTCGAGGTCAAGGTCTCCGCCGCGCCGAGTACGCATGACTCTGACGGGAGCACAAGCACATTCGTCACTAATAAGTAATAACAGACGAGAGCAGGATAGATGAGCGTTCAACTGATAATAGCTCCATTAAAATCATTACGAGCCTCACAAACTACGTGTCAGCAGTTTCAAGATTCAACATATCCAAAAAGGTTAAACCTGCAGAAAAAAAACATCACATAACTTCGTAGCCAACCTTGACATATAAGTTTGGATAGAGTTATGCACAGAACAGAGCACACTGAAACAGAGCATGAGTCGCATTTGCAATGAAATTCGCTACATCGCTTGCCTAAATACACCGGAACCTATGCTCTCAACGTCTCAGAGGCTTAACTACATGATGATCAAGGTCACAAGCTGAAAATTACGCCAAAAACAATCACTACTAGAGAAGTCTACATCCGCCCGGCGCATAAGCCTTGGCGGCCTAAAGATCTGGTGCTAATGTGGCCTTTAGCACCGGATCCAAAGAATAGAAGCCTGAGAGAGGAGATGGGGAGATTTTAGCACCGATCTTCCCATCAGCACCGGGTGCAGCCACCAACCGGTGCTACTGTGTACGAGCACGTTTAACACCGGTGTGAGGCAACACCCGGTGCAAATGGGGCGAACACATCGAGATACAGGCAGCGCGCGGGCATCCCTCCTCCCTTCTCTCTTCCTCTCAACCTTATCTCCTTGTCTTTTCTCCCTTCCTTCTCCTAACTTCTCTCATCTCTCTCCGGGCCGGTCGTGAGCGGGGGCCAAGCGGTGGCGGCTTCGCGCGTGGCCGGGGTGGCTCGGGGGCTGCGCGCGCGGCCGGGCGGGCTCGGGTGCAGCGCAAAGCGGCACAGTTGCGCGGGCACGCGGCGTGCGGCGGCAGCTACGCCCGCGGTCGGGCGGGCGCGGGGGCAGCGCATGTGGCAGGCAGGTGCTCATCCAGCGTGCGGTGTGGGCCCACGGTGGCCATGAGCGGATGCGGGCTCTCCGCCCCGGTGGCGGCCGACAGTGGCCTGGCTCCTGCAGGATCTTGTGATGAGTTGTAAAATTTCTTTCCCTTCCCCTATTGGATCTTGTTATGAGTTGTAATTTTCCTGCTGGATCTTGCATACTGTAATTTGGGTATAATGTTATAATCTAAATGAAGTTCTTCTGCTTCTCCTCTCTTTCTTTTTTTTCTCTCGTTTTCCTTCCCACTGTTCTTCTTTTTTTCTGCTATTGAAGAACAAGAATAAGTTCTTGAACGAGAACAGAGGGAGAAAAGATGCAGTGACGGAAATAAAAGAGAGAAGAGAGAAAGAGATAGCGAGTAGGAAAAACATTTTTTTTTTGCGTGCAGAAATCTTTAGCACCTGTTGGTGTCGACACCCGGTGCTAAAGGTAGCACTGGAAGATTAGCACCGGTTGGAAACCCAGTGCTAAAGGGCCTTCCCAACCGGTGCAGATGCAAGCTATGTTCCTGAAGATTGGTGCGAACGAACAAATGGGCAGGCTAAATACAATAATTTAGGAAGTATATGATAAACGATTGTGCTTTTTGAATCCTCGTGAATCTGACCATTATTATTGCATTCAACAAGAAGTAACACACCCTACACTAGGATTTGCATTCCTGTGTTGCAGCATCTGCTCCTTTTACATGTTGCCGATATAGATGTCATACTCATGCTATGGCTATGCACAGAATCGAAAAAAGTTGCCCCTGTAACCATTATATGGTTATAGTGAATATGTGTTAGAGATGATGAATTGCTTAACTCCTGAGCACGCTCAGTGTAATAGAAGTAACTACTTCTACATGTTACGGGGAGGAAACTAATTAATAGTGCAAGGCAGGACTTTAGTGTCTGATGTACACTCGATATATAGATGTATGACTTTAGACATCTTTGGTTTGAGAAATGTAACTGACAAATATAATTATTGTACGTAATAAGTGATTCTTGGTTACTGAATATTTTTAATCTATGATGCTATAAATAATTATGTTATGTCATAAATTGTTGAATACAATAATAATTTGCCATACGAGTTAAGCCTATTATACTAAATTGTTGGGTCGGAATTTTTGGCTCTTTGGGTTGGGTCAGGTTCGTGTTTTTTGTGTGTAGCTTTTGGGTTGTATCGAAATGTTTTGCTTCTAGGTAAAAAAGATTGGCGTGTGTCCAACCTGCAGTCACAATGGTTGGGTTGGGGTTTTCGGGTGGATTGAGTTGAGTTTGCTGGGTTGGGGGCCCATGCTCAGGTATAAATATGTGTGATATTGAACTGTAAAATTATTGTTTACTAGATTATTAAAATACATTATTATGGTATATGTTTTGTTTTTCTAAATAAAGGAAGCTTTAATACAAGATGATGTTCCCATATCTACACTCAAATGGTGTACTCAGCCAAAATATATCAAACAAAAAGAAAAAAAAAGAACAAAAAAAAGACTCTGCACCCTCGCGAACGCATGCTCTCCACTTACGTTGGACCTCCACCACCAGTGGAGGAGGTGTTCGTCTTCCACCGTGTCCTCCAATAACTACCAGCGTGTAACTGGGAGCAGGGTCTGGTGGAGATCGCCTACGTCACCAAAGATCATGACCCGCGCCATGTCAGTGCCACCGCCGTCGTCAAGCACGTTATGGGCCACGTACCGGAAGATTGTCGTCACCGATATATGACTCGATGACAATGTTCTTCATCCGCCTTTCTACATCGGTGGACGTGGACAAGTTTCATGGCCACGGGGAGCACGTCCTCTTCCGCCGTGGCTTGAGGCTGACGGAGAGGGCAGACTTGACTGCGAGGTGGGAGTTGGAGCCCACACTGTGGTACTGTAGATAGGTTACATTTAGATTATATGTTTTTATATGTTTCTATGTATCAAACTATGTTTTTATGTTTTATGTTTATGTTTCCACAAATCTAACTAGTCTAGAAAAATCACTGTTTTATGTTTAAGTTTTATGAATCTAAGTCCTATTATAAACACATATACCTTATTCTAATTACTGCAGAGACAAAAACACATAATAGAAACAAACGTTATTTTTTAAAATTTTATTGATTACAGACTCTAACTGACTCCCTAATCGTGGCAACGTTCTGCCCTACAAGCGCGGCAAGCCACTTCTCATGACGTGCCATCCCACGTCCTACAACCATGCCGCGCAGCTCCTAAGGACTCGGACGCGCTCTGCATGTCACCATGCGCTGAGCTCCTACAGACTCGCTCAACCCAACACGGGTGAGCTTATTGACACACGCACGCGCACGGGATTGCGACCAACAGCTACTGCGCACAGCGGCACAAGAGGGCGGCGGCTAGTGGCGCATCTACTCCTCGTGAGGGGCGGCGGCACATCTAATCATGGGAGTCGGCAGCGCATCTGATCTACGGGAAAGCGGCGGTGCATCTGCTCCATTGCTGGACCTTGCCCCTCCACGGCTCCACCGCTAGGGGCCGACCCTCGCCCCTCCTCCATTCGTCGCAATATGGCTCCTCAGTGAACAGTAGGTTGGTTGTAGTGTCGGCCATGTTTTCTCCGCTGATTAGTTGACACTTGATTGGCAATATGGCTGTGAAATTATTGATGTTCTTGTTGAAATGGACATGATGATAAATTATTTTTTGTTGGACGATGGGTTGCCCGATACCCGCAGATATCCGGTGGGCGCGGACACAGGTGAGAAATTTTACCCGCCGGCAAGCTGTCGGGAGAGCAAATGCTTTACCCGCACCTTTCCCGACCCGCTGCCATCCCTAGATGAACTGTTAGGATTAACCTGCTACTATCCCTAGATGAACTGTTAGCATTAATTTGTCCAAGTGATGTTGAATGTAACTGATGATCAGGTACTAGCTTGTGAGTTGTTATGAACAAGTAGCTTGTGTGTTGTTACGAACGTCTAGTACGTATACATTCACATTCAGTTGAATGTGAATCTGTTGTGTGTGCAATTCATTCATAACGATTCCTATATATCTAGTACTCAATCGAAGAACAAATGACTGATGGACGAATGCCTATAACTTTTTTAAACGTGCATGGCATCATCCTAACCGGCGCTAATTAAATTGGTATTAATAGGTTAACAAACCACATGGCTTAATTATGAACCAATTAGTATATACAAAGTCAAACACTACGACACTAATTAAACTGGTTCATTTAGGGGAGCTAAACGAACCGGTGGACAAGAAGCAGATTCCAATAAACAATCATTCTAAACAGTGCGGAGCACACCAGCACATTTAAGCAGTCATTCGAAGCGGTTATATAACCGCTTAAAATGACCCTCTCGTTTGCATCGCCTAGAGGGAAGCGGCGCTGGCGCCGACACGGATGTGAGTTTCGCGTCGCTTAGGATAATAGTCGTTGCAATAGTGTTTTGTTTTGAAATAACCAGTGCTTGGTGTTACAAACCGATGCTAAAGATCGAGGAGCATGAGTACCAGTTAATAACACCAACCATACTAAAGGTGACTTTTAACACCGGTTGGCATTTCAAACCTGTGTTAGAAGGTCCCAGGGCTCTCAAATTTGGATCCGGTACTAATTGTTAATGCTTTTTCAAGTGATGGGCCGGTATGAGTATGGCAAAACTACTGTCGTGAGTGAAATCTGCGCCCAGCTTCTATTGAAAAGATGTGACCGTCCTGTCCACTCATTCGTTTTTATTTTGAAACGGGCTGATGAGCACCACTTAGTTATATCACTACGGGAAATCCTGTGTTTACCGTGTGCCCAAGGCTTTGTCGTGTGCCACCTTGCGGGTGCCCTGCCCACGTGGCACACGGCAAAGCTGTGGCACACGGTGGCCCTAGGCAGGCACACGGCAAACAGGCCGGTACACGGCAAAGCGGCCCGTTTGCCGTGTGCCTAGCCACGTGGCACACGGCAAACAGCTGGCACACGGCAAAGGGGCCTGTTTGTCGTGTGCCACAGGCTGGCACACGGCAAACAGGCTGCAAAAAATTTGAATTTTGCCTCTAAATTTTTTTTGCTAACTTCTTTGTCCATGTATTATTCCATGTTAGTTTTGTGCATATTTTCCGGTCTGTCTGCTATATTTAATTACTTTATATCATTATTTTTAATTTTGCCGATACGGCAAATTTGAACTGTAAGTGTCTCGAATAATGTAATGTAATGTTTGGAAAAATGTTATTCGGATTCTTAAGACTAATACGATGCCATATCCATTAGATGGAATCAAATTTTGAATATATTGCTCGCTTGCCGTGTGCCCAAATTTGGGCTCTGTTCGTTTATAAATTTTATAAAATACAAAAAAGGTCAAAATATTATAAATTTTGGCGTGATGTCATGTTTTCATACGTAGAAGCTATGGTAAAAAAGTAGAAGGTTTCGAGCAACTTGACGCATTGCCTCTTTACAAACCGAAGCTTCTCGGGAGAAGATCCTAAGAGTTGTGAAAGAGATGTTGTGATTTGAAGTAACGTGACAATTGAAATTTTGTTTTACAACAAAACTCATTTTGTATAGTCTACATACACCTTAGACAGGTTCATGCCCAAATTTGGTTATTTTTTGAATTTGTTTTTTTTTAATTTTCTTGTTTAGGCAGAAAATGTTTGCCGTGCGCCCCAGGGGCGGCACACGACAAACAACTCTTTGCCGTGTGCCCAGATCCAGGGCACACGGCAAACAATTTTGAAAATGTTTGCCCTGTGGCCTGGATCTGGGTACACGACAAAGCCATAAAATTTTGAAATTCAAATTCTATAAACGACATCGGATGAACTTTTGACCAAAACGAAAGGTGTAGATCTTGAAAAGTTATGAAACTTTGTAGTTCACAACTTTTTTATTTGAAGTCATTTAGGGCCTGTTGACGCAAAAATCGGGACTTAACAGATGCGCAAACACACGAGCTAAGGTGTGGCCTTGAAATCCGGGGCGTGCCAGTCAATCTGACCTGTTGATTGATAAGGATAAAATCGGACGTTAAGAAATAGCTGATAAGCCGATTCTCTTGTTAGTATAATCGAATGTTGAATGGCCGATTCCGATATATGATGAAACAGCACAGAGAGCCGATTCTGATGACTCAAACAGCAAATAGCCGATTGATAACTAAGCAATATAAGATGACCGTGAAGTGATCCAATAGGGCTTAGCAAGGCAACACTTAGAGCAATATTAATCAGCTATTAGATAAAACTTAAGATTAAGCCTTCGACATAGCCGATTAGATAATGTTCTAAGCTGGATAAGTGGCGGTAAGAACTAAAACAACAAGAACAGACTTGTAGATCTAGCAAATACCGATAACTGTCGAATAAATCTAAACGGAGCAACAGCGATGCGCCCGATGCTAAAGCTTAGATATTACTCAGTAGAAGCGGAACTCACGAGCAGGCCTTGGAGATCTGGATCGCCTCGACTAGCCCAGGAGAACTCGTGAAAGAGAGAAAGCTTGGCGAAATCGCCGACTTGTAAATAAATTACGAGAGTAAATGCAAAGTAGTAAAGGTTTTGTATTGATGTGTTCGTACCCTCTTTACGACCCTCAGGATTTATATTTATACCCTGGAATTACAGACTCCTAGTCGATCACGACGTGAACAAACTTGACGCAAAAGAAAGAAACTACTTCGACTAAGACTCTAAATAACAATAAAAGGCAGCCCATTATGGCCCACTTCAGCCCAAAGCTCGCGACGCCTTCAATTCACTTTTCCCGGGTCCGATCCGATTTTGAAATCTTGAATCTGATACTGACTCTTCTTATGGAAACAAATCCGATCCAAACAGTATCTTCAATTTTAACCCAATCTTCATTTGAAATTCCTTCAAGGCACCGGCTCTAACACGTGTCAAAAAACGTCGTCAACACATGCCCCCCAGTTTCGGGATAAAATGTCCATATTATCCCGAAATTCTCGGGCCCTTTCAATTTGTTACTATTTCTCACGAAACCCTGATTTTTACTTGACCATGCGAAATCTCTCATTTGCCCCCATAGACAAGGCTTATAAATACTTTGCCTCTTCCTCCTTCCTTCAGCCGCCGTTTCATCTTCACCATTGCCGCCATTTCAACAGTTCTAAAGCGCAAGTCTTCAAGAAACTCACCGACGACCACTCCTTGCCGCTTCTCAACCTCACCAATCTTCCTTCAAGCGGATCTCTCAACTCCATAGGTTGCAATGGCTTCAAGCTCTTCCGCCCCTAAGGTAACAGATCTCAACTCTTTTCCCTCTGTTCTTGGCTGTTCTTCATCTTCCCAAAAAGCGCTCTCATACTTTTTATAGATTTAAATTTATTTTTTCTCACTTTTTTCTCTAGGCACCTGTGAATGAAATCACAATCCCCGTCCCAGAGACTCCTGGCCTATTCATTTTGGGTCCGATTGGCAAAGAAGATCCAATCGATTTCATCAACCTTGAAACCAATCGCCTTCCCTTCAAGCAGCTATCGGATCCCCTCTGCTCATGGAAGGATGCCTTCAGATCTTGGCCAACAGTAATCTCAGGATGGAGGAACTGGTACCTCCGCATGAGCAGCAAGCGAGCCGATTGGGAAACCTATCAAATCGTCCAATGTCTCTCCCTATCTTCATTAGATATCAAAAAGAACGAGCCGCTTTTGATAGCCGCTTCTCACTTCTGGTCCGATGCTCTAAATGCATTTCTTTTCGGCCATGGTCCCATGGCGCCTTCCCTCCTTGATGTAGTTATGTTGACAGGTTTGAACATCACCTCAACAACTAGATTCGACAGTCTCGCTAAACCCAGTCACATTATCAAGGTGGCCAAGATAGGCTGGAAAGATTATATCTCTACTTATTCAAAGAGCCAAGGATCGATCGACCACAAGGAATACTCAGCCTTCCTTCTGATGTGGCTGGAAAAATTCGTATTCTGTGGAAAGGCTTTTGCCCCTTGCGTCAAATACCAGAAAGTGGCCGAGCATCTGGCATCGGGCAACCTCCTCCCCTTGGGCAAGCATCTTCTCGGATCGGTCTACCAGCTACTGCACGAGGTATCAATCCGATTGAGGAAAGGAGAACCGATTTCCTGCCTCAGTGGCCCTTGGTGGTTCATAAACCTATGGTTAAACTTACATATGCACAAGGTCTGGAAAGTAGATCTTTTCAATCAAATCTTTCCATCGGATCAGATAGAAGGAAACAAGATCATCCCCCGTCGATGCACATCCTTTGGGGAAGCAGCTGCAGTCCTTGACGGCGACAAAATGTCTCCGAATCGGTTGGCCGCGTACTTCAAATGTTTCTACAACGGCCTCAGCAAATTGGCTCTGATCTGGTTTGCTTATGAAGACCCCAACAATTCCTTTGAAAATCCGGTCATCTTTCAACTGGATTCGGTCTTATCGGACAACAACATGAAATCGATCTTTAAAGAAATGATCCGTCCGAATATTCTTCCAGTAGCTTGTGATGAACACACCTATGAATTCTACTACCCCTCCGTGATGGCCACGCAGTTGGGTTTCGTTCAAGCTCCAATCAAGCTATTCTTTGCCGATTCGATTGCATATTGAACCAATGTTGAGAACGGTCTTGCTTTCTGCCGCCTTCTAGACCGAGTCCCTGATCTAGATATGTCTGATCTGGATACATGGAAGCTGGTAGGCATCACCTCTATGGCCACATCGTCCTTCAAGAATTGGTGGGCTGAGTGGTCACAACATCTTTTCTGTGAGCCGGCTTCATCATACTACAAAATATTTGATCCGTACTTCTCGACCACACTAAAGGTATTTATAGTTTCCATAAAAAATTCTAACCTTTGATTATTTCGATTATTAACACCTTTCATCCGCAAGAGAAGTGATTCCCTCCCCCCAAAAACCAGCAATAGTGGCCAACCAATCAAGTATGCCTCTGCAACTGATACTCCCCATATCGGATATAACGCTCCATCAGCAGGAGATATTCTTAAGGGGAAATCGGCCAAGCGTAAGACTGGTACTTCTTCAAAGAAGACAACCAAGAAGATCAAGACTACAACAGGTGGGAAATGGCCGATGGGGCCCTTCCCCCATTAAAATAAAATGTTTTGCTATTTTATTTTGGTTTATTTTCGGTTTAGACAAAAACTGGCTGTGATGTGGGTCATCACAGCCGGTTTTTGAAAACCGGTTGTGATAGGGGGACTATCACAGCCGCTTTATCTCATCCGCCCCAAAAACCGGCTGTGATAGGGGTTAAAAACCGGTTGTGATAGGGGTTTCTGTAGTAGTGAACACCCTCGCCATACCACCACGACAGTGCCGGGAACTATAGCATCATCGAGGAGGAGAGGATGGCAACGTTGGTCAACTCACCTCTGCGCCCATGACCCGCATGCCGCACATTACCACGTTGGCACGTGCGCATCCGTCACAGTCCGTGCCCTGTGTCCGCCGTCCTTGACCCATGCCCTTGCCGTGTAGCTGCAAGCCAGAACGAGGCCGAGGCAGTAGAATCGGGTGCAGCAACACCGGACACGCCCAGTGCTAAAGGGCCTTCCCAACCGGTGCAGATGCAAGCTATGTTCCTGAAGATTGGTGCGAACGAACAAATGGGCAGGCTAAATACAATAATTTAGGAAGTATATGATAAACGATTGTGCTTTTTGAATCCTCGTGAATCTGACCATTATTATTGCATTCAACAAGAAGTAACACACCCTGCACTAGGATTTGCATTCCTGTGTTGCAGGATCTGCTCCTTTTACATGTTGCCGATACAGATGTCATACTCATGCTATGGCTACGCACAGAATCGAAAAAAGTTGCCCCTGTAACCATTATATGGTCATAGTGAATATGTGTTAGAGATGATGAATTGCTTAACTCCTGAGCACGCTGAGTGTAATAGAAGTAACTACTTCTACATGTTACGGGGACGAAACTAATTAATAGTGCAAGGCAGGACTTTAGTGTCTGATGTACACTCGATATATAGATGTATGGCTTTAGACATCTTTGGTTTGAGAAATGTAACTGACAAATATAATTATTGTACGTATTAAGTGATTCTTGGTTACTGAATATTTTTAATCTATGATGCTATAAATAATTATGTTATGTCATAAATTGTTGAATACAATAATAAATTGCCATACGAGTTAAGCCTATTATACTAAATTGTTGGGTCGGAATTTTTGGCTCTTTGGGTTGGGTCAGGTTCGTGTTTTTTGTGTGTAGCTTTTGGGTTGTATCGAAATGTTTTGCTTCTAGGTAAAAAAGATTGGCTTGTGTCCAACCTGTCACAATGGTTGGGTTGTGTTTCTCGGGTGGATTGAGTTGAGTTTGCTGGGTTGGGGGCCCATGCTCAGGTCTAAATATGTGTGATATTGAACTGTAAAATTACTGTTTACTAGATTATTAAAATACATTATTATGGTATATGTTTTGTTTTTCTAAATAAAGGAAGCTTTATTACAAGATGATGTTCCCATATCTACACTCAAATGGTGTACTCAGCCAAAATATATCAAACAAAAAGAAAAAAAAGAACAAAAAAAGACTCTGCACGCTCTACTATGAGGGTGTTTAGTTCCATTATATAAAGATTTTAAATAGAATCTTTTTACTTTTGGAATATTAAACATATACTAATTAAAAAACTAATTACAGAACTCGCATGTAAATCGCGAGACGAACCTAATGAGCCTAATTAATCGGTCATTAGCACATGTTTTTGTAGCAATGTATTGTCTAATCACAGTCTAATTAGGTTCATTAGATTCATCTCGCGATTTACGTACCATCTGTGTAATACAATTTTTTTCAACTACATTTAATATTTTATGCATGTATCCAAACATTTATTTTGCGTTTATTTTGCTATTTTATTTGCGTTTTTTTGGGATCAAAACTTTGCCGTGTGTCGCTCTTTGCCGTGTGCCAGATCGGGGCTTTGCCGTGTGCCCGTGATCTGGCACACGGCAGCTTTGCCGTCGTAGGGTTTGCCGTGTGCCATTTTGCACACGGTAAAGGGCTTTGCCGTGTGCCTCTGGCACACGGCAAAGTCCCGGATTCCGGTAGTGTATATCGAAGATTCTAGCCATTGCATTCATTCTTACCTTATTAATCTCCCGTTCATCTTCAAATCTTTGATGCTATGTTTTTCCCTTTTATTGATAGGAGTGGCAACTGGTTGATCAAGTGTCACACCCTGAAATTCTCCAACATTTATTTATTTTACAGAGAATTTAGCTAGAAAGAAAATTAATTGTGTGTTTCTAAAAACAAATTAATTGCTCTCTGTGAGTTGCATTTAGGCCGAGTTGCATCTTGGTGTTTCATGAGTGCTAAGATTTCAAAAATGCGTTCTTTAAACGTCTAGGTTTTTCCGAGAATTTTCCACACTTTTCTGGGATTTATTCTCATCTTTTGAGAGCTAAATCTATTTATTAAAAGTCTTTAAAATCGTTTTCACGAGCTCTAAATAATTTATTTGGACTCCACGTGTCCAAATCTATCTCCATGAATTTTTCTGGAATTTTTGGGATTTTAGGAGTATTTTTCGTGCTTTAAAAACATTTTCTAGATTTTTCTAGAATTGTTTTCGCATTGAAAAGTATTTCAAGAAAAAATAAAAACTTAATCCTTTTCCTTAATGGATCGGTCCAGATCCAACTGAACCCGACCCGACTCGCATCACCCTAAACCGCTCCGTTTTCCTCCCCTTACTGGTAGGCCCCGCCTCTCCTCCGGCCCAGCCACAGGCATAGCAAAGCCCATCGGCCGCGCCGGCCTTCTGGCGCCCCCGCCGGCCTTGGCGTGCGCGCCAAGCCGGCCAACCTCGGCTCGCGCGCGCCTATAAAAGCCGCCGCCCAAGCCCTCACGCGCCTACTGCCGCCGCCGCCTCTTCTTCCTCCGCCGCGCCGCGCCGTCGCTTGCAGAGCTCCCGACGAAGATGGAGGGCACCACGAGGACCGCGCCGACGAGCCGCACGTACCCCGCCCGTCCTCGCCGTCTTTCCGCAGCTGGAGCGTCGCCCGCGCGAGGAAGGTCGAGCCGCCGGCCATCGTCCCGCCGCCGGCCAAATTCCGGCCGAACCCGAGCACCTTTGCCGTCGGCAAGCACTCCCCTGCGACGCCCTTAACCTCCTCTCCGTTTCCCCCAACACGCCAGAGGTCCGCGCCGCGCCGAGCGTCGTCGATTGGAGACGGCAGGGCCGCCGCGCGGCTGTGCTGTCCTGAGGAAGTAGAAGGAGATTTTGCAAGAAGGCCCTTGGATCAATCTGTAATTTTTCATTAATTCCTTGTGTCTTGTCGTTTTACAGAAAACCCCCTGAACCTATTAGATCCTTTCAATCTAACCCAAGCCTTGACCTTTTGCAGATCTAACCCCGAAGTTTTGCCTATTCTCGGCGACTATTCACTGAGTCTGCGGAATCTTTTCAGCTAGCCCCTGAAATCTACGGTTAATTGCGTCAAGGTCCCTGCAGCCTTGTTTTAGGTATAACTTCCACGTTTTAAATCCGTTTCGACCCGTTTTCGTTTTGTTAGACTTGTAATCACTTAAATTACGTGTTAGTGATGTTGTTCATGATAGTTGTGTTTTTCTAATTTAATTTTAAATATTAATTTGATTAATTGCTTATAGGCATATTTTGCAATTAAAATCAATATAGCTCTACAATGCGTGTTTCATAATAAAGTTTAATTTGATTAATGTTTATGAAATAATCTTTTCTGAATAAAATTTAATTAGACTATATCACGGCTTTACAAATTAAATATTAAATTGGTTAATGTTTACTTTACATGCCTTTTCTAAATAAAATATGATTAGGCTTGTACTCCATTTTCTTAAATAAAGTTAATATGATTAATATCTACGTGAATGTGTTTCTAAATGTAATTTGCTTAGTTGAACACATGTAATAAAATTATTCGATTATATGTTTCATATACCTTTATTTTCTAAAGTTAATTGTTTAATTGGTATAATTTGTACATAAACCATTGCAAATAAAATATGGCTAGGCATACTACGATCTTTTCAATTGCAAATATAAATTGAGTTAATGCTAATATAAACATGTTTTGGTAATTAAAATAAATGAAGCATTTAGTCTTGTTTTGATAATTGAAATCTTTCGCTAGTTTGTTTTTAATCGCAGTTCCGTTTTCAGCGTTCCTTGCGTCCTTGTGTTTGTAGCAACGAGCTCCTTCGTTTAGTACGCTCTTTAAAAGTTTTTATTTTGATTGATGTATTGTTCTTAGTTGCTCTTGTTTATTTGCTAGTATGCTTGTATCGATGTTTGCTTCAAGTAGAAGTGTTGCTGTTCGGAAGTTTGAAGAGTAAGAGTCCAAGTGAGCAAGAGCAGAAGACATTAAGAGTAACTTTTCTCTGGAGAAAGGCAAGTGACCCTAACCACCCTTCTACCTATGCTTTTATAAGAATATTATACTTTGATCGGAATATGGGACACAACCCAGGACTTACAGTACAACCGTGAGACTAATGGGCTCTGGTCTTGGCTAATTAATTAGAAACTCTAGCTTGGGCTAGTCTTACCTGTACTGGGCAAGAGGGGAAGCGTTGACGGTGTATAGCCCGACCCTTTTTGGGAGGAAGCCTTTGCTAAGGTGTGCCCATTAGAGAGGGTTATGCCTGCTTCGTCTTGGAACCTTAGCGGACTATCACTTGTTAGGGAATATTTGTAAAGGCCTCGTTGCGTCCCTATGCAGTCACACCTCGGTAGTGTGATACGTGCCTGTGTGGTGCAGCATGGTTGGGTTTAAAGTTCTCTGAGCTTTTACGTGACTCATGGTGAAAGTGTACAACCTCTGCAGAGTGTAAAACTGTTATAACAGCCGTGCTCACGGTCACGAGTGGCCTGGACCTCCACATGAGTAATTTACTTAAAGATTATAATAAATCATCTCTGGTTAATCTTTGTGGCCTTGCTGAGTACCAACCATAAGTGTACTCACCCTTGCTAAATTGCTGCTCAGAAGAGGAAGGTGTTTACTGAAGATGAAGCTAGGCGTACGCAACCCCCGGTCGACTACTTGTGGAGTTGGAACCTCCGTTTCCAGGATTAAGCTGTGTAATACTCTGATAGTTTTTTTTTGTTTATATTGTTTTATTCGTGATATTGTCTCTAATACTCATTTTTGTTTGCCGTATGTGTGAAACTTGATCCTGGCACACATACGGTGCGCGCTTGGTTTTGTTTTTCAGAACCGGGTGTGACATCAAGCTCATCATCGATCCCTATCCCAATCTTGGTTTTAAACCAAACAAGTTTCGGTTTATGTTCATCTTAATTCAAAAGTTAAAATAATTATAACTATATATCCTGAACAGGAGGCGTCAATTACCAACAGCTTACAGGCGTCACAAGTGTGATTCCAAAAGGAAAAAAAATCTGAGCGCTAAAATCTATAAAAAACTATTAAACCATTCCCTAGTGCTACAATCACAAAGATATAAATTTTTCACAGAATCACAGTCCATACTTCCGGACCCGTGACATTTTGAAATTAGGCCAAATTTGTCAGTCTATTATTAACACTGAGCAAGTGGACAGCGATACTCGTCCATCTCTGTGCATGATTCATCAAACTCACAGGGTCTGTTTGGCTTGTACTGTCCCTCGCAGCGAGCATCTTAATTCCTGCAATGATCTGAATCTGAGACCGAAACAAAGAATTTCAGGGGAACATGGGAAAGGGGGAATGAGAAGCACGAGAGAACAACTGAAGCCGCAACTTTTTTTTTTTTTTTTTGGTTGAAGCAAACGAGGGGGAGATGATCATCCCCACCTGGAACTTTTCCACTGATACCGGACTAACCAGGAATGTACGGTGTGTGCCACCGAAGTACAAACTGCCTCATCGGGCCAGATTACAGTGATTGGGGAAGTGAGTGTTCAATCCATTTGGATAAAATTACACCACAGCTCCACAAGTCGGTATCAAGTGGTTGGGCCTGTGGGTTCTACAGCGCCATAGCACGCAGTCGGCCCTACAGAGGTTGAGCAGACGCAGCAAGCTGGGAGGCGCACCATGGAACATGATGTCGTGCCGATGTTTCCAAAGGTGTTTCCAAAGGTGCCACAAGTCGCAGAGGCCGGAAGCATTTACTTTTTCTAAAAAAAAAAGGGTGCCACCAGCACCATTGGCAGCCCCAACTTCTCTATCAATAATTCAATATACAATTTCGACAGAGCTCCTGCCAACCGTTTAAAAAAACAAATAAAGCAAGCGCACCTTCACCTTTTAATCTCATGATTATAAGATCCAGAATCCAGATGTAGTACTATCAACTTCATCGAAGCACACTAAGGTGGGGATGATTGGGATGAATTTCAGCTGCACGGCTTAGTGTATCCTTGACTCGGTCCACCTCCTCAGTGCTCGCCACTTCAGATCGGAAATCAATGAACACATCCTGCAGCAATGGTAAGTTCCCTATGCCCATGTCGAGACCGCCATCGCTGCTGCTGGTTTCTATTCCCTCCCACATCAGGAACAAGTCGAGGTAAAGCTCTCTGAGCCTCGGCATAGCTCCTTGCTGAAATACCACAGGCTCAACAAATCCCCAGAATTTGCAGTGTACAAGGCACGGGAACGAACCAGCGCCAACAACGAATCTCCCAAGTATTCCAAGGCTCAGATGGTCCACCTCCAGTTGGAGAGAGTAGAGAGCTGGCAACCTCCCGAGGATCTCCAGATCCTTTAGCTGCAGCTCCCTCACTGCAATCCATAGAAAGGAGAGGTTTGGGAGAACTGATCGATTCATCCAAGATGGCAATGTTGAGAACCAGCAGCTCCGGACTGTATCCAATCTACAAAGATGTTGAGGAGCAACCCAGGCATCCAATCCACCAATGCAGCGTCGACCGTCGAAGACCTCTATATACAGATTCTTGATCTTTTGCAGTTTTCTTAGGTACTCCACCAAATTGTTGTGCCATTTGTTGAAGACAATACGCAGCACCCTCAGTTCCAGTAGCTGGCCCATGTCTTCTATAGCATCCATGGTGGAGTTGTCAATGTGTAACAACAGATATTCAAGGCATGTCATGTTTCCAATCCCTCTTGGCAGTCTTGTAGACCAGTCAGTGTATAGGAACATCAAATTTCTTAGATGAACAACAGTCGGTGGCAAGCTAGTAATTTTATTGCGCTTTACATCCAAAGTTTGTAGAAATGACAGGTTTCCTATTTGCTTGGGGAGTTGAGCAATACTTGTGCGACGTAGTCCTAGGTACCTCAAGTGAAATAAATTCCCAAGGTGCTTAAGGTTGTAACTTTGTGAAAGATTACAGCCATGTAGATCCAGGACACGTATAACTCGGAAACTCTCAAGGTCGGGCATTAAGTCAAGAGCAGATGGAAATACAAAAACTGACCTTACTTGTTGCAAGCTCTTAGTAGCCCAAGTCATAGAATGATCCTCACTGGCATTTTGAAGGGAAAACCTTCGGATTGCATTCGGTGGAGAAGTATTTCCCGTATCATTTAGTACTGCAACAAGGTTTTCTTCATTTGACAAGGAACGAATAAGATCGAGTATCATATCATGTACTCGGCATCCTTCTATCAGCCCAGAGTACCAGTCATGCATGGGTTGGATCATACTTCTATTGAGGAGATCATTGAAGTAACTCTCTCCAACATCAAATAGGCTTTGGCCATGTTTTCCATATTGAATAAAACCTTCGGCTATCCACATGTCAATCAAACGAACTTTGTCAATCATATAATCTTCTGGAAACACACTTAAATATAGTAAACATATCCTTAGATGGGATGGCATATCATAATAGCTAAGTGACAAGATCTTCCTCATATTGCTCACAGCTATATCATTTTCCAATCCAGTACCCATAGACTCATACACCTTGTACCACTCTATTATATTTCCTCCTTTATTAGCCAATAAACTAGCTATGGTAATGATAGCTAACGGTACACCCGCACATTTCTTTAGTATTTATCAGACACTTCGGTCGTCTGGTCAGGACATTTATCTATGTCTTCATTGGCAATTCTTCTATGCAGTAATATTTTGGAGTCTTGAAGGCAAAGCGGTTTCAGCTTATAATAAGCACCACCAAGTTGTTGAGCGACATTGAAATTACGGGTAGTGGTGATAATTCTGTATCCATCATTATTATCAGGCAGTGCATGTGTCATCAAGTTCCATACTGAAATATCCCATATGTCATCCAGAACAATGATACATCTGTTCATATGAAAACACAAATAGCCATATTATTAACAATGATACATCCAGAACAATGATACATCTGTTCATATGAACACTGTGAATGTTAAGCTGACTAGGGAGTTGTTAAATAACAATAGCTAGAGTACTAAAAGATTTGCGCTGCAAGTGCTTTTAGTCAGGAGTCTCCATTGTACTGTATAATTAAGTTAACTAAAAAGACAAGAGTTATATTTATTGTCTTATTTCTTATAGTTCGACTCGCTACTCTACATCATTGATACAAAAGAGATTTATTGGTTGTAGCATACGATTTTTGGTTTTATGCTACCTTGGTCTGTGCACATGGCAATTATTGAGTAATAGTGTGCAGCGGGTAGTTTAAACTAATGTTCAGAACTGGCTCCATATATAATACTGAAAGATCATGACTTCGGCAAAGTAAACACTACTTTTTAGTAGTACTTTGCCAAAGTTGTGACCTTACAGTGAAACAACGCCAAGCTTTCTATAGAAATGATTTCTTAATTACCTCTTGCTCTGAAGGAATTCTTTGATCTCATCAATAACATTGATCCTTGAATTATTTTTCTTGGCGAGCTTGATAGAACATATCCTGGAACAGTTTATCCTCGTGAGGATTCTGAGACACCGAAACAAAAGCAGAGCAATCAAATTGCGCTCTAAGCTTGTCGTACACCGCTTTTGCAAGAGTTGTCTTTCCCAAGCCGCCAAATCCGACTATGGAAACTATCTTGTTGTCATTCCTTCCCATCAGAATTTTGATTATCTCATCTCTTGTCTCTTCAATGCCAACAAGCTCTGTCTCCTTTGTGTACTGACTGAACAAACGAGGATCAGAAGTTACCTTCACTGGCTGAGCATCAGCAACACTGCTGATCTTGTACCTCTCGCGCCGCTCGTGCACCTCTATGACACGGTTCTTGATATCTCTGATGTCAGTAGCGATCCTGTGGCGAATCCTGGCCCGTGTCAACAAGCCGAGGCTCCGATCGATGAACTTCTTGAAGCCATGCGGCTCACTGCGGCCATCGCCACGGATCATGAACGTGTCGATGCTGTCCTCTATGTCGTAGGAGAGCTCACGCACATCCCTGGCCCAAATCTTGTCCTGCTTGTCATCAATCCGGTCTGAAGGGAGCTTCTCGAGGGCGGTTTTCATGGCCTCGAGCTCGGCTTGCAGGAACATGATCTCGCCCTTCACCCCCTTCTTCAGATTGTATTCGCCTTTGAGCAGATCAGCAAGCTTGGGGATAAGGCTCGGCAGCGCGCCCGTCGCCACCTCCATGGATCTGCTCAGCAGCTCAGGGACGGAACAAGCACAAAACAAAGAGTAATGTTACTGCGTGTATGTGCAGTGAGCCACTGTCGCGGAACTTTGGAATGAAGAATGAGAGCTCACAAGTTAGGCAGGACTCTAAAGTCCTCAATATCTAAAAAAAGTTAGGTAGGACTCAGCGTTGCCTGACTTGCTGTTCGATGGCCAGTGGCGCTTTTAGGACAGGACGACGGATGGGAGAAAAATGAGATGACAATGGACAGGCTTCTACGGAGTAGAAAGATTCGATGGCATGAAGGGGATAGGATGGATCCCTCTAGATCTGTGTGGGCCATGCCATTTAATGATACTCTGTCTTCATATCGATAGTCTTTAAATCACAACTTTGACTAGTATTTTCTTTTTCAATATAGATATACTTTATGAAATCATATTTCAAGATAAGTCTATCAATTCTGATTGTTTGAATATCCAAATTAAGCACATGAAGTAAAAAAAAGCAAGTTGACCGAAGTTTGAATAATGGTTCATCAACCACAAAATGTAGAATTGTTGATACATCATGTATTCATGTATATCAACTAAAAGAAGCCGTGGCTAAGAGATTCTAGTGTAAGTAGTCAATGTATGCAATAGTTCCAGGATCGTGCCTGGCTTTTTATAGGGACAATGTGGCCTGTCCACTCATTCGTTCTTTTTAGTTTCTCTTTCTCTTCAAATTTTCGATGCTACACCTTATTTTTATCACCATATTGTTGATTAAAGTGTTGATTTATTTTCTCTACTATAAATACTCCATCTCAAAATATAGCTATGTTCGGTCTTCTTAAGATATATTAAAAAGAGTCTTTTTTGTCGAATCAATATGTCCTTCAGCCACTTTTTTGTTGAATCATAAAGTGAAATGTCAAAAAACCTCCTACTAGTATACAAGCAGAAAAAGGAGAATCAATTGAAAAGTAATGATAAAATCAGACAAAAAACAACAAAACATTCAGACTAAAAAATAACTGAAAGTTAATAAATAAAAAACACTAAAAGAAGAAGACAGAGCAGTCAGTTTGCACGAATTTAGTTGTGCTTGTACTGGGACTCATTTTTCAGATGCCCCTCAAGGCCTCAATCAGTTGCAGCAATATCTGAGGGCAGAACATCAGCGACTCTGTTATCTGAAACTTCACTAGTGGGCGGTGGAGTGGAAGTAGAAGAGCACGAACTCGGCCATGAACACTGTCGCAGCCACCAGGCAGAGCACGCCATCGGTTAACGGCAAGTACCTGCAGCAATCACCATGTTACCTCTGCATGGGTAGACCATTTTGTGTTTGCCTGACCGCCAGTACTGAAAATGACAATGTGAAGTAAGGTGCACACATAGTACAATTTTTGCGAGAACACTGTTGACCAGCTACAACACAAAACACATAACTAACAACAACAATCACCACATATTTGATCTCGGTTCTTCAAATATGTATAATTCTTCTATGTATTTCTAGCCATCGCTGTATAATATAGTCCGAGCCAGAATCCTGCAATTCAGGATGTTTGTTCACATGAGCTTCTCTGAAAAATGAAACAGTACATACTTTTGCCATTTGTCTCTTCCACTAATTTGAATCACAGGTCTGAAATTTTCCCAGGATATTTGCTCAAAACCACACATGTTGCTCCTCAGTACATACAAGTTGCACATACTCGTAATTTCTGAAAAGTTGAAACAGTACATACTTGTTTTTTTTTTGTGTGACGGGGAACAGTACATACTTGTCATTTGTCTCTTCCACGAATTTGAACAATCCTGCAAATTTCCACATCAGAATCAGTATGCATTGTTCTGTTCAAATCAACACATGCTCTGCTTCTCTGTAGATACAAATTGCACATACTTGTCAATTGTCATTACTCTCTTCCGCATCAGAATCAGTATGCATTGCTTTCTACAGATCACGCGGTGCCGAACCATCTGTTCTTGACTAGCTCTGTCAGGCTTGTCTTCAATCTTCACAGGCACAGCAATTCAGCAATCCTGCATTCCTGCAGAGACGAATGGCCGGCCGTCAATTCGAGCATACATCGCTCGCGTGTAAACCATTGAGTGAAAGAAATCGATGCACCTGCAGAACCATAGAGTGAGCAGACACAATCTGCAGAACTATCTGAAAGTGTGTTGCTGCTCACTTTTGCAGGTAAATGGGTTGCAGTTTGCAACTGCAGGGCAGGCTTCCAGCAGTAGCAAATGGCGTCCTGCCGTTGGTTGACGAATGGCGGAGCCTCTGCGAGGCCTCCAACAGGAACGGAGCCGGCACGAACGCGGCGGCACTCCGGCGAGCCACGGCTGGAAGCACAGGGCGTCGTCTCTGCTCTGCTCGTCCCAGGGGCTTGACGGAGAGCCTGTCCGATTGGTAGCTACCAGACTTGAGCGGCCAACCGCCGGTGGCGGCGGGGCCTGTGAGATCCCCGAGGCCGGCCAGAGAAATCGGCGGCCGCGGCGGCGCCGGAAGATTTTGCAGAAGCCCCCCTAACAGTTTGCAAAAGGCCCCCTAATTCGGATCGCGATTATTAATCGCGACCCGAATACATGCATATTGCCCCCTTAATTGGATCTAATCGCGATCCGAATATATGCAGAAAACCCCATCTCTTTGGTCTACAATTTTATAAATCGGACCCTGCTCGAGATTAGCCCTTCCTCCCGCACGCCGCCGCCGCCTTCATCCTCGCCCGAATCGCGAAACCGCATCCCCTCCTCCCTCTTCGAAATCGCGGTTCCCCTTGGAGCTGACGGCGGCGATCCGGTCATGTCATCTGCTCATCGCCACCGGCGGCGATCCCTGCCTCGCTTGTATAAGGTATCAAGAATTCGAGATGGAATTTGTTGTCTCTAGTCTGGAAGAGAAAGCAATTAGGATCAGTTGTCATCTTGAAATGTCAACTGCTGTCAAAAACCTCTGTTCATTTCCACAGGGAAACTGAGCCATGAAAACATCAAAAAGATCGACCAAAATAGTCGTTGCAGTGATAACAATAAGCCAAGATGTCAGGCAGTTCTTGGTACCAGTTTTTGCCTTCTGTTTGTGAATACCCATTGAGGAACCATCTGAGTCTCTCAAATGATCGAATATTTACACAGTAACGCTGCTGTTACCAAAGGGGGAAAAAAAACAAGGGGGGCTAGCTAGATCATTGTTCTTGTGTTCAATGATAAGAACAAGTCAGTGACGTGTTTCGACTCCTGCAGGGGCACATGAAAAATTCACAGATACAACAAACAGAAAACATTAGCAGAGGAGGTGCAAACCGAGTGTTTGTTTACTCTTTCTTTTTTTTTCTTTTTTTTTGAGAAACGAGTGTTTGTTTACTATCCGACTGCCAAATTCACTACTGGCTAGTAAGAGTAACGTGGGCCTAGTTTTACTACTGGGCCAGTAAGAGTAGGCCCATCAGCAAATTCACAAACTCATCATTATCACTTGAGAGAGAAATGTGGGCCTGGTTTTTTATTGGCGGTAATGCTAGGGAACGGACGTCCGGACGCGTCGGACGCCCGCCCCCTTCGTCTACTTCGCGCCCTCTCCTCCCCCGCGACCCCCTCCTCTCCCTTCCAGCTCGTCGCCGCCCCTCTCCTGCGCCGCAGCACGCGGCCGACAGCGACCCCGCGCGGGCGGCGGTAGCATCCATGGCGAGCGGCGGCCATGGCGGGCGGCGACGGCGTGAGCTCCGAGGTGTCGCGGAAAGCGGCCATGGTAGGCGACGGCCATGGATCCCGAGCTTTCCGGCTGCGCGAGCTCTCCCGCGGGGCGAGTGGCTCTAGCGGATCCCTGTGGGCAAGCTCGACGGCGGCATTCATGGCGGAGGCTGGCCATGGCGAGCCCCGACGGCATGAGCTCCAGCGGCGAAGCTCCCTGCTCGTTGTCCTCCTCCTCTCCCGTGCAGATCCATTTTTGCTTGGTTTTGCTACATGTTGCATGTGTATGTTTCGCGTGTTTCATATGATTCAAAACAATGTTGCAACTGTTTTATACGGATGTTGCAAAAAGTAGATCTGGACGTTCGATCGATGGTATTCCATGGACATTTCTGTATGCATTCCCGATGTTGCAAATAATGACTTTTCATGTTGCAATCACATGTTCTTAATGTTGCAAATGCATTTTCTAGATGTTGCAAAAAACTTTACATGTTTAATGCAACATTACCTCATGTTGCGGTGGGAATTTTCGCCGGATGCTATTCGATCGATGGTGTTCGATGGCATTTCTGTACGCATTTTCGATGTTGCAAATATTGACTTTTCATGTTGCAATCGTGCATTCTTAATGTTGCAAATGCACATTTTAGATGTTGCAAAAACTTTACATGTTTCATGCAACATTACCCGATGTTGCGGTGGGAATTTTCACTGCTACAGTACCGTCCGAGATTTTCACCCTTGTCGGACGTTCGGACGCTAGCACGCCCGTTTTATTGGTGATATGACCATTCGCATCCTGTCCACTCTTTTTTTTTTCTTCTCTTTCTCTTCAAATTTTCGATGCTACGAACTATTTTTCTCTCCGTATCGTTGATTAAAGTATTAACTTATTTTCTTTACTATAAATATTCCATCTCAAAAATCTCAAAATACAGTTAGGTTTGGTCTTTCTAAGACATGTTAAGAAGAGAGGTAAAATGTCTACTATGTCCTTCAATGAACATACTCCCATACATGCGCTTGACATTAATGCTCACAAAATTTGCGGCAGCGCCGGTGAGCGAGGCAGCCCAGCAGACCAAGCAGCAGCACCCTTTTTAGTAGCGACGACACTCCTGGCCCGTCAGCATACATAGGCCTGTAACTGTGGTTAATTGATTTCTTTTTTACCGAACGAACCCATTAAAACTAGCTAGGCATATCGTGTGCAATATGGTTTATATTTTTCAGTTGGATTTGAAAATCTGTGAGTCATTATTCTAATGTTTTCTAAGGATGTTCATGGATATTTGGACATCCGAATTATCCACTTAAAACGCTAATATGGATATCTGTATTCGTATTCGTTTTTAATATGGATGTCAAGTGGATATATCCGAATTCGATTTTCAATGTTTTTCGCTAGTACTCCCACTCTCTCGTAGCTTCGTGCTCGGCAAACCGACTCCACACCGCCTATACGACCGAGACAAAGCATCGTACAGATACAGATGGAGCAATTCAAGGTTATTTCTGTTGCACTCGTCGTTCAAGCGCTTCACACACCCTTCGTATTCTAATCCATGCATCATATTTTGTAGGCCCAGATGGAGGCATCGTTCCAGGCGCAGGTCCAGGCGACGGTCCAGGAGCAGTTGCGGGCCCAGACAGAAAGGATTGAGCAGGAGAATGCAAGGAGATGGGAGGCCTATGCTCAGTACATGCAGTCCTTTGGCTTTCCGCAGCCACCGCTGTCATCGTTCGGTCCACCACATGGAGCTCGTGGCGGTACTCCGACTCCTGTGAGTGACTTCATAGCCGTTTACTTTCATTTGTTATAGTGACTTAGCACTTTTCAAACTTAGGATACAAAGTAGAAAGACTTAGTATACAAACCAATGACTTAGTAAAATCACTTAGCTTAACACATTCAATATCTTCAACTTTGGATAGAATCAATCGGCGGCATCTAATGAAGGGCCAATCAACCCAGACCTGTCGCCTTCGTGGAGTCAGTGGCCGTCTCCGCAGGGGAGGCAGGCTCGGTCGTGGCAAGGGCCGCCGACTCAGCCGTGGCGGGGGGCTCCGCCTCAGTGGTGGGCGCCTGCGTCGTTGCCATGTCAGCTTCCGCCGCCGTCGTCGCAGGTGCCGCCGCCCTGGACTTGGGGTACGCAGCCTCCGCCTCCGCCTCAGCCGCCAGCGGACGAGTGAGCGGTATGTATCATGTGGTTTCTATGCCGTGTGCTTTGTATGAACTTGTTCTGAACTATGGACGTTGTATGAACTTGTTCTGAACTATGGACGTTGTATGAACTTGTTTATGAACTTTGGACTCATATCGACTCGTATGGACTGTATATGAACTTGTTTATGGACTTTGTATGAATTTCTGTGGCCGTGTATGGCTTATGGTGTTTGTGAGCTGATGAAGCGATATATGATTGTCTGTGATGCATATAAACTGCCTGTGATGTTAATTGTAATGCATATGAACTGCCTGTGATTGTTTTTGTTGTTTGGGGGACATTTAAAAGCAAAAACAACAAAAATTTGGGCGGGGGAAGGTTGTTTGCCGTGTGCAAAGGCTGGCACACGGCAAACACCCAGTGTTTGCCGCGTGCAAAGTTCACGGCACACGGCAAACATCCAGTGTTTGCCGTGTGCAAAGTTCAAGGCACACGACAAACAGCCGTTGTTTGCCGTGTGCCGTCCACGTGGCACACGGCAAATAGACGTCCCCCGTGGTCCGCCGTCAGTTAACTTTATTTTGCCGTGTGGGAAACAAGGCACACGGCAAAGTTCCCTGGCACACGGCAAACTCCTGTTCGCCGTCGTAGTGTTTGCCGTGTGCCATTTTGCACACGGCAAAGCCAAAAGCACACGGTGAAGGCTTTTGCCGTGTGCCCTTCAGGCTTTGCCGTAGTGCTCCTGGCACACGGCAAATACCCTGTTTCCCGTAGTGATCTATACCAGACTTTTAGCAATCGGTACTAACGTGCTCGGACCAGACGTTGTTTTCCTTGCGTGACATAAGAGATGATTCAGCGCAGCTATAAGTACCTGCTGAGTGTAAAGACTAAAGAGTCTTCAACCTAAGCTATCAGTGGCCTATATATCTTATCTTAATGACCAAGCAAAATGACTAAGTCACCGCGAAAGGTACTAATTCACCGTGACTAATTAATTAAGTCATAACTCGCCGGCGGGCTACTTCAATTGGGTAAGTTTTTTTTTACTATGATACTATGAGGCATATATAACGAGCAAAGTTAGAACAAAGTAGAGAATTAAGGTAGCAGATTCATTGCCACACACATGGAAAAGATTGGGAGCAGTAGAGGAGCTTCGGCGGCGTTCGCTGCTGTAATTTCGTCGCTGCTGCTGACGCCATTGGTAGCCACTGCTGGCGCGGCCGACCCGAGTAACTGCACGAGGAGCTGCGGCGACATCGCCATCCCATACCCATTCGGCGTGGAGCCCGGCTGCTACCACGCCGCCGGCTTCAACCTGACCTGCAACAACGACCAGAAGAAGCTCTTCCTCGGGGACGGCACCGTGCAGGTGCTGGAGATTTTGGTAATAATAGGTCAGGAGTTTGTTCCTCTCTGCCGGCTCCACCACCATTGCTAAAATAGTAAAAAAGTCGAAATGTTCAGCACATGAAGCAAGATAAACCGTGTTATAGCTATAGAAAAATAAATTAAATTCACAGCCTACAACATTAATAAGCGAAGAAAAAAATAAAATAGACCAAATTACCTTGAGTGGACAAATTGAAGAAACCAAAAAAAAATTAGTTATATAGAGTGAACGCTGTCTGGTAGAACCAGAGATCTCGCAGGGCGATGAGAATGCCGGAGGCCAGGTCAATGGGGAAGCTCTCTGGCAGGGGCGCCCCAAGGACGGTGGCGATGATGCAGAGGCCGACGAGGATGACTAGGAGGTAGTGGTCGTAGCCCTCCAGGCCCATGTGAGCGGTGGAGTGGAAGTAGAAGAGCACGAACTCTGCCATGAACGCCGTTGCCGCCACCAGGCAGAGTAGCTGCTAACGATCACCATATTAACTCTGCATGATGGGTAATCTGTTGTTTACCTGACTCTACTATATCTCAATGTTCTTTCAATCTTTGTTGTTCAATTTTCTATATGCATTGAGATACCCAAATAATGAAAAATGGAAGGAACCAACTTTGCACCCAAATAGCCACAGATACACTGAAACTCACAATCTTTCGATTATCCGCCTACACTTTGAAATTTTCTGCACCAGAGCAGATACTTATGTGAGACATATAGCCATGACACCATATACTCATATTTGGAATCTAGCGCTTACACCATCACTGCTAGAAAAACTAGCTTGAGTACCGGGCATAAAACTCGTTTAAAACTCGGTTAATACCTATTGTTGCAACCGGTACTAAATGGTTGCTCCAACTCACAATCTTTTGCTTATCCGAAGCAAAAGATTTTACACCTACTCTTGGAAAATTGCCGCACCTGAGAAGATACTGATGTGAGTTATATGGTCATGGCACTGTATACTCATATTTGGAATATGGCGCTTACATCATCACTACTAGAAAAACTAGCTTCAGTACCGGGAGTAAAAATGCGTTTAGTACCGGTTATCGTACTATGCTCAAAAAAATTTAAAAAAGTAGAGCTGCTGGGGGATCACACGTCACAAGTCACACGATTTTTTTTACGCATAAATGCACGTGCTCGGCTGCAACAATTGAACCCACAAGACCTCAAGTCATATGTGGATGAGTGCAGGGGCAGGCCTGCGCCTAGGGCCACCCGGGCCATGGCCCTAGTCGTGGCCCATTGATCTCCACTACATTTTGGGCCAAAGATAAAAGGTCCAGTCCACCGATTAGAGCAACACAGGCACACGACTCGCCTCTGTTTCACAACCGCTCGCCGTTGCCGTCTGGTGCGCCGGCTGCTAGCCGCTGGAGGCCTCGCTTCTGGCGCCCCTCCCCAGGCGTAGCGGTTCCTTCCTGGCTGGTGGCTAGCTGTTTCCTCCTCAGCTTCTCGCATAGTCGCATCCTCCTCAGCTTCAATTCGGCCATCAGAGAGAAGCCTGCTTTGGTATATTAAGTTGATGTGCTGATTTTGATACATATATAGATACACTGCAAGGGGTGATTACATCTTAGGCCATGCAAATTGCTTTGCATGATTAGCTAAAGTCGCATCCAGCTATCATACACATGCAAGGTGTTTGTGGTATTGCCTAAATGGATCATGACTCATGAGGCTTTGCAATTGTTCACAGTAGACGTGCTAGCGTTAGCATAGTGACTAGTACTTAGGCATGGACGTATGGTCACACACTAAGCACCATCGAATCCCATGAGCACGACCTGATGCCAAAAAAAAAATGGCATATGCATCGCCAGCACAATTTTGGCCCTAGCACTACCGGAATCCAAGGCTTTGCCGTGTGCCCGGTACACACGGCAAAGCCTTAAATACACACGGCAAAGGCTTTGCCGTGTGTGGCACACGGCAAAGTTTGGACGGCAAAGGGGCTCTTTGCCGTGTGCCCACCCTCGGGCACACGGCAAAGGCTTTGCCGTGTGCTCCTCCCTTTGCCGTGCGCCGTGAACGACTAACGGACGACCGCCGTTACTTATCCTTTGCCGTGTGCTACGACACGTGGCACACGGCAAAGGCTGGCCTTTTGCCGTGTGCTAAGCCACGAGGCACACGGCAAAGGCTACCCTTTTGCCGTGTGCTAAGCCACGTGGCACACGGCAAAGGCCCACATGGCGGCACACGTGGCGGGCCTTTGCCGTGTGCTATTGTAAAAGCACACGGCAAAGGCCAAGCCTTTGCCGTGTGCTTTGGTAAAAGCACACGGCAAAGACTTAACCAAAAGCTGGGTCCGCCCCTGGATGAGTGGGAGATTATTTTCTTTTGAAAGAACCCATGGAGAACTATTTAGTATAGGGCAAATTAAAACACCACCCGGTACTAAACTTGATTGCCTCCAGGAGCTTTCAAATTTGGAGCCGGTACTAAAATGGTTCCATGCCACCTCTAGTGTTAGACTTTTAGCAACCAGTAATAATGTGCACCGAACAAATGTCATTTTTATAGTAGTGGATGCAGGTGAATGTCATGCATGACATAAGAGATGATCCAGCACAGCCGATAGGTACTTAGTCAACAAGCTATCAGGCGCCTGTATATATTAATGACACAGCAAAATGACTAAGTCACCGCGAAAACTACTAATTCACCGTGACTAAGTCATAACTCGCCGACAGGCTACTTCAATTGGCCAACTTCTTCTAGCATTATTGAGGCATATAAAGATCAAATCAAAGTTAGAACAGAGAAGCGAATTAATCGCCACACATGGAAAAGATTAGGAGCAGAGGAGCTACGGCGGCGTTCGCTGCTGTAATAATTTCCTCTCTGCTGCTGACGCCTCTGGTAGCCACCGCTGCCATGGCCGACGAGAGCAACTGCACCAGGAGCTGCGGCAACATCACCATCCCGTACCCGTTCGGCGTGGAGCCCGGCTGCTACCACGCCGCCGGCTTCAACCTGACATGCAACAACCATGAGAAGCCACCGAAGCTCTTCCTCGGAGACGACGGCACGGTGGAGGTGCTCGAGATCTTGGTTCCCCAAGGCAAGGTTCGCATCAGCAGCAGGCGCGTGGCTCTCAACTTCGAGTTCGCGAACGCCACCGTGAACGGGACATGGGGCATCGGCATCCCACACGGCGGACCCTACGTCCTGTCCGAATCGGCCATGAACAGGCTGGTGGTTGTAGGCTGCGGCGTCAAGGTCGACCTCAGGGCAGGAGACCAGGATTTCTTGCTCAGCTCTTGCACGGCCGTGTGCCCTAATGTCAACCTGCGACCGCAAGGCGGCGGCACCATAGGCAGCGTCGTGCCAAGGCCGGGCCGGCAACTGCAGTGGCATTGGCTGCTGCGACACCAACATCGCTCTGGGCTACTCGGCTTACAACCTTCGAGGATCACAATACAGTGACAATCTTGTATATTACAATCTGTCGACCTCTGCCTACATAACTGACGGTGTGTTCAGTTATAGCCAGGACATGCTTAATGGGGATAATGTTCCTGAGGCGCTCCCGGCCACGCTGGAGTGGGTAATAAGGAACTCAACATGCCCGACAAACGCATCATCTGTCCCTGAATGCCGCAGTGCCAACAGCTTCTGCCAGAACTCCGCTTCTGGTCCTGATTACGAACATCCGTTCCGTGGCTATGTGTGCTCCTGCTCTGACGGTTATCAGGGAAATCCATACATCGTCGGTGGCTGCCAGGGTACGTACGGTACAATTAATCCATACAAATCGTTTTGTTATCGACTAACTAGCTTTTGGCGGAAAATAACTATACTGAGGAGATGCCATTATTGCTATTGTGTTTAGATATCGACGAGTGCAGATCAGAAATCTACCCATGCTATGCCGACTGCAAGAATACTGAAGGAAGCTATATTTGCACTTGCCCAAGTGGCTATACTGGGAATGCCTCTGTCCCTAATGGATGCAAAGGTACAACAATATAATGCATAAGACCCGGTTACACAATTGGTTATTGTGATACTTCTTACTGAATCGACAAATCATTTCTAACATATGGTGGTATTGTTTTTTTTTTCCTCTCCTTAAACATCTACATCCTAGACATTGACGAGTGCAAAAACCAAGAAGCATATTCGTGCTATGGGATATGCCAAAACTTACCTGGAAGTTTTCATTGCCAATGTCCTGATGGAACATATGGAAATACTTCCATAGAAGGGGGATGCGTTCCAATCAAGAATTCCTTCACAGGTTACAAGCCACTAACTGCAGCATATTACCTTATCATAAGCTAGAAATTTATCACCTGATTCACAAAGCAAACAACCATTTAGATATATTATTTTACTTTGAAATCAATGTGTGCCCCCATAATTATTATTTCCTCTCAGGGTTAGGCATCGGGCTAGGAGTCGGTGGCGGAACAAGTATCTTGCTTCTAGCCCTTGGTGGGCCCTACATAATACATAAAGTCAAGCTGCAAAAGATGAAGAAGCTGAAACAAAAAAATTTCAAGCAAAATCATGGGCTACTGTTGCAGCAGTTAATATCACACAATACAGGACATTGGTGAAAGGATGATAATTCCCTTAGGAGACATAAAGAAGGCAACAAACAATTTTGATACAGCTCGTGTAATTGGTGGTGGAGGGCATGGTGTCGTCTTTAAAGGAATTCTAGATCTTCATGTTGTGGCGATCAAGAAATCAAAAATAGTAGTTCAAAGAGAAATCAATGAATTCATAAATGAAGTTGCAGTTCTTTCTCAAGTGAACCATAGAAATGTGGTGAAGCTCTTGGGATGTTGCCTTGAGACAGAAGTTCCGTTGCTAGTGTATGAGTTCATTTCAAATGGAACTCTTTGTCATCATCTACATGTTGAAGGACCAATATCATTATCATGGGATCACCGAATGAGGATAGCAACTGAGGTTGCCAAAGCACTATCCTATCTGCATTCATCTGCTTCGATGCCAATATTTCATAGAGATATCAAATCCTCCAATATACTCCTTGATGATGCTTTAACTGCAAAGGTATCAGACTTTGGAGCTTCTAGATATATCCCAATCGACCGGATAGGAGTGACTACAGCGGTTCAAGGAACGATGGGTTACTTGGATCCAATGTACTATTACACAGGCCGACTAACGGACAAGAGTGATGTTTTCAGTTTTGGTGTCCTTCTTGTAGAGTTGCTTACTCGAAAGAAACCATATGTTTATAGGTCTGTCGATGATGATGGTCTTGTTTCACATTTTGTCTCACTACTCACAGCAGGCAAATTGGTTGACATCATAGATCCCCAAGTCATGGAGGAGGAAGATGGAGAAATCCAAGAAGTAGCCACACTAGCAGCAATGTGTACACAATTGAAGGGAGAAGACAGACCTACAATGAGGGAAGTGGAGATGGCCCTTGAAAGCTTACTAGTTAAGAAGAGACAGGTTCCGTATAGTGGATCTCTAATGAGAAACGCAGGGGATAAAACTACAGCTCATTACATGTCAACTAACCAAGACACTGAGCAAGCTAGCAGGCAATACACAATGGAAGAGGAAATGTTATTATCAGCAAGCTATCCCCGGTGAACTTTTATTACAGTCCTGAACAACTATGCTTCATGTACTTGTTTCTAATGGCTCAGAGCATGGCAAGACGAGGAGAAACTGTCACTTTATTTCTTTACTCACATCCAAATTATTATGGTTGATCTTATATAAAATACATTCAATTGACTGGTTCTGCATGTTTATCTGAACGTGAGATGTTTTTCCTTAATTTGCATGTTTTCTTCTTCAAAGAAGAGTTACCCATTGCCAACAATACTGGATCAATATCGACTTTTTTCACCATCCCCTTCACCTTTTGATTGGGACGCAGCAGTCTTTAGTTTTTCATTTTCCTCATGGTTAATCATAGGCTCATGGAGTTTCTTCCTGTCTGCCGACTCCAGCCATTGCTAAAATAGTAAAAAAAAGGAAGATGAAATGTTCAGCGCATGAAGCAAGATAACCCGTGTTATAGCTATAGAAAAAATAATTTAAAATCACAGCCTACAACATTAATAAGCAAAGAAAACAAAACAAAATAAACCAAATTACCTCGAGTGAAGAAATTAAAGAAACCAAAACCAAATTAGCTATAGAGATATTATACATTTTTTTATACTGGCAATATTCTAGTTAGTACTATGCCAGAGCTAAGATTTTGAACTAAGTAGGCATAGGCAATATATGCAACAATGTTTTATAGGCTTATGCATCCTTAGGCTATCAATCAAAATAGTATCAAATTATGACCATTAAAAATGGCTGAATGTTTAAGTCAACCATGACAACCTACAAGAGAAAGCATCACCCTTAAAATCTTGAAAGCCTTCGCTTTAATTAACCCCTCAGACCGAAGAGAGTAACTGTATAGTTTACAAATGGCTATTTTTCAGGTGATTTAGTTTTTTGTCAAATTATAATGTAAAACGTCAACAAAACTCATTTTATTAGAAACCTAACAGAAAGGAGAATCAATTGTATTGAAAAGTAATGATAGAATCATACAAAAAAGAACAAAACATTCAGACTAAAACATAACTGCAAATTAATGAAAACACCAAATCAGTAAAAAGAGATCAAGCAGTTTCCATGAATTTTGCAGTTGTTGTCCCTGTACTTGGGCTCATTTTCAGATGCCCCTCAATCAGTTGCAGTCACCTAAACAGAGTGGTAAAAGGTCTAATATAATATTCATTTCAAATGTACTTCAGTCACTTTTTTGTCGAATCAAAAAGTGAAACATCAAAAAACCTCATTTTACTAGAAAACAAATAGAAAAGAAGAATCAATTGAAAAGTAATAATGATTAAATCAAACAAAAAAGAACAAAAAATTCAGACTAAAAAATAATAAAAACAATCAGGAAAAAAAGTACAGGAGTAAGTTTACTTCTGTTTTACTTCTGTTTTAATAAGATAATAGATGAGGAAGGACAGGGTTAGAACTTAATAGGAACTATTTCTAAACATACCTGACATCAATGGTACCATGTTTTAAGATCCTCCGACGCAATGCAACTGATTGTGACACACATAAAACATACACTATAGTGTGGGAACCATTGCAAATAATGATCCAAACATCTCATATTCAAGAATATTACAAATTATTCATTCAGAGGTGACAATTACTATTTTGAATGTAGTTAGCTACTTGGTCGAGTTGTAAAAGATGGGCCTCCAATACACCGATATACTTAATTTTCGTTGTAGCTGCCACGTTGGGGTGCAATCTACACAAAGGATAAGATAGAAAACATAGTGATTTACTTCTTATTATGCTCTAATAAAAATAATGTTATCTATAATTATGAAACATAGTATGCACTACAATCCTTAGAGTGTATTGATTTTGCTCCCCAATCATGACAACCATTGATTAATATATTATTTAAATTATTTAGAGCATATGCTGCAAAACAATGTGATCCTTCATATAATTGCATTATTGTTTGGAAATTAACAAAAAAAAATAGCAAATTTGATTGTATTTATGTCATGTAAAAGTGCCATAGCCCGTGCCGGAGCACAGGTTGGTGAACTAGTTCAAAGAAATGGAGTTACGGCACACAAGAGGCCGGCCTAAACAAAACCTGCTATTAGCAAATTTGTCCTACCTGAGCAGATACCTATATGGGTGCCATATGGCTATGTGGCACCGCAGAAGTTCACGAAGTCAACAAGTCAACTGACGTGTCATGCATGAGAGATGATCCAGCAAGTTTCTTGCTGTGCAAAAAGTCAGCGTGGACTCAGGACTGCATGCAATCAACCTATTAGGGGCCTATATCTTCATGACGAAACAAAATGACTAAGTCACCGCGAAATTACCAAGCTACTCACTGTGACTAAGTCATTAGCTCGCCGGCGGGCTACTTCAGTTGGGTAAGTCTCTGTAAGTATAGTATATATATATAACTATATACTACTCCCTCTGTTCCATTTTGTAGTTCGTTCTGGCTATTTGTAGGCAAATTAGTAAAACTAGCAAAAAAGTCAATCATACCCCTCAATTAATCATCCAGCTGTACACGCAAGTGGTCCGTCCAGCCCTCCCACCCAGCTGTAGATGCACATGCTCCACTCAGCCCGCCCCCCACGCACACAAGGAATTTGAAATTTGAACCCGTCACCACCCTCCACCCGCCGTGATCCACCAAGCAATTTGGAATTTGAACCCGTCGGGCCTCCACCCGCCGTGATCTCCAGCCCCGCCGATCGCTCCTTACGGCCAGCCGGCCGGCTGGCCGGGCTTCTCGACCAGAGTTGCTTCCGGCAGGCAAACAAAGCTCCTGGACCTTCGATCTCCTCAATCAGGCAGGCTCCTGGACAAGCGATCTCCTCAAGCAGGCAGGCTCCTGGACAAGCGATCTCCACAGGCAATTCTTCGGTAAGCAAGCACATCCAGCACTTTGATCCCTAGCAAGCAGTACATAGGCATGATCCCCAGCCAACCAGATTTTGCCCTTATTTTCAACGTATCTGCAGAAACAAGTTGCAAAATTACATAGGCATAGATGGCAGCAAGTTATTTGGACCTCAACCTTGCTCTTCCAGACGAATTGGATGGTGAAGTCATGGTACCTGTAGGTGAGGCTGCAGCCGACGAGGACGCCGATCCTCCTAGTGAAGTTGCAGGTACAAGTTTCACACTCCATTTTGATTGCCAAGTTTTCCTCACTAGAAGCAGAATGCCTTCAAAACCAAACAAACAAATTAAATGTCATTTTCCTCACGAGTATTAATTTGATTCAATCTAATTGGCTTATCCCATTATTGTCCTTGCAGGTGCAGTAAACTTTCTTCTAGACATTAATTCTACCCCTCCAGAAGAATCAATAAGTGAAATCATAAACAGAGATGACATGGTTGTAGCTCATGAGGAAATTGATGCTACAGCTAAAGTCCAACAAGGCACTGCTAGTGCTCAATCTACAGGTACAACATGTGCATACATACAACAGTAGTTACAGACTAGTTACCTTGCTAAAAGAAATATGTTGATTCAATCTAATTATCTTGTCTCATTAATTTCCTTTCATATGTTCATGTGGCAGCTACTCTACTCCTGGACATGAACTCTACTCCCCCAGCAGAATTAGATGGCATAAACATTAACTCTACTCCGCCAGCAGAACAAGATGGTGAAATCTTACTTGAAGGCATTGTTGTAGCTGACCAAGAAATCGATGCTATGTCTAGAGATGAAGAAGCCAATGCCCATGCTGAGACTGCAGGTACAACATGTACAGTACTTATAAGATTCATGAGAGTAAAATAAATGCAACATGTGCACACAGAAACTTGCTGGTTTATAACTTTATTGCTCATTGTTTTCCTTGCAGGTGTAGAACAACCACAAATGAGGTTAAGGAAATGGCTAACAGATTCCCAGAGATATGCTGCTTACACATCATTGCATGCAAAGAGTAAAAATGGAAAATTACCAAAGACTGCAACAAAGGAAGTTGCCACATTCTTTCACACACACATTCGAGTTATTCAAAAGATTTGGAAGACTGCAAAAGAGCAAATTGCACTTGGGCTAGAGGTTGATTTGTCCAACAAAAGAACCGGTCGATGTGGTCGCAAGAAAGCAGAACTTGAGCTGTCTAGAATGGCCACAATCCCACTCAATAGAAGATCCACATTGAGGTCACTAGCTAAGTCACTAGATGTCAGTATTTCAACATTGCATAGGAAGTTCAAGTTGGGTCTGCTAAGACGCCACTCCAATACATTGAAACCATACTTAAAAGAGAGCAACAAGAGGGAAAGGTTGCAATTTTGCGTTTCAATGATAGATAAGAGAACACTAGGGGATGCTGAACCAAAATTCATTGACATGCAAAATATTTTGCACATGGATGAAAAATGGTACTATATGACCAAAAGGTCAAGGAAATACTACCTGTTACCAGAAGAAGACGACCCAGTTCGGACTGTTCAGAACAAGAACAACATTGGAAAAGTCATGCTGCTCACTCTTGTAGGGAGGCCAAGACGTAATGCTCAAGGGGTTGTCACATTTTCTGGAAAGATTGGTGTGTGGGCATTTGTAAAAGAGGTGCCTGCAGCTAGAAGGAGTCGCAATAGGGAAAGAGGGACCCTAGAAACAAAATCTGTGATAGTCAACAGGGAGGTGATGAGGCACTATCTGATTGAAAAGGTTATTCCAGCAATCAAATCTGTGTGGCCAGAAGATGCTGTTCATGAGACTATTTTCATCCAACAAGACAATGCGAGAACACATGTAAGTCCAAATGACCCAGAGTTCCTCCAAGCCGTGGCGGCTACTGGGTTAGATATCCGACTCATGCAACAGCCACCTAACTCTCCAGACATGAATGTCCTAGACCTTGGCTTCTTCAGATCTATCCAGTCCTTGACTGATTGCAGTAACCCTACAACTATAGAAGAGTTAATTCAAGATGTGGAGGAAGAGTATGAAGCATATGATGTGGAAAACCTAAACAGGGTGTTCCTAAGTCTCCAGATGTGTATGAAAGAAGTCATGAAGATTGGAGGAGGCAAATAGGTACAAAAACCCACATATGAATAAGAGAAGGCTGGAAAGGGAAGGGCGGCTACCTCATCGGTTGTCATGTGAAAAAGATCTCTATGATAGTGCAGTAGAAAATCTAGCGCAACACGGTTGAGTTTGTTACTAATGTGATGTAATGTTATTACTGTATACAGATGCACTATCAGTCATCTGCTTACCATTCTCTATGTAATGTTATTAATATTATTAATGTGAAAAAGATCTCCAGATGTTTCAGTTATCTGCTTAAAGCTTGTTGTATACAAATCTCTAGGAAAAGTACTTAAAGCTTCTCTAATTCAACCATGACTCAAGCTTCAGTTTCCACAAATTTGGGAACAAGCAACTGCAGGTCCTCTCTACAGCCATGCAGCTCATCAACCATGACTCAAGCTTTAAGTGCCTGTATAACTCAATTTTCTTGCTTCGTTTTAGATGTGATGTAGTAAAGGCATGTGTAGAAAACCTTACATGTGATGCAGCGCGTTTTAGGTCTTGCTTCGTCAACAAACCGTTTATTTTGCCATAGCTGAAGATAGCCATTGCAAATAGTTCCAACCTTCGCTGAAGATCAGCAAATGCCTTGAACTCCTAAACTTCCAAATAATAATTTTAAAAGGAGTTAGGTAGTGAAGCCAAGAATTATGATGACTTGATGAGGATCTCTGGATAGATAACAGTCCAACCTCAAAGGTAATGCGCATATCCTGGAGATCAGGATGGCCATCCAAGTCATCAACTCTGTCCAGTACTCATGGATAATGCGAAGTCCTTCACAGGTATTGTCTTGGATGATTTCACATCATAGTGACTGTCTGACTGAACTCCAAGCAACAATCTGGTGATGATTCAGCAAAAAAAAAAGCAATAATAAGGGAAAGGGAATTGATGTGGAACTAAAGAAAATGACCATTCTTTCACTAAATCCTTTAGAGTTGATTCTATGACGAAGAAGCATACTGCTTAAGAGCCGGTGATTTAAATAATCACTAGACTTACTCCAGGCCAACAGATCACAAGCGATACAAAATGAGACATGCATTTTTACAGTAAACAGCCCCATTCATGACTAGCAGCAGTACAGATCACGCATGCAGACCAGAGCAATAACTTAGACCGCCTCTCGACGCCAACAGATCCGCGCTGCAGAGGCAGATCCAGGCGATGCGAGCGTGGTGGAGGTGCAGATAGAGGGGACGCGTGCGCTCACCTTCTCATAGGTGGAGCCGTACGGCGAGTCGAGCTCCACTGCGAACCGCCGGATCCTCGGCACCCTGACCAACGGGCACGTGTGCGCCACGCTGCCGCCAGCACGGCGACCAACCGCTCCACCAGGTCGGCCTCGGTGATGCCGCCCGCGCCGACCAGATGGCCGGCCAGCTCGCCCCCTTCTTCGCGACGCCGTCCTCGACGAGTGCCGCCTGCCGCAAAAGATGCAATCTTTCTTGCGCAAACAGGACACGGGAGCAGAGAAGATGGGGGCGCGGAGGATCAAATCAAGGTCATGGGAGCAGAGGAGATGGGGGCGCGGAGGATCGAATCGGGAGAGGAGGGGTTGTTGGGGAAGGAGTGGAGGGGGCGGCGTCGAGATGCGTGAGGGGCGGCTGCTGCTGCGATTTGGGGAAAGGAGTGGAGCACGAGCACGAGTAAGGCTCGGACCTGGACGGAGGAAGGAGATAGTCACGAGGGCATTTCAGGAAACGAAAAGATCGGCGTGTACTGCGGGGGGAGAACGACTTACAATTTGACAATAGTATCGGTACCCAGAACGAACTATAAAACGGAACAGAGGGAGTACTATATTGAGGAGTCATATATATAATAACTAGGGAGCAGCATTGTGCTTATATATACACTAAATCGCCTCTCTAAAGGTAGAACAAAGTATAGAATCAGGTAGATCATATTCATCGCCACACATGGAGAAGACTGGGAGTAGAGGAGCTACAGCATTCGTTGCTGTAACTTCCTCACTACTTCTGCTGCTGATGCTTCTGATGCCATTCAGTACTGCGGCATCCACCGGCAATGCCGGCAGTAAGTGCACCAGAAGGTGCGGCGGCATCGACATCCCGTACCCATTCGGCGTGGAGCCCGGCTGCTACCACGCCGCCGGCTTCAACCTGACATGCAACAACCATGAGAAGCCACCGAAGCTCTTCCTCGGAGACGACGGCACGGTGGAGGTGCTCGAGATCTTGGTTCCCCAAGGCAAGGTTCGCATCAGCAGCAGGCGCGTGGCTCTCAACTTCGAGTTCGCGAACGCCACCGTGAACGGGACATGGGGCATCGGCATCCCACACGGCGGACCCTACGTCCTGTCTGAATCGGCCATGAACAGGCTGGTGGTTGTAGGCTGCGGCGTCAAGGTCGACCTCAGGGCAGGAGACCAGGATTTCTTGCTCAGCTCTTGCACGGCCGTGTGCCCGAATGTCAACCTGCGACCGCAAGGCGGCGGCACCATAGGCAGCATCGTCCAAGGCCGGGCCGGCAACTGCAGTGGCATTGGCTGCTGCGACACCAACATCGCTCTGGGCTACTCGGCTTACAACCTTCGAGGATCACAATACAGTGACAATCTTGTATATTACAATCTGTCGACCTCTGCCTACATAACTGACGGTGTGTTCAGTTATAGCCAGGACATGCTTAATGGGGATAATGTTCCTGAGGCGCTCCCGGCCACGCTGGAGTGGGTAATAAGGAACTCAACATGCCCGAGAAACGCATCATCTGTCCCTGAATGCCGCAGTGCCAACAGCTTCTGCCAGAACTCCGCTTCTGGTCCTGATTACGAACATCCGTTCCGTGGCTATGTGTGCTCCTGCTCTGACGGTTATCAGGGAAATCCATACATCGTCGGTGGCTGCCAGGGTACGTACGGTACAATTAATCCATACAAATCGTTTTGTTATCGACTAACTAGCTTTTGGAGGAAAATAACTATACTGAGGGACATGCCATTATTGCTATTCTGTTTAGATATCGACGAGTGCAGATCAGAAACCTACCCATGCTATGCCGACTGCAAGAATACTGCAGGAAGCTATATTTGCACTTGCCCAAGTGGCTATACTGGGAATGCCTCTGTCCCTAATGGATGCAAAGGTACAACAATATAATGCATAAGACCCGGTTACACAATTGGTTATTGTGATACTTCTTACTGAATCGACAAATCATTTCTAACATATGGTGGTATTGTTTTTTTTTTTCCTCTCCTTAAACATCTACATCCTAGACATTGACGAGTGCAAAAACCAAGAAGCATATTCGTGCTATGGGATATGCCAAAACTTACCTGGAAGTTTTCATTGCCAATGTCCTGATGGAACATATGGAAATACTTCCATAGAAGGGGGATGCGTTCCAATCAAGAATTCCTTCACAGGTTATAAGCCACTAACTGCAGCATATTACCTTATCATAAGCTAGAAATTTATCACCTGATTCACAAAGCAAACAACCATTTAGATATATTATTTTACTTTGAAATCAATGTGTGCCCCCATAATTATTATTTCCTCTCAGGGTTAGGCATCGGGCTAGGAGTCGGTGGCGGAACAAGTATCTTGCTTCTAGCCCTTGGTGGGCCCTACATAATACATAAAGTCAAGCTGCAAAAGATGAAGAAGCTGAAACAAAAAAATTTCAAGCAAAATCATGGGCTACTGTTGCAGCAGTTAATATCACACAATACGGACATTGGTGAAAGGATGATAATTCCCTTAGGAGACATAAAGAAGGCAACAAACAATTTTGATACAGCTCGTGTAATTGGTGGTGGAGGGCATGGTGTCGTCTTTAAAGGAATTCTAGATCTTCATGTTGTGGCGATCAAGAAATCAAAAATAGTAGTTCAAAGAGAAATCAATGAATTCATAAATGAAGTTGCAGTTCTTTCTCAAGTGAACCATAGAAATGTGGTGAAGCTCTTGGGATGTTGCCTTGAGACAGAAGTTCCGTTGCTAGTGTATGAGTTCATTTCAAATGGAACTCTTTGTCATCATCTACATGTTGAAGGACCAATATCATTATCATGGGATCACCGAATGAGGATAGCAACTGAGGTTGCCAAAGCACTATCCTATCTGCATTCATCTGCTTCGATGCCAATATTTCATAGAGATATCAAATCCTCCAATATACTCCTTGATGATGCTTTAACTGCAAAGGTATCAGACTTTGGAGCTTCTAGATATATCCCAATCGACCGGATAGGAGTGACTACAGCGGTTCAAGGAACGATGGGTTACTTGGATCCAATGTACTATTACACAGGCCGACTAACGGACAAGAGTGATGTTTTCAGTTTTGGTGTCCTTCTTGTAGAGTTGCTTACTCGAAAGAAACCATATGTTTATAGGTCTGTCGACGATGATGGTCTTGTTTCACATTTTGTCTCACTACTCACAGCAGGCAAATTGGTTGACATCATAGATCCCCAAGTCATGGAGGAGGAAGATGGAGAAATCCAAGAAGTAGCCACACTAGCAGCAATGTGTACACAATTGAAGGGAGAAGACAGACCTACAATGAGGGAAGTGGAGATGGCCCTTGAAAGCTTACTAGTTAAGAAGAGACAGGTTCCGTATAGTGGATCTCTAATGAGAAACGCAGGGGATAAAACTACAGCTCATTACATGTCAACTAACCAAGACACTGAGCAAGCTAG
Organism: Urochloa ruziziensis; assembly: GCA_015476505.1. Lineage (NCBI taxonomy): Eukaryota > Viridiplantae > Streptophyta > Magnoliopsida > Poales > Poaceae > Urochloa > Urochloa ruziziensis. The sequence continues at coordinate 46,791,509 of CM027120.1, forward strand.
CAGGCAATACACAATGGAAGAGGAAATGTTATTATCAGCAAGCTATCCCCGGTGAACTTTTATTACAGTCCTGAACAACTATGCTTCATGTACTTGTTTCTAATGGCTCAGAGCATGGCAAGACGACGAGAAACTGTCACTTTATTTCTTTACTCACATCCAAATTATTATGGTTGATCTTATATAAAATACATTCAATTGACTGGTTCTGCATGTTTATCTGAACGTGAGATGTTTTTCCTTAATTTGCATGTTTTCTTCTTCAAAGAAGAGTTACCCATTGCCAACAATACTGGATCAATATCGACTTTTTTCACCATCCCCTTCACCTTTTGATTGGGACGCAGCAGTCTTTAGTTTTTCATTTTCCTCATGGTTAATCATAGGCTCATGGAGTTTCTTCCTGTCTGCCGACTCCAGCCATTGCTAAAATAGTAAAAAAAAGGAAGATGAAATGTTCAGCGCATGAAGCAAGATAACCCGTGTTATAGCTATAGAAAAAATAATTTAAAATCACAGCCTACAACATTAATAAGCAAAGAAAACAAAACAAAATAAACCAAATTACCTCGAGTGAAGAAATTAAAGAAACCAAAACCAAATTAGCTATAGAGATATTATACATTTTTTTATACTGGCAATATTCTAGTTAGTACTATGCCAGAGCTAAGATTTTGAACTAAGTAGGCATAGGCAATATATGCAACAATGTTTTATAGGCTTATGCATCCTTAGGCTATCAATCAAAATAGTATCAAATTATGACCATTAAAAATGGCTGAATGTTTAAGTCAACCATGACAACCTACAAGAGAAAGCATCACCCTTAAAATCTTGAAAGCCTTCGCTTTAATTAACCCCTCAGACCGAAGAGAGTAACTGTATAGTTTACATATGGCTATTTTTCAGGTGATTTAGTTTTTTGTCAAATTATAATGTAAAACGTCAACAAAACTCATTTATTAGAAACCTAACAGAAAGGAGAATCAATTGTATTGAAAAGTAATGATAGAATCATACAAAAAAGAACAAAACATTCAGACTAAAACATAACTGAAAATTAATGAAAACACCAAATCAGTAAAAAGAGATCAAGCAGTTTCCATGAATTTTGCAGTTGTTGTCCCTGTACTTGGGCTCATTTTCAGATGCCCCTCAATCAGTTGCAGTCACCTAAACAGAGTGGTAAAAGGTCTAATATAATATTCATTTCAAATGTACTTCAGTCACTTTTTTGTCGAATCAAAAAGTGAAACAATCAAAAAACCTCATTTTACTAGAAAACAAATAGAAAAGAAGAATCAATTGAAAAGTATAGAAAAGAAGAATCAATTGAAAAGTAATAATGATTAAATCAAACAAAGGGGTGACCTGTGGGAAAATGGCGGCGACGTGGCTCTCCTCCGGTGATCGCCTCCCACCACTGGAATTCTTCCTTGCCTGACTCGCTCTGTCGTGATGGGCGCCCTCTCTGACCTGGACTTCACCCCAGGTCTGGAATTCCAACGCATCTCCCAGTCTCGCTTCAATTCTCCGGTCAGTTTCACTCCAGCTTTCTCTGCGAATGAATTCTTCCTGGTGGCGTCCTTTAGCCGTTGCTCCATTCGCCTCAATCCTGAATCGGTTGGCCTTATTCTTCAATCATGTCTTGGAGGTATTGATTCGGATTTTAGGGTTGTGCATCTCTCTGGCTTGATGTATCGGTTCTCTTTTTTCTCCAAACATGTTGGGCTCATGGTTTATAAGTTGAAATCTTTCATTTGTCATCCTTTTGCCATTCACTTCGTGCTTTGGGGTAATGGTGGCCCTAACTGGCAGAAGGAATATCGTCTCTGGCTCTTAGAACAAGAGGCTGAATGGACTACTGTTTCATACAAGAAAAACAAATCTTTTGCTGATGTTGTTCGTTCTGTGAAGCCTCCTAATCATCGTGTGCCAGTTTTTAAGCGTTTGACTTATCCTAGTAATTATCAACGCAACTTTGTTCATCAGCCAAGAGTGTCCGCTTTTTCCAGGATCAAGGTCCCGGATGACCATTTTTCGGTTCCTTTGGATGATCGTGTTCTTCGGCAGGCGGTGCCATTTTTTGGAAACAACCCAAATCAAACCCGTTCTTTCCTTGACCGTCCCCGTGATCACCGGCTGTGCTTTAGATGCTTATCCCCTGGTCATTTTTTGGCAACGTGCCGCAACGAGCAGCGATGTAAAGTTTGTTTCCAATATGGTCATGTATCCCGCTCGTGCCAGGCCAAATCTTCGAAAAAGCGCACTTTGCGCTGGGTGGTTTCTCCGGCCCAGCCCAACAAAGGAAACCATGCCTTTAATTCAGAGAAACCTACCCCTCGGGAGACTTCCTCCCCCTTTAGCCGTGTCGTTCCCCCTTCCACCTCCCTTGTTCAAGAAGCTGTCCCCCAATCGCCTAGTGCCTCGAGTCCACCGCCGCCTTCATCGCCGGCGCCTGAAGCAATGGCGAACTTCGCCGTTGACCCTCGGCCTTTTGTTCCGGTGGGATTTGTGTGGCAGCCACGCATTGCTCCAAGGGAACCCCGTCGGATGCGGGTTTTTCTTGGTCCCTCGGGGGTGAAATCCAACGAGAATCTGGCTATTGCAATCACCGAGCCCCGCGTTGCATCTGGTAATTTCCAACTCCTGGCTCAATCCCTTCACCAGTTTCTTGTGAATGAGCATCATGTGAGGACAGTTGAGATTTGGCGTTGCCCCATCGGTGAAGCTTATGTGCGTTTTGATTGTCCACTTGAGCGTCTACGGTTCCTCCGAAGCCCAATGCAGTTTGGTCAGTATCAGCTGCGATTTATCAAGCATGATGAGGGTTTAAATGCCAAGATGATAGATATGGATCGTGAGGCATGGCTTATGCTTCTTTGCCCCAACAATGACTATCGTTCTGATGCGGATATCGACAAGGCTCTGTCTGGTTTCGCCATCCTCAAGCATATACACCCCTCCTCCAATGTGGCTCGTGTGATAGTCAAGGTGTTGATTAACAAAGAAGATGATGTTCCTGATGCTATTGTGGTGTCACCTGGGGATTCCCCTCGAGCTGCATCCTGGACCATGCCTGTGTTCATCCTTTATGCCTCTGATATCACAGCTCTTGCTGATGAGGATGCTCTGCCTGCTGATGGTGCTCTGCATCCTCTGCCACAGGATGGTCCTCCATGGATGGAGGCGCCAGCTGACCCTTCTCTGTCTCAGAATGTGGCTCATGAGGCAGCTTCTGTTGGAAACTACTCTGGCAATGTTGGGGAGGAGAATTCGCATTCTGTGCCTATGGAACAAGATGTGGGAGTAAATGCTGATATGGATAATGCAGTACAGTCCCCAATGTCGGGGGCTTCCATGGACTTTGCTGCTTCTGGAGGGCTCAAATCTCCCATGATTCCTCCTCAGTCTATCCCTCTCAAGGTAGTTTTTGGGCGCCTTTGGCAGTCTCTTTTCCCTTCTCATATTTTGCCTTCTTTCCATAATATCTCAAAGATCACTGTCAATCTTGATATGTTGATTCCATCATACTTATCTGATCCTGATCTTATTTGGCACTTGGCTAAGGTGGTGTCTGATGAGCCTACCAGGGATGAACCCAGGGTGGTGGAGCAGTACTCAGATGTTGAGATCCTGGACAAGATGCCAGCCAGGACAACACCTAAAAAGCGTAGAGCCAGAAAGCTCAGGGGCCCACTGGATGTTAGTGCTCTGCGTAGGAGCACTCGTCTTAAGAAGCTGCATGGCTACAAGGATGATGCAAGTGCAGCAGCTGCTGAGGCTCGTGTTGAATCTGGGAATGGACAGGGAAGCTCTGAAGTGTCCAAGGATCAGGAAGTTCAAGCTGCACCTCTAGAGGTTCTTCCACCTGGTGTTGATCTGGTGCCTTATGTTGGCACTTCAGTTTCAAGAGTGGAAGCTGCTCCTTATCTCCCTGTGGATCTGGTGCAGGCTATTGGCACTGGATACCTCAAAATGCAGCCTAGTGCTGTTTCTGAGGAGGTTTTCAAGGCCCAGTCTCCAAATGAGTAAACCCAGCTATATCAGTGGGGCAGCTCTCACTAGTGCCCTCGTAGTTTCTTTTGTTTTCTTTTGCCTGGGTTGGCAGTGTGAACTCTTGGTCAAAACTCTCTGGTGTGCTAATTTTGTCTGCTCCTGCGTGAGCACTGTTATCACTTTAGTTGTTATGAACCTCCTTAAATCTATTCTGGTTTGGTATATCCCTATGCATGTGTGCCTGCCTTACTTTTACTCTACCCATCGTGTGAATGCTGCTCCCCCCTAGTGGTGGATGAGACCTATTTCTTGGCTGTCACCTTGTTTCCCCAATGAGTACATTTAAATCCTGGAATGTGTTGGTTTGGAATGTAAGGGGCATCAACTCTCAGGAGAAATGGGATTGTGTTCGAGATAAGATCAATGAAAGTGGTGCTTCCATTATCTGTCTACAGGCGACTAAGCGTGGAAATTTTAATACTGCTTACATCTCTAAGTTCTGTCCACGACATCTCAATAAGTTTCATTTTAGTGCTTCAGATGGAGCCTCTGGTGGACTATTGACTATTTGGAATGGTAGTCTCTTTGAAGGAGAGTTGCTTCATTCGAATGCTTTTGCTCTGACCATGAAATTTAAATCCACTGCTTCTGGACAGAGTTTTCATGTTTCAAACATATATGGTCCTTCTTCACCTGCAGAGAAAGCTTCTTTTGTAAATTGGTTGTATAACTTTGATACTGATGTCATAGAGGATTGGCTGTTGGTTGGTGATTTCAATCTGATCAGGGGCCCAGAAAATCAAAATAAGCCAGGTGGCTCTGTCTCTGACATGCTACTTTTTAATGACCTTATTCATCATTTGGACTTGGTAGATGTTCCTTTTGAGGGGAGAAAATACACTTGGAGCAATATGCAATCTGATCCCTTGCTAGAAAAGCTGGATTGGGTCTTTACCTCGGCTTCTTGGGTGCTGCTTTACCCAGCAACTAAAGTCCAACCTTTGGCTAGACCCATTTCTGATCATGTGCCATATACTGTCATTATTGGTACTGCTATTCCCAAATCCAAGCAATTTCGGTTTGAGAATTACTGGGCTGATTTCCCAGGATTTATGGAGACAGTGAAGCTGCATTGGAATAATAACCCCTTCTATGGTAATATGGCTAAAACTATCTCAGGCAATTTTAAGCAATTAAGGAAGGGGCTCAAAACCTGGAGCAGAGAGCTGTCCAAGTTAGGGAAGTTAATCAACAACTGTAGCTGGATCTTGGGCATGTTAGATGGACTAGAGGATCAAAGACCCTTGTCTATCATTGAGTTGAACTTCAGGAAGGCAGTAAAGTCTCATTTAGCCTCTCTTTTAGAAGCTAAACGCATATATTGGAAGCAAAGAGCCACCATCAGATGGGTCAAGTTTGGGGATGAGAACACCAATTTCTTCCAAGCTATTGCTTCTATCAACTTTAGAAAAAAAAATTAGATTGCACAATTGCAGCTGGAGGATGGCACATTTGTCTGTGATCACAATCTTAAAGCTGGGGTTTTATGGTCTGCTTTTAAAGACAGGCTTGGTGTATCTGATTTTACTAGCATCTTGTTTGATCTTCACAATCTTATTAGCCCTGTTTTGCTGCCTGAAATGGATCATCCATTCTCAAGAGAGGAAATAGCCAATGCAGTTAGAGATATGCCTTCTGACCATGCCCCTGGCCCTGATGGTTTCAATGGATTTTTCATGAAGAAATGTTGGCCCATCATTGCAGAGGATTTCTACAGGCTGTGTGAAGCATTTGAAAAAGGACAGGTGAATCTGGAATGTATAAATTCATCACTCATCACACTCATTCCGAAGAATGATACTCCTTTGGGTGTTAATGACTATAGGCCTATTTCCCTGCTTAATTACTCTCTGAAGCTGCTAACCAAACTTGTGGCAAATAGATTACAAGCAGTAATTCTCAAATTGGTGCATGCTAATCAATATGGTTTTATTAAAGGTCGCACCATTCAAGATTGTTTAGCCTGGGCTTTTCAATTCTTGCACATTTGTCACAAATCAAAGAAGGAGGTCATTTTGTTGAAGCTTGACTTTGAAAAGGCTTTTGATAAAGTGGAGCATGAACTCATCTTGGCTATGTTCAAACATAAGGGCTTCTCTGATAAGTGGATTGGTTGGATAAGGTCCATACTCTGTTCTGGATCTTCTTCTGTTCTTTTGAATGGCATCCCAGGGAAAACTTTTCAGTGCAAGAGAGGTGTTAGGCAAGGAGATCCTTTGTCTCCTTTACTTTTTGTTTTGGCTGCAGATTTATTACAATCTTTGATTAATCAGGCCTGTCTTCAAGGCAATTTGCAGCATCCTCTGGGTGCAACTTTTGGGGGAGATTATCCTATTATTCAGTATGCTGATGACACCCTTCTTGTCCTGCCAACTGAACCAGCCCAACTAGTGTTTCTTAAGCAACTTCTTCATGATTTTGCACTTTCTACAGGGCTACGGGTCAATTTCAACAAGTCTTTTCTCGTTCCTATTAATGTTGATGATGCCAAGGCACAACAACTAGCAGCAGTTTTGGAGTGTCAGGTTGGTTCAATGCCTTTCACTTATCTTGGCCTTCCCCTGGGAACAACTCGCCCATCAGTACAAGAATAGTTGCCTCTGCTTAATCGTATTGAGAGACGTTTGATGGGGCTGAGCACTTTCCTATCTTATGCTGGCAGACTACTCATTGTCAACTCAGTGTTAAGTTCCCTGCCCACCTTTTATTTATGTACTCTCAAGTTCCCAGTCTGGGTCATTGAGCAAATTGATAAGTATCGAAAACATTTTCTTTGGGACAAAGGTGATGTAAATAGAAAAGGTGGCTGCCTAGTTGCATGGGCTAAAGCTTGCCTGCCAAAGGGTCAGGGTGGCTTGGGGATTGTTGACCTTAGAGCACAGAATACTGCTTTGCTGATGAAGTTTTTGCACAAATTCTACAACAAAGAAGATCTGCCCTGGGTGCATCTCACTTGGAATTGCCTTTATAAAAGACCAATTGTTCTCCATGTCAGGACACTGGTTGGTTCTTTTTGGTGGCGTGATGTGATGAGTATATCTGAGAAGTTCAGAATGATATCCTCGTGCACAGTAGGTGATGGTCTCACAGTGATGTTTTGGAAGGATCTCTGGGACCTTGGTATCCTGCAATGGCAATATCCACAGCTTTTCTCGTTTGTGAAAGATGGCAATACCTCAGTTGCTAAATTCCTTCAGCAGGATGCCTATGCTAATTTCTACACACCCTTTCTGCTGAAGCCTCAGCCCAGCTTCAGCTTCTCGCATCGGCCATACAGAGCCTGCAACACCCCTTGACACAGCATGATCAATGGGCATATATTTGGGGGACTGGGTTTTATACTTCTCAGAAAGCTTATCTTGCACTAAAAGGTAATGCTCAGGTTTCCCAGTGTATAAATGGATGTGGAAATCTCGAGTTTTGGGAAAGCACAAATTCTTTTTCTGGCTACTTCTTCGAGATCGTCTGAACACAAGATGTCTGCTTCGTAGGAAGAACATGATTTTGCCAAGTTACACATGTGTTCTTTGTACTACAGGAAGTGATGAGTCCCTCATCCATCTCATCTTTTCATGCCCTTTCAGTGCTGCCTGCTGGAGGTTTCTAGGGATCACTTGGAACTTCTCTCTTTCATTCACAGAAATGATTCTCCATGCTCGACAAATGTTTGGTAGCAAAGTCTTCAGAGAAGTTGCAATTGTGGCAGCCTGGTGTATTTGGATGCATCGAAATGCTATTATTTTTGATGGGCAAACTCGCTGTTTTTCTAGATGGAAGAAACATTTAAGGAGGAGATTAGCTTGGTTCTTATTCGAGCCAAGCCTTCTTTGAAGATCTTGCTGAATAGTTGGTTATGTAATATCCATTAGATTACTTTTGTGTTAGCTAGGGTCTGCTTTTTGGCCTGTGGCCGTGTACCATGTACATATTCTTTTCCTTTATATATATATAAAAAAACCAGTGAGGGCTTCCCCTGCTGTTTCGGTCAAAAAAAAATCAAACAAAAAAGAACAAAAAATTCAGACTAAAAAATAATAAAAACAATCAGGAAAAAAAGTACAGGAGTAAGTTTGCACGGTGTCACTTTGGCATAAGAAAGAAAAAGAAAAGAAGATTCAGCCCAGAACGTTTGATCGTGTCGCACAAGACAACTTTCTATGAAATACTCTTCAGAAATCAACAAGAAATCTCTTCTTATTCTATTCCGCAAGTAGCAAGCATACAAAAATCAGTGACAGCTACAAATCATGTTAAGCAACTCATGAAACTATTTTTTGTAAATTTCAGGAGAAAAAGGCTATGGTAATTTTGCTTTAAATTAATCCCAAATGTACACTCCCTACCCGTATGCTGAGCTCGAGTCTGAAAACTCTGAACGGCCCAGCCATTTCTTCATGTACTCCTATACCAAATCCAAGAATCAGAACAGCAGCCAGCCACTAGATGGCGCACTCCTCCTGGGTGCTAGTGCCAGCATCACCTTCCATCGCGGCGACATGCTTGTCATGCATCACCGTCAGGTCCGGGTGGCCATACCTTGCCCCAGCGATGGCATAGCACACGAGCACGAACACGAAGGCTAGGAACACGAGCCCGAACAGCTGGAAGTTTGCCAACTGCTCGGCGCGCTCCTGTGCAGCCCGCAAATGGCACTCGATGTGGCCGTCAGCATCACGGGCACAGCCCTTGGGGAGCATGGGCCCGTACAGAGTGAACGCCGTCTGGTAGAACCAGAGACCTTGCAGGGCGATGAGAATGCCGGAGGCCAGGTCAACGGGGAAGCTCTCTGGCAGGAGAGCACCAAGGACGGTGGCGACGATGCAGAGACCAACAAGGACGACGAGGAGGTAGTGGTAGTAGCCCTCCAGGCCCATGTGGGTGGTGGAGTGGAAGTAGAAGAGCACGAACTCCGCCATGAATGCTGTGGCAGCCACCAGGCAGAGCACGCCATCAGTCAATGGTAAGTACCTGCAGCAATCACCATGTTATTTTTACATGATAGAACATCTTTGTTTACTTGGCAGACAGTACTGAAAATGACAATGCGAAAAAGTTACTACTTTATCAAGCAAATCCTGACAGGTCAGTAGTACTTGCAGTACTGAACCTCTGATAGATGTTCCAAGCAGTTGATGTTCACATAATCACATTGCCGGCACAGGGTAGGAGGTGATGATTGCTGACCATACTACTACTCCCAACGAGGAACATCATCACCCCCTTTTGTTAACAACAGCAGGTGGATGAAAAAATATTGCCTTTTTTGATCGATTATGCAACCACAATCACCCAATGTCCATCTTACTGTCACTTAAGTATTTTTACGCCAACTCTTGAGGCACATCATTCTTTCCTGCAAAAATCCTACTTTATTGAACAAATCCTGACAGATCAGTACTTGCACTGAAACTGAACCTCTAAAAGATGTTCCGAGCACTGAAACCAGTAGATGGGGCACATTGTCCTCCACAGGCTAATGACTAATGAGGTGATGATTGCTGCGTACCAGAGTACTTGGCAACTAAGCATAATCACTCCCTTTTGCTCATAATGGTTACAGGGAACACATATCAGGATAAAACAAAGTGGCAAAATGATTGCAGCAGGAAAAAGAAAAGGGTTGAGCAGGATTCCATTCCACTGACAGTATGATTGCAGGGGAAAAAGGTTAAGCACGGACTCACTCCACGGATATCTAGCGATACTGGGGGCCCAACACTACTCAAATGCAAAACAGAGTCAGACTACACTTGCTTGTTGCTACTGTACTTAGTAGCAGTGTGACACCCTGGCCCCACCTTCCACTTTCAGAGGTAAAACAAGGGACATAAATATCTCCTTGAGTTCTCTTTTTGTCCAGCTCAACCATCATGCTAGATCAGATGGCAGCTCACTCATGCCAATTCAGATTCTGTACTGATGTGAGGCTGAGGAATCTATGCTCTGTCACAGAGTTAACAACTAATATGGTAATCACACTGTTACCAGCAGAAACAATTTGCATGCATAACATTTTTCCTCTGTAGCAAACTTTGGCTGGATATTGGTTTCCTGATGAAGAAAACAGAGTCAGATTGCACTTGCTACTTTACTTAGCACAGCAGCCGGCCCCACCTCCCACTTCCAAAGGTAAAATATGGGACCTAAATATCTCCATGAGCTCTCTTTTTGTCCAGCTCAACCATCATGCAAAGATCATCAGATGGCACTTCACACTCATTCCAATCAGATTCTGCACTGATGTGAGGCTCACTGAGGAATCTATGCACTGTCACAGAGTTAACTAGCTACTACCTGTAGTGTAGCACTAATAAAGTAATCACACAGTTACGGGCGCTAACAAGGTGCATGCATTAAAAAATTCCTTCGTTTAGTAAACTTTGGCCGGCTATTGGTTAGTGGTTACCTGATGAAGAAAGGCACTAGATTCATTCAAAAAGGCACTAGATGCGTTCAAAAAGGCAGAGCACTAAATTTCTTTCACAGAAAAAGCATGTCCTGCCACGAAACTACCAGTACGAGTACTTGTTGCCAATTGCGAGCCAAGTTGGGGCAGCTGGAGGTGGTGCTGGACCACATGGCTCGATCAGCCTGGACTAGCCAATCCTTGCAGCTGCAGGCCCCCTCTCGCAACCGCTCGAGAACAAGTGAATAACCCAGCCGGGGCAGATGCGGACGCCGCAATGGTCAAGAACCATCAGAAGCGACGAAGATTCCTACGCCTCCCAACTAACCCCAACCAAACCCACCCCACCTTTCTCCTTCAATTCACATGTACGATGCCAGCCCGTGTGGGCAGTTGGATAGCTGATTATTGTCGTGTTATTCATCCGAAATCCAAATCCTAATAACCTTGCTATTTCGAACGGAAGTTGTAATCTTCGCTCATCCTTAGATGCGAAATGAATATTCTAAGGGAGGAGAGGAGGTTTGACTGACCGAGAGACGGGCCGACTGACCTGGGCCTGAGCTGGGACGCGAGCGCGAGCGCCCCGAAGAGGAAGAACATGAGGAGCATGCCGCCGTGCTCGAGGTCGTTGAGGTGCGCCGGGTTGATCCCCCCGCCGCGGACGAAGACGCGGAGGTGCGTGGAGTAGAGCACCTCCACGCACATGTCCGCCAGCGCGCCGCCCGCGACCACGTACAGCTCCAGCAGCCGCAGCGGGGAGGAGGATGAAGAGGAGGAGGAGACGGCGGGGTTCCATGCCCGGACGCGGAAGGCGGAGGGCGCGGCGGCGTAGCGGGAGACGGAGCACCAGACCCGCCATAGGCCCACGAGGAGGAAGAGCGTGCCCGGGAGCACGTGGCCCTTGAAGGAGCCCATGGATGGGTGGGCGGGCGGGCCGGTGAATCCGCCGCGATCGAGCGCCGGCGAATCCGGCTGGCTCGGGCTCGGAGGCCGAGGAGAGAGGGGTTGACTTTGGCGCCGCCTCGGGAGAGGGAGCGCCGCCTGGAGGGGAATTAATAAATTAGGAGAAGGGATCAGGAACGGAGCGGCGGCGGCGCCGGGGAGATCCGGCGAGCTAGGCGGAGGCGGAGGCGGTGGCGGAAGGAGAGGGAGGGAGGTGAGATTGGTACGTGGGGGATGGAGCGGAGCGGAGTGGGTGATGATGACGGACGGAACGGATTGGTTCGTTGACGACGGAGAGAGATCTCTGGTTGGTTCGTCCAACGATTTGTCTCTGGCTTTTGGCCCCGGGCGGGCTCGGGCTCGGAGTACCGCCAGAGTGGAGCAGCTGGAGCCGTGAGCGCGCACGTGTACAACAACAAGTTACAAGTACAGCGGGGCAGCAGAGAGAGATCCGGACGAGGACGAGGAGGCGGCATTGGTCCAATCACCTCAGCAGGCCCAAAGCGAGCGAGCCCATCGATGCACAGCGGCGCTTCCGTGCCTGCTGCCCTCGTGTCCTCGGCCCCGAGCCATAGCGGTGCACGAGCGGCGCCTCGGGATGGGCAGTGAATGCGGCCGGCGCGCGTACGAGTATGTGGGGCTGCCTCCGTGCCCGCCTTCACCACTGTTGCTCCGCTCCGTGCCGGTACCATTCCCAGATTCCGTGGAGATTATGGTCAAATTTTAGGAGGGCGACATGCATCAATATTTTCTTCTCAGTTTTTTTCTTTCGAGACTTGTAGAAGGACACGAGCCAAAGTGCGTAGGAGGGCTCAAATTCACCAAGAACCAGCAGCCTTCAACGAGAAGGCAAGGGGGTATAAATACCCCGTCCATCTAAAACTAGCCGTTGCTCTGTCAGACCAACCCGGTCGCACCGGTCCCAGATACCGGTTGCACCAGAAATTTGAACCAACTAGCCGTTGCAGTAGTCAGAAGGGAAACGCGGTCAGACCGCCCCTGGAGGGCGGTTGAACCGCCCCCGAGCAGTGAAGCACGTCCCTTTACAAAGTTAAACTCTCAAGGCTATCTTTCATGGGTCAACCTATGAGCACTTAATGGTGTTAGTCATGAGCCAATGTTTCATCCCTCTTGATAGTACGGCACACCTAAACTCAAGAGTACTTGAGCTTGATCTTTTCTTTACCATGCCATACTTAATCACATTTGCTTGCATTGAGGGCTGTCAACATCTTCGTATTGAGCGATTCATGCTTGAGCTGATGATTTGAACCTTTGTCTTAGAATGAAATCCACTTCTAGTCCAATTCACCTTCCCATAATAAAGTTAGATACTTGCCAATATGAATACCATATATGATCATGGTCCATCAAGTTTATCCCGTAGAAAGTTTCGTCACACTAGCGAAGAATCCATGACTCAAGCCGCAACTTGACCACACAATGCTTGGTACCTAAAAACACTATCCCGAGATTCAACTTTTCATCCATGCATCATACTTATCTTCACATAGGCTTGTATCATCAATGAAGGCCAATTCTAAATATGCACCAAGCTTTCTTTCACTTTGATCATAGTCTTGTATGTAAGCTAATTTTTAACATATAGACCAAGTAGTAACTCATAACATCATGCTTCTCTTGATTCCATATATGGCTTGCAATATCCTCATTTTTATCCATAGACAACCTTGATGTCCCATATGCATGTCAACAAGTCTTTTTAGTGAATTGGAGACCATGTCATGTTGCTTGTTTCACATGAACTTGTTGTTCATCACATGTTATCTCATTGGGAGCCATCACTTTCATGCTTTATGAGCGCACACAATATATCCAACCAATGTCCATATGTGCATTACAAATATATCAATTAATTCCTGCTCATAAACTTTATGAAATACATTAGTCCTTTAATCGTTTTGTCACTCAATTCACCAAAACCCACTTAAGGGATTAGATGCACTTTCAATACCTTTTGGAAAAAAAAATTCTTCTTCTTCGCCATACAATATTTCAGATTCAATCATTTTGTAGTGTGGTACTCGTAAAGACTAATAATTTGCATACGTGGATATTATTAGTCACAAAAATAAACAGATGGTCTGGTGATATGACGTTTGATATACTAGGATTTTTCTATATATACATGTAACACCCCGTGGAGCAGCTCGAGAGAGCTTAGCACCCGAGCACGGATGTGTACAAACAAGTACAACGGGGCATATCAGGATGCAAGCGGGACGACATAAATTTAGCACTTAACAGTCGTCAACACCATGCACTCATTATTTTTAAGAACTCATAAGGACAAGTACAACAGTGTCTACGGCTGCTGTCTGTTCGGCACAAATAGACAGCTTGAATGGACAGCTTGTACAACCATGTAGACAGGTGATGTCTATTCAGGGTGTTTAATGCATCCTTTGACACACAAATCATGATGATCTAGTGCATACTTGATCTTTGTAGCCATTTTGTTTCTTACATGAGAGAATGCACAATACATTGAAATAATTCGCATGACATATAATATATATATATATATATATATATATATATATATATATATATATATATATATATATATATATATATATATATATGAAATTGTCTTAAAATTACATGATGTGATATAATAATAAAATCATCATTTCATTGCTCTAACCTCCTCTTGGCCCATAACGGTGCCATATGTGCTCAACTAAATCATTCTTGAGTTGACGATGTGTTGAGCTAGCCCGGATTTTTGAGTTTCTGTTAAGCACCTGTACAAAGCAGTGGGGCAACAGTACAGCTCGTTGGCGAAGGAGATAGGTGACAGGCAGTCTGCGTCATGATGATCTAGTGTATAGTTGATCATTGTAACTATTTTGTTGCATACATAGTGTTATCATTCTTCCTTTTCTTTTTTTATTTTTTTTAAAAACTCTTTTTTCCACTACTTTTTCCTTTTTCTTTTTTTAATCTTTTGTTCACTCCTTTTTCTCCGCCGCACCGCATCTCTTTTTCCTTTTTCGTTTTTTAGGAAGCAAGATAAAGTGCTAAGACATAGTATTACTTCACTTAACTATTACTATAATTGAGATGCTAGCAGAAAATAGAAAAATTCAGTATGAAAACAGGGCATGGATGACTTCTGCATACTGCAAATGGAATCACAGCAGCAGCTCGTGTCTGTCAAATCAATTATATAGATCTAAATTGAAGGGGGATATGTTTTTTTTTCTCGAACACGCAGGAGAGCTGCGTATCTATATATTAAAAGAAAAAAGGGTGAGAACACCCCAGACCAGTACACAGGTTAGTTTTTTAAGGGGAAATAACCTGTAAAAACAACCCCATCTACACAATCTTGTTTACAGAAAGAGAAGAAAAAACTAAAGCGACCTCATGACCATAAAGACAAGTTATCCTATCCTGCTGGCAGCTGGGCAAGGATGTGAGCTAATCCTCGAGCCCCAGCCAGCTCCCACATACGAATCTCCTCCTTAGCAGCTGCCAAGAGACCAATTATGCTTGGGTGTCGACCATCAAAACACAACCATTGCGATGATTCCATATCAACCACGCCACTAAGATAATAACCGAGTTGAGACCCAGCCTGTCCTGTCCCTACACTCTCTTGCTTGCCTTTTCCCACCAATCCTCAAAAGAAAGGTCATCAGCTTGTGGCGCCAAGGCCTGCAGCCCAAATTTTTGCAGAATGATGAACCAGACTTGACGGGAGAAAACACAAGATATCAGCAGGTGATTTATTGTCTCCTCCTCCTGGTCACACAGGGGGCATTTAGAAGGATGAGGTAAACCTCTTCTGGCCAACCTATCCGCCGTCCAACACCTGTCGTGCGCTACTAGCCACATGAAGAATTTACATTTGCCCGGTGTCCAAGTTTTCCATATTCTTTCCCAAGGTCTGAACTGAGTGGCTCCAATGAACATGGCTTCATAGGCTGACTTTGCAGAGTATTTTCCTGAAGTGGAGAATCGCCATATGTGGTTGTCTTCGGCCTCAGGCTGAAGCACCATTTGGTAGGTCAGATACCACACGGCCAGATATTCAGCCAGGACATCCACAGTGAGGGCGCCTCTAATGTCAGCAACCCATTTTCTTGCCAACAAGGCGTCAGCCACAGTTCTCTTCTTTGCTCTCCCAGCTATCGCGCTATACAGATTAGGCACAAGCTTCTCTAGACTTTGCCCGTTTACCCAATTGTCAGTCCAGAAGAGAGTATTTCTGCCATTTCCTACCTCTGAAATAATTGCCACAGAGAAGAAGGATTTTACCGTGTGGTGGACTTGTATAGGGAAAAAGGCCCAAGGTTTGTTGGGTTCAGTTTTTTGTAACCAAGGCCATCTTAATCTGAGTGCCCATCCCAGTTGTTGTAGGTTGCAGATTCTGAGCCCTCCCAGTTCAGGTGGTCGAGTTACCTTGGACCAAGCTACCAAGCAGTGTCCCCCCTTTGCATCTTTTCTTCCTCTCCATAGAAAACCCCTTCTGATTTTGTCGATGGCTTTAAGGGCCCAAGGTGGAAGCTCTATAGCCATGGCCAAGTAGATAATCATTGAAGTAAGAACAAACTGGACCAGAATTTTCCTCCCTGCCCTTGTGAGCAAATCTGCCTTCCAACTTGGTAGCTGATCTGATATTCTGTCAATTATGGGTTGAATTTGGGCCTTGGTCAATTTCTTCAAGGATAGCGGTACTCCGAAGTTGAGCCTTAAGCCTATGTTATCAATCACTCCTTTGACTAATCAATTACTGCAGTGGGAAAGAACTTTATGCATGTAAGCCAACCTAAGACAAATCCAAAAGAAAGCTGGTGCTCTTTGATGTGTCAAACATCTAAAAGTTCCTTAACCCAGAACTGTTGAAATAGCTAGATTACATTTTATTTTTAGAAAAAGGATAAATATGCGGCCTCTGCGACTGCACATAGAGAACAATAAAGCATCTACCACCATCTTATCAATTTCACAAATTTTGTGAAACCTCACGCAGAACACCACTGTCTCCTCCTCCAATAACCAACACATGTGCATCATGAAAGAAAGAGATTAACTCCAATAAATATGAGAAACTCGGTACATGCATCATTTGAAAAGGACAAACGTGTAAGTTCACAAGGTAACTGTAAGTATAAATTGTTCTATGAACAATTTAAATATCAACTTCTGTGCAGACAATTCTAAGAATATGATAATATACCATTTGTTTGAACTTTTCAAAATGTTTCTACAAACGACAGATAAATCTAAGAAGTGTTGATTTTAGCATCCACCATTCAATTTGCAATATACAATTGACTCACAGGATAATATCTGCTTTACTAAACATACAAACAGCAAAAGGGTGGCATGTAATTACCTTCTTGGGATCTTTGATGGAGCACAGGAGAAGGTGGGTAATCATCTCTTGGTATGCACACTCATCCCTCTCAGAACCTGAATCACTCCATCCAACACAAGCACCTTGCCATACGTAGAGGACTACAACAAGAAACAAAGAAATGGATTCTACTCCTGCTGTGGGCAATTGTATGCAAGTGGCAATTGCATGTGGTTTGGGTGAAAGCAGAAAATAAAAATCACCTGTAAAACCATGGCGTTTTGGTAGTCTGATTTCCCCTGGAACTACACCTTCTCCACCTTCAGAGAGTGCGCCTCACCTGCCATGGGCACACGAGAATCAGCCATGAGAAAGTAGTTAAAACACGCGGGCGACATGAGTTGCGGTGAGGGAACAAAATTGTATCGATATCACTCTGCGCCGTTCGTCCGTCCTCCTCCACTAAGACCGGCCTTAGTTAGACTTGGTTTCTTCATTTTACAGGTGAGGCGTGTCATCATTAGCAACCGTGTGATGACACTCTCATGTCATCACTGTATCGATACAATTTTGTTCCCTCACCGCAACTCATGTTGATACAACATCAGCATTTTGTTCCCTCACCGCAACTCATATCGATACAGTGATGACACTCTCTCACGGTTCTCACTGCCATGGCCCCCACCATGAAAGTTTTCAGTCTTGGCAACCGTGCGATGACACTCTCCACTAAGACTGGCCTTAGTTAGACTTGGTTTCTTAATTTTTTCCCTCTCTCTTCAATAAATGTACTGCCACATCAGCATTTTGCTTACATGGCAGCATAATTAATGACTTTAGACTCTACGGTAGAGTCTGCATTGGGACTGCCCTTAACTGGAACAAGTATAGCAGAGGCAACTCATCCGGATGATACCAAGACAGCGCAGGAGAGAGGAAAAGGATGACAAAAGTGAAAACGGACAAGTCACACAACGTCAGAAAAATAAGGCGCATGAACTATTTAGAACGCCGAGAGCAGTATTAGAGAATGGTGGGGGCCACCACCACCTCTCTTCTTGCTTGATGGTTGTGTCGTCTTATTGCATCCTGTAATGTTGCAAAAGCTTCTTTAGGACGAGCTAGCACTCCTATTGTAATCTTGTGATAGTAGGCTTCTTGATAGAAATAGACATTTTTATTGTAGTTTATGATTATGGTTATTTTTTACCGGTGGATTTTGCATAAGTGTGGTTGGGTTGGGGGCTTGTGCCCCTGCCCCCTCCACCATGCACGCATTAAAGATAGAGGGAATTAATTAAGATTGATTTCATGAAAAATAGGTCGATACTGTAGAGTCCATGCACCACTGTCCAGCAGTAGGATTCATCATCGACACGACGAGATCCATGAATGTTGCCGCTGTCCAGCAGGATGTCTACTCTCTGCTACGGGGATCTTCCCCACGCTTCGTTGTCGCTTGTTGTGCCTCTAGCCCTCTACGCTATTGCACCAATATGAAAGGCTCGAACATGATGCATAGCGGTAGCCGCTAGACATATCTGAACTCTGAACTGGGTAATGCCATGTATGGCTAGTTTAAACGTCAAAGGTCCTCTAGCCTACTTGGTTAGAAGGGCTGAGACATAGTCGCACCAGTAGACCTCCCGAGAGATGTTTCTTCCGCTTAATGAAAAACCGTGGGGCTCTTCACCTCATCGGGTCTAGTATGTCTAGTTTAAACTCTTGCATTTTCATCTTCTTAGTCCACACTATTACCATTCATTGAACCTTCTCTTGGTTATTCATTCTCACATCTGTACATTTCTAAGGCCACATTTGGATCTGCTAAAGATTATACAATCCAGCTAAAAATCCCTACCAGATTCAAACATGTTGGATTTAAGTGTAGATTGTATAAGAATCCAACCACCTAAATTCTAATAATCCCACTAGGAGTACAGAGGAACAACAGCAGGTGCGTACGGACGAGGAATCGTTGGAGCTGGCTCGTGGCGGGATCGATGATCGAGGCTGCTGCACCACAGCACCAGCCTTGCTCTGCTCTGGGAAGCTCCCACCACTCTGCTTGTCGCTTGCGGTTGCTCTGCACGCGTCGATCGGTGCCGGCGCCCGAATGCAAAAAGGATGCTGCCGATGGGAGGCCGGCCTCGCTTTAGCTTAGCGTGAGGCACCTCTCTTCCTCAACGTGCCTCTTCTACCAGCCCTTCCGTCGACCCGCGCAACCTCCTTCGCCGCTGGCGTGCCCCCTCCTCGCGCGAGCTCGCCTGCCGGAGCGAGCGCCGCCCGGCGCCGGCGCTACCGCGCCTCCGCCGCCGCCCTCCTCCCCCTGCCACCCTAACCCGTCGGCGCCGCTCCCCCGCCGCCGGCCACCGCCCGACGTCAGCGCTCCCGCGCCTCCGCCGCCGCCATCCCCACCGCCGACGCTAATCTCCGTCGCCTCCGCTGCCGGTCGTCCTTCTCTTCCTCGTCGCGCGAGATCCGCCGCCGCCGGTCGTCCTTCTCTTCCCCGTCGCGCCCCCCGCCTCCTCCGCTGGCCAACCGGGGGTCCTCCGCCACCCGGCTCCGGCGGCGCTCCGAAGCGCCGCCTCCGCTCCGCCGTCGTCTCGCCCGCCACCACCGCCGGGCCGACCGACGCCCCCGACCCCCTCCTCTAGGTCCGGCGATGGTGGATCCCTCCCCCTCCCCGGCAACCCCGGGCATAAAGGCCCCCTCCTTCCGCCGCCTCCCCGTGGCCGGCGGCTCCCCGCCGCCGGACGCCGCCGCCCAGCAACCCGCCCGACGGTGGGTAGCGCGAGGAGGAAGAAGGGGCCTCCCGTTAGCGCTAACGGGAGGCCGGCTCCCGTATAGATTTTGCGATGCAAAAAATGCCTCTCGTCACAAGCCGGAACCCGACGCACGGCGGCTGCAGCGCGGCCAGTAACGGCGTTGACATACTTATTAAACCAGTCTAACAAATTATTCTATTTTCAGAACTTTTAGCTCAGGCGCTGACCGGATGCTCTGCCTCGCTGCAGTCGCTCGCACACCGGCACCGCCCGGCAGGAGTTCTTCCACTGGATGGAACCTCCTCGTGCCTTAGTGCGGTGCCACGGTGAAGCTTCCGCAGGCCGGACACAAAAAAGAAAAAGAAAAAGAAAGAAACGCTCCGCAGGTGCTGCCCTGTCGCCGCACGCGTCCTCTATTCGTCTAGTGGTTGTTTGGATCTGTAGAGCATAAGTAGTTTCCGCAAAGCATGTTTTACACAGAATTTTAGTAAAACTAGTTTTGGGTTATTATTCAGTTAGAGTAAACTTATAGAATATTTTGTTTCGATTGTATAGGTTGAAATATGCGCTGCTGCAGCGGGATGAGAAGGCCGTGCACGCCCGGATCGATCGGTGCTCTTTGTCACGCCGCCATCGCTTGCTCAGCCTTGGCGCCGGGCGCGCAAACACAAAAGCATCTCCGGAGCTTCAGGCTGTTGGTGGTTTCACCGAGCTTCAGGCACGTGGCCCTGTTTACATGTTTCGTGAAATTTTTTTCGAGTATGTTCCCTCACATGCATGGCATATTAAATGTAGTCGAAAAAAATAACCCATTATATGGATGGAGTGTGCTTCGCGAGACGAATCTAATGAGCCTAGTTAGGTCATGATTAGACAATAAATTGCTACAATAAACATGTGCTGATGACGGATTAATTAGACTCGTTAGGTTCGTCTTGCGATTTACTGACAGAATCTGTAATTAGTTTTGTAATTAGTCTATATTTAATACTTCAAATGTGTGCCCGACATACTCGAAAAAATTTCGCGTTTCACTAAACAGGGTCGTGTTGGAGTGGAGCTTGGCGTGTTTAGATGGGTGGAAAACTTTTTATGAAAATGTCACGTAAAAAAAATGTATCAGTCAAGAGCAGTAAACGTAGACTACTAATAAAACAAAACAAATTACAGATCTAGTCAGAAAATCGTGAGACGAATCTAATGATGAGTAATTAGAGGGTAATTAAACCATAATTAGCGGATGGTTATTGTAGCATAACTGTTGCAAATCATGGATTAAGTAGGCTTATTAGATTCGTCTCGCGAAATACACTCCACCCATATAATGAGTTTTTTTTTTCATCCACATTTAGTACTCCATATAAGATTCCTTTTGATGTGATGGGCGAAATTTTTTTGGTAAGGGAACTAAACACGCCGCACGAGAAGAGACGCTGCTGCTACTGTCCTGCAGCTTGCTCTGGGATCTCCCCCACTCAACGGCCTTGTTTAATTCCACATAAGAGCAAGTATAATAAGCCTATGTCACCGGGCGACTCGTCAGCCAAGTCAAGAAAAAGTTTCGCTGGCGGAGAGAGAAACGGAGAACGAGCGAGTGAGATGCGCTAGCTGAAGCGGGCGAATCCATTAATTAACCCAAACTGTGTTCTCTCATTCGCTGCCATTGCCAGGATAGCATTAAAGTTCTTGGGCCCCTCCACCACCAGCAAGTCGGCTCGCATGATGTGGAGCTCGACACGCCCGCTTGCCGACGTATTTACTAAACTTGCTCTAAAATGCAAAAATAAATTACTTAAAGAATCATGTCAGTTCATTTATTTACTATGTACACAGTCTAATGCATAAAGTTTTCATTATTTTTATCTCTTTTTACAGAACTAAACGCGGCATGTGTTCGGCTGTTCGCCGGCATGCCAATAGCCTGCGCGGTCGTGCATGCGCTGGGCACGTGTACTCGGCTCCATGTGCATAGGATGGTGGTGGGATGGGCAGGAGCAACGGAGTACGGACAGGGCGTCATCCATGTGCTGCGGACTACGGTGCCGGAGCACACCTTAGCAATTACTTCATCCCTTCACGGAAGAATGCAATTCTCGTTTTTTGGGAAGTCAGACAATTTAAATTTTGACTAAAGTTATATAAAAAACTACTAACATTCATAATACAAGATAAGTACCATTAGATTACCTATAGAATGTATTTTCATAATAAATTTATTTGGAGACATAAGTGTTGGTACTATTCATTATATACTTGGTCAAACTTGAGCTAGTTTGACCGACACGAATCTCATAGTTGCATTCTTTTGTGGACGGATGGAGTACCACGCATCCATAACAAGTTCAAATAGATTGGAGCTAAGTTATTTGTGCAATATTGGATATATTATAGTAACAGTAGGATCAGATAAAAATCTAGCGGTTGTAAATATGATTCCTTAAGTCCTTTAGAATACCTACACCGATGAGACCATCAATGAGATTTCTCTTGCACTAATAATATAAGAAATTATATCTTCTATAAATCTCTATTTAATTATCTTTATTTATTATATATGAGCAAATAACTTTACACTTTTTAAATACATATAATGTACAACATATACAAAATTCCTACAGAGCTTTTCTCACAACCTTCACATTATAATTTCACATGCATTTTCAGAAAAAGCAAATCCTTAAAATAGTTTTACCTCCTATTCCATTTTTCAAATATTTATTTTTCATCTCGTAAAAAGTCCCTTTCCCGCCTATAATCTTTTTTATTTTGTAAAAACAACTTCTACAGTGCTATTAATGATCATACAAAAATATATAACCACTTTACTATCCTCTAATGTAAGATAATATTGAATATAAATTTTGTTTTTACCAAAACGATGCACACATACACATACTACAAAACACATATCAAATCAGCACGCTCACAATGTAACTCCTATTTCTATTGCATCCTACAAATAATCAGCTATAAAAATATATACTCGAATGTGCGTATGTAAATCATAATAACATGGTTTGAATCCATTTTGGATGTATTCATACCTACAAATCTGCAACACACTAAGTGTTGGTTACTAGTATAGAAAACTATATAAAGCGTAATACTTTTCAACATACTTCTAGACAAAAAGATATTTCTAGACGGTAGACACACACTTTCTCTGTTACATGTTACAGAGGCTATAAGTGTGAGATTTGATTATATAAGAGAATAGTTGATATATATCAACATATGCCACTAATTCTATTGCACACCTAGAATCAATGTACCATATTTGGAGGCGGATGACTTCTATACTCCTCTCATGATACAATCATCTTAATATTAAACCCACTTTTTTCAGACAATAAATTGAAAACGACTTCCTTATGATTTAATCTTCATATTTCCGTTGAAAAACATGGTTAGAGGAATACGGTTAAGTGCCATAGACATGTTATTCTTAGTCATTCAAGAATCATTAATTATTTTTGTCACTTAATAAAAACAAAATAACTAAAGTCTGCAGCAAAATTTCTATTTCTGTTATTAGCAACAATTGCAATAACGATTATATATTTAGAGGCAAACATAAATGTTAGAATGTTTGTATACCCATATGTAAATTATCGTCCACTACTGCCGTTTGGGATCGATGGATGAGATGTGCCGACAAGATGTCAGTGGTGTTGAGCTAGTGCCTATATTCCCGACGGTATTGATGGGTGAATGATGGATGCTCTACTACAGGATGTTTCATTGCCCGCCTGCTCTTCCTCAATTGTGTATGTGCATCCGCAGTGCTAGCCACCTACTAAGGCAAGATTTCTCCTAGAGCATTCTTATGCTTTTTATACGTTGTGGTGTCACTTTGTCCAAAATGATTTTTTGTACTAGGAAACATTTGCAACCAATTTTAATGACAGAGAAACTAGCTAGTATTTTCTTCCAAGTCGACTGCACTTTCAATTTCAAACTTGTTCTCTACTATATTTTTAAAAATTATATGGAAAGATAAAATACCAAATAAACATTTGGATGATACTTTATGCGATCTAGATCTACAATGTTTTTAACTATATCAAGGAAAAGGTCACAGGTGTTCGTATTTTGCTAAAATTAGAAAACATATAATCTAAACGGGTCTCGTTTTAGGCAAAACCGGAGACGAACCTCCTCCTCCCCCCCCCCCCCCCCCCCCCCCCGCGCCCGCCCTGTTCAACCTCCAGCCGGTGGCGTGGTGAATCCGAGGGGATTAGCGACGCTCGTGTAGGAGGACTGGTGGTGGAGGCGCCGGAGCTATGGACAGGGGAGCGCCGGCCGTGGATATGAGCGGTGGCGGAGGTGCTGCAAAGCCGGAGCCGGCGGTGGCGGTGGGCTGGGGAGCAGTGTCGGTGTTTTACCAGCAATCCCACTAAGGGATATCCCAAGGTGGTAGAGTTTAGACGAAGTGTTCTAGGAATCAGAAACTCGATGGTTACGTGACACGAGATTTTATAAAGGTTTGGGCCGCCAACTAGGCGTAATACCCTACGTCCTGTTGCTGGTCTTGTATTATGTAGTGTAAAATATGAGTACATGGTTGCCCTCACGATCTTGTGTATTGATCGATAGGACTTGTTGAATTTGTTTTAAGAGGGGTCCCTGCCCAGCCTTATATATTGGCGGGCAGGGTTACAGGACGAAAAGAGTGGAATCCTAGTCTAACTCGAGTATTAACTCGTACAGGTCTCGCTCCGTGAGTACTTTTCATTTATAACGACTAGTTTCCTTATACCGTAGAGTCATATGTCGTCCTGCGCCATGGTCTCTACTCGTTGCCATATCCTGCTTTGGAGGCTTCATGCGTCTGTGTGGGCCTATGCCTCCATGTCCGACAAGCAGCGCTGGCGAGTTACGGTTTGGCAAGGTCGAGGAGGCGGGGGGAGGGTGGCGGGCGGGGCGGCGGCGGGAGCTACTGGCCTCTCGCAGGAGGGAGGCACGGGATGGGGGCGGGGTGGGGGTGGAAGGAGAAGGGGGTTAAAAAGGAAAGTTGCCCAAAATAGAATGTTTACAAATAGAAAGGTTTTTATTTTTGGAAGGGCCTCCCTAAGACTAAATGGAGGTCGACCTTCGTTTAGTCGCACATAAAAAAAGTAAGTGTACACAAGGTTTATACATACATTATACCATTATTACTGTATAATAGATACAATAGAATAAATTAGATGCATAATAGGCATTTTCGTCCTACACAGTGTACAGTAAAGTAAAGGTTAACAAGATACGCACGTTATCTGGCGCCCTCCATACTTCCTAAGGTCTCATTGGGTTCCACCGAATTCATTCCGGTCCAGGATTGATAGTTGTAGTAGAAAATTAATGATAGTTTCAACAAGAGACCGGCAACAATTATTAGTTCTAAGCTATCATGATTAGGAGTTAGCAACAATTCTTATTTGTTTAGTCAAAGTTCGATCTTCTACAAGACCAATAGCTTACGATCGACCCAACCCCACGAACAGAGGCAGCCGATACATAGTTTATTTACTGACATGATTATTTACCTTCACAAACAAAAGACACCTCGAATTATGAACGTACACCAACATATGCCATAATGTTGTGTCTTTATCCTTTTGGGAGTTCGCTACGCCTGTGAGGATCGCCGGCGACTAGCCAGCAGCCAACCAACCACCGAGCACTGCCAGCCGGCTGGCATCGCTTGAATCATGCATTGAACGCGGCACCGCCACAACCGGCGCCACAGCCGCCGCCACATCCTGAACCGCAGCCTCCTGACATGGAGTGGCCCTCGTCGCCAGCCTTGGTGCTTGCGTTGAATATGATGCCATTGCCGCACCTGCCACTGCAGCCACCACCGCCACAGCCTCCGGACCTGGCATAGCTGCTCTTGGAGCCTTCGATGACCATGCCGCCATTGCCGCAGCCTCCTCCACATCCACCACCACAACCAGAACCGCAGCCGCCAGACTTGGCTTGGGAAGTTTTGGAGCCTTCAATGACCATTCCGCTACCGCATCCACCACCGCACCCGGAACCGCAGCCTCCAGACTTGGCTTGGGTAGTTTTGGAGCCTTCAATGACCATTCCGCCACCGCATCCACCACCACACCCGGAACCGCAGCCTCCAGACTTGGCTTGGGTAGTTTTGGAGCCTTCAATGAGCATTCCGCCACTGCATCCACCGCCGCACCCGGAACCACAACCAGCTGACTTAGTCAGACCCTGGCCAGCCATAGTGCTTGATTTGA
The DNA here is from genome assembly GCA_015476505.1 of Urochloa ruziziensis. Taxonomy (NCBI): domain Eukaryota; kingdom Viridiplantae; phylum Streptophyta; class Magnoliopsida; order Poales; family Poaceae; genus Urochloa; species Urochloa ruziziensis. Next base: position 46,817,252 of record CM027120.1, read on the forward strand.
GTAGAGCAGCACAGCCACCCCCTCCTCCACAACCGCCACCACAGCCGGAACCACATCTGCCAGACTTGGCGTCGCTCATCTTCGAGCCTTCAGTGACCATGACATTACTGCAGCCACTGCCGCAGCCTGAACCACAGCCAGCCGACTTGGCCTGGCCTTGGTCGCCCTTGGCGTTGGAGTTCAACAGGAGGCCACAGCCACCTTCCCCACCACAACCACCACCACAGCCAGATCCACAGCCTCCTGACTTGGTCTGACCCTCGCCAGCCATAGTGCTAGCTTTGAACAAGGTGCCACAGGCTCCCGCGCTGCCGCAGCCACCACCGCAGCCAGAACCGCAGCCTCCAGACTTAACATTGTCGTCCTTGGAATCGTCAACCACTATGGGTCCACACTTAGCGCCGCAGCCACTCCCACACCCAGCAGATTCAGCGTCGCCATTCTTGCCACTTGCAACAGCCTCACCACAAACACCAGAGCTTGCATGGTCAGCCTTGCAGCCTGCCATGATCTTGTCATCGCCAAATGCCGTGCTGCAAGTGCCACATTGTGCAGGAGCCACTGCTGCTCTCCGTGCTCCAAGTGTCTCTGTCTCTGAAACCATGGCAGTATCAGATCCGGACACTGCAGCCTTCTGAACCACAGCACTAGTGACGAGATTTGCACCACCTTTGCTGTCAGCATCCATGAACAGGAATGAAATTGTGATCCACGGAAGTAGGAAATCATCCTCATTCACCTAAAAATGACAAACATTATAAAGTTATCAGAAAGAAACAAAATTCATGTTCCTCAAATGATACCACAAGTAGAAGTGTACCATGATCAACTGAGATTCAGTGTCCAGCAATGCAACAGCTTTGCCATATGGGTGCTCAGCAGTGAACTTCACGGCAGTGACAGCTGAGGCATCCTCGGAGTGACACTTGCAGCATTTACGTTCATATTCAAGTTTCCTTCCCCCGTAGAGCTTGATCTGATTTGTTCAAACAAATATTAGAACTTTTAAGTTTGCTATGTGGATTGTTGGTTACTAGGTAGTTGTTAGTACTGTGAACTGAGCTTGATTTAAGCTTACCAGTTGGTTGTCACCTTTGACCTCAAGTGTACTGCCATCAGTGCTATCACTTATCGACAATTTTGATTTTTTCAGTGTCCACTTATTTTCCTTGAATTCTGCTAGCTGAAGTTGCTGTTTTGTCGACTTTAATACTCCAACCAATTCCCGATGGCAAGCTGTGGTCTTCTTTACCTTGTGCTCCCTGAAAACAGGGGAATCAGATTAGTAGTAAATTGACAAAATGTTTTTTACTAGTAGTAACTTATGTTTACCCTGCTAGCATTACTCTCAATCCCCATCACCAAAAACACTAACTTATATTTGACATAATGTTCTAAATCAATTTGAACAAAATTACCACAATTAACGTCCTTCCAGACAACTAATAAATCATGTTTATATCTGGTCTGTTTGCAATAATAGATTTCTTCATAAGCTGAACAGCAACTACCAATTTGCAACTTTGCATACTTAACCTCATTTGGAAGATGTAACAAGTAGATAGTAAAACAACATAAAACATTGAACAGAAAGAAAACAGAACCACTGTGGTCGTAGTGTAGTACCAGTCATCATGAAATGCATTTTTTGGAATACAGGCAGAGAAAAAAAAATGCATCCATTCGTAATCCAAGAAAATTACCTTATCTGAAGACGGATAACCTCGGTACCACAATCATAAATGAAACGAGTCCAGCTGCCCATCTTCTGATCCTTATTGTAATGTGGCAGAAGACAGGACTTGAGAGAGAAAGGCTCTGTCCTGACCATGCTAAACACCTTCTGTGCGCTACTTGGAACAGTAGCAGAGGCTGCCACACGAAGACTAACAGGAGGGGAAGTGGCATGCCCACCATGAGCTTTCAGTTCAGCCCACCTTTCAAAGGCGAGCTTAGAATCAGGACCTGTCAGATCCTGCAGTGGGATAGAAACCTTTCCTATTGGTTCTGGTTTCTTAGATGCCTGATCAACCATTACTGTCAGAATGAGTTCTCCAGTAGGTTCACACTGTAAACCAGCTCCAGTATTCTTCCCTGTAACAGTGGAAATATCCAACCTGCCGCCATCACTGATAAACATATCTGATTGATTTTTGGCGAACCGTACATACACATTTTCTTTGGGAACAGCAGGTGGTAAATTCTTGATATCCACAATTTGCAAATATAACTGCAAAGAAGCGAAATGTTCAAATATCATGATTAATTTAGTAGAAAATCATCGAAGAAAAATTTATAACTTCAGATTTTATGAAATTATCGAATCAATTGTGTCCTAAAACAAATGTCCATAGTAGTTAGTAGTATAACACACATAATGTTTTGAATTGCATTATCAGATCATACCTCTACAAATGTTATTTTAAGGACATTAAGATCCTGCTGATTTTTGCAGATGTCAGATCCAACCTCAGCATTGAATATCTGAGGAGTGGATGTCACAGGAGACGGCATGTTGCCACGGTACATACATCCAGCCTTCCAGTATCTTACACCGAAGGTACTCTCAAACTGTTCGGTAGTCTCTGTAAAACCAACATCAAGCTTCTTTCCTTCAGATCGATCAGCGTCGGTGTCATCATGCTCCAGAACTTTCCCAAGAAGCTTCAGCATATCTTTGCAGTAAGTAACAGGATGCAATTGGTGAGTGTGCCACATGAGATCCACATCATAGGTTGGTACACGGAAGCGCTGCAGTCCTTTCTCCTGATTCATCTTGATCAGATATAGAAATCCCTTGTATCGAGCTAATGCTTCAACAAGAAAACGCTTATCATGCATGGTTGGTGTTCCAACCTGCCAGAAAAAGGAAACTTTTCTGATTGCCTGTACAGAACCTCTATCTAATATATGGATCATGAAAAAAAAATTCATAATAATCATCACCTGCATATACTCAATTAAACAGGGCCAATAATCTCCAAAAAGCAAAACTTACTTCCTTTATATATGAAATTAAAATTGAAATAGAAAAATTTATGATTTATCATGTAATCAAGAACACTGAATCACAGAGGTACATAGCATCTAATGGAGTAAGGTTGCTTAACTACCTGATAATAGAAAGAAGATTGTCTCTTAACAGCTGAAACCAGATCATAGGAAATGCCCTCTGTAGCTCCAGCATCCACATCCATGGTAGTTTCAGAACTTGTGTACTCTAACTCAAAGGGCTCCTCAGGATACAACTCATTCCAAACTTTCTCCGACTCAATCTTTGATTTTGTTCTAGTGGACGACTCAACATTGTCATTGTTCAGTATTCTGGCATATAGTTTCTTGCAGTCCCTTATGTACTGAACCTGAAAGATGCACAATTGGATGATTACTTCACTAAGTTTTCTGAATACAGTCATATCTTATATAGCACAGGAAAATTCAGGTGGATGTCTAATGTAGTGTTCAGATCATGCCATCAAGTGGGAGTAACATCATGAATCAAGGATGATTATCTTCGTTAAGATGTGTACCGGATTAAGGCGATGGCAGTGCCAGATCCACTCACAATCAAGAGGGACAACCAATGGTCCATCCACAACAGGAGCCTGAGTGTGCTTTGCAAGAAGGGGGAGCCAACAAGATTTGTACCTAGCAGAGAAGCAAATTTTTTTTTAAAAAAAAAGGTCAATGGTTTACATCCAAGGTCACAAATAATATCATAAATTTTCTGTTTCCAAGAGCAGTGGGAGAATTTCCTCATGGCTCATTAATTCAACATGATAGTGAGTTTTATGTGATGTGCACTGCTATTCAACTAAATATCTTCAGATAAAGCCAAAACTACAAACAGGAGTATTTGCAAATTGGTCTCAGATGTCGTCTGAATTCTACCCCAAAACTGAAGTTCAGGCAGCTTATACTCCTGCAGCACTAGTTATCTAAATAGCAATTTCTATCAAGGTTGTTACTCTCCCAGAAATAACGAAACATGCAATCAAGAATTTGTTATCTAACTAGCGATGTCAGTCAAGATTATATTGTTATCTTCACAGAGGAAAAGAAATTTGCAACTACTCAAATTTCAGCACATTTTCGTTTCAAAAAAAAAAAAGTTTCAGCATTTTCCATCTCATGATCTTCCCAGGGATTCATCAATGGATCATGATCCATGCCCGACAAAGATGAACAATCAACGACCAACCACAAGAAAAGCATGAGCCGTCCTTTCCGTTCTCCAATAACCAAAAGCCAAAGGGGAAGGAAAAATAATTAAAAAGAAAATATATCCGTACCTGCGAATGGCCCGGTCGAGCAGCGGGCCCTCGTAGAGCCACCGGCGGCGGTCCACGGCCGCGAGGAACTCCAGCTGCCGCAGCGCCGCCGCGACGAGGTCGGCGCCGACGGGCACCCCCTCCTGCGCCGCCGCCCACCGCGCCGCCTGCTCCCCGTCCATCCCTCCTCCTCCCGTCGCCGCCTGCGGAATCGATCCCCAAAAGGTCAACGGCAGGGTGGAGATTATCCCTCACAAGTCACAACCGCGATCGTCGCGGGCAAACGGGTTTCTTGATTTGTTTCCGGCGGCCGGAGAGATTGACTGGCAGAGTCCTCGACGGACACGGTCTCTGGGCCGTGGACCCTTCACTTTCAGGTTTCTGACTCGTAAAAGATTGGATTTTTCTTAGGAATATCACGTTTTATGTTAGTACTTGTGTCGAATTAGTGTTGTTGAAGCATCGAATTAAGTGGCAAAAGCGTTACATAAACTTAATCGACATCGAATTCAGAAAGATCTCTCAGTCTCTATTTTTTTTTCTTGAAAGAAACAGAGCAGCAGTCTGAATCAAAGATATGCAGGAACGGAATTTCTACTACTACATACTAGTAATCGAAAAGAGTGTGATGGGGAGCAAGAACCTGAAACACTGCAGCTGATGAGAGCTCGAGCTGAGAGAGACACTGGCACCTCTGCTTCAGCTGTCCCTGATGCTCTCTATTTATACAGGCAGTAGGTAACCCAGACACGAAATGGCGTGGCAACAAAGGCGTAATTTAATCGACTGAAAGTCTGAAAAAAGCATCGCCTTGTCATCCAGGAGGTTAGCATAATTGACAAAGCCGGTTAAAGCTGGGCTGCTCCTTGCATGCAATTGCAACACTGTACTGAAACCCCAACAGAAAGCCGTGATTGGTGGTGTCAGCTACTACCGGATTCGAGCGAGCCGTTTTGATATAGCTTGAAGCAAGCGACAGTGCAGTTTCCTCCGTCGCCTGTTCTAGTACATTGCTTGACGCCTTGAAACGGGGGAATGAACGTCTGGGGGCGAGTTGGTGACACGCATCACGCATGAACTCAGCGAGAGAACGGAGTCCACTGGTTGTACTCCGGTTGACAGTAGCCTTTGGGTCACTGAAGAGGGCTTGAACTCATCAAGGCGCCACTTTCATGGAGGAGCTCAAGAATTACTTTTAATGTTGGGAAAATATCTAAAGAGTACAGTAGGGATTTATTTAAAAAAATTGTACAGTACGGAAAAATTACACTCAATTACTCCCTTGCTCAGCGAATCAGTGGAGGGCCCTGTTTAGATCCAGAAAAAACGTCTCCTTTTTATAAAAGTTATCCAGTTAGAGAACCGTGTCATTTCATTTTTATCTCTATACACGCTTCTATAGAAACAGCTAGTGTATTGTGCCATGGAAGAGACACTGTGCTAGACTGCAACAATCTGCAGTACAGTACAGGGAGCCCCCGGGCAGAGTTTTATTATTATTTTTCCATCTAATAAGGCACACTTGAAAATGGTTTAAGCAGGCACACGATTCGCAGCAATGGGAGAGCGATTGGTACGACTTGAATTTTCAGTGACTCTGAGTGTGAGCCGCCTCTTATTCGGAAGGATATGCATGTAGCACGTACCGTTCCAGTGGCATTCCATGATCTGTTCCACCTAACGCTGTCCCTACCTCGTCTGATCGATGCAGTACGGTCGTACAAGCCATGGAGCGGCACTGCGGCAGATCTCCTTGTAGTACAAACCTGAAAGAGTCTCCAGCACCGCAGCACGTACAAGGGCAGAAAGGGAAGCTCACAGGGGAGCAAGAAAGTTCCCGACCACCGGATCACGGATCTCGTCAGTCGCGGGACATTGAGCCCGTTCCCACCCAATTTTTTTTCACCCATCACATCAAAAGAGAATCATAGATTTATGAAGTATTAAATGTAGACAAAAAAAGTGAAAAGTTATATGGATAGGCTGTAAATCACGAGACGAATCTAATGAGCCTACTTAATCCGGGATTTGCAACAGTCATGCTACAGTAATCATCCGCTAATTATGAATTAATTACCATCTAATTACCATCGTTAGATTCGTCTCGAGATTTCCACCCTATCCATATAATTTTCACTTTTTTGTTTACATTTACTACTTCTAAATCGGTAAAATCAAAACCCGAAATCTTTTCACGAAAAGATTTCGTGAACTAAACAAGGCTTGAGAGTGTTTGTCGGACCAAGCGAGTGCAGAGTAGGGTCCTAAAAAAAGCATGTTCCACGGCGAAATCTATCCTTAAATATAGAATTTCAAATGGGCCAGACACGATCAGCAGCCTGAGACACGGCCCTAAAAAGCACGGCACTAGGCCCGATTGATAGTGTTTAGGGCTGGCCTGGCCCAATGGAGAGTTAGTGCTTGGGCCGTCACTTTAGCCCAAGACACGACCCGAAAAAGGGCGTCCTTATTGGCGGCCCGATAGTTTCAAATCCCAACAGCCCACCTCCCCCTCCCACATATAAAAGAGAGGATGAAACCCTAATCTCTATTGTCGCCCTCTTCTTAGCCTTCCCTCCCCTTCTCCTCCACTCCTGCTGCCGCCAAGTACCCCTGTCACACCGTCCATTCTGCCTTCTCCCCCCTTCCCTCCCTCCTCCACTCGTGTCGCCGCCGGAGTTTCCCTCCGCATGGGACCGCTCGGGGATCCGCCGCCGCCACGGGCGGCCGCGTCTGCCCCCTCCTGCGGCCGCGCTGCACTCTCCTCCGCCCGCGCCTGCCCCCTCCTCCGGCCGCGTCGCCCTCTCCTCCGGTCGCGCCTCCCCCTCCTCCTGCCGCGTCGCCCTCTCCTTCGGCCGCGGCGCCGCGTCTGCCCCCTCCTCCGGCCCCGCCGTCGCGACTGCCCCCTTCTCCGGCCGCACCGCCCCCTTGTTTCGGGCTGGCCAAGCCCGACGGCCTGGCACCAGCCCGATGGGCCAGTCGGGCCACCGTGCCGTCCCAACACTATAAAATGGCCTTAGTGCCGAGCCTGGGCCGCGTTGGCCGGGTCAGATCGGGCTAGTGCCGGGTTAGGGCCGGGCCGCCCATTTGAAATACTATATCCCCAAACAATTCACGCGGCAGCGAATTTTGTGAGCATCCACGAAGAAACTGCAAACATTTGCAACTTAACCCAAAGGTTGTCTTTTGGTTGTTGTTGCTGCTGCTCCTGCTGCAACAAAGAAATTGCAACAAAAAAAAACATATTCTTTTTCTTTTATGGTTTCCGGGGGTTTTGGGATACAGTTTCAACGTAACACGACTACACGAGCTGTATCACGCTTTAAGAGTCGTAGTATTACACATATGATTGTCAGCTACAGTACTACATTACATGGTACAAGAAACATGTCACGAGAGAGAAATTCTTGGGTGCGTGCGTTCACAGGGCAATCCTCTGATCTGATGAACTAGCAACACTGAACCTTGTGGCGTTCGATTTGCCGGTTCACCGGCGTTCGTTTCAATCAGTCGCGCGAGCCACCGGACTGGAGCAGGAAGAAGACGGCGAGGCCGACGACGAGCCCCGACACGACCAGCGCCAGCGTCGGCGCCGGCGTCGCCACGCCGAAGTTCTGCAGGAAGCCTTTGCCGGTGCCGACCTCGACGGCGATCGCCGAGGCGAAGCCGACCATGGCGGCGCGGCCCAGCCACACGTCGGCGCCCTGCTTCGCGCTCTGCTCGCACCTGATGGACAGTGACCGTGCTGCCCTCGAGGAGACCCGCCTCTTGCTGGAGGTGACGCGCAGCGCAGATGCTCCTGCATTTTTTTTTGGACGCAACGGTCAGTATCAATACTAGGCAGTCAATGCCTCAAAGGTAACATCAAGTCATCAACTGAGCTTTTCAGAAATTCAGTAGTTCAGCAATCCTTAGGCCTTGTTTAGTTCCAAAATCCAAAATCTAAATAATGTTTGGACACATGTATGACGTACTAAATGTAGGTAAAAAACAAATCGCATTATATAGATGGACTGGAATTTGCGAGACGAATCCAATGAGTCTAATTAGGCCGTGATTAGACACTAAATTGTTACAGTGATGCTACAGTAACACATGTGCTAATGATAGATTAATTAGGTTCATTAGATTCGTCTCGCGAATTCCGAACGTAATATGCTATTACCTTTTTAATTAGTCTATATTTAATACTTTAAATGTGAAAAGATTTCATTCCAAAATCTTTTCACCATCGAACTAAACAAGGCCTTAGTTTTCCATCAAAGAATCTCAAGATTGAAGGAACAGTGATTAAGCAATGGAATCCCAAATCCTATAACCATCACAGAGTACAGTACAGACCTTACGCCCTTGCAATCCACGATTAGCACATATCTACAAGTAGCTCGAACGCTCAATTATCTACGTGTTGTAGCTCGAACGCACAACGCCCAATGTAAAGGCTAAGCAAAGCAACGGCTGAATTCAGGTAAAAAAATCCACGCTTTGGGCACGGCAAGCAAGCCGGTGAACCAAATGCAGAGGGCGAAGAGACGAGGTACCGTATCCACCACGGCCGGACATGTAGCTGAAGGACGGCGGCGACGCGGCGGCCACCGGAGATGCGTGGAGGACGGCGAAGAGCGCCATGGGACAGGAGCCGCTTGCTCTCTCTTCTCCCTCCTCTGCTCTTCAATTGCCGGCTCTCTGCTCGAGCTTTTGCAAGCCTCGTGCTCGCGTTTTTGTCTGCCGGGTGGGAGCGCAGGAGCCAGCCGAAGTGAGTGGCCGTCGGCCGGCCGACGTGGCCGTCTGTGGAGCTGAGAGGCACATCCTATCCAGGGGAAAAAGAGAGAAGAAAATCCGTAGACAAATTTCCAATTGCTTTACGTGGGCCGGTGCTTCCTTTTTTTAGAATTACACAGTACAACACGCACGCACACTCACCCCTATAAACACACGTACGCTAACCCTACCCCTATGAGCACCTTCGAAGAACTGAGCATCCGGCAGATCTGAAGATTCCCGAAGTCACCATTGGTGCCTCGTTGTCGACGGGAACGCCGCTTACCACTTGACGCATAGCGCCGGTAAATCCTGAAAAAACCCAGGATAAGGTGCGAGCACCAGGATTTGAACCCTGTTGGGTAGCGTCCCACTGAACCGTCCTACCATTGAACTACAACCCAATTCGCAGGCCGGTGCTTCCCTTGTGCTGATTGGGCTAGGCCGAAAAGGGCCCATTACGGGAACCGAGACTACGCCTGTACCCTGTAAAAAAAGCCCACCTAGTTCCTAATGGCGGGCCCGCCCGCTGGTATAGACCAATAACGTACCCGACGCACGGCCCGCTGCCATTTCCGTAGGAGGGACGACGTGTCAACATTATTACCAGGGATATTGAACTCTTCAACCTCGCTCTTTTAGCAAAGCAAGCCTGGAAGATCCTACAGGATGAGCAATCCTTGAGTGCTCGAGTTCTGAAAGCAGTATACTTCCCGTCAGGAGAATTTTTAGGAGCAGACCTTGGTACCCGGCCATCGCGCATTTGGCGCTCGATCGTAGAAGGCAAGGAAGTGCTGAAACAAGGTCTGATACGTCGGATAGGGACAGGCGAGACGACTGAAATATGGAATACAAGTTGGCTCCCTAGGGAGGGTTCTCTCCGACCAGTTAGAAGTGGTGTGGCTACACCACCTCAGCGTGTATGTGAGCTGATTGATGCCACGACGTCTACATGAAACCGGCAGAAGCTGGACGCTTTCTTCACTCCGGCTGATATAGAAGCCATTCTCAGTATTCCTTTATGCACTAGGAGGCAGGATGACTTCTGGGCGTGGCATCATGAAAAGACTGGAGTTCTTTCGGTGAGATCGGTATACAGGATGTTGGTAATCAACAGAGAGCGAGCAACATCATATCTAGAGAACATTGCAGGCAGATCAGACACAAGAGCAGAAGAAAGGGAGTGGCTAGCAATTTGGAAGCTAGATATTCCCCCAAATATAAGAGTCTTCATATGGAGGCTTGCCCATCATTCGCTGCCGTCAGGGGATATCCTCCTATCAGCGACACATGGCAAGTAACAGTTCTTGTGGTATATGCGGCGCACGGGACTCCTGGAAACATTCCTTGATAGAGTGCAGTTTAGCCAGGTGTGTCTGGGCTCTAGAGAGGGAGGAAGTAACGGAACACTTGTGTGCAATTCAAGAAACAGATGCCCAGGCATGGTGGTCGCAAGCAATGCAGTCGCTATCGAGTGACGAAATAGCCAGAGTGGCAGTAACCATGTGGGCAATCTGGTATGTGCGGCGAAAGGCGATACATGAAAATTCTTCCAGAGTCTGTTGTCCACCCACTGCTTCATTGAGAGGTTCTTGGCTGATCTTGGGATCAGTAAGCCTGAACAACGGCCAGTACGAGGGCGGCAGCAGACGGTAACCGTGGAGGCACTAGCTTGCCGGGAGGGGCTCGCGTTGGCTTGTGACCTTGCTCTAAACAGGGTCCGTCTAGCCTGTGACAGCGCCAATGTGGTGAAAAGTATCATGGACGGCATTAAAGGGCCATATGGGCAGATCGTCCAAGAAATAAAAGAAAGAGCTGAAGCTTTTGAGTCGTTTGAGGTTGCCCAAGAAGGTAGAGCCTCCAATATGGACGCTCACAATTTAGCTAGGAGTTCTGTGTATTATGAGTTAGGAAGAAGAGTTTGGTTCCTGTCTCCGCCGGAAGGCATCTGTAACTCTATACTAGATCATCAATAAATGGTGGAGTTTCCCACAAAAAAAAAAAAAAAAACAGGCGAAATGGGTGATCTCAGGAAACAAACTAGGTGAAATGGGTTTTCGCTTAGTTCCTCTCTAGAGTAAAAAAGGTTTATTGTTTATTTGAAATCTTTGGTCATTATATTCTTTTATTTTAACTATTTGTGATATTCACTCATATAATTGTTCGCATACCTTTTAAAACATAATTTTCAATCACGGTTTGATTAAACTACCGGTAATATGATGGAGATGTGGTCGTGGCAAATTTATTTTTGAAAAATATTTGCGCCTACGTAGCTGCATTGCATGCTTTGGCTAAAAAAAATGTGAAATCAGCCAGCAAAGGAGTATTAGTTCATCATATGAATCAATGCACACTACAAGAGAATAAACTATCCGCAGCCTACATAAGCAGCAGTCATTTGGACCCGGTGCTAATAGAACTTTAGCACCAGGTCCGAAGGTCTGTAGCCTGAAATGAGAGGTGGAGAAGTTTTAGCACCGGGTGGTGGCAAAACCCGGTCCTAAAGCCTACCTATCAGCACCGGGTGCAGCCACCAACCGGTGCTAATGTGCTCAAACACATTTAGCACGGGTTGGAGGCAACAACCGGTGCTAATCGGTGAGCACATCCACGCGACATAGCACCGCGCAGGTGCCCTTTTATTTTCTTCTCTTCCCCTTCAATCTTATACTCTTCTCTTTTCATCCTTTCTTCTCTCTTTCTCTTCTCTCTCCAACTTATCATCACTTCTCTCCCTCTCTCTGTGCAGCAGGCGGGCGCACGCGGAGGGAGCAAGGCCGGCGGGCACGCATGCGCGTGGGAGGCCGCGGCGCGTCGGCGGACGGGAGGCCAGGCCGTGCGTGTGCGGGATCGAGGCCAGGCCGGGTCAGCGGGCGGGCGCGCATGCACGTGGGAGCAAGGCCGCGGCGGCAGCGGGCGCGCGGGCGGGCGCGGCACGCAGGAGGCCGCAGCGGGGGGCAAGCATATCTACGGCAGCAAGATGTATCTCTCAATGTTGAGTTTTTTTTGGATTTGATTCGAGTAGAATCACAAATGTGTATCTCAGTGTTGAATCTTGGGTCTTTGTAAATCCATACATGAGTGTAATAGTGAAGTTCTTCTTCATTCTTGAAGAAGTGGTGTTGTTCATGATGTTCATGAGGTGTATAACTGTATTTCTTCTCTGTTGTTGAAGAACAAGAGCAGAAGAACAGATGAGAATATGAGAATGAGAAAGATACGAAAAGAAAAGAGAGGAGAGAAAAAAATAAGGAGCAATTTATTTTTTTGGCATAAATTTCTATAGCACTGGGTCTAGTTATCACCCGGTGCTAAAGGCCATTTTTAGTACCGGGTATTTCAACCGGTGTTAAAGGTCGGACCCCCTTTAGTACCGAAAGATTAGCATCGGTTCAAAACCCGGTGCTAAAGTGGGGGTATCCAACCGGTGGCTAATGGCTTCCGTCTATTAGTGGCATTGAAACGTAGAGAGCACCAATATTATTGAAGCAAATAGTAATTATTCCTCTACAAACAATTAATGCGATTAAATAGCGGGCGGATAACATCTAGTGGATGAGGCAATTAATGCGATTAAATAGCGGGCGGATAACATCTAGTGGATGAGGAAGAGGGGATTATGCCCCCATCCCTCCCATTCTCTCTTCCCGAGTTATAACACCAATGTCCATTACAAAACAGTAATTTTGATGCTAGAACATAAAGTTGAAAAGTGAATGCTTACGTTGTTTTCTTTCACTCCCTATATTGTACATACGTTCTACTTCTTGCATGTAAATGAAGAACAAGACTTCTCATTCTAGGAATAAGTGACCTTATCATGACCACCAACTCGACAAACTTGATCTGCCTTAGATGAAAAAAGACTAACATGGTCAATGTTTTAAACGAGTCCAAGCCAAATACTTGTGACCGAATCAAATCATGGACCAAAAATTTTTACCCAAAATTCTAAAAAATACAACCCAACTCGAAAGTTACACACGAAACACATGAGTTTGATCCGACCTAACCTGAACCAACCTAGCCCATGTGTTATGTGGGGTGAGGAAGCTAAGAGGGGCTCAAGCCTTCCCCCTCTCTTCTCGAGTTATACCACAACCATTAATCATGTTGTGAACAATGTCCATCATAATAACACAATAATATGTTGGAGTCTAAAGGCCGAAAAGTGAGGGGTTGGATTTCGCCAAACCATTCACGCAGGTGCTCCGTGCCTACGCAAGCCCGACAAGTGGGGTTTTCCTTGCCTCCCTACATGTATAACATTGTTGCGTAGGGACATGCTGCACAACTTCCACCAACTTCCACCCCTCACATGTCCAATTTCCAAAATACAGCCTAACTCCTGGAGTAGACAATATACTAGGTCAATATCTAGCTAAAAGAATGTGTTGCTTCTTGTTCATCCCGACAGATTATTTTAAATATCCTTTATGATTGGACTCGAGAGGGGCATTCAACGCCAACCGGATCACTGTCAGCGTAGGTCAAATCAAGTGACCAAATGGACACCAATAATGACAATGAGCAGCGTTTTCCATAAAATCTGTTGAACAACAGTAGAATTTACTAGTCACTAGTCGAACTTCTGACTACGGCAAGTGTCCATTCACATATTTCTAGAAGAAAGATATTACCTCCGTCCCAAAAAGAACGCTCGTTTGGAATGCGTGTCAGTTAAAGTAGTGCACATTTGACCAAGTTTCTAGCAAATTGTACTTATATTTATGACTCTAAATAAATTTTTTAAAAACTACATTTCAAAATGAATATAATGGTATATATTTCATATCATAAATATTTATATTTTTTTATTTGTAATTGGTCAAACTTAAGATTCTGAAGTTTTTTGAGAAACGAGAAATGCATTCTTTCTGGGACGGAGGGAGTAGTACTGTTTCTTGTTCATTCCTCGACCGATTTCGTTAAGTATCATATCATTTATGACCGGACTCGAGAGGGATATTATTCAACACGGCCAACTGGATCACTGTCTGCGTAGGCCCCCAAACAAATCGAGTGAGAAAATGAACAGCAATGAGCAACATCTTCCACAAATTTCGTTGACGATTAATTTGGGCGTACGTGGCCCCATGAATCCATGGTGACCAATTATATGAGACGACTTGGGCTGACCTTGACTCCAGGAGATGACCGACCTGCATCATCCTTCGAGAGCTGAAAATTCTTACGTTTTTTAATTACCACCATTACGCTGCTTATATATACACGCTCTAGCAGGCAAGAAGATTCCGCAGTAGTCTCAGGATGTGCAGGAGCAAGTCGGTATCCTACTTCGCCCACGACCCGGCGCACCGCCTCCTCCCCGCCGTCGTCGCCGGCGACGGTGGCGAGGAGTTCACCTGCGGCGGGTGCCTTGTCGCCGGCGCCGGCCCGCGGTACCGGTGCGCCACCCCGGGTTGCAGCTTCACGATCCACGAGGCGTGCGCGCTCCGCTTTCCGAAGTCCCTCAAGTCCACCCTCCACCGGCAGCACCGGCTGAAACGGCGGCGCGAGAGCTCCGCCGCCGGTGTGTGCGACGTGTGCGGCGAGGATGTGAAGGGCGCGTGCTACGGCTGCGCAACCTGCGGCGTCGCCGTGCACCCGCTGTGCGCGCGGATGCCCGGCGTCGCGCGCGGCGGCGGCGCCGGCGGCGCGCACCCGGCGGAGCACGAGGCGTGGCTGGTCCGCGCGTCGTCGTCTACGGCGACGGCGGCTGACGGCGGCAATGGCGAGAAGCAGGCGGCGCCGGCGGCGGCGGGGTGCGCGGCCTGCGGGCGGCTGGTGGGCTCGTGGAGGTACCGGTGTGTGACGGCGACGTGCGGCGCGGAGTTCCACCCGCGGTGCCTCCTGCCGGCGGCGGAGCAGTGCCGCGGCGGCGGTGAAGGGGAGGAGGGATCCGTGGGGAAAGGTTGTTGCTGTGGGATGTTGCACTATGTGACTTACTGCCTGGCCAGTCTCAGCTTCGGCTACCACTACCGTTTCTGAAAAAGAATGGAATTACAAGAATGCCTTGGAGCCTCTGCATCATCTGCAACTGCAACTGGCGGCCAACTGCAATGCATCAAAAGGTTGCATATTCACAATAATGTGAGATTATGTGTGCGTGATGGAAGAGTAGATTATTTGTCCTGAAAAACAATGTCGAACAAGTAGATTATTGTACCACTGTTTGGTAAGCTGAAGCTCTGACGTCCAAGTTGGATATGCAATTTGTAATTTAAGTTGAAGTGATCTAAATATCTGTATTAATATAAACTATATGAAAATGATTTTTAAGTGCTCTTCACGTGTCTATAAATATCTAATTCGTTGAGAGATGCAAGCTGTACAGCTTGGACCTTGGGGACCTTCCAAACATGGCCTTAGAAATTTTCTACTTCAGTGTTCTGTTTTTGCTTCGTTCCAAGCCATTTGGATTTCATTTTGTAGATAGGTGATCAGGATTTTGTTTGGCGGGTCGATGATGGCACTGGCCAGTGCACGCGACGCAACGGAATCGGTGGCCGGCGTTCTCGCACCGCTCGGGCACATCGCCACCCTGAGCGTAAGGTGTCTGACAACGTTCTGCTGAACATCGACGCCGTGGTGAAGCTCCTGATCGCACTGGACGTGCAGGGCGCCCCATAAGCTGGATGTTGCTCCTCTTATTGCTTGGTGTCACGCATTGGCTGATGTAAATTAGATCGCTTCAAGCTTTTGCATTTCTCCTCCCTCCCTCAGTTAGTCCTGCGCGGGAGGTTGATCTTCCTTTCCTTTCTTTTCTCTCCTTTTCTCTGCCATTTTTGTTGTCTGTTCACGTTCTTGCCGGCGTTCTTGCTGCTTGGTTGTACTGTGCACTATGGAAAAAGCGGCATCAGTGCCGGTCACACGGCACGTTAGTGTCGGTCATTGTGTCCGGCACTAATTTGCCGACACTAACGTGTCAGCACGTTTCACCCTCCGCCTGCGGAGGCGGAACACTCATCTCCGGCATGGCATCACAGCGAGACCGACACTAACGTGCATAGTTTAGTGCCAGTTAGTGTTATCAGCCGGCACTAAACGACTTCTGCGTCAGAAACACTAAACGACTTTTGCGTCAGAAAAAACGCACTCGGGAGGCCCACACGTGCGCGCCGTCGCAAGTCACAAGTGACGCGAATTTTTCACGTGTAAGTACGCGTACGCGGCCACGGGGATTCGAATATACAACCTCTAGCCTCGCACGTTGCTTCCTTACCATCTCAGCTATGCATCACATGTGATTGAGTGTGAGATAGTGTCCTTTTGAAGTAACCCGCAGAGGACACGTTAGTGCTGGTCAATAACACCTGCCGGCACTAACGTGCATCACTTAGTGCCGGCTGGTGTTATTGACCGGCACTAACGTGATGCACCCGTTTAGTGCCGGCCAATAACACTAGCCGGGACTAAATGATGCACGTTAGTGCCGGCTGGTGTTATTGACCGGCACTAACATGGCTTCGCGGGCACTATTTCCTGAGCGCGCCACGTTAGTACTGGCTCCATGCCGACCGGCACTAACGTGCGGAGACCAATGTGAGTTTTTCTTGTAGTGGTGCCTTTACTCGGTTTTGAGGAATGATGAAATTGGTTCAAGTGTGCTGCTGGGCTTATTGTTTAGGCCCATGAGCACTTAGCCCACTAAAGAGAGAACATCGCTGGATTCATCTTCTGTTTTTTTTTTGGGGTGGGGGGGGGGGGGGGTTTCATACGGTACTGGAAGACAAAAATCGAACACAATTTAGAGGAAAGAGACTTGGGGCCTGTCTGTTCCAGCTTACCCCCATAGCTTACGGACCGCAAAAGCAGTAAGCTGAAATAGTGCTTGAGGAGATTTCAGTGGTACATGGAAAGCCTAGAAAGCGAAAGCTCCTTGTTAAATTTTCATATAGTGCTTGAGGAGAAGCTTCAACTTTTAGATCGCTTGAGGAGATTTCAGCGGACTACTTCACGTAATATTTGTTAAATTTTCATATAGTGCTTGAGGAGAAGCTGAAATAGTGCTTGAGGATATTATTTCTCGGCTTTCGCTTTTTAAGTGGTACATGGAAAGAACAGAAATAGTGCTTGAGGAGATTTCAGCGGACTACTTCACGTAAATTACCCACCTGCCACTGGCAAAGACCCCCAATCATTCACCTTTTCTTTTCTACACTCTCCTTCCTCCCGTGACCCAACCCTATCTGCTCGTCTCTCCCACCCGCCGTCGCCTCCCCTCTGCTCCTCCAACTTTCCCTCCACTCGCCTGCAAGCAGTCGTCCGCCACCCCCGGTCCATCTTTGGTAGAAATCCGGCCGCTGCCGCTGCTGCATCTCTGGCACAGACCAGCCGCCGCTGCCGAGGCATGGAGCAGGGCCGCCAGTGCGAGCACACCCTCGTCGCCTCGCCCAGCTATTGCTTGCTCGGCTCGTCGGGCATCCCGCCATATCGCTCGTCCCGTGCCCATCCTCATCACCGACCCCGTGCTCGTCCTCGTCGCTGGCCCGTGCTCGTCTTTGTCAGCACAAATACTTTTTGGCATAGTGACATAGTACATGGCTTGAACAATATAATTTAGTCGCTATTGAACTTCTAACTAGACAATAGCAAATGTTCAGTCACATATTTCCAAAAAAAATATTGTCTCTTATTCGTTGTGACAGATTGTTTTACTATCATTTGTGACAGCACTTGAGCGGATCTAGAAGGGTTGGGGGCGGTGACCGGCCCGATGGGCGATGGAGGTGGTGGGCGACGGGCAGAGGGCCGGGCGGCAAGGGCGCCACCGGCCGGGGCGGTGGAGGACGGCAGTCGCCGCTAGCAAAGGGGGAGGACGCACGCGTAGGCGAGGGCAGGTGCAATGTGTGCGGGGAGGACGTGAAGGGCGCGTGCTATCCGAGCGAGATGTCCAATTCACTCCAATTGCAGGAATCTTTTTTTTTCTATGGCGATCAAATCTGCAGACGCCACGAATGATGGCGGTGGCGGCGGAGACCCGCAGATGGAGCGCCGGCCAAAACAACACTGTTATATCTATCCCTTCAAAACTGACGGCACATATTTCTTTCTCTATTAGTCTATATATTGACATATGATCTCTCTTATTATCGCAGTTGAGAATTTATCTAATCTCTACTGTTCCATCAGTGACATGAACTCTCTAATACCGTAGGAGAATCATCATAAAAATTAATGGTGCATATTAACATGGTGGTTTCTTTTAATACGTACTCATTTATCAAGGATGTGTTTGGTTGCGTGTACCAAGTGATATATGAATGGATGATCCTGCATGGGATGGTCCAACCAATTTGCTTGAACAGCCATATAGATCGTCACTCTTCACTCAAGTGGAATGGTTTCATCCTGGATGATTTGGTCCAATTCACCTAACCAAATACAAGGATCACCATCAAACTTGGATCAAGCAACCAAACACAGCCTGAGACAATCTTGGACCTTAGGACGATTTCGATACAGCTCTACATTATTTTCTACCCAACACTTTGGAGATATAAGTCACTGCGCACCATACCCTAATCGTAATTGATATTGACGTAGGCCTTCAGTTGCTCTTGGATGGCCTGGGGCGGCTTATTGTCGCGTGGAAGGTAAAACTGGTTCCCTTCAACGAGGTTCGGCCGTACATGACGGATAATAAAACCTTCTGGAATCTCGGCCCACTTGACAGTGCCACGTAGACCCACGGTCTGGAGGCATCGCAGCCTTGGTTCAGTGAAGACGACCCAGGAAGAGATCACATCACCTTGCAGCTTGAGGTGCCTGAGGAGAACCATGTTCCGAAGCGCATTCGCCATAGCCGTCCCGTGCTTCTCGTCCTCCAGTCCGGCCAGCTCCAGTGACCGGAGGTTGGCCATCTTGTGCAAGGGGCTGTTCCCTTGGTCGTCCCATTTCTCCTTTCCTGGCGTCACACCGTGCAGCGTCATCAGGTTGCCCATTTCTGAAGTCAATGTCGCTGGGAGCATGAGCTTCTGCGCAAGCACATGACGCAGCGTCTTGATCGTCCAGAACATGGCGTCGATCTCCTCGACGAGAGTGTTCCTTATGTCAAGCGTCTGCAAGTTGACCAGCCTGCTGATGCCGCAGGGGAGCACCCGGAGGCCCTTGCTATCGACACGTAGGTACCGCAGGTGGATCATGTCACCGATCTCGTCCGGGAGCTCCTTGAGGTGGAGACCCTGCACGCAGATCAAGCGAAGGAACTTGGACCAGCGGAGGAAGTTGAGGTTATGGCCATTGTTGCCTTCTGGTCCTCCCTCTGTGTCGTCAAGGCATGGGATCACACCCTCCAGACAGGAAAGCATGGCCAACCACCAGCTCTTCCTGCTAGTGCTAGTGGTCTGTCCGATTGGGTCTCTAGTACTGCTGCCCTGCAGGTTCCTGTCGTCGTCGTCGTCTTCTTCTTCTTCTTCTTGTTTCTCGACGACGCGGCATATGAAGGTCCTCAGCTTGGGGAACCGGGTGGTGAATGGGGTGTATCCGTAGCCGTCATCCTGAACCGAGAGGCGGCGAACCGACGCCGGCGCAAGGACGTCGTTCCTGCTGTGGACCTCCATGAAGCTGGCCTGTCGAGCCTCCGACTGCAGAAACTCGAGTAGGCGGTTGTGAACTATGAAATGCTCCATGACGCCGGGGATTTTCCTTCCAACTCTAGTAACCAGCCTCCGCGAGATCAGTTCCTCCAGGTACATGTTGCCCAGCTCCTCAAGGGTTCTACCGCTCCGCGGCTTGATAAACCCCTCGGCGATCCACATTCTCACAATCTGGTCGGCAGGCTGAGAGATATTCTTGGAGTAGGCTGCGAAGTAGAGGAAGCACGACTTGAGGTCCTGTGAGAGGTCATCGTAGCTTGCAGCGAAGAGCTTGTCCATCGAGCATGGAGGTTTCAGCTCGTCCAACACGGCCTTCCGCTCAGGGTCGCTTTCCCTTTGCCGCACAAGTCCGGCCAGAACCGATATAGCCAGAGGATGACCACCAGTGATACCATACACAGTCTTGTCGTAGTCAACCATGTTGTTAGCCATCGAAATTTCCTTATTGTCATCCTTGGAGTAGTCTTCTTCCCTGTTGCCAACCTCAGAGAAGTTGTCCTTGTTGTCTGCCTTTATATGGGGATTTGTGACCATTTTACGGAACACGGCCAATGTTCTAGCTTGAGTCCAACGGGTGAACCAGATGATGCTCTGCTGCCCGGGTTGCCATTGATGAATTGGGCACGCCGGGCAACTTCAACGCCATGAGCATCTGGTTCCAGTATGAGCACCACCCGGCTGCCATTGTTGTCATCTGGCAGGCTGGCCGACACGCAGTTGAGCATGGTCATGGAGGATATGCCGGAAAGAACCATCATGTACCTCTTTCCGTCAAGCAAACCACGGATCTTGGCAGCCATATCAGTGTCTTTCTGCTCCCGGGAATGATCTCCATTTTGTGGCCCTACCCTCTGAAGTATTCTTTCATGGACTTGTTTCAGGAGATCTTCCGTGCTGGAACCGGGAGGCATGGTGTACCAGATGATAACTCGGCGCAATTCCTTCTTGTCTTCCCCATATTTTTTCATATCAGAGGCCCAGATTTTACTGCAGAAATGGTCTACGAGTGTGAACTTCCCAGATCCACTCTCCCCCATTACAGAGATGAACTTAGTGCCCACTTCTTCATCAAGCATTTTCCCAAGAGCACCAACCTCCACTCCATGACCTTCCTCCATATCCAGGACCTCCTGATCATCCCTGTTCATCAGTGGAAATATAAGAAAATATGATTGTAGAATTTAGTCATTTCTTCAAGATTATAATTTCTTGTATTGGCTAAATAAAGTAGTGCTCCCTTGTATTGGCTGAGATTTTGGGTGTTGTTACACCTTGAGCACACAGGGGAGACTGTCCATTTGGTGAGTAATGTTCTGGAGGTTTTTGCTTTGTCTTTCTCCAAGAATAAATGGAGAATCAATAATACTTAGCTTCTAATTCTTTCTTCTTGTTTGTATACTCTTTTTCTTATTTTACGATTGCAATTGTGCTAAAAATGCTGAAACATGGCTGGCGACATTTTCATTTTCTAGAAAAAAAATGTCTCTCACCTCATCTGATTGAGAAGAGAAATGTAATTCTAAAAAATCTCTCTCCCTTATAGCCTCAAGATCACTTTTTGTACATATCTAGCTCTTTCTTGTATTTATTTATTTTATACAATTTTTATTTTAATAAATAATCTATATTCACAATCACTATTCGAGGTATATGCTTAGTACTGGTGTAGAACCTTTTAGTATCGGTTGCAACAACTGGTATCGCTACTAAATGGGTCATTTATTATGGTCGGTAACATCAACTGGTACTAAAAAGTACTCGAGCCTCACACGTAGCTTTCTTACCATCCCACCTACACATCACATATGACTGAGTGGGAGATGCTTTCCTTTTAAATTAACCCGTGAAGGACTATTTAGTACCGGATTCAAACACCACCTGAGACTAAATGTCATCTTTTAGTACAAGAAAAATATTATTGATTGACACTAAATGCCTGAGCCATTTAGTATAGGGTCAAAACGCCTACAGGTACTAAAAGTCACCTTTTAGTATGAGGTGGTATTATTGACCGGTACCACGCAATGGTTCCAAGAGATTTCAAATTTGGACATGGTACTAAAATAGCTCCATAGTCGTATTACTGTATTAGTACCGTGCGTCTGGTACTATCATGCACGATGAATGGTTATTTTTCTAGTTGTGATTGATTTGAGGTGCAACTTAAGGCTAGTGAAGGGAAGCCCTAATAGTAGGGCATGAAACCGTGCCAATATGTTGCAGATCAATAATTGCTGGAGGTGCTAAGGCCATGGCTAACGGGCTGATAAGGTGTTCAAAAGCATGTCCACGTCAGAGTGAGGAGGAGAGAGGTGTTCAAAAGCATGTCCAGTGGCAGCGCCCGAGGAGGTGGGCAGACGTGGACATGCTTTTGAACACCTTATCGGCTGGGACGTGCCGAACTAAGAGGTGGGCAGACGTCGGCCGACGACGAGTACGAGGAGTGTCACACGTAGATGGGGTGGAGAGGGAGCACTAGGTGAGTCACGGGCTCAATAAAATATTTGTTGGTGTGGGTCCCACTAAATCTAGTACATTGTGTCAGAATTGTTGTGTCTGGTCTATCATGGTATCTACTGATGATGTGTATGTTTCTAGAGGCCAAACTTACTCTACCTCTCTGGGTGGCCTAACAAGTGCTGGTGAGCCAGAGAGCATCTTGGGTGTGCGGATTATACTTCATATTTATCGATGACTACTTGTGTCATTGAAAACATATTCAAATTTTGGTATTAATCCAGCCAATATTTATTTATAAAACCCGATGTATAAGCCTAATCAACTTTTATTTAGAAAAGCATATGAAGTAGGCATTAATCAAATTAACATTTAATTGTGCAAAACCGATGTATAACTTAATTTGATTTTATTTAGAAAAACACAATTAAATAGTATTAATCAAATTAATAATATTTAGTGAAAACCGTATGTATAGTTACATTTCATTAGGAAAAGGCATTCAAAATAGATATTAATCAACTTAATATTATGTTGCAAAGCCAGGATATAAATAAATTTTATTTAGAAAATAAATTATATTGATATTAATCATATTAAACTTTATTACGAAAACACACGGTGTAGATTTATATAGATTTGATTTACAAAATGGTGTTTATAATCAATTAATCAAATTAATATTTAAATTACTTTCAAAACACATAAAACTTTGTGAAAATATCCACTAACACATGCTTTAAGTCGAGATGAATCTAATGAAACAATAACGGATCACACAGATATAAAACGTGTAAGCTATGAGAGTTTAAAGGTTCTAGGGACCTATATGCAATTAACCTTAGATTTTAAGTGCTAGCAGAGAAGATTCGAAAGACACATGAAACAATGCCCATGAAAAGCCTAAAGTTTAGGGTTGGATATGTGAAAGGTCAAGGGTTGGATTTATGTGTAAAGGTGGGATCTTTCTAGGGTGTTTTCTGCAAGATTTCCAAGAAATAGAGAAAGAACTAACATTTACGCTTTTCTTTGGGGGCTAAATTGCAAAACAATCTTCTTCTTCCTCTACCCACACAGGTCCGGCGGTGACGCCTAGCAGCGTGGGCGTGAGAGGCGGGCGGCCTGGGCGCGACGTGGCCCGGCTCGAGGGCGGCACAGCTCAGCTCGGGTGACGCAACGTGGGTGGACGGCTGGAAGGTTGCTAGGTAGCCTGGTCCAGATCAGCCGCGACAACTACTAACGCGCGCGAGCACTCGGCGGCCGGGGTAGTTGGGCGCATGTTGACGGCTGTTAAGTACAAAATTATCAATATTGTCAATTAATCAGGAGGATTGGCAATACTTACACACAGATTTCTCATAGAATAATATAGTTCCACATACGGTTGAATGCGGTCGAAAACGATCGGAAAACTTCAATATTGTTTTCTACATTTACATTTGAATATGGATACGAAATCGAAAGCGGCAATGTCGAGAACGAAAACGAATACGAAAACACGGGATATCGAAAACGAACTAGTTCGAACGGAAACATGTCGATAACGGTCGGGATACGAAAATAAAAACGGAAACAACGACCCGTAGAACCTAGTCGAATACAACAACACTCCAACCGCGCACGACCATATAACTAGTGATACATGGTAACTAACTAGTCATACATACACATAATTGCTGATTAGGAATAATAAAACACTTTGAGTATATAGTTGTTCATTAAATAGCAACTAGAGATGGCCCAAGGGCCATCAAAATACAGTCCAACGTTGAACATTTCGCCCAAAGCCCAAAAAAATCTGAGCTCCCCGCACCATCCCAGCTTCCTTATCCATCCACCGTCCCATCATCTATCGTTTTCTATCTTCTTCGATTTCTTCGTCTCTCTCGCTCGTCACTCCTTCCCAGACGCCGAACTCTCCCCGTACTTGCTCCTAGCCGGCGACTGCGCAACGGGCCAGCAGCTCCCTAGCGCGCGCGGCGCTGCAGCTTCCCAAGGATTGAGGCAGCGGCTTCGCGGCGGCGGCACAACGGCTCTCCAGGCAGATCGAGACAGCGGCGCAGCGGCTCCCCAGGCGACGACAGCAAAGCAGCTCCCGGGCTGGCATCGGCACATCCACTGCACTACACACGGCGACCATC
Organism: Urochloa ruziziensis; assembly: GCA_015476505.1. NCBI lineage: Eukaryota > Viridiplantae > Streptophyta > Magnoliopsida > Poales > Poaceae > Urochloa > Urochloa ruziziensis. The sequence continues at coordinate 46,841,486 of CM027120.1, forward strand.
ATTACTGCTGAGCAGGTAGGGACTGGAGATGGCCTTGCCGTTTCTAGGCTTTTTGTTTGGGCTGCCAAATACGGGATGTTCCGTATATATAAAAACGGGATATCCCGTTCAAATACGGTAAATGCGAAAACGGTCGGGATACACCTCTAACCGAGATCGTCCCGATTTCGTATTTGCTATTCCGTATTTCGTATCGTTTTCGTTTTTGTCCGCGAATACGAAAAAGGTCGGATGAATGTAGAAAAACGATCGGGGCGGTACGGGATTTTTCGTTTTCGTTTTCAACCTTAGTTCCACATGTACATGGAGAATATTTTGTTGCAAGTGATTTAGTGTAGAAATGAGGAGTAAACCACCCTCATGTATCCAAGTGACACAACTCCGACGAATCAGTAGCCGTCACGCGTGCATCACAAGGATTGAAGGGCCCACAAAACGTCCAAGCTGCCTCAATCCACCGTGGGAACGAGTAACCGTCATGAGGGTGACACATCAGCCTCCCAGAAAAAGCACACCTCGAGAGGGGACATGTGGGCGTCGGCCGAACCGCCATAGAGCCCCCTCAACTCTTGCTTTCACGTGGTGCTCTCTCGTGCTGTCGTGAAGGCGGTCACGACCTCTTGGAGCCTATAAATATGAGTGGAGGGGCTCCAATTGAGACACACACATATTTAGACAGCCACTCTATTTCTTTAGGCTCTAGGCTTAGTGAAGTTAGAATAGAGTAGCTCTATTCAGGTTCCTAGTCTTCTTGGAGCTCGCATATGACTCTTGTATCCTCTAGTTCTTGATTGATTTTATTCTACTTCACTGATATATTTTCTTCAAATATTATTTTTCTTTGTCATGATATGAATGACTTGTATTTGTGTTCTTGATACCATGAGTGCTAGGTTTATATGCTCATAAGTTAGGCATATACTCTTGCTTTGGTATTATAGACTCTTGTGCCCTCATACATGTTAAACTTTGACTAGAGTATGCTTTTGCATGCTGTATAGTCTTCTATGATCTATGACAAGGCATCGATCCCATGGTCATTTATATGGTGGCACTGATCATAGTCTTATTAGCTCAGAATGGTTTGTGTGTTATGAACAACACAAGCATGGTGCTTGGATTGGAATCATCGTGTGGTTATGTGTGTGCCTCACGAACTGGCTGGGTGGGCTGCAGGAGGTGACAGCCCTGTTGGACAACCGAAATCCCCCACGTCTAGGTATCGTGTAGTTGTTTGCAAATAAGTAGTCACTCCGTCATGTTTAACTGATGGGGGAGGCTATCTTCCTATATGTGCCTGATTGCATATGCTTAGATTGTATATGTATGTCAATCTTTCTATGGTATATAGGAAGTACATTAGAATCTATATGCTAACTCTTAGTCCTCCTCCCTAGCCTAGTTAGACCTGAGCCATATGTGTAACACTACCTCTTTTATTATATATATGTCCTTTGTATATTATTCTATCCATACTATTGCTATATTTATGATAGCAACAATATTCTTCGATTGTACGCTTTCCTTTGAAAAACATGATACTCATGGATGAAGTGCTACAAATGGTATATCTGTACGCATGCGGATTCACTCGCATTTGTGCAAGGCAGCGAGGGCACATGCCCTCACTCAAGTTTTAGATATAGAAATTAGCACATCGACACGGTTCTGGCCATATATATATATTGCTAGATTTCGGGACTAAGTCAGATAGGTTTGACTTTTTTATTTGGATTTTTTTGGAATTATTATCTCTGTGAAAATAGTTCCTGAAATAGCTGGACTCACTTTTAAAACGAGAAAATCTATGCTATAAAAGGACGATGAAATTGACGGTCAAATCTTACATCTTGCTCTGACAATGTCTACACCGTCGGATTTTATGATGATCGAATGCTCTAGATTAATCTAAAAAGTCTATATTACATCTTACTCTTAAAATGCATACACTGTCAGATTTAATGATAATCGAACACTCTAGATTAATTTATAGAGTTGATATTGACTACATCACTAATTTAGTAAAATTTTTAAACACGTGCCTGCGGCAAGTACCCTTCTGCTAGTATCTAAAAACTTCCAAAATTATGAGATAAATTTCAGAGGTGGGTTGTGACACAAGGAATCAAAACAAAGCATCTATAGCTCCTGAAAAAGAATTTAGAACTTTCTAATAAATAAATTTAGCTCTCAGAAAATGAGAATAAAAGTCAAAAAAATCTGAAAAATTCTCAGTAAAATCGAAACATCATAGGAACGCGTTATAAAACTTTATTCACTCAAGGAAACACTAGCAAGCATCACAACGCGTTTCTACAGTCTTAAACAAAATTATTTTATTAAGAAAAACAATTTCTTTCGTGTACTAAATTATTTAATACAAATAAAAATCTTTGGCGAAATTTTAAAATTCAGTGGTAACGTTGAATTAATTTTACTCCCACTCACAACCTGAAATCCAAAAATTTTAAGGTGTGACAATTGGAATCGCCTATAGAAAGGAAGGAGGTACAAATCGATCTCGAAACAGTTGTAACCATCCTTCGACTCCTAGCTGTGCGAGCATATCTAGTGGTGCAAATAATGAAACAGTGTCGTGTCAAACAAATATGGTAGGTATTATATAGTTTATTGTGGGTATTCTTACCAAATTGCAAGGGATGTGGTTGAACGCGTCCATATTGTTGACGGTGAGTGATTGATATTATACTTAGTTTGGTTTTCCGAGATGTCGTCGAGTCTTTGCTTGATTTCTTTTATTTTCCCGGAAAGCAAATGTCCAGTAATAACCTGAGACCACCAGCCAGTCAAATATATCTGCCATGTTTTCCACCTTCCGTAACCTTTACTTTCTAGGTCCACCTGTGTTGTTCACCAGAAAATTCATCCTTTTGTTATTAAGTACATACTTGCGTTGAATACATTTGGAAGAACATACTCCGTTATTGTCTTACTCAAACACACATACCAAGGGCGGAGAGTAAAGCAGTCAGGTCCGTTTGGATCCTTGTAATTGGATTCATTTTTACTAATTACTGTTAGCCATATAAGGGGATGATATTTATATGTGGCATTTCTACTATAGAGAAGTGAGTTTAAGTGCATGAGATAAGTTGCCGGGTAGGAATATAGCTTAGGCGATATCTGTATAATTCCTTTCTATCTCCCTCCCTATGAATTTGAGATACGTTTATTTGTGAGCTTGAGAAAGTTATAGAATATCAAATTTCAAGCCAAATAGCCTGATTCATTGAGCAGATTCAAATTATTCCTCCAAAATGAAGGGATCCAAACGGCCCGTCCATGAATTCGTTCCATTTTGCAAGGCTCTAGTATTTAATCTGCACCGATTCTTAGCCGCATGCAAGCATCCGCATTCGCTAGCCGTGTAGACCAGTGACAATAAGCAGAACCGACAACAAATGAACAGGTGAATAGCAGAGGACGCTTTGCACCTTGAGGAAGAAGTAGTCGAGGGTGTCCTCGGCTTCGAAGGTCACGTCGCGCGTATGGCGCAGCCAGACTAGGGTCAAGCCGTCGGTGCCGGCTCGGCGCTTCCGGTCTGCATCGCGGATGAAAGCCTGCAGCCAATCAAACCGGTCGCGCAGGAGCATGACGTCATGGCCGACCTGAAGGAGCACCCCGGCCTCACTCATCGCGAGCTCCCCGAACTTGGAGAGCACCGTTGTGATTGCAGTCTCTGCCATGGGCTTACTCCGGCAGTTCTCTCCTCACTCCCTTCCAAACACCTCGGCTTGTTTATATGGACGCACAACTGTCTCTACCAGCTCCACATGTGGACGTTTTTTTAAGAGAACGTGCTTAGCGTGTATTTCATTAAGAGAAGATAGAAGGTTTAAGTTACAATAAAGATTAAGAAAACAACCACAGTAGCACCGAGAGCGGCAAACGATCAAGAAGAAAACCACAAAGATGGTGGCATACACCCCTACACATAGAAATAGAGAAGAGAAACCCACAAGACACTACAACTTGGTGGCATATGCCCCCTACATCAGAGAAATAGAGAACAGAAACCAACAACACACCACAACCTATGAATCCGATATTTGCGTATCTAATACTTCGATACTTAGATACCCTGATACTTTCTCTATACCACCACTGTGTTGTTTTCAAAACTCACGTATCGCCATACCGGTATCGCGTATCGGTGATACATAGACCACAAGTCCACAACCCACGTAAACGATCAAGGACACTGAAAAGCTACGGAGACAAAAAGAGCAATACAATCGCCACCTAAGATTGCTAAAGCGACCAAACCAATAAGAGGCCAAGGTTGGACCAGAGTGTTATGCAAGATCGACGCCTTCAAGAGGGTGAAAGATGCCCAAGGTCCTAGCCGCTGACACAGTCAAAAAAGAACCATAGTAAAAGCTATTACACCGTGGTAAAAACCTCCTTAGCCACACGCGCCAATTGTTGAGATGCCAGTACAATCAAATCATGTCAAGCTGACTTCTATAGGAAAGCTGAAGTACAGAAGCAATGGATAATGAGTAAATAACCCGTCATCATAGAAACTAGGGGCGTTCCTGCTTTAATTTTTCTGAAAATTCAAAGTATTTTTTGGATAATTTTTCTCATTGGGCAAAATCATGCCTATTTTCAAAAGGTTTGACCCCCTAACGATGGTGGCCAATATGAACACAATCAAATGTGAACAATGTGAGAGGTACCTATATGCGGTAACATGTGATTCACAGACCAAATCATTCGTCAAAACCCATGACCATAGTGAACAGAAATGTTATCCTCTTGGCATAACATGCATTACAAGGAAGACAACCTGTCACTTTTTTTTTGCGGGTAACCTGTCACTATTAATGAGTGCATTATTGCACCTCTTACGTTAAACTTTATTTTCCTTGACTAAAGACCACTCTTAACTTTTGACTCTGTTGCTAGCCAATCCCAAACCATGGGACATGTGGTACACAAATACATGACAAGGAAGATGGCCAAGTGGTAAACTGACGTCTTAGGTGGTAGCTGTCGGGCATTATTAAAAGCCATGTGTTCACTCCATCCCATATCACAACTTGTTTTTGGGTTTTGTAGATTCTATACATGATCTTTACCATATATAGTATCTAGGTATGGCGCACATTAGCAAAAGCAATTTATCTCGAAAAGTCAAAATGATTTGTAACTTGGGCCGAGAGAATAGAATCCAAAACAAAAAAAAGTCGACATATTTATTATTTTAAATAATGTGACTCTCAATCTGGGTGCAAAGAAATACAATATCACTGAAAGACGGTGTGTCTATATGAATGATGATTTTTTTAGGACAAGGAATTGTATATATGGATGATGATGACAATTGGTATGTATGAAAGGATTAAGGGTATTACTAATTTTTTGAATGTGCAGACGCTTGACAATGACTCCGCAATTTGAACATGGGTATAAGATATAATCATATTGCTTAGCAGGTTGCATATCATCATCCATATAGAGACAACCGTAATTTGGTGATAGGTCAATGACTTTGCAATGACGTTTAAGCAAATCGTCACGGCCAATAAATTAAAAACATCAATCCTTACGGGCTTACCTATCAAGTTTGCCACAATAATTCTATATATACCAGAAAAAAATAGTGCTAGCTAAGAATCGAACTTACGAGTCTGCAATTTGAATAAAGGTTATAAAATAGTTATGTTACTTAGTAGTTAGGTTGCATATCATCATCATCCATATAGACACAACCGTAATTTAGGATGGGCAGAGTAGACGGCAGCGACTAAGTCGCAAACCAACGAAATGGATGTATTGGAATTTTAAAATAATGCGGCACAATATGGATGATGATGATGGGTAGTACAAATTTTATGGTTGGTGATGACTATTACCCCTCAGGCACTACTGCAGAAATCATTAACCTAAGCGGCGCGAAAACCTCATCCGCCCCGGCGCCGACGCCGCTTCCCTTTTGCCGATGCCAATAAGGCGGTCATCCTAAGCGGTTATTTAACCACTTCCAATGACTTATTAAACATGCCGGTGTGCTGTGAACCGCTTAGAATGATTCTTATTCGAATCGGTTTGTTCAGCGCGGAGCGTTTAGCTACGTATACTAATCGGTTCGTTAAGCACCGAGTAGTTTTATTAACCTATTGCTACCGGTTTAGTTAACGCCGGTTATGATGATGGCACACACATTTAAAAAAATGCGCTCATTTCAGTCAATTGATCTCGAATGAATACTAGCTATTTATATATGGATCGCTATGAATGAATTGTACACACAACAGATTCACATTCAACAGAATGTAAACGTGTACGTGCTAGACGTTCACAACAAACACAGAAGCTAGTTGATGGGTACCCATTCAAGATCAATATAATTCAGTTCATCACTCTTAACAATTCATAACTAGATCGAGACTTCATCAAGAGTTCACTAGGTAGCACTATGACTTCATCAGTAGAGAGTCTAATTTACATATACATAGTAGTGCAGATATAACAAAAATTAATCACAAATTGAATAGGCAGTTCATCTTACATTTCCAGCTATTGGTAAGCATAATTAAGCAACGACTGTGCCTAGCTAAACGGACCAAAATGGGCATTTGGTTCATAACGACAAAAGAATGTAATCCCACAGCGCTTACATCGTCGGATTACACCGCTATTGCAGTGCAGGAGCTCATCCCAGCGGCGCCACCATCGCTGCTACCATCCCGACAGAGGTCATGGTCGAAGGGGAGGCAACGAAGCCTGGTGGAGCAGTCGCGGACCACATCCGTGATAGCACGGGCCAGATCCACAGCCAAGGCGGCCTCCGCGACTGCAGATCTAGCCCGTGCCTCCAGCGCGGCTTACCGCTGCACAATGGAGGCCACCCGATCCGCAGCGGAGAGGACGGCGAAGGCCACCGCTTTCCGCGACTCGACTGCGGATCCGGTCAAGGCGGTCGCAGATCCGGTGGCAGCAGCGGCGAAGGAGCGGAGGAAGGACTCCCACACCGCTGAGGCCACCGCAGCGTGAGCGACGAAGTCGGCGACGCGACTTACTGCGGCCGCCTGAGCTGCCGCAGTCTTGGCCCTTGCATCTAGGGTGGACGCCATGCGGAGTACAAGGAGAACACGGTGAAGCTACACTACGCGGCGGCGGGGCTGCTACTATGGAAGTGGCGGGCAGAGTGGATAGGATAGGGATAGGGTTTGGTCCCTGGCGGAATGGTGCGGATTATTTATACCTGCTCCTCATTCTAATCGGCGTGTATTGGGCCGCTTAGAATGATGGCCTTATTCTAAGCGGCATTAAATGGGCCGCTTAGTATGAAGGCCTTATTCTAAGCGATGTAGCTGACGCCGCTTATAATAAGAAATATCCAATTAAAAAAATAGAAGACGAAACAATGAAGAAGATAGAACTGCCATATTGTCCATTGTCCTCCATGGTCGTGCGCACATCATTCATGGCCCTCTTGTGGTTTCCGTGTAAATAAAATGGACCAAAAAAGAAGGGGGACAAAGGAAGGGGATGAACGAAGAGTCGAAGAAGCAGAGTACAAATAGAGCCCACACCTATCAACTTCTCGTGCAAGACGAAGCGGCTGGTGGACACGTATGTGCAAGATGAAGCGGTTGGAGTACACATGTCCCTGATGTGATTATTCTAAGCGGCTGATAGCACGCCGCTTAGAATGACTCCATAAAAATTGTAAAAAAAAGAAAAAACATGATACATCTAACTCTTTATTCATCAAAGATGGCTCATTACATAAGGATTGTTACAAAGAAAGGGTACAAGACTGATTTTGTTCATCGTTGCTGACCAAGCGATGATTTGTTCATCGTTGCCAGATCTGATAAATCCCCCCTAAGGGGATTGCAAGATGGCGATCAAAGACGGAGAGGAGAAACAATAGCAAACTTGCTGCGATGCGCTTCAACAAGAGCAAGAACAAATTTGTGCTTTCCTTGCTACATGTTTCAACTCCGCCATCTTGGCTGACAGGAAAAGGGCATCCTATTAACCTTCCCTTGATCAGTTGCCTCCCGAGAGAGCGCAATGAAGGTCATCACGAGGATTCTCCTAGCGATTACACCTCCTGGCTTCATAAAAGGCAAATTGAAGAAGGGGTAGGAACCCAACCCTATCACGAGAATTTTCATAGCGATGAGAAAAGGAAGGTGTGGCTGTAGAGTCAAGAAGCAAGAGCTTTTATGCCTACGAGATCTATTCTTTGCGCCATGGCTATGGGTATGGTGTGAGGAAGAATGACCCTCGGGGGCTTTATTTATAGGCAAAGGAAAAGAGAGATCGAGATTGTGATCAACTTGTATAACAAGCTAAAGAAGATCCTCGATCGGTTTCAAACACGCACGCCTGCTTCAACTTGTATCGCAAGATGAACGCGTCCGCGCTTCAACTTTCAATATATATGCATTTTAAATTTCCAAAGCAATCGGGTCAAATTAAATCCACTTCGGTAAACGAATATTCTAGCCGACATATAATGCCACGTTTAGGATGAACAATCATTCTAACCGGGCTATTTTTGCACTGCTTCTTTTACATATCCGAGCCGGCTCATGAGTTTCACCGCTTCGTATGATGAACTTATTCTAAATGGCACATGTCACGCCGCTTAGAATGCCGTAAACTAAGCGGGCCGTTTTGGCAAGCATTAAGCAGCAAATCAACAAAATGGGCGTATTCAGTTCCTAAAATAATGCGACACAATTTTGGTGCTAGGAAATGCAACAGTTGAAGACAGTTGTGTCTATAATTGATGATGATGATATACAATCGCAATTTGAGTATGGGTATTGCTCCCTCCGTTCCAATTATAAGTCATTTCAACTTTTTTGGAAAGGGAAACCATCTCAAATTTGACTAAATGGGTACAGTAAAGTATTAACATTTATGATACCAAATAAGTACCGTTAGATTCTTCAACATATTTTCATATTATATCTATTCCATGACATAAATCTTTGTACTTCTCTCTATAAATTTGATCAAACATAAAAGGTTTGACTCTCCAAGAAAGTTGAAACAACCTATATTTTGAAACAGAGAGACATGACACAATGACGTTTAAGCAAATCGTCACGGCCAATAAATTAAAAACATCAATCCTTATGGGCTTACCTATCAAGTTTGCCACAAAAATTCTATACACTAGAAAAAATAAAAAAATAGAGCTAACAAGAATTGAACTTACAATGACTCTGTAATTTGAATATAGGTTATAAAATAGTTATGCCACTCAGTAGTTAGGTTGCATATCATCAGCATCCATATAGACACAACCGTAATGTAGGATGGATAGAGTAGTAGGCAATGACTAAGTCGCAAATTTTATGGTTGGTAATGACTTCCCCCTTTCAGGGGCGAATCCAGCCAAGAACGCCACTGAGGTCATCTCCATTGTGTGTTGGGTCATCTCCATAGAAGAATAGTGCTAAATACTAATTCTGCTGAAGGTTATTGTGGTCAGCTAACCCCAGTAAGGATGATGATGGGTAGTAAAAACTGAATAATGCAACTAATTTATCAGACGGATGAGGGATGCTTGACAATGGCTCCACGATTTGAACATGGGTCTAAGATTATTATGTTGCATAGTAGGTATCATATCATCATCATCTAATCCATATAGAGACACAACTGTATTTTGGGACGGGAAGACTAGATGGCAAGCATTAAGCAGCAAATCAACGAAATGGGCGTATTCAGTTTTTAAAATAATGCGACCCAATTTTGATGCAAAGTTAAAGACGGTTGTGTCTATAATTGATGATGATGATGAAGCAATTTGAGTATGGGTATTACTCCATCCGTTCCAATTATAAGTCATTCCAACTTTTTTTGGAAACTCAAACAATTTTAAGTTTGACTAAATTTATACAAAAAAGTATATATACCAAATAAGTACCATTAGATTATTCATTAAACATATTTTCATATTATATCTATTCAGTGCCATAAATCTTTGTACTTCTCTCTATGATTATTGTCAAACACAAAAAGGTATGAGTCTCCAAGAAAGTTAAAACAACCTATATTTTCGAACAGAGGAACATAACACAAAGACGTTTAAGCAAATCGTCGTGGCCAATAAATTAAAACACATCAATCCTTATGGGCTTACGTATCAAGTATGCCACACATATTCTATATACCCAAAAAATAAAAAAATAGAGCTAGCAAATAATCAAACTCTACATTTTGAATATAGGTTATAAAATAGTTATGTTGCTTAGTAGTTAGGTTGCATATCATCATCATGTATATAGACACAACCGTAATTTAGGACGGGTAGAGTAGACGGCAATGACTAAGTAGCAATCCAACGAAATGGACGTAATGAAATTTTAAAATAATGCACCGCAATTTGGGTGCGAAGAAATACAATTGCAAACATCTCCAAGAGTGTCCATATGCCTAAAACATTAGTTTTGGGAGTTTTAAAAAATATTGGGAGTAAAAAACATACCTCTACCAACAATTTCCAATAATTTAGTGCCTAAAACAAATTAAAGTGTGCCACGTCATCCTTGAGCCTATTGCATGATCGTTGATTGGTTCCTGTGCTGCTCCGGAGTCCGGATTTAATGGTAGTACAAATTTTATGGTTTTTTTAGGTGTACAAATTTTATGGTTGGTGTCTTGGTGATGACTACCCCCCTCAGGGGTTGAATCCAGCCAAGAATGCCGCCGGGGTCAACTCCATTGTGCTTTGGGTCATCTCCGTAAAAGAATATTTGCTAAACACTAATTTTCCACTATTTTTTCTAAAGTTTTTATTGGGGTCAGCTAACCCCGGTAAGGATGGTGATGGGTAGTAAAAATTGAATAATGCTAACTAATTTATCAGACGGATGCGGGATGTTGACAATAAATCCACTGAACATGGGTCTAAGATAATTATGTCGCTTGCTAGGTATCATATCAACATTATCTGTTGCTAAATACTTCCGTGCTGAATACTTCGGTTGCAAAATATTTAGCAATGGAGGGCTCAGATCAAAACATCTTGTCACATCAAATAGTGGATATGATACTTCCGTGCAAAACATCTCGCCACGTCACTAGCGTTTCTCGGCCGTCGGATCATGCAATGGAGGGCCCAGACCGAGCAAAGGCCCATATGGAGAAAAAGCCCTCGAGTTCCCATGAAATCCAAGCCACCGTCCTCCCTCCTCACAGTTCAGCGTCCTTACAAAAATACTCTCGAGTTTCATCGATATTCTGCCCGCCATTGAAGCTCCTCTTATGAAGTCTTATAAAATAGCCCTGTATCTATACAAAATCTAATCTACTGCCACGCAGCCCTTACACAGATTACTTATTATTTCTGTCTATAATTCGAAGACCAAAACACGTTCAAATCAAAAGGTATCCAACACAAAAATTCTTCAAAAAAATGATAGTCCATGAGATAACTACCGATGTTACCTTCCGGTAAAACATTTTTTGAGAAAAATTTGGTTCTACTATTTATGAAAAAATGTTGACCAACAGTTTTTTGGTAAAATTTAGGTTCAACCTTTTTTTGGAAAATTTTGAGGTTCAACATATTTTGTCAAGATTTTCAAAAAAATGTTGATGTTCAACTTTTTTGAAAAGTTATAGGTTTAACATTTTTGAAAAAATGTTGTTCAGGAAAAAATGTTGACCTACGAAGGGTCGAAGACTTGCCAGCGAGTCACCAAGACTCCAAGGCACCGACCATCACCTCTTGTACATGTTGGTTCACTCTAGAACTCACACAAGGCAGCAACACTTTGCTCTCACTCAATCTTAGCCTAATCTAGCACTAACACTTCACAAAGCTTGTGCTAAAGGCCTTTGATTTGATCCTATAGCACCAAGGTGGGTTGGATGTATTCTTGATGTAGTTGTAGCTTCAATGAACTCTTGGGCAGTCCAACACCTTCAAATGGGCAAGTAGAGGGGGTATATATATAGCCCAATAACTCGGGTGAGCCGTTGCTCAAATGCTCCCAATGGCTAGTTTACTTTTGTATGAGTCTGATGATCCGATCATCCTTTCTCATGGGCAGTCGGATCAAACGATCAACACATCACTTGAAAGTATAGTCGTTAGACCTTTTTTGTGTGAGTCGGATGATGGGCTCAGATCAAACGATCAACACATTTTTTTCCGTTCGTATTTTAGCCGTAACTCTTGACTCCGAACTCCATTTTCGACGATCTTGCATTTATTGGAAAGCTTGTCAAATTCTCCATAATCCTATCACAAGATCCAGACCATTTTCTCAAATTTTCTTGGTCGGATGATACCCTATTCATCCGACCCGTTCATTTTATTCACGGTCGGATATTCCGGTCACCAAACTTGTCCTCACATGTAGTTTGCAGAGTCTCTGGTAGCTTTGTGATATTACAATTTATTCATCCGATCAATACCCGGTCATATCATCCGAATGCCTTCTTTCGTTTATTTTTTTATAGGTCAGATGATCCGATCAATTGACCATTGCGTGGGTCGGATCAAACGATCAACACATTCTTTGCCCCCGGTATTTTGATCATAACTCTCAGCTCATAGCTCCGTTTTTGACGATCTTATACTTGTTGGAAGCAATTCCCCACACGATTTCCAAAAGGACCCAGACCGTTTGAGCAACTTTGGACCATCTTTTTTCAGTCCGATGGTTAGTCTGTCCCGGTGGGATCAATCGATCAACTATTTTCAGCACTTAGTTTTTTATCATAACTTTTTACTCCGGAGTCCGATTTTGATGATCTTGGAGTCTATGAAAAGCTTATGAAATTCTTTATAAGATTATCTAGATTTTCATTCCATTTTATCAAAATATAAATATTCATGGGACAAGTCCAATTCATTCATCTCTTTGTCCCGTCTTCTTTTTTGTATTGCATTCTTGGGACCTATGAAAGCCTACAAATCACATGCTCGACAAATCATTAGTCCCAATGACTATGTTGTCATTCAATCATGCCAAAATCACAAATACATGGCTTAGAGGCCATGTTGGTTTCAGTTTTCACCATTACTAGCAGTAGGGACTAAAGCTGAAACAGTCCCACCATTAAAAATGCCAAAACAACTTATATTTTGAGACAGAGGGGATAGACGGCAAGGATTAAGCAAATCATGATTTGGGAGCAGCTAATTGTACTAAAAATCCTCTAGGAGCTACCAAAGCTACACCCGGTACTAACAGTTATAGGCATTAGTACTGGATCTTTTGTGATATTACTGAACCTGACCTTGTGTGTCTCACCAAAATGGAACCTGCTCCGTATGTATAACATATCTGAGTATATGCATAACTACGGTCACGTATCGAAGGTTGATTGGGAAACTAGTAAATTTAATTCGACAGGTCAGACTATGCTCAATAATTCATGAAGTATGCATGTGACGCTTGATAGTGACATATGCATGTGACGCTTGGTAGTGACTTCGCAATTTGGTTGTAGTAACATATTAACGCTTGGTAGCTAGCTTGCATCGATGGACAGGTCAGACTATGCTCGATATTTCATGAAGTATATATGCATGTGACGTTTGATAGTGACATATGCATGTGACGCTTGGTAGTGACTTCGCAATTTGGTTGTAGTAACATATTAACGCTTGGTAGCTAGCTTGCATCGATGGCCATATAATTATGGGAATGTATGGAAGGCTCGGTGTGTACGCTTGTGACTGCTTGGAAGCTACTCCCTCCGTCCCTATTTAACTGTCGCCGTTGGTGTGCGTGCCACAAGTTTGACTCGATGTGTAAAAATAGGTACAACATTTGTATCTCTAAATAAATTTGTTTAAAATCTAGACTAAAAGATCTTTCCAATGATACTAATTATGTACCATAAATATTAATATTTTTAATAATATTAAATAAAGTTATTTTTTGAAAAGTGAGAAAAATAGTTATTTATGGAAGTAGTCTCTAGTATCACACGAATGACGTAGGTGCATATATACATCTTCTTGATGGAGGTTGTATATAGAGCAAGTAGCACCGTGTGGAAGGAGTGGTTAGCACTTACATCCTCTGTCTTAAAAGAAAAGCAAGTATAGGTTGCGTGTCAGTTAAATTGATTCATATTTGTTTAAGTTTCTACAAAAATGTATTCATGTCTATTGCTCTAAATATATTTATTATAAAAATAAATTTTATAATTAATTTTATGCTAGAGTTGCATTTTTTGGAGGGAAGGAGTAGCAAAGTCTCCCAATGCGAATGACGTGGAACCGGGAATTTAGCAAGGTGGGCGAAGTTGGTAATTTCACGTTATCATAGCTGCCAGAGTTGTCAATGTGAACTATCCATGCTCTATATAAATGTATGCGCAAGACTCACTCCTACTATGCAATCGGAGACCGTCGAGAGACATAGGCAAACTAGGGCTCCATCGGACATGGGGCTCCGCGTGATGCGCGTGATGACTTTGCTGGTGTTCCTCCTTTTCATACTCCTGGCTGTAGAGGTGAAACTCACATACTGTTTTGATAATATTGTTGTTTATAATACTTGTATTATATACTTCTCTTTATTTGGTCGTAAAACTTTAAATACCTTCAGCTTCAATAAAAAGAAATGTTTGTAGTATGGTAATGTACAAATATTGTTCACTGTTGGTTCCAAATTATACCAGCATAAATACCGGTTCTGGATTTGGCAATATGGTAACGGCTGTTTTGCTATCCAGTGAAAATTCTGGTTCCAAATACCAGCATAAATTCTGTTTCCAGAGAACTATTTGAGAAATCATGTGGCAACACGGCTTTTCCTAGTTTTTAGGAGTTCATGAAACAGAGAAAGATGGGGAAAGCCGCTTCTTTTAGGTTCTCCATGCAGCACAGTTTGGCAAGGTTATTCTTCGTTGCTTCTCCGAGGGAGCGATTTTTTCCTGAACCGTTTGGCTATGCTCTCAAAAAAAAAAAAAAAAAAAAAGGCGATACCCCTGTAGAAGACCTGCAAAACTGATCCGAAGTATCACTGCTTCTGCAAAAGAGAAAAGTAGGTTTAGCTCCCCTCGCATTATTCCCCTGTGGTTTACGCCACAAACCTAAAAATAGTGTCAAATATTTCTGGAAAAGAGGAATAGTCAAACAAATAAAAAGTTAATGGTGTTAAATGTTTTAAAACAAAGGGAGTACTGTATACCTTGAAAAGTACCACGAGTACCGGGAGGTAGCTTTCCTTTTATGGTAAAGATATCAAGAGGTACCGACAGGTACCAGGAGGT
This sequence comes from Urochloa ruziziensis, assembly GCA_015476505.1. Classification (NCBI taxonomy): domain Eukaryota; kingdom Viridiplantae; phylum Streptophyta; class Magnoliopsida; order Poales; family Poaceae; genus Urochloa; species Urochloa ruziziensis. The sequence goes on from CM027120.1 coordinate 46,856,726, forward strand.
ATCTTTCCTATTTAGGTATGGATTTGGTACTTCTTGTTACCTCCGTTTAGCTAGCTCTAGGTACTTCATTTGTTTCCACCGTCCGATTTCTCGGAATGGACGACTCTCATTATTCTCAAGCATTTTAAAATTTCTCTACTATTAAATGTATGGATGCAGGCCATCACGACAACAGCTGCGGACGGAGGATCTGGATACTCCGGAGGGGAGACATGTAGCTCCTACTACTACCAGAACTATAATCCGTACAAGAGCACTGAGTAGCATCTATATATACCCGCATTTACTCGGTATTGCATGCCTTTAATTAATGGTGCTGTAATAAGGGGTCGGCAATTAATACACATGCACTGGGGCATGCATAGAAGAGTTAGGGCACGTACAACAGTTTAGACAACAGTTGTCTATAAGTTTTGCCATATCATATAGAGACATCCAGTACAGTGGGTTGTCTACAAATTGTTATGCATGTATGCATCCATGATTCAGCATAAATAAGATCTCTATGTACCATCTTGTTGATTTTTTGATACAAATAAGACCAAGCTTAAAGAAGATGAACATAAAATAAAATTTCTTTGAAACCATTAAAATATTTGTAGTCTTTAACATTAGAGCTCATGTGAGTTTTGCTATAATTTCTATTTATAGCAAGGGTCATTCTGTAAAATTGGAAGAACATCTCCTTCTACCTCTGGTCTCTCTCGTTCCCCTCTCTTTGCCTATACCAGAGGAAAATCGACCGACTACATACTCCTTCCAGAGTTCCAGCCATGTTCTCTTTGTAGCCAGGTTACCAAAATTGGTTGCTGTTCAACCCCTCCACCAAATCCAATCGCTTGATAGAACCAAGAACCCTCGGTGATGCTGGTGCTTGGATTGTTTGCTTGCTTGCCTGCGCATGCAGGAGGAGGGATCAAATTAAGCTGCGGAAGAACAAAGGGAAATCGATGAGGCTTCTGCTACTTGGTGTCGTTGTCTCGTGGGTAAGAAAGAGTAGAGAGGAGAGATAGCTGTAAGCGGCGGCAACCAGGTAGAAGGAAAGCCACCATCCGCGAGCATGCAGCCGCGCGGCTCTGCGACACCGCAGTCTTCCAGCACGGATGGCGGCGGCGCATGGATTATCGGACTTCCAGTTGCAGCTCGCACTACGGGAGAAACGACCTTTCATACCTCTCCCTTAGTACCGGCTAGCTGGAGCCGGTACTAAAGGGGCCCCTTTAGTACCGGCTCCAGAGAACAGTGCCCATAGAGCCACGTTAGTACCGGTCAAGGGCACCAGCCGGTACTAACGTGCGTCATTTAGTACCGGCTGGTGCCCTCTACCGGTACTAACGTGGCGTGCCCATTTAATACCGGCTAATAACCCAACCTGGTACAAAAAGTTGCATGTTAGTACCGGTCAAATATTTCAGCCGGTACTAATCCCCTCATGGAAAAGAATCTGGTCGCGATGGACTCTTTATTAACTCATCTCTCTCCTCCCCCCGCCCGCTTCTCCCTCTTCTCTCCTCATCCTCTTTTTTCTTCTCTCTCGTTCTCACCTCGAGCTCTCCCTCCGCAGGTCGCAGGTCACCGCGCGGGGCGGAGCTGGGCGGGGCCGCGGCGCGCGGGCGGGCGGGCGGGCGGAGCTGGGCGAGGCTGCGCCGGCTACGGCGCTCAGGCAGAGCTGGGCCCCAGGCCGCGCCGGCGGCGTTGCGCGGCCGGAGCGAGGCCAGGCCGCATCGGGCGACCGCGGGCCTGCCCAGGCCGCGGGCATGGGGGAACGCGCCGGCGAGCCTGACCGCGGCCGCGGGGGCCTTCGCCGGCCGCGGGCGTGGGGGAACGCGCCGGCCACGGGCGTGGGGACCTCCGCCGGCCATGCGGGCGCGGCCGCAGGGCGCCGCCGCCGGCGAGCTTGGAGGCCTCCGCCGGCACTAGAGTTTGGGGGACTCAGCCGGCCATCCAGTTAGATGGATATTTTTTTTTGTGATTCGTTGTGTGAAGGTGGGATCTATTCTTGTGATTTTTGTGATGTAAGATTGTGAGATAGATTGTTCTTATGATTTTTGTGATGTGTGAATGTGGTATTGTGAGATGTGTGTGATTCCTGTGTGATCTCGTTGAGATTGTGGTTCATCTTATTGTGATAGAGAAAATGAGAAAAATAAAAGAATAAAAAGAAAAAAAGAAAAGGAAAAGGAGGGACGGGGGAGGGGACGACGGGCTGACGACAGCGAGTAAGTTAGTACCGGCTGGTGTTACCAGCCGGTACTAACCTGCGCACGTTAGTACCGGCTGGTTGTGACCGGTACTAACGTGCGACACTTTAGTACCGGACCTTTAGTACCGGCCACAGCGACCGGTACTAACCCGTCCTGTAACCGGTACTAAAGGCCAATTTTCCTGTAGTGTCGGAAGGAAAAAAACAAGTCACTCTAGAATTTAAAAGTTATTAGCACCTGCATTTTTAGGGTTTGTTTTTAATGCATGACGTCATTTACTTTACTACGTGTTTTAAAAAAATACTAAATTAGAGATGTAGTTAATATATACTTTTTGATTAATCTAGAGTGTTCGATCATCATAAAATTCAACGGTGTATGTTCAAAGGTGTAAAAGTTTTAAATTAGTGTTGTAACCACACACCTTCGATCAATCAAATGAGTAAGTGGGGATCTTCCCCGATATTGTTCGAAAAAGTTTTAAATTAGAGATGTAATATGAACTCTTCTTCAGATTAATCTAGAGTGTTCGATCATCATAAGATCCGACGGTGTTTAAGATGTATGGGTAACATTTGTATGCTGCGGCCCAAGTGCATAAAAGGGGCATCCTGCATAACTGCGTGGCCTAGAATTTTGGAGTGGAGACCCATAAATTTGGGGGGCCTGTTCAATGGAACCGGTTGAACTCCCGTCGGGACGGACTTGGCGGGCGAATTTTTTATTTTTTGATTTTTCAAAAATAAATACCTTGCTCAAAAATTAGCAGATTTGGTCTTATATCGCCGGATGAAACGGCTATAGCCGTCTGAACCGGCGAAAGGTTGCTGCACAGGCCACGTGGCGGCGTTGCAGGGCTTTTCGCCGTTTCAAACGGCTATAGCTGTTTCACACGGCGAAAGGTTGCTGCACAGGCCATGTGGCAGGCGTTGCAGGCCTTTTCGCCGTTTCAAACGGCTATAGCCGTTTCACACGGCGAAAAGCTCCTGGCCCCGCTTTTCGCCTGAAGCTATAGCCGTTTGAAACGGCTATATTTCTTAAACTTTTTTAGTTTACGTTGAGGAATTATTCTGCAACTGTTTTCTAATTTATGTTGAGAAATTATTGGTCTGATATTATAAAATGATTTAGATTTTTACGGTCAATTTTTGTTTCGCCTATAATTGTTTTAATATTATATGTTTATAATTTTACACGGTTTGTGGCTGGAATGCAATTGTGGGTTTTTTGTTTTACGAAATGCAGTTGTACTGCGGTTGTGCAGGTGTACCATTACACACATAAACTCCACAACTGCATTCCGTAAAAAAAACCCACAATTGCATTCCGGCCTAAAGGGTCACCCACTAACCGTATAAAATTATAAACATATAATATTAAAACAATTATAGACGAACCAAAAATTAAACCGTAAAAATCTAAATCATTTCATAATATCAAACCAAATATAGCATAATAATTTCTCAACATAAATTAGAAAATAGTTGCAGAATAATTTCCTCAACGCAAATTAAGAAAAAGTTTAAGAAATACCGGCTATAGCCGTTTCAAACGGCTATAGCTTCCACCCACCCGGTCAGCGCTGGCGAAAAGCGGGGCCAGGAGCTTTTCGCCGTGTGAAACGGCTATAGCCGTTTGAAACGGCGAAAAGCCCTGCAACGCCGCCACGTGGCCTGTGCAGCAACCTTTCGCCGGTTCAGACGGCTATAGCCGTTTCATCCGGCGACATACGACCAAATCTGCTAATTTTTTGGCTAGGTATTTATTTTTAAAAAATCAAAAAATATAAAAATATAAAAAATAAAAAAAATTCCTTGGCGGGCAGTGGGCGCGTGGAGGTGACAAGGATGCAGGTGATGGGCCACATTGTTTGTTGGGCTGAAATCATGTAAGAATTGAATTGTAATGGGCCTTCAGTAATGGGTTGCTATCTGTCTACGGACACTAAGGCTAATGTGGGCTCTAGACCGGCCGTTTTATTGTGATGGCACTAAGGCTATTCTGGGCTCTGCTAGCTCTGGTCAAACTCCGGTTTTGTTACGAGGCCTATGAGCACGGAGCCCACCCAATTGTGCCGCAGCCTACTGACATCATCTTGCCAGAATAGGCCCACTTCTAAAGAGATAACAGCGATAGATTTTTCTTTTTGTTTTTTGGTTTGGTTCAGACGTGATAAAAGTTGAGATGTTGTCCAATATGTTGTGAAGTAAAAGTGAGAGAGACAAATGAAATGGATGGAATGGAATGAGTTGATCTCATTGATGTGGGGACTGTTTCTTATATACATGGTGAAGGGGCATTTGGCCCTTTGGAGACACCTCTTTGGGAGAAGGTGCCCCTTGGAGGTACCCCCACATGAGGGGGTTTTCCCCCTTTCTCTAATGATTAACTAATTACATAATTAACTAAATATTACACCAATTGATCACTAATTAATTTAATTAATTTCTCAACACTCCCCCTTGATCAATTGCTTCTTGAGATCTTGTAAACAGTCCATGAGTGATTCCTTCGATCTTCAGGAATTGTATAGGAAAACTCCTCCAAAAACCCCGTGGAAAAACTTGAGGAGAACCTAATTTAATGTGTATATGCCATCAAAACTCCTTTAAAACCCGGTGGGAAAATATAAGGAGAAAATGATATGGCATATATGTGATGATTGTCTCATTGTAAACTTATATGAGAAAAACCTTGAAAGGAAAAATCTCAAGAGAAAGTTTGAGATCAATAGTATGATCTGTGGATCATATTTGAATAATCTCCCCCAAAACCCAATGGGAAAATATGAGGAGAAATGATATGTCTTTGAGATCTTCTTAAAAACTCTTGTAGAGAAAACAGAAGATATGACATATAATATGTCTTGAATATCATCCTTCGAAAACCCCGGTGGGGAAAATAGGTGATATGACATATATTCTTGTATTGATATTGCCTCATTAAAACCTTTATGAGAAACCTTGTGAGGAAAAACTCATATAGGAAAAGAGTACAATATAATGTCTGAACAGATTATAATTTCAGGAGAGTCTCCCCTTGAGCCTTACAAAGTTGTTACTTTCCACTGCTGTTGGACAAAAACCTTATGAATAAATCTGTAAGGTTATCACACATTTGATTTGCAAGATGTTTAATGATATTAAACATGTTGGGCAATATACTTGTTGATATTGCTCTTTGAAATCTGTTATGTTTGTGCAATACAAGCAACATTATCTATGTAGATAAGTTCATGATTCAGAAGAATCTAATTTAATCATTCCACACGTACGTGGTGTTCTAGAATGATAGATGGAAGTAGTTATTTGAGTCTAATTTTGATGACTTCATTAGAACTATACCATCATGATATCAGTTTATGATCTAGCAAGATGGGGATCATATAGCTAGTATCTTTGAATCACTATGGTTATAACTTGATTAAATAAATCAAGCTCTTTGGTACCATAATATATCTGTTGATATAGAGTTTGTCTCCTGCCAAGTGGCTTGATGGAGTTGCGCATTTTAAGCTATAGCAAATTATCTGCAATTGCAATGTTTGGCCATTTTGTAATTTGCAAGATTTGAGTGCTTGCATGGCACTATAGTTGTCATCCCAGGGTCTAGATGATTATTGATCCATCTTTAGGGATTGACCGACCATAAGTGATGATGGATATGATTATCCAATATTATTTTGATATTGACGAACAATATCTGTGAACTGATATATGTGCTTAAGTTGTAAATTTAAGTATAATTTGGTTTTTAACCAAATATGTCATCTCAAATTCCGTCTTAAAATGATTGCTTGTTTGTTTGCGTGCTGAGATGATGGAAAATCCAGTTTGGATTATTTGTGAACACACATATGCAATCATAGTGATCTGAGTAATTCTTCTGTGGAAGAGACTCACTTAGTCAATTGTACCACAATCAATTTGACTATTTCAAGTCATGGAGTGACTTGAGTTTATACACAATGTATGTTGTGGTTTGTACTTCAATTAAAATATAAAGTCTAATGATGACTTTATATGACCGAGTTTATCCAATTTATTTGATCTGCCAATGATCGAATGAAGGAACATAAATTTTTCACATATACCATCAGAGGTATTGCTTGGTTTTTGCGTGAAACCATGTGCTACAAGCTCTTGTTATTTCACCACCTTGCTTTTGCAAAGAATGCAATGTCAGAAGAAGATCTTACTGCGGTAAATACTTCTCACTAATGAACAAGAGCAATTCTCCTTTATTGCCACCTTTTAATATGACCCAATTTGAGTGTTGAGACACTCTGCCTAGGACTTTTGGTCTGGATCCAGTTAAAGGTGTATGGCAAATTTGAGAAGGAGTACATGTCGACAATTTGTAGTCTTAGAATGATTGATTAATGAAATCAATATAGCATGTGAAAATAATAACCTTTTAGAATTCCATGTTATTTCCCACAACAATGGAATTAGGTAGTTCCAATGATCCAGTCCCTAAATTTATGTGCACTTATACTGGACTTTTGAATGCTTGACATTCATAGGCTTTGGATTTGAATATCCATAAAGTGTCAGACAACATCCATGATGTTGATTTGCATTTACTATCTTGGAGGATGTCTCCCCCTGTTTCCGCGGATGCTTGTAATAAGTTGTATCCATAGTGACCATACTTCTCCCCCCTCTTATTTTAATTTGGGAGTTGAGTGATTTTATATGGTACCTTCACTTTTTCTGGTACATTAATCCATAGGGATTGGATATGATGACACTTTATTAGTAAATGCATTTGGCAAGCTATTTATAATATATTACAAATATAAGATGTTCTAAACTTGTTAGTTTAGATATTCTTTGGTACGTGATGTGAGGACTGAATGTGATTAAATATTCTAATTCCTGGCATTCTTTTATGTGGTATTAATCTCCCCCTAATGCCTGGAATTTTCCTCAAAATATAATCAACATACGGGCTTGTCTAATATCCCCATAAGAGACCTTAGGTATTATCTGAATGACGGATAATAATACCTTTGTGATGGTCCCTAATGCCCATGGATGTATGTTGAGGTGGTGATATTGGTATATGCAAAGCATATCCAACATGTAATGGGAAATTATTGGCTGAAGCCAAATTTTCACGTAAATACTGCAACGGAGGGAGTCGTATGATTGCAGTTGAATGAATTTGGATTAATTATGTGGTGTGTAAGTCCACATAGTACCAACTAGATGTTGATAAATTTCAATTCTATTTTGCTGGTCATGCAAATAAATTATCTTAATAAGATATTCAGTTAAGCCATAATTGAGGTGGACATATATGTGTCACTTACTGCTATAGTTCCCAAGACCAAATAATTCCAAATGATTGGATTTGATCCTGCGTCCAGGATAAGTTGCTCTAAATTAAAAATCTGAGCAATGAATTTGGTAAATTATGGTGCCTTATGAGTAAGGAACACATGTGAGACTATTTGTTAAATGCATCAATTAGCATTTGAGAGCACTTGAATGGTCCATTTGGTAGGCAAAATACAACCATATGCCTGTCTTGAATGTGTTCAAGAACTTGGCTCATTATTTGAATTTTAAGGTAAGAGGGCCTTAAAATTAATTCTCTTGTGACACATACAGTGCACATTAAATCTGAAGATTTCGAGAATTTTAACTATGACCAATAGAATTGACAATAATTTTTTTTTTCATATGATAGAAATGACGAAGTCAATCATATGCAAATTCTTGATTGAATCAAAACTGAAAAATTATTTTGTACGCAACATGTGATATGGGATTGATGTATGTATATAACATATCTCAAATGATATGAAAGGAATGCTATCAATATGTAATTTTCATGCCCATTATACCAAGTTGAGTGCTGATTACTCGTGGTAATATGTTTCAAAATGAAACTATAGAAATAGATGGCATGAAAATATATTGGGGTATTGTAGAATACATGAGTGTATCTACATTTAATAATGGAATACTCAGAAAGAGAGTATATATTCCCCATGTTATAATAGTGGAGATCCACTTAATGAAATTCCTTTCTTCTGATTTGATCCCGAATAAATATCATGTATGAGGTACTTGATATTGATGATGGACAATGTACTACACATTATAGTATAGTTTTAGACTAATGATAATTCTAGGGATAATTTGGAGACTTATGGAGGTCTCATTAGTCGAAGTGAGCTTCAAACTTAATCCCCTAGAATGCTCTTATCTTTGATGGAGTTGAGGTTTTCTTGAACCAAATATTTGATTTGGAAATAATATGTACATGAAATGTACAACCACACTTTAGACAAACTTGGAGTTTGTCATTATGATCACTTTTGCTAAAGTGACATTTTATGTATGCGATCCATTATGTTGGATATTGCCATGGAATTGAAAGTCCTGATAAAGTTTGGGCAATATTTATTCTTTGTTGATAACTCAATTGAGAGTTCTAAAGAATAAATGGATCTTCCTCATTTGGATACTCAGTTTTGTAAAACATGAGTGGAGGAAATGTAGTCACACCCAAGGTGTATGTGTGGTAATTTCAAGAATAGATAGGGTAGTTTGATTATGGTAGAACTATAGTGGCAATGGTGCCATGTGTCTCCCAATGATATTGTTATATCACATATCCATATTGGAGAATAAATTATATCCAATGAGAATTTGAAAGTTCTATTTCAAAAACATTAGTCATGTCCTATATGAGTAGATCATGTATTTTAATGAATTTACTCGAGGAGTAAATTATATAGAATGAAAATATTGATGTGCAAATTATTTATTCAAGTTGATACTTGATTACAAGTGGACTATTCGGAATGTGACAGACGACAAAATTGCTTCACATGTTTTGGACTCCATTCTTGTTAGAATAGATGATCGAAGGATCAATTTCCAAAACATAGTCTCTGTCTTTATGATAGAAGATAGTCACTAAAATATTGCACTATTTTTTACTATTTATTTAAGCAAAGTAGATGCCCTTGATTTGTGAATTCAAGATGAGTCTTGAATTAATATACACAAAATCTTATCTCTTGGAATTGCAAGTAGTATGGGCATCATATTTGATAAGTGATGAAATCACTGCTATTATCAATTGTGAATTGTCAATGATATAGACTCTATCATTATGTACTAGTGTCTGGACACATCTAAAGATAGTCACCAGAATGGTGTGCATCTTAAAGCAGTGGACGAGAAACTCGTTGCTATAGGCATAGTTTGGCATGATTGCGCTACATGCCTTAGGCTCCACTGTCTCATGTGTTACCTTTGATCATTCCAAATTTTTATATTTGGTATGATATGCCAAGTTTCTTACATGAGCAAATCATGTATAGCTTTAATTTACTGTGGTAAATTAATAATATTGGCGCTATAAATATGCAAAATATTGAAGGCAAGATGATTCTTGCGTGTATTAAGGTATAAACAATGTAATTGTTTTAGTGGTATTCCAATGGGAATTGATGACTTGATAGTCTGTTATTGTATATAATATTTTGAATATATTCTTTTGAGGTAATCATCATAAGATGTAGACCTCTTAGTGATGGGCAAAGAAATTGCTGCCTAAAGGCCTGGTCTCAGGGCAAATAAATTATTATAGAACTTGTTACAATTCTATATAATTTATTGCAGTCAGTGCCTAGGACTCCATCATTGTATAGAATAATTTTGGATATACACTTTGTAGGTAATCATCATAAGATGTAGACCTCTCGGTGATGGGCAAGTGATTTGCTGCCTAAAGGCCTGGTCTCAAGGCAAATAAATTGTTATAGAACTTGCTACAATTCTGTATGATTTATTGCAGCCAGTGCCTAGGTCTCCATCACCTTGTGTTATTCCAAAAATTTAGATTTATATACCTTAATTTTATATTTTGCTTGATACTACTTGATGTAGTGTAGTGTTTAAGTGTCATGTAGTAAATATATTAAATAATGACACATGAAAAGATTGTTCTAAAATAATATTTGCATAATTATGTGAATCTACGGATCACATAATGTACAATTACTGCAGTAATTATAGTACATCGGTACTAAACTTGATAGTCTAGATAGCTATTTACAAGAAATATGCAAATGCTACATAGTCTGAGGACCAAAATTGAACAATGCAGGACGTCAGCCATGGCATGGGAAGAAATGGCGATGCCTACTACTGAAGCAGAGGCAAGAACATCGTCCAGATTGCCATCGTGAAGAACTAGAAAAACCTTCTTCGGTTGTAAAGAAATGTAAGTGTCTGTTCATGTGCTTACTTGATGGATGTGAGGCCTATTGGCCTCTGTTCTTCCTTTGCCTGTATGCGTGAGGCATGGTGCCTCTGTTCTTTCTTTGCTCAGTGGAGAAACAAAGTGACTGATAACGTGTTGTGAAGTAAAAGTGAGAGAGACAAATGAAATGGATGGAATGGAATGAGTTGATCTCATTGATGTGGGGACTGTTTCTTATATACATGGTGAAGGGGCATTTAGCCCTTTGGAGACACCTCTTTGGGAGAAGGTGCCCCTTGGAGGTACCCCCACATGAGGGGGTTTTCCCCCTTTCTCTAATGATTAACTAATTACATAATTAACTAAATATTACACCAATTGATCACTAATTAATTTAATTAATTTCTCAACACAATAAAAATCCAACAAAATTTAGCGTCAGGAAAAAATAAAAGATTTAGGTATACCTCCTTTTCACACCGGTTGCGGAATGGCTATATTTGTGCACGTTGTCTGCATGCGAATACCGTGAAATACTGAATAGTATTTTTGGCCAGCACAAGAAAGCAGGAAAAAAAGGGAAAACCTTTGTCCAACTGTCTTGTACACACACAGGATCAGCTGCATGAGTTCTCAACGGGAATCATGCTTTTTCCATTAAATCTAAAATAGAGAACAAAGTTCTTCCTTTTTACTCCAACATTTCCTGGTTGAGTTAATTAAATGTTTCCCCCTTAAATCTATCATTTTTCAATGTCTGATAAATATCAACTCCCGAAAAAATGCACTTTGTGCCAGCTCGTGTAGTTTGGAACCCTAGCGTGTGTTTGCATTTAGAAAAATCTCGTGATTTTGACTTTTCAAAAATCCGGTTATTCTCAGTAGATACCTCAATTTGTTTGATCTATCATCTATCTATGGATGCATCGAGCAAATTCTATTCCGACGAGCACACGGGACACACATACACAAAAGAAACAAAATTGCACCCCCGTATGGCCTGTTTGTCTAGCTCGTGTCATGTACTCGCGCGCACCATTTGCAGTGTTTTTTTAGAAACGGGAATATATTCAATATTCCAGCTTCTGCATCGATCGATGCATGTAGCTGTTCATTATTAAAAAATGTTCTAGTCCGAGCTAAACTAACGCATAAAACAAATGACAAGGGAATTTTTAAACAACACCAAGTCTATTTGTAAAAGACCATCCATTTGAAGCAAAAATCTCCATGATCGTTGTTTCAAGCACACGACACCCAAAGTGACTTGGGGCCGCTCTTCCTCCTTCAGCAGCAACGACCAGAAACGGATCCAATGTGTTCCTCTGTATAATACCTGCATAGAAGTAACAGCTTTTGTGTTGTTAAAGATCATGTCATTTCTACTCAGCCAGATTGCCCAACATAAGGAAGATGCTCCAACCAAAATCTTGTACATAAGTTTTCTTAGCAATCCCAGTTAACCAACCATTTAACATATGATGAATATCCTGTGGTGGTGGAATGTTAAAAGAAACTTGTACTATCCTCCAAATAAATCTAGCCATATGACAATAAAAAAGGGTGTTGTATAGACTCATCCAGATTGCAAGAACAACATTTTAAACTTCCTTTCCATTCCATTGTCTCTCCTTTTATTAAGTACCATTTGCAGTGTTTGTCAGGTTAACCCAGGGTCCCTTTGGCTGAACTGAAATGAATATGAGTTCAGCCCATCCCGTGTTCTTTCCTTGTCTGAAATCTGAATAGCGACGCGTCCTGCCGGCCTCCTTTCTCACCACACGGCGGCAGATGATGATGCTAATGAGTGTTCCTAACTATAATTATTATTAGAATATATGGTTAAGTATAGCAAATGCAATGGTACATGCGCATCTGCATGTGTTTGTGTGCAACTGGGGCACGCTTTGCCTACCTGCACATCTAACAAAGAACACAAATTGCAGTTTTTCATAAAGAAAATCTCTCGTCAGTAGTCACTGAATCACTTTCAGTTGCTGCATGGGCGGTAGACCGGTAGGACAAGTGGTCGATTGACCGGATTCCTTCCCCCACTAATCCCAACACATGATCCTGTGCTAATCTTGGGTAAACAACACCTCTTCTGCTTGCATTCCTCTGCTTGGCCGTGCTTTGGCTACTCGCACTCTGCACACCGGACTCACTGGAGGCATAGACCAAGATCTCATCTTTGCTGGCTAACCTCCCAATGAAAAATACCGAGAGATATCTTTCCTATTTTGGTACCAATTGATACGTTTTTCTAGATATCTTTTATGTATCAGCCGTTGAGTTCAGCCTGATGGATCATCCTTATTTGTTTCAAGTATTATAAAATTCCTCTAATTTATTTTCTCAAACACGAGAACTACTCGGTCAAGATAATGCTTGATGTTGCTTAAAAAAAGATACTGCTTGATTTGTTTCGTGGGTTTGATAAGTGCGAGGGAGGAACCTTTTCTTTCTTTTGCATAAATTTGTTTAATCTTCAACATTCTTCTTAATTATGATTAAATTTTGATATTGCCCCCCCCCCCCCCCCCCCCCCCCCCCCCGGGCGCCAACATCATGTTTTTTTGTACCGCGTTGGATATGAGGAAGAGACTATTGTGCCCTTACTGCCATTTTGCAAAGTCTTTGTAGACAATCCCTAAAAAATCACTCAACCAGTATGCAAATATAGCCACAACTGTTTCTTTTTTTTTTCCCGCTTCTCTAGGATCCTACCGACAAACCTCGTATTTGCGTAGTCTAGCAAACTAAATCAACACAAACAACATTGCCCTAGAAACAAAGCCTCTCTTTTGTTGCCGTCCGTTCCCAAGAGACAAATTGCCAATTCTTTATCTGGGGCTGCTTCAGTTCCCATTCTTGGCATCTTCTCCACAAAGGTCCGTCCCTGGCAGAGATGGCTGAGATTATGGGGTCATTACTTAACATCTCCTTGCGGTGCATGCAAATGTGGGCAGAAAGCAACATGGGGAGCCCCATCTCTTTTATGGAATTGGAGCCCAGCTTTTTCCCCCATTACAAAACCCCTGCCTGTCCTCTCCATCCTGCTCCTTTGTCCTCTCCATCTTTGCCCCCTCCTCTGTTCCCTCAATGTCATAGAGAGAGAATGTGTGTGTTTGTTTGTGCTAGAGAGAAATTGAGAAAATAATATAAAATTGGGCATGGGGAGCTGGCAGGCCACTGGCCATGATTTCACCTCAGCATCACACAGGTCAGGCCCAGTCAGGGTCACTGGGTCAGGCCCCTCTTCCCCATGCCTGCTCTCCTCTCACTGGACTCTGTCCCTGAACACTTCCCGATAGATTCCATCCCCTCTCTATCATCCTCGGCATCCGCCCCCCTTTGCCTTTCTTAATTGCAAAGGTTTCTGCAGGGATAACATTTGTGGGGTGAGTCCTATAGAATCCTGCCCTCCTTTTTATGTTGCTTTTCTTCCCCCACCTCCTATTTAAGTTCTTCAGTCGCTTGCTTGTCAGCATCAGAGACTAGCTTCAAGCTGCTTATACTCATACCAGTATACCACTAGGAGGTTGCTCTGCTGGCCCTGATGCTTGTGTTCATGTTCAGAGCAGGGATTCAGTGCTGCTGAGATAGGTAAATCCTTGAGAAAGCCCATGTCTAATTTCTGTTTCTTCCGTTTATTTACAAGTTCAGTTGCTGAATTTTACCTTGATCCATGGAGTTTTGTACCTTGGATTCCATTTTTGCCTCTGTTTGGACATTTGTACATTTGTACTGTATGTACCCGTTGAATCTTTCACACTACATATTCTTGATGGCCCTTTATTATTTTGTTTCTAGTACAAACCAATCCCACCATAAATGCAAAGATTAAATTTCTCTTAAATAATCTCTCAAGTTCAAATCTTTTCTGGCCCCAACTGCATCAATGAGTCTGATTTGCTCTGTCTCCGTTCAATTCAGGACTGTCTTCCTTACTTACCTGCCGAGGTGTGTGAGAGCTCAAATCCATTCATTCATTCAGAGGAGCCTGGAAGGGAGGAAGGAGATGGACGGCGACAGCTTCTCCGGCATGGCGAACGGCGGCGGCGGCGGGGCGGCGGACGGGAAGCTGATCCAGACGTTCCACAAGAGCTTCGTGCAGGTGCAGAGCCTGCTCGACCAGAACCGGATGCTGATCAGCGAGATCAACCAGAACCACGAGTCCCGGGCGCCGGGCAACCTGACACGCAACGTCGGCCTCATCCGGGAGCTCAACAACAACATCCGCCGCGTCGTCGGCCTCTACGCCGACCTCTCCGCCTCCTTCGCCCGCAACGCCGACGCATCCTCGGACGGCGACTCCTCCGGCACCCTCCGCTCCTCCGACGGCCGCGCCGCCGCCGGCCACAAGCGCCTCCGCCCCGGCTAGCAGCTTGTTCTCTTAATTTCTCTTGGTCTTTGCTACTACTAGGCTTAGACTTTTTTTTTTCTTGCAGTTTCTTGACTTGTTGTTCATGGCATCCTAGCTCCTTGTCCTATTGCTGCAAATGCTTCTGCATCAGTGATTAATTAGTGTATGGTTAGTGAGAAACAGAAAGTTGTTGCGTGGAAGCTGCTGTGATGATGGTGAGACGAAACGAAATATTCATGTTTGGCATCCTTCTTGTTGTTTACGGTTAGCAGCATCTGAGAATTATTTCCAAGTGTACTAGGACTTGGGGGGAGCATGTGCATTGCAGCTCGATCTGTGTCAGTCTCACTGTAGATGGGGTCAGGTCAGGTGGGCAGTTCATGCTCGGCTCAACAGAGCAGATCTTGAGGCGTGTATCATCTGACATTGCCGTCATCCTTTCCGTCCATCTTTTACCTGAGTTCTGAATCTGATGAGTGCATTCGCTTTGGTGATCTCGCAGCTCTGAATCTGATGATTGAGTGCCGAATTTTGGTGGATCATGTGCTATTGGCGACGCAAAGTGCAAAGCTTTACAGCTT
This sequence comes from Urochloa ruziziensis, assembly GCA_015476505.1. Classification (NCBI taxonomy): domain Eukaryota; kingdom Viridiplantae; phylum Streptophyta; class Magnoliopsida; order Poales; family Poaceae; genus Urochloa; species Urochloa ruziziensis. The sequence goes on from CM027120.1 coordinate 46,872,106, forward strand.
TACCAATCTGCTCATGCTCACTCTTCACCCCCTGCTGCCATGTCTTTCTTTCCATCTTGTCCTCATGAGTTATCATGAAAAAGCTCAAGGTGGCCAAAGCCCAAAAACTACTAGTGCACTAAAATTCCCAGCTTTTTCTCTCTTGTTCCTACTACTCTCTTCAACTGGTGGTATAATTTAGATAAGGCTCCCCTTTTCTGAATGCCAAAAGGGTGAGCAAAAAGCAGGGGTTGTCTAGTGTAGTGCGCATCTATCTGCAAGATGCAGGACAGCATCAGCTGGAAGGAGGACAGAAAAGCTTCAATAATTTTTTGGCTGCCAATCATGCCGTGAAACACCACGGCATGGCCAGAATCTTACTCCTATTTGAAAGAGTGGTGTGTATGTGTCTGAAATATGGCCTTTTTCCTGATCTGAGTGTGTGAAACTTTTGACCACTGATTTGGCCTGCTGGACAGTGCCATTGGCCCCCTTTCTTTGCCTAATGCCTACAGGCTACAGTAGTAGTACTGTTTCAACTATTTAAAGAGATACAAGACATGTACTAGGCAGATTCTGTGAGATTAGCAGTTCATGACAGTAGACACACTTTGAAATCTAGTATAAATTTTGCATCTACAAGTTGAGTTTTCATGTTGTGTATTTCAAACTTTGAGTTTTTCTTTTTTTTAAAAAAAAACATGAATACCCATGTGGCTAGCTAGTTCTGAAGATAAAGTTATCTTGATATGAGATGTTGAGCTAGCTGTTCCTAAAACGAAAAGCCAATGCTAGTGTTATGATTATTTTTCTATTCCTTTAATTTTATACTCCAATCATTCCACATGTTGCCTTGATCCTAATGTTTCCAAGTACTGATCCTCACTGTTTACATTAAATTTTTCTGGGCATCTCTAGGACTACTTCTATATATATTATACAATAGCAAAGATGTACTAGCAAAAGCACCACAGAATATTACCAGAACCATCTTAGCAGTGTCCCCCCTAGCAGGCAGGACAAGCATGGGGAGACCCACATGGCAGGAGAGGCTGTTCCTTGTGATCTGATGACAGCTCTCGCCAAATGCTTATCCCCTCCGTGTCTCTCTAGAATTTGAGGGGATCTTTTGTATTCTTCCTGCATGAAACAGCAAGATATGAGTGCAGGAAAATGACATTTTTTTTAAAAGATGAAAATGACATGTTCTCTAGTCGGTACTCGGACACTGCACTTGGTAGGGCCCACAGCTGAGCTACAGCCAGTAACACAAAACACAGCAGGCTTCAGATCACAGCTCTGGGAACTGGCCAAATTTGAGGGCCCCGCAACAATTCCACGTGGATTGCTAGACGCAGTTGGTTATAAAATTGTTTCTTGCTTGTTTAACTTTGAAGAAAAATATACAAGCTTTGGTACCACATGGGCCATGGTGCAGCTTCTACGAGTACGTAGCTTCTTGCAGTCAATATATGTTCAGATTATTTCAGAAGTCCTCTTGTACTGACTTGCGATCAATAATGATACTGAATTGCGATCAGTGCCTCGCGAAAAAAAATGTGATCAGTGATATAGCAATTGTACCAAAAAGTATTCTTTAATTTGACAGCAACATTTCTAGAGATGTTCCTAATTTGAAGGCAGAACATGTGGTCTTGACAGATACAGTGTGGTCAGGTTCAGTGCAACAGTGTCCTCATTGATTTGATTAACAAGCTAAATGGTTGTTTGCGGAATGGTTTTCACGAATAACTAAAAAAATAAGTCTGTACTCAGCCTATATGCTTTCATTATATCACCACCTGTACTTTGAGTTTGCAATCATACTGCACAACTGGTAAAAAAAAATCAGCTGAAATATTTTTTTTAAGTGACAGCTTAGGACCCGATCTTTAATTGAATCCAACATATGTAGGTTCAATCTTCCATACATTTTATTTATTCAGTTTAAGAGTTTGCTTGGCAGTTGGTTATCCCCAAGTGTGTGTAATGATTGTCAGGTACCCAGATGAACAACTTGCACATAATTTGCAATGTGATGATTGTACCTTCGGTTTATCCTTCCTATTTACAAAGTCATGAATTAATTTTAGCCACTTCTGTATAATAAACCAAAGAAAACAGTTTCACACCTATTATAAAAAGTTCCTGTTCCCTCTCACAGATGCTGTGAACTTTGTCTGAACAAATGAACCCCTCAGAGGTACAATTATTAAAATTAATAGAGGAACTAAAGCGATTCACATGTAACTTTTATGTTGAATTATGTACTGGATGAGTGAAAAGAACATTATTACAATCCTTCAAACTTACTCAGAACAAAAATGGACCAGTCTTATAATATATGTGGGCAACATATGTTTGTGTATGCACTAATAATTAATGCTACCAATGAAACCTGTGGGGGATTAGGTTCCAGCAGATCAGATCTGATACTCCATCAGCTGATTGAATCCACTACACTGAAATCTGATACACCACCAGCAATTATATTAGACGCTGTAGTAGGTATATGGAGCTGTTGGGTTTGGCAAAAATAATTGTGATATATAGGACCACCTCACAATGCATGGGGGCAAAGTGTTTCTTGTTTGGCAGGACCACTGATTAGTGCAATGATAGGCACCTTAATTAGGCTTATCTTGTACATTGAGGCATTAAGTTATGTGCCTTTTGTGCATTGGAAGTATCCATTTTCATCCACAAATCTAGTGAAAGGACCCCGCTTTCCCTTTTCCTTAAAAGTATACCCCAAGGATACTTGTCCCTAGCTACTCCCTAGGGTGAATGAATGGCCTTTACAGTTTTGTATTTGTTCCATTACTTGTGAAGATAATCAATGTGCATAGATTCAAGCTAAGGATGATAATGTAAAATAGTTTGAGCGAATGGTTCTAATCAGCCTGAAATATATTTAAGACTAATAATGTAAAACAATTTGAGCTGACCTTGTCAGTGATTAATTATTTTCATACAGTCGTGCATCTTTTGTTCTGAAATTCCAGATAGTAGTCTATTGGAGTCCACAGACATCTTGGTCCATGTATCTTTTTTATAAAAAAAAATATGTCTGTACATTATAACAAACACTTCTCTATAATATTTCACAGTGGAAATATTTTTCAGGAGCAGCTTACCCTTTTGCATAGCCAATCACGCAAGCCCACGTCAATGTAAATGTCAAGAGAGAGCCTTAATAGTCATGCAATGCCTAAGCTGAATCTATGTTTTTCCTGATAAGTCTATCCATCAAGAGGAATGGTGAACCTCTAGCAAGGTACTACTTACTGATGGCTTCACATTAGTCCTAATGGAGCACGCTACAAAAAATACTGGAAATTCTAAAAAAATTAGAAACACCCCACCATAAATTTAGTTGGATCTAATAATTATGAATAACAAATAGCCATGGGGTATTGGGGTCTATTATATTTTCTAGGAAAATACCTCTGTAAAGTAACCCCTAAATCTACATTTGAATTACCCACCTCGACCATTCTAAAACAAAAATCTAAAGAAACACATAAATCTACATTTGAGGTATCCACCTATGCCATTATAAAAAAAAATCCACCCCAAATTTTTATCTATTTTTTGCAAAGGTAATCTTTATCTAACTTTGATATCTATACTATATTGAAAAATAACATAAAGTAATCCTGTAAAGTGCTCACCACCTTTGTCCATATTAAAAAAATAATCTAAAGCACCCCATATATCTGTATCTAAATTATCTACCAATGTCATTATTCTGTCAAACACATAACTCAAGCTGATGTTTTGACTAAACACACATGTGAAACACACATGGACGTGTGCGCAAAAGAAAAAAAAGCTATGAAAACATATAGGCTGAGTATTGGCTTATTATTTAGCTTGTTAAAAGATATCTCAACCAGATTAAATTAAGAAAAATATCTGTATGAGTGTAATGCTATAATATGAACAAATGAGATTCCTCGCAAAAAATGAGATAATGCTAAAAAATAAGCAATTTTGATAAGTTTCATGCCTCAAATTATCCATGTCTTTTTAACAATTTTTTTAAATAATTAGGCCGCGTAGAAGCACATGTTGATGGACAAATATAGGAATTAATAAGACGGTGTAGCAGTTGGAATGGAATAAACTACAAGTATGAAACTGATAGTATAAAAGGTGTAGGTTGGGATGCATTGCTTTCAAGAAGAACTAGGTTGTTGGGCTGTCATCTCTAAACTAATAGTAACAATCTTAGGACCACTGATGGGGCCCTGGGCATGCATGATGCAACAGCAGCAAGCCAGCAACTAAAAGACAAAGAAAGAGGTTGCGAAAATATGCTCTCTCTCACTGCGTGGAACTCGGCCTTAGGCAAAACACAAGCCTGATTGCTCTGTTCCCATTTTTTAAGGACTCCACCAAATGTGGCTATCATTTGTTGCTGGAGCTACCAGCCAAGACTGGCTAAAACAATGCCATGTCCTTTTCCTCAAAGCAATTACCAATTTGCAGTGAGTTTAGGCTGTCAGTATAGTGCAGCATCAGTACGGCATTGGAGTATCACATTCAGAGATGCTGTGCTAATCTTTGCTCTTTTACTTAACCAATCACGTCAAGCATCACTTAGCATGTTAATCATCAGTTTTTCAAGTATGGTATAAATAATTCAGATTGAATCCAAAATGATGCTGTTATTTCTTCAGTAGTACAGCACAAGGAGATATTTGCAGAAAGAGCTTGGAACAATAGATCCTCACGTAGGTATTCAGGAGATTGTAGATTGTAGAATTAAGTGCATCAAGAGTTCAGGAGTACAGCAAAGAGAACACAGTAAGACAAACGGTTGATGTTCCAATGCCTTTTGTGCACAACATTTTCTAACTTCCCTGCAGATTCTTGGTACTTCTCAGGAGTCACAAAGCACATAAAAACAGTGACAAGAAAAACCATGCAAGGGCTAGTAGCGCTTGATATGTTCACCTGGAGTCCTTCATTTGGCGCCTTGACAATGTCCATACACGTTATTTTTTCTTGCTTCATCACTGACTCAAGTAGCTTCATGTCTATAAAACACAATTGTCATAATCCTCTGCTTCGTGACATTAAGCATTGGATTTTGTCTGCCATTTGTGTTCAGTTTACTAATTACAGATTTACGGCATCCTACATCTCGTCAAGGCAAAACATTTCTGCTAACACGTAGTTAACTGCATTCGTCTAATAACCAAATCATAACAGGAACAACACAACAGTTATAAAAACTAAACATTAAAGCTGCATTCGTCTAGGAAACAAATCCTAACAAGAACAATACAACAATTATAAAAACTAAACATTAAATTATCAATACTTAAATAACTTAGCAAACCTGTTTAACCTAGCGAGAAACTGCACACCACTCTCATAAGTATATATATACGGGGGAAGAAAAAAATGGCATTAAGTACATTTAGAATCAAGATCACATCCTTAGGTGTGAATTTGGATCATATTAACGACCCTGTACCAGGAATTAGGAACTCCAGTACATTAAGAATCAAGATCCCGTTGAGTAAATCCGAGTATCAGATCTGGTGCCAGTACTGCTGCAGGTTTGTTGCCTGTACCAGATGCAGTACAATGAAAAATATCAATTCTTGCAGGGATTTCAATCTTAACGCCCGACAGGACCATCAGAGAATGATGCAAGTACAACATGATTGAACGGCACTGCCCATTAACTGCTTTTCATCGAGAAAGGAGAATGGGGCGGCACTATTTACTGAAAACTTGTATCCTTACAAGTTATCCTTACTAAGCATCATTAACTTCGTTCAGCAACGCAGCACAAGTTATCCTTACTAAGCATCATTAACTTCGTTCAGCAACGCAGCACAAGTTATCCTTACTAAGCATCATTAACTTCGTTCAGCAACGCAGCACAAGTTATCCTTACTAAGCATCATTAACTTCGTTCAGCAACGCAGCACAATGTGATATTTACAGAAAGTTCTCGGAACAGAAAATTATTAATTCTCTGCTATATCCACCAGACAGATCAGAACTGTAAACTGCTTGGTGTCAGGAGCACATCCAAAGATGTCTGTGATCATTGGCACTGGATTTCGCTTGGTGTCAATCTGTCAGATTAGGGTGAAGCTATTGAAGATAAATGCTTAGCTGAAAGAGCAGAGATTCTACTTGACATCCAATCGGTGCTCAAACATACTGCATCCTAGATGCAGTTACTACGTAATCAGAGGCTTACTGCATCCCTCCATCTCCCTGAGGCCAGGCACCAGGGTACATGCAGTTAGTTGCACATAACTAAGAACCAAATTAAAATAAGAATGGTCAAATTGGATTATCAATGCTTGAAATTGTGTAATTATATAAAAGAATGGTCAACATTTGACATACAGGAAGACATAAAAGGCATCCCTCTCATAAACAAATGGGGAACTAGAAATGAAAAGGCTCAATGCCACTACCCTTGACTTGATTAAATTTGATCAATATAAACGATACTGTATTATTTATTAGGACTCGAAATACATCCACAATTGAAATCCCAGGAGTAAATCTGAGTATCAGATTCTAGATGCAGCACACTGAAAAAGAATCAACTGTTTCAGGGATTCAGTCCCAGGTTTTCCCAACTCAGGGGCCTATAGAACAACAGTGGACAGTGATACTCAGATATTCAGTAGCGATTCTATAGATACAACTCAAGCATCAGAAATCAAACCAATAGGTTAACTCGTACTCCCTCCGTATAAGAAATAGATGAAGTTTTGGACAAGGTTTTAGTCAAACATTGGGAATATAAATCACGAATAACTTTTAAGCCGTTGAGTTTGAAAATGTGAAAACCATATGAATAGATTTGTCTTGAGAAGTATTTTTAGAAAAGTATACATATATTATTTTTTAATAAATATTTTTGTAAAAATAAGAAGTCAAAGTTATGTTTTGGAGACCATGTCGTTGTCCTAAATATCATCTAATACCAATATGGAGGGAGTACACACACAAAATTCTTTTTCACCTACACAAAAGTTCTGGTTCAAGAAATTGTAGCGGCGTTGACAAATGATGATACATCTCGCAGCTCTTACATACACAGTGCAGGAACAGAATATGCAGAACTGCAGTTGAGCTCCACTGTCCACTGTTTCTATAGGCCACCAATTATTATAAATGTGTAGAGCACAAATTTTAATGGAAAAAAATGAATTTCAAATACAAACATTTTTGGTCACTGATGTATGAAATGTTGTCTCCACGTCACTCGTACAAACTAAAATACAGAGCCAAGAAGCTGGGACATAAACCTGAATGTTGTCTCCCTTGATGACACATTGACACTTCTCGGCTCCCTGCATCTTCTGATCCCTGATCAGTATCCCAAATAAAATGAGCTGATGAGCAATTGGAAGAGTTATGGCTCTGCGTCAGTGAGCCTTTCACAAAGAAGGATGTGAAGAAAACAGAACAAATAACTTGTTCGGAAAAAACTGGAACAAATAGATAAGAAACTTACATGCAGACTGCTACATGGAAAAGGTAAGTTACAAATGAGAAATGCGTTGTTCTTTGATGTGTGCAATCTTCTGCCAATTTGGATGTCCATCTGTCTGACAGGTCTCTGTTAGTGAGCGATTGCAGTTGTAAATTTCAAGTTTCTTTAGGGACAGAGGCAAACTTGGAAGTGACTGGATATTATCGCAGTTCTGGAGAGCCAATTCCCCAAGGGAGTTTAAGCGTTCCATGTTTTCAGGCAACAAGGATCCTACCCAACTTACAAGTGTAAGTACTTTGAGCGACTGAGGTAACAATGGTAGATGTCGGATATTGGAGCACCACATGATAACCAATTTCTCCAGGAACGTTAGGCGCTCCACGTTCTCTGGCAAAGAGGACCATCTGCAGTCTGAGATGACAAGTGTATGCAAATGTAAAAAGGATTCGCCGATCATGGGTGGAGCCTTACAGCTTGAGAGCTCCAGATGTTGCAGGTTCTTCAGAGCACCTTTTTCCGTTGAGAACCAATTTGGATATGTTGATCCATTGTAGTTCTTGATTTTCAGAGACGTGATAAGGAGTGGTGGGCGCAGAGCCTCAAAGACCTCCTCTTGAGAATCAGATTTCTGATCAGAGTTCCATTGCAGTACCAGATCGGAGAGATGTACCTTGTTCGCTAGCTTGGCCTGACAAGCTTCCTCCTTGCTTTCCACATTTTCAAGTCCTTCGATGCTTAGGTTGCCATGAAGGTTGTCCAGGTGTTCCAGCTGCTGTATCTCATGACCCCTTGTCTTCCTTACCTTGAAGACAGGCAGAGTCCGGAGCAAGATCAACCTCCGTATGTCGGGACAGTAAAAAACACGGCATATGATATACCGCAGATTGACAAGGTTGGCTATTTCATCCTTGAAGTAGAAATCCACATGGGTGGTGCATCTGACAGAAAACTTCTGGAGATGGTAGAGCTCAGTAAATTGGCGTGGCAGAGTTATGATAGGCATTGTTCCAAATAGACCAACATAGCGAAGATGTTTCTGTTGACGAATACATGGTGAGATTGTGGGAAAACTGTCAACCTCTGCTAGCACCATCCGCAACTTCTTCAAATTTTTTAGCATACTTCTGAAATCTTCTACATTCATACTCTTGTTGCTAGAAGAAGACATTATTAAAGTGCGCAGTGACTTCATATTCAAAATTTCCTCTCGAAAAACCATCTCATCATAGGACATAATAAACAGATGCTGAACATCATTAGGAATTTTACCCACCATACCTTCCTCAATTCTAAAACAATTAGTTCCAGCAACTCTTGTAGCTAAGTCGTGCAACAGATCATGAATTGTAAAGTACTCTTTGCTAAACTTGTTTCTCTTTAACTGAAGAAACGAGGTTGACAGTAACAGATCGAAGTAGTAATGACCCACGTCTTCCATATCCTCTGTTTCGTTGGTTGTCTTCACAAAACCTTCTGCCATCCACAGGTGAACTAGCTCATCGCGCTGAAACTTGTATGTTATGGGGAAAATACTACAATATGTGAAACATTGCTTGATACCATCCTCAAGTTGTTGGTAGCTCCACCATAGAATGGAAAAAGTTCCATTGTTTAGCATATCATTGTTAATGGTACGTGTCCAAAAATCAATCTCTAGTCTTAGTTTTAGCTGTCCTGCAACTGTTCTTGCTGCCAGAGGTGATCTTCCTAGCTTTTGAGCAATATTTCTCCAAATTGATTGATATGATCTTAATAAGTTTTGGTCACTAATTTTAGCACCATCAAGTGCATAGTGCATGAACATTGAGAAGAATTGCTCCTCATCCAAGTCGGAAATCGCCAAAAGGTTCTGAGCACTAAGAGCTTTCACCGCATCTGCAGTTCTAGTGGTCACTAGGATTCTGCTTCCCATGACACCAACCTTCAATGGAGAAAGTAGCAGATCGAGTTTTCTAGCATTTTTATCATCCCAAAAACATCTAGTACCAATAAAAACCTTTTGTCCCTTAGTTTTTCTACTAATTCTCTCCGTATCCGTAGCATGTCAATATAAAGGAACAGTCTTTTCCTACCTGGTGATAGTATCTCTAACATCTCAGTGAAGATAGTTTCCACATTGAAATTCTGAGAAACATGGATCCACATGATGAAGTCAAAATAATCATCATCTTTTTCTTTGTCACAAACATATTGTGCGACAGTTGTCTTCCCTGACCCTGGAGGCCTGGAATGCCATGGATACCAATAACAGAGTAACATTTGCTATAATCAGCAGGTGCATCACGAAGCATTTTTCTTATCATATCAATTTCAGCATCTCAACCAAATACAACTGATGTAGTTGAGGTAAACCTCATAGGTTTTCTCACAGTATTGTTGATAGAGTCACAGCTGGCAGGCAACCCAAGCAATGAAAGAACCTTGTGTCCTTCATCAATTAGGGTTTCTAAATTATTTAAGGATGCCTCCAGCTCCATTCGTAACTCAGTGGGAACATTAAAACCTGGCACGGTTTCACCATCCTGCAGAAACAAGTTAAAAGAAATTATGTAAGGAAGAAATTTAGCTTTTAGGTAAATGCTACTTGATTAACATCCGATGCAGAGTCCTTTGTTTGAGAAACCGAATTAGCTTGAAAAATTTCAGATAACAGAATTAGATGTAATCGTCCAGATATTGAATGTTTGCCAAACTAACTGAGAAAATTGCATAATTGGAGCTGAAAGTCAAGAAAAGGGATTTGTTTTGCCACTGTGACAAATCAACAGATTGACTTAGTTTACATAAACATTTACCCTCCACATGTGAAATAGAAAGGACAAAATCACATCACTGTGTACATATTTGGATGTGAGAGGAGAGACCTGCAAGAATTTGAGAAAGTTCAATTTGAATGAAATCCTAATGATTTGGGTCCCAATTCTCCTTTTATAAACGGACTATTAGTTGTTTCATCAAACACCGGCTGCCTACCAGTACCAGTGACCATCACTCTGAGAGCCAAACTGCTAGTGTCTGTGTTAATGCCTCAATGGGGTGCTGTTCATTTTGTCAGTTTTATTTTCCAAATCAATCAAGATGTTGAAGCCCAGATGTTTGTGGTCAATGATCGCAAATTTGTAAATCCAGCAAGAATGACATAAATTATGTGACATAACAAAAGAATACAGACACTTTAATAATAAAAAAACTGCATTTTAGCTATATCCGGTAGAACTAAACATATATATTCATTTATGCACAATCATAGTATCACATGTCAGTCCATTTTCTAATATTACCAATCAAATATATTTTCATGAAGGCCGAGGACAGGAGCAAACCTGCTGTGTTCTGCTTAAAGCTTGATAAGGGACGCGGCTTTTTCGAGATGATGATAATCAATAGTGTCAAGGATGTCTTCGGCTTCAAAGAAAGCAGACTTTAGCTCCTTCGCCCATTGCTCCAGCCATAGCCTCTGAGGACATTCTTCAGCTGCTTCAAGCATCAGCTTCAGTTGCAGGATTTTCCTCTGCAATTCCTGGGCTTTCTCTGACGAGGGAAAGCCGAGGTAGGAGAAGCATTTATCGAAGATCTGGGAGATGATCGGAGAGATAAGCCAGCTTGCGGCCGAGATGCCCCACCCACCGCCGGCAATGCTCAACGGTTCCATTGCGGGCTCTCAGTTGCGGAGGAGGGGAGACTGGAACAAAGCATATATATACAGGAAGATGGCTGCAGGTCGTTCTCGACAGCTTTAAAAAATGGAACGCCTATCTCCTTGGTAGAAACGATTAGCTAATAGCTAGTCAAGAGCCAAGGCACAAACGGGAGCTTCCATGTAATTGCAACTAAAAGGGAGCTCTAAGGAATGGAATGCCAATCTCCTTGGTGGCAACGATTAGCTAGTCAAGAGCCAAGGCACAAATGGGAGCTTCCATGTAATTGGAGAACTAAAAGGAAGCTCTAAGAAATGGAATGACAATCTCCTTGATGGCAACGATTACCTTGTCAAGAGCCAAGGCACTAGTGAGAGCTTCCTTGTAATAGCAGAACTAAAAGGTAAATGGTTTTCACCCAAGTGGTACAAATTGAGAATATAGGCCATCAACCTTGCACCAGCACGGGCTCGCAAATTCGATAGAATCTGGTTATTTAGATTATGATGTAGTAATTTTGCAAATTTAGTTGATATGCCTATGTTTCTATCGTAATAAATATTTAATCAATATGTTTGTAGAATGGATTGTACATGGATAAATAACATGAGATGTATCTAAAGTTTAGATGAATGTGAACAAAACCACATCACTCACGCATACACATCCTCCGCGAAGGAAGCTGTGGGAGTGGGCCGCTTCTTTTTTTTTTTTGAATTTGTTGGGGCCATGAGGGTTGTTGTCGTGGCTAACACAGATGGTGGGCGCCAACTGTTGGATTCAGGACCTAGGTACCCTATCTAGACACGTATACGGTACCCCGTGAAACAAGGAAACCCTAATTCACCTTTGTTCACCAGATTACCCACCCCTTTTACAAGAGGGGAGGGCTCTTTATATAGCCCTCCGACCCAAATTCCGTGGGATGACAATGCCCCTTGTTCACATTATAACCCTAGGGCACGCAAGCCCATTTTGGTCATTTTCTTTTGGAGCTCAACTACCCGTCTGAAACGGACTTTGCTTCCTAAAGCGTATTTGTGGACTTCCGCCTTTGCTTGCTTCATGAGGGTGCCTCCGCCCGCCACACGCCTTTGCAGCTACAAGCTTCACCGAGTTTCCCGCCGGCTTCGTCTTGCATGTCGAGGCCTTTCCGGCCCTTAGCTGATGAGCTCTTATTCCGACGTCGTCCCGAAGCTTCGCTCGACCTCCCAAAGGTCTGATGTCTCTTCCCCTGGTCCCGGAGTGTCGCCGCCTATCCTGTGGGTGATTGACACGCTGAATCCTACTTTGGCCCCAGGGGGGCTTCGCTTATGTGGGATTCTCCAAAGCCGCTCCGGACCTTCGCCAGAGCTTCGGAAGGTCCGCTGACTGCTATTTTGGCTTTACATTATGCTCGGTGTCAACGGCGTTTCTCCAATCCCAACACTTGGTGTCAATCTGTCAGATTAGGGAGAAGCGTATCCTCCTATACATGGAATCCCCTGATGCCATGAGCTATTGAAGATAAGTGCTTAGCCGAAAGAGCAGAGATTCTACTTCATCTCCAATCGGTGCTCAAACATACTGCATCATCCTAGATGCAGTTACTATGTAATCAGAGGCTAAGCATGGATGGGAAACAAATTCATGGAGCAAAAATCCTTCTCAATTCTCATGATTTCATTCCAAATAATTGAGAGTGGAGCTCATGTTCCATACTTGATCTAAAAAATCATCAGTATCACATCCTTTCCTACGTTGTCTTCCAGCGAGACATCTTCTTAGCCTATCTCTAATCTATCTGAGCAATTGCATTTCACAAAAAAAAATTGAAAGGGACAAAAGTGGTTGAAATCTTGTGTCGAACAGGTTGTGGGCGTCATCACCACTGTAGGGCATGGTTATGGTCATGGCCACCGCTCCCCTTCTCCTCCCCTTCTTCCATGAAATCGTCCTCCCGCGGGCGGAGGGCTGCGCCAACGGCGGCGAGCGGCGGCGTCGGCATCCACGCCGTGGCCGGGAGCGCCGCCGCTCCCCTACTCTCCCGTCCCAACTTCTCCATGAAGTCCCCATCCTGCCATCTCGCAGTCTCGCGGCCCGGCGCCCCGGCGGCTTGAGGCGTGAGGCGAGGCGACGCCTTACGAGCGATAAGGCGAGGCGAAGAGGAGCAAGTGTCATAGTTATATCTGTCTATAAAGCTACACAGATGATTTGTCTATATAGCAATTAATCCATATAGCAATTAATCTATCAAGTGTAAATCTTATCTGTCTATACCATGTGTTTCGTTCTTAAACTACATGCTCGCAATCACCTCACGGTATGCATATCATTTACTTGGTGCCGAACGCAGATGAACATGTACAGCAAAAAACTAGAAGCAAAAGTTCACAAACAACCAATTTCAATCTAGCTCAGAGTTGGACGAAAGTCAGAGCTGCTGCTCATAACAAAAGAGAGAAAAAATGGAACACAGAAGACATGGCGAGATTCGAAAACGGGTCCAAGGCATATCGACGAACACATGCTAAGCATATAAGCAGCCTCATTGCATACGCAGGAGGAACATGCTAAGCATAACTGGGTGTTTACTGCGCCGAGGCAGCGCCCAGGAGCTCGTAAGGCGAAGCCGACGCCCAGGTTTGCTGGCCGCTTAGGCGACGCCTTAATAACTGTGCTTAGCACCTCGCAGGATTGAGCCGAGCGACAGAGCGAGTTAGAAGAAACAGAACACCTCATTGGATTGAACGGTTGGGTTGCTGTTGGGCCAAAGTTTTGGGCCTTCTCCAATTAACTACCGATAGCCAGCCTAAAACGGCCCTCTCTACTTCTTCTCCACACAAAACAGAACGCCACCGCGGCTTGCCTCCGACCGCCTAACCATGCGTTTGGTTCGGAGACAATGTGAGATAGGATCATCTAGTTTCAGTTTTGAAGGATGGGATGGCCCCCGCTCTGGCACTCCCGCCGCCGCCAAGCCCCTGGACCTCCCTCTGGCCGCCGCAGCACCGCCCGGAGCACCCCTTGACGCTCAGGGCGCGAAGCGACGTGCCCCGGGGGACGCTTATGCACTGGAGGAGCGCCGCCCGAGCGCCGCCGTGACTGCGATTGCCGCCGCACGCCGAAGCGCTACCCCAGCCACTTCCCTTCCCCGCAACATAGTGGTAAGCACCCATTAGCCCCACCGCCCTTCTCCCTGGCCCTCTCCTCCCCTCCGCGACGCCCGGCCAAGCCGTGACCGGTTGCCGCGCGTCGCCGCACTCCGGCGAGCCGCCGGCCGGCCCTGGCACCCCTCCTCCACACCTTCGCACGTCGGCGTGCTCCATGCTACCCAGCGGACGCACTCAACCCACCACTAGTGGCCCAAAGACCCCCAACCCCTTTTCCCCTTTCAACCGCCCGCCGCCCGAACTCCGGCGAGCTTCCACCGCCGCGTCGGTCCCTGACCCTCGACGAGATCATCCCCATCGTGCCCGCCGTGACCTCCTGAACCCATAGGTGTCTTCGCCGTCGCGAGAGCCGCCCTAACGCCGCCGGCGGCGAGCTCTCCAGCGAGCCTCCCCTGCTGCCTCGCCGCGCCGCCGTGAAGTCCGGCGCCTGCGTGACGCCTGTGTGGCAGCCACGCGAGCACCGGCCCCACCTGCTAGCCTCCCCCGCGCCCCACGTCAGCCGCCACCTCCGCCTGCCCGCCTCGCGTGCACCCGGTCTTGTGGACCATAGGCTCATGGGCCGAGCAGTCCACGCGCCCACGAGCCCGGTCCACGGCACAGTAAAGCGCGGGGTGGCGCCAGCACCGACGTCAGCCGACCCCACCCGTCAGCCGCACAAGCATAAGGAAAATGCTAGGTACACCCGGCTTAGTGCACCCAAGAAGTTATTTCTCCACCTTAGAATTTCCCAAAAATTCCCAGAAAATACCCAAAAATACTAGAGAAAATAATAAGCTGATTAGTGCCACCCAAATTATTTATACACATTTCTAGAGCCTGGAATTAAATGGATTCCTTTTCAGCCTATAGGAAGCCTCTGTTAACGTACCCCGAATTATGCCAAATCCGAATTAAACCCTATAAATAGCCAATAAATTCCTAAAAATATTAGAATATATTTTAAGGTTTTTCATGAGATTAGATTCTCTAGAAACCTTTCCTAAACCTAAAAATGATTTATTGCCTTCCACCGACAATTCTTAACCCCGCTTAAACCTAGGGGAAACCTCGAGGCCTTCCCAAAACACCGGCTCTAAACCATCGTTTAACCTAGAAACCACTCCGATGACCACTCTTCCCAACCCCTCTCTTTATAAGTAATTCACTCGCTGTGATGATTGATTTAGGCGTATATTTGTGCTTGTGTAGACGCTCCGCCAGGAACTCCAGGATTTAGCCTCCGGCGGAGACCACCATCGTACCAGGCAAGTCTTAGCAATCTCCTTGCTCATATTAATCAACTGCATGAATATGTTCTTATTCTTCCCCAGCGTCTGTAGATTGCATTAAGTTTAGCCACCAAAATAGCCTTAAGACACTACTGAAGTACCACCCAGGGCCAGAAACCCTTGTCGCGAAAGGCAACAAGGGGATGAAGATGCGAGGTAGGGTGGATAGTCTCGGAGAAGCTCATATCCAGAGGCCTACCTTGGTCGCTTAAGGACCGATTCTTGGGAAAGTCTTTCCAACGCCATGTACGGCTATACGGGCCAAAAAGGACATAGCCTTCGGGAATGCCCTGTAATGTGAGGCCTCGACTCACACTCCACTAGCTACCTCTGGTAAAACTACCCCAGGGGCCATGGTTGGGCAACGGAAATGCTGGAGACAGCCCCAGACAGAGGGCTGGGACCGGTCGACACGGGTCGCATGTGACAGGGCTGGTAGGGCCCATGGGCGATGCATGTTCATTTATATGATGCATCCATACCCGGGTTAGTGTCCTTTTGTGGACGGTTATGCGATTCCTATTTAGACCCCAGTAGCATCCGTGGGTAGACCCAGATGGAAGTTGTCCAGCGATGGACGCCAGTGGATATGAGTTCTGTAGGGTGGCCCTGCCATTGACCACGGGAGGGTCGCCTGACCGTATAGTCCAAGAGTACAAGTCTCTGCAGAGTCAATCGATCTATCTGATAGCCGTGGCTCTCGGTCAAGAGCCCATCTGGTTAAAGCTCCCATTGATTAGCCAGGAACAACCCATAGGAATGATGATAATGAGGAGAAGGTGATTGCGGGATCGACAGAAGGATCCGGGCCAGAATCACCGGGGACTGGTAGGGAGGTTTTTGCTCCTCCAGGACCCAACACCGTCTTACTTAATAACATGCCAACTAAAATAATGCATATTCTTACCTTTGATTGCTAAGTACTTGCTGAGTGCGGTGGTGCTAAGACTTGCTTGTGAAACCTTGCAGCTCCATCGGAAGGCCTCCCTCACCTCACCGGCGCTGCAAGTCGTCCTGACCAGGTCCTAGTACCGCTCTTTACTCTTCTAATCTATTTAGCCGTTACCAGCTCCCATGTATCTAATGTTTTCCCTCTTACTAGGAAAAGACGTTATTTCATGCTAGGTGGGCCCACCGAGGGGTGGTGCCCACACATAGAGACCCTGTGGATCACTGCAATAATTTTGCAGGATTTCTGTAAAGTGGAGAAATATTCTAGTCTGTAAAATAAATTTGTGTGGTTATCCCATCGTCCCTCAACTTTGAGATGGTGCTTATTCATTATTTAAGGCAAAATAGGCGCTGTAGTCCCTCAACTTTGATTAGAGGTTTCCTGAAAAAAAAAAACTTTGATCAGATGTTCAACTTTGTCCCTTAACTTCCAAATAAGCCAATTTAGTTCTTCAATTTTTATTTTTGGGTCAAACTTGTCCTCATGCTGATGTGGTGCTTCATGATACCATTAGACTAATGCAAAAAGTCCTTGTTGCCCTTGGCTCCTTCTTCCCCTCAATTTTTGCCATTAGGAGTACAAAATAAAAATATGATCCAAAAAATGTATGAGACACTACATATTTACGAGAGAGTATGAATATATATATATATACATATACATATATATATATACATATATATACATATATATATACATATATATATATATATACATACATATATATATATATATATATACATACATATATATATATATATATATATATAGTATATCTATATCCTACCCTGGGGTCGATATACCTATTTCGACCCCGAGCCATCCGACCGTACTTCCCCCTCGCTCGCCTCCAGCCATCCCTCGCTCGGCCGGTTTTTGTAGCCAGTTTTTTTTTCTCGGGTTCATCTATCTCCCACCTCCCCCCGCCGCCCCTCGCTCCCTCCCTCGCCCCACCCACGTTTTTCACCTTGTTGGCGACAGTTCCCACCTCCCCGCCGCCCCTCGCCCCTGCCGACCCCGCCGTCCGCCGCTCCTCGCACTGCCGACGCCCGCCGCCACCCCTCGACCTCGCACATGCCCGCTGCTAGTTCCTACTTTGCGCAGTGCCGCACAGCCCCTGCAGACGGCCGCTTCTGGCAAGCGATGCATCCCCATCCCCGCGGTGAGCTCTGGATTCCCTCGCCGTCTCGTCATCCTTTTCTCTGTTTCATTCTTTAGTTTCCCCTGCGCTGTTCTTGCACCTGACATAGTGTCGATTTGCAGGATGGAGTCCCGGCAGCGATTGGTGCACGGGATGGCTATCCCCGAGTAGGGTGGTTTTCGAGCAGGATCTGGTTCGGTCGCCAATCACGTGTTGCGGTTCTTGCTCCCCTGGTCTAGATCGGCAGCTACGGCCAACGGCCACCAGATTTGGATCTCCTCCGTGGCAGCTTGCTGTTCCTTTTGATAGGCAGATTTGCTCGGATGATTCTTCACTAATGTCCTCCGTAGACTCAGGTGCCCCTCTTTTTTATCACCTTCAATTGATTCCCCTGCTTTTGCATGATTAACGATGCTGGTGGCGATGATTTGTGATAAAGGGTAGGCTGAGGAATTAAATAGATTAGGAGCACACAGGCTGGTTGTTCCAGTCAAATTAGCATTCGATTCCCCTACTGTTACGTGATTGCTGGTGTTGTTACTGACGATTTGTGATAGAGGTTAGGTTGAGGAATTAAATCGATTAGGATGCAACCTGCTAGTTGTTCCAGTCCAATTAGCATTGGATTCCCCTCCTGTTGCCTGATTTTCTACACTGGTGGCAACAATTTGTGTTAATGTTTAGATGTTAAAGAACTAAATTGATAGTGGGTGTACCTTGTTTTTTCAGTCTATAGGTTTGTTCTAGTGTCTCAAATTTAGTGATGTGACCGGTACTAATTCCTTTGTTTGTGCGGATCGGAGACCCTTTCCGTGAGAGCACCTTCGGCGAGTATCATCACGTGAGCCTGATTTTTTTATTAGCTTGCGCTAATTTTTCCTTTCAAGCAGTGACTATATGCTTCCTAAAGTCATCTCATATTATTCCAATCAAACCTTTCAGCCCCCAGACCAGCTGTAGATGTATTTGTGAAATAGCTGCTTGAAATCTATGTTCACGACTCACTAGCTAAAAATAATATCGGGAGAATTGTGTAAGATTATTCCAATAAATTATTGAATCACTATCCATTCTTTACTAATCCTTTTAACAGCCATCTTGAGAATACAAAACTTTTCTGATCTTGTATACTAGATGCCAGTAAACTAGTATGCTATACACAAAGCTTTTTGTGATAGTAATTGGAGATGAAGAACAGAGTGTTATAATTTTTAAATTGGAAAAATATTTGTTTACGAACCAGCATGCAGCTTTGATTTGGTTTTCTATTTTCATCTATCTGTTCTTCATCCCATTCATTTTGTGCTCTTCCATGAGGTGTGTCCTGCTAACATATAATCTGGGTGTTTGCAACATGAGCTAATTCCATTCACATAAGACATTATTTGTAATAGAAAAGTATATTCCACAATGCATAGATATTAGTAGCTCTTGTGCTCCCCACAGAATTATTTGTGCTCAGGCTACTTTAGATGCAAATAACTGATGTTTTTGTGGTGCACTAGTTGTCATATGGCAGATATTGTGAGTAGGCTAATGTGGTTACTATAACTGAGGTGGAGTTTGATTATTTTTTGGTGTGTTTTCCCGTTGTTGTCTGACTGTACTTCAGCTCCTGTTCATTTGTTTGGGATCTTGCATGAGATGGACCCAGCAAACTGCTGCCTTCATGGTATTTTTTTATTGATTACTAATTCCAGTTTGCAGTAAAGAGTGGATCGAGAAGTGTTGAATCCATAGGTCGTTTGTTGAGGGATACTTGTTTTTTTCATATAAGAACTAGAAGCTTATTTGTTGGTTGAGGGATACCCGTTCGTATACCTAGAGTTTTATATCCTCCTTTTAATATAGAAGAATTGATGACTTTTATTTGTGGATATGACTAGACAAGTTCCTGTTCAGAATTCAGATATGCCTGATTTTTTTTGGTTCAGAGATATAAATGGTCAGATGTGCATGCGTCTTAGTTCTTACTGCCTGGCATGCATTCACCTGAGAGACATTGACCTGATTTCTTAATCCAAATTTTGTGCAAGGTGCAGACCTGGTTGGTTTCTTTACTTTATATGAGTTAATATATTTGGACCAATATACTTTTTTTAATCATGCTATCATGAATTCATGATACTAGTTTACATGATAAATATGCCTTGTTCTGTCTGAAACGGTTATGGCTTGACCGATTGGCTTCTCTGTTAATCCCTGACATTGTGAGTTGCTGCCTCTGCAGGATGACGGGATCAGTCCTGCTACCGAGCCTATTCTTGCTGACAAGCTGGAGGCAATTTGCAGAAGGTCAACAGTGTGACATAATCCACCAATCTCTTCTGGCTCCGACCCAAACACAGACTTTGGAGCATCCATGTCCTAAGGTTAGGTTCCTGCCTGCAGCTTTGATTTGGTTTCCCAATGTCACCATTCCATTCTTCAACTTCATTCATTTTGTTTTAGCTCCTGCATGAGATGGGTCCTGCAAACTTCTCTTCATGATGTCATTATATTTTTTAAATTGATTACTAGTTGAAGTTATGTAGTAAAGGTTGGATGAGAATGCCACTTTCATAGTTGGTATACGAACTAGCCTCTGTCAGTTTTCTGGAATCCTTAAAATTGAGGCATGGAATTCAATATTGATATCTACAGATTTAAGGTTCCTGATAGTTTCAGTTTAAATGGTTTGCTTAGGACACTTTGCAGTGAGATGGCTTCCAGTAATCTATGTTGCTTTGTTTAATTTGGATGCACTACTCCTAATAGTGAGGCCTGTTATAGAGTGTCAGCATGATTGCATAGATGGAATGATGAGGGTTCAATTGACATGTCTCATGGAATCTATGAATAAATTAAATTAGTTATCTGTAAAAATAAAAACATAGACCAGTAATATGCTTGATTGGAGAAATCAGTACTGTTTTGGTGCCTGGATCTAGGCCTGAACATGCCGTACTATGCTCATAATGCGTGCGTGACCAATCTGACGAATTGATGACTTATATTTGTAAATAGCAAAGATGAGTACATGTGGAATTCAGAACATTGTATTTCACGATAGTTTGCCAGGTCAGTATGCCTTTTTTTGAATTTGAGATGCTTATGGCGTGCCTGTATTTTCTTTATTAAAATCTTTACCAAAACCTGTTCAGATTAATATTGGCTATCTCACAGGTGACAATCGATAGGGGGTGAAGGCTCGCTCTAGAATTAGGCGCACAAACAGTGCATGGTCCTTCAAACTCGGCAGCTAAGTGATGCATTTTTTGCTTTGTGGCGCTGAGGCAATTGGAATCCTGGAGTGAGAATACTATGTGCGATAGTCTAATCTTCCATGAAAGAATCGTAATCTTGTTCACCCGGTGGCTCATGGTGCAGCTTCAAGTGCTGGATATGCTGTTTCTTTTTGTACCATGTAAAATTAATTCCGTGCTCTAATTTTTCTGCAATTGTAATTTCTCGGTGGACTGTGGAGTTGAGTTTGGTTACACGACATCCAAAGTTTGATATGCTGCAATACAAACTAAATGTTCAATTCTTACTATTCTATTCAGAATATTATAGCAATCAAAATCATGGTCTGGAGTAAAATTGATTAGTCTACAACTTTTGGGCACGAACAATATATTATTTGTGTTTAGATTTATGTAGTATTTGTTTTTTGACAAAAAGGGATACTGGGAAGTTTTCGCGACTAAAGGTTTACAAATCGTCTTGAAAAAATCGTACCATGCAACCATTATCATTTAGCAAAGCTGAAATACTTCTATTTGGATTGTAATTCCTTCAGCCAAGCGCAGGTCGAAAACGTTGGCTTCCAATCATACTCTTTTTTCTAACACGCAGTCATTGCTACGTGGCAGCTACTAACCTCAGTGTTGGGCCCACCCACATGACATGCGAAAGCTTGGCTGAAAGAAAAAAAACGGTTCGTGGGTGCGGGCGTAGCGCGAGGGAACCGGCGGAGAGGAGCGTAGCGCACGTGCAAAAATGAGACGCGGGACTGCGGGAAAACCGAATGCGAGAGGACCTGACGGGGGACGTCGGGCGCGCGGGTGTGACCCTGGGTCGAAATAGCTATTTCGACCCATGGGGTCCATATAGCGTTATATATATATATATATGAAGCATGCTTACTGTACCATGGGTATGTGAGCACATGTCGATTTTAGAGTATGCATAAATACATTGAGTTGTATATATACCAAAATAGTATGAGTACATACATTCCGCATGTCAAATTTGTATGAACAGATACACGTCTTTAAGGTGTTCGGGTACACATATATTTAGAAAACATATATTTGTGTTAGTTCAAAAACAAGAATACTTTTTTATGTATATATCAAGGGAGAATGAGCAAACACATGTTTGACCTACATCAGCCATGGCCAAAAAGGGGTTTTCGCATTAGTTTCATGACAACATGGAGCACCACATCAGCACAAGTGCAAGTTTGGCCCAATAACAAAAGTTGAAGCACTAGATTGACCAATTTAAAAGATGAGGGATGAACATGACCCTTGAGACAAAGTTTAGGGAATAAATTGCCTATTTTGCCATTATTTAACCAGTAGGACTCTCTAAAAAAATGGAGTAGTACTTTACAAGTGCTAGAGATCTGCCACGAGTAACCACGTCCCCTCAGTTTGTGCGTGAATGGCTCCGAAAGAAAATCAGGTCGCCACACCACACCTGACGCCAAGCGACGCGGCAACATGGGGAACAAAATCGCAGCTCACAGATCCATTATTGAAGATCTCGCAATCAAAGAATTTTTTTTTTTGAAGATCTCCGAGCGTACCTGCTGGACCGGAGAAGACAAGATCGAGGACGATCAACAACGATGCGCACCGCCATTGTTGCCACCGATATACTAGTTGGAGCGGTTCCTTGTTCCTTCATGGAAAAGCTAGTGGTACGGTTGTGGTGCACGACGCACGGGAGCATGAGAATTATGAGTGCGACCTCGCACCCACGTGAATCCAGTCGGTGCCCACAAATGCAATGGCGTGACTGGACGCGATGGCACGCGACAACGGAAAGAAAATCAGAGCTCCTGTATTATTGCAATCATCTGAGCCTAGGAATGCCTTCATTCGTGCATGTTGTGTAGGCGACGGTGCATCACTGGACGAGGACCACGAGCGCATCATGTGTCGAAACGGTGACAGCGTTTAAGTTCATTGGCCGTTTCTGCATGGAAGCTGCTACGAGAGAGCATATACAGGACGATCGTCGATCCCATGTGAGGGAGTGTCCCTCTCATCTATTATCTTATTAAAGCAGAAGCAAAAGGAGCCACCAGATTCACCGAGAGAGCCTAGAAATTCCCACGTTAATCTAAAAAAGAGAAGAATATAGACCGTTGGATTTTATGAAGATCCAACGGTGCAAAGTAACTCAAAAATCCCCATCAAATACGATTAATAAATATATAGAAAGTCATAATTGAAAAAGGTGAATTAGCAACAATAGTGAAAATTAGGAAGCCCGCACTAGCTTGAATCCGTTCGAGATACAGCTAATAATGAATAGTAAATTCAGAATTTTAAAAATAATTATCTTATTAAAGCAGAAACAAAAGGAGCCACCAGATTCACCGAGAGACCTAGAAATTCCCACGTTAATCTAGAAAAGAGAAGAATATGGCCCGTTGGATTTTATGAAGATCCAACGGTGCAAAGTAACTCAAAAATCTCCATCGAATACGATTAATAAATATATAGAAAGTCATAATTGAAAAAGTGAATTAGCAACAATAGTGAAAATTAGGAAGCCGCACTAACTTGAATCCGTACGGGATACAGCTAATAATGAATAGGTAAATTCAGAATTTTAAAATAATTATCTTATTAAAGCAGAAGCAAAAGGAGCCACCAGATTCACCGAGAGAGCCTAGAAATTCCCACGTTAATCTAAAAAAGAGAAGAATATAGACCGTTGGATTTTATCAAGATCCAACGGTGCAAAGTAACTCAAAAATCCCCATCGAATACGATTAATAAATATATGGAAAGTCATAATTGAAAAGGGTGAATTAGCAACAATAGTGAAAATTAGGAAGTCGCACTAACTTGAATCCGTACGGGATTGCTAATAATGAATAGGTAAATTCAGAATTTTGAAAATAAATATAAAAATCTATGGAAGATAAATGTGCTAATTGCTAAGTCAATGCGTGTTGCATTAGCACTATAATACATACATATTCGAGTACGCGGCAACTTCAGATTTTCAAGACAGAAAGACGAACAACAAAAGAAAAAAGGGCACCCTCCATGCAAATACAGCTTATATAAATGTTCTCTCTAAGCATCTTTTAACATGATCAGAGCATGCTTTTGGGCATTATCGGCTGCATTCAGCTGGGCAAGCACATATATATTGACATTCGACAATGATCTAAAGTGGTGGTGGGGAGTAGATACATGCATATCGAGAGGCTACCGGTGATCTGTGTATGGTATGTTCTCTGTTGCCGTTTAGCTCGATTTCGTATATGCGTGGGCTGAGGCTATGGTGACACTATGTCTAGAAAATTATACCTTAATTTCATATATCCGTGGGCTAATTAGCAAATTGATAATTCTTGATTAATTTCGTATACACGTATACTATGTATATACCTTAATTTTTATGAAGAGATAACACTACAATTCTCATCAACCACCTTAACTCTGTTTACCGAAATTAAGGTAATTTTGTATTTTGTAGGTGCTTGATCTTGCTTGAAACGCGAGACCAAAAGGAAAGCGAGGGTGCGACACAAAAGTAAAGGTCAGTTATGTTTTGAAACAAAGAAATTTGATCTAATGGTTTAACTAACCCAAAGAGTGTATACAAAGAAATTCGATCTAAATGTGAATAAACAAATAAATTTGAAGATGAAAAATTATCTACAAAATATGACATGGATGGAAATTGAGAATCTTATATGAACTTTACAATCTTTCGTTCATAATATATGATATGGGGTGAAAAAAGAAATATGTTTGGAGAATTCGGGAGAAATCAAACGAGTTTTTAAATAATTTTAATTTGTTTTTTGTGTATATATAACGCATTCTTGCATAGTCGTTTGCCTTTCAAAAATCAAACGTGTGTTAAAATGTTTATAATTCATTTTTATAATATAATATAATGCATTATTGCATGGTCGTTTGTCTTTCAAACCATTTGTTATTTCTACGTCCACAAAATTTCCCTTTTCTTTCTAAGCAAAATAACATCAGCAATTTGTTATTTTTTCATCTATTTCATTTTGCATTGTTCTTTAATATAATTGTAGTGTTAAAAAGCCATCACACTCTCCGTGAGGGTTAAAAATTAATGTGTTAAATAGAAAATAATAAACAATATACATCTTTGAATTTTATGAATGTAGGACATAGTGTTAGATAAGTGAACATATACACTGAAACTCATTTGATTTTAATCCTGTGTTTTTTTGCAAGGAGACTGAACTGACAGCTTGATAGAATTCAATCAGCAGCTCAAGGCCACAAAACAACGGCGTGAAGGTGTATACGTTGAACGATACAGAGCCATAGTGCATAATCGGACGCCAAAAATGTGGATGTCGACAACAACAGCTTGCATAAATAAAATACACCACAAAAAATGAATGATTGATTGCTAATGTTAGATTAATAACACGGCCACACATGAAACCATAAATTGACAAAACTGTTGTAGCTTGGTGACAGAGCAACATGCAGATGCAGCCATAATGGACCCAAATTCATATTACACTACTAAAAAAACAACCTTGGCTCGACACATAAGCGTTGGCGCCATCAAGACACGGTGCTAATGCAACATTAGCACCCGATCCAAAATTCGCTAGCCCCTGGGGACCCTTTAGCACCGAATGGTAAGACCAACCGGTGCTAAAAGCTACCTTTAACATCGGTTGGTGTTACCAACCGGAGCTAATGCTTATCAAAATTTTAGCATCGGGTGACCTTTTAGCACGGTTGGTGTTAAATACCGGTGCTAAAGAGGAGTTCATATGCTACTTCAAAAGGAAAGCATATTTTACCGGATCACATGTGCTGCATAGGTGAGATGGTAAGAAGGGTATGCGTGAGTTAAGAGGTCCCGAGTTTGAATCCTAGCAACATGCATATTTTTTTTAGAAAGTGTTACAATATAAAAACAATCACATACTTTTCAAAAGAGAGCAACAACATTCTTTAGTTTTTAGGTATTCAATTATATTGTGAATTAATGTCCCACCAAACTATATGATGATGAAAAAACCCCAGTATGTGTTAAAACAATCACATACTTTTCAAAAGAGAGCAACAACAATCTTTAATTTTTAGGTATTCAATTATATTGTGAATTAATGTCCCCCACCAAACTGTATGACGATAAAAAGTTGTCGCTTGCATAAAAGAATGTCAATGAAAAAACTAATAATTTTTGTTTGTAATAAATTAATTTTTAATAAAAATCACAAATGTTAGCAAGAAAACACTAGATACCCGCGCTAATAGCGCGGGCCACCTTGCTAGTTTAGCTTATTTCAGGTATATGCTCCTATTCATATGGTATCTACTAGCCTATGATTAGGAAATGGCGAGCATAATTTTTTGAAAGTTGTTGCTTCATTATCCTGCCTTTTCTTTTTAATAAAATAAACAATAAAACGCCAACATCGTACACGTGCGTTAATTCATCAATCATAGCCATGCTTGCTCGCTCGCTCCTTACTCGTTTTTTTAGATAAAGGTTTTTTTTATTACTGCCTTTATTACATGATTGTGCACTCAACCATACATTTTCACCAGTTGCTCGCTCCTACTCCTGTATAAAAGTGAAGGCATATTGGTCTTCCTTCTCAGTGTAGCTAGCCAGCAAAAATCAAGAACAGCGAACATGGCTATCAGCTCCGGCCACTGCTCCCCACTGCTCCTCGCATTAGTCACCGGCCTTCTCCTAGTGCCTCTGCCAAGTGGGTCCCTCGAGCACTCGCAGCATGACGACCTCATCTGCCTGGAGCAGCTAGGGCTGCCCAACGATGTGAAATTCCGTATGTATGGCGGCTACATCACCGTCGATGAAGATGCCGGCCGTGCACTCTACTACTGGCTCCAGGAGGCTGACCCTGCCAAAATCGACCCGGCGACCGCACCACTCCTCCTTTGGCTGAATGGCGGGCCCGGGTGCTCCTCCATCGGCTCCGGCGCGCTTGAGGAGCAAGGAGCATTCCGCCTCCACCCGGATGGCAACACACTCTTCCTCAACGAGTTCGCTTGGAACAAAGGTATATCACAGTGGCCACAACCGATGGATTTGTACGGAGTAGAAGACAGATATAACTTTATTCCAAAATTAATCAATCAATAACAAAGCATAAAGATTAATCACCTCACGTGTAAATAATGTGACGAACGTGAACGCAGTGGCGAACGTGCTTTTCTTGGAGTCGCCGGCCGGTGTGGGGTACTCTTACAGCAACACGAGCTCCGACCTCGTCGTGGGCGACGACAGAACGGGTCGGTCACGTACTACCATTCTTCTTCTGATGTGACTGGCTTATATACATATATGATTATACCTTTTTTCCATGGTTTAGTAATTCTTTCTTGCTTTGTTTGCAGCCGAGGACTCGTACATTTTCCTGGTGAAATGGTTCGAGAGATTCCCTCGGTACAAGTACCGCGATTTCTACATTGCAGGAGAGAGCTATGCAGGTCAGTAGTTTTTGATACTCTCTCAGTCCCATATTTAAAGGCATACAGGCACGTGAGTCAAGATTTGAACTTCGTAGGGCAGTCTTTGAGCGAGGGAAATTTATTTGTTCGGCAGTTTTCAGTTGCTTTCAATTCAAAATTCCCACATAAATGCTACTTCTGAAGGGCACTAATGTCGATTAAACTTCCACCACATAGTACTGTCGATGTTTGCAATTTCATTTCATAGCATAGTAATTTGCTGGTGAAATTCTTTTGATTTGCAGGTCACTATGTTCCTCAGCTGTCCCAGCTTGTGTACAGGAACAACATCGGCATTGAGGATCCTTCTATCAACTTCAAAGGATTCCTGGTAGATACGCGCACATGACCAATTAAAAACTTCATCCACACAAAATATTTCATCATCAGAGTTTGAACCGAATGAACGAGCATACATATAAACGAATTAATCATAAAAATAGACAAATTATTTTAATTTGAATATTATTCCAGGTCGGCAATGGCATAACCAACGACAAACTCGACATGATGGGCATGTTCGAGTTCTGGTGGCACCACGGCCTCATCTCCGACGAGACGCTGCGCAGGGGTCTGAATCTTTGCCTGAACGGTAGCACCTTGACCAAGCCCTCGCCGGAGTGCCAGAAGGTCATCAACAAGGCTAACGAGGAGCAAGGAAACATCGACACCTACAGCATCTACACGCCGCCGTGCGAGAGGGGAAGCCCCGACGAGCCGCCACGCAGCAGACTCCAGAGGAGCCGCCGCGTAAGTTAATTACTTGCCGTTCATTCCTGGGCCACATCAGTTTTTGCCAGGTCACACCATGAAACCTGACATTTCAGGGGCTGATGCTTCCTGCATACGACCCGTGCACCGCCTGGTACGCGATCGATTTCCTGAACAAGAACAACGTGCAGGAGGCCATACACGCCAACGTCAGCGGCATCATAGGATACCCATGGGCTATGTGCAAGTCAGTATTGCTCCAGAGTTACATTTGATATGATCAATCTGTTCACATATACATCGATTTCGTTTTTTAGAGTAATGTTAAATTTTTTTTATCCTGCAGCATGGACATCTATTATAACTGGACGACAGTCACACCCATTTCCATGATACCCATCTACCAGGAGCTCATTGGAGCTGGGCTCAAGGTCTGGGTCTTCAGGTAACAAGAAGCTGGTACCTAGTGTGAATTTCCTATCCTCAGTGTGTTTCTTGTCAATTTTGCCGCAAGAAATTAAAACAAATGTTTTTGCGTTTGCAGTGGTGACACAGATAGTGCAGTGCCGCTGAGCTCGACCAGGCTCTCTCTCGATGCCATGGGCTTTCCTGTTAAGACCAGTTGGTACCCCTGGTACATGGAACCAAACGCAACCGAGGTCAGTGCTCAGCGAGCTTCATGTACTATTACTGAATCCAGAGTCTCTTAATGATACACTTTTCTCCTCCATGGCCATGCATGCTGTGGTGTCATGACATATAGGTTGGTGGCTGGAGCATGGAGTATGAAGGGCTGATCTATGTCACCGTCCGTGGCGCCGGGCACGAGGTTCCCCTGCACCGTCCGGAGCAGGCGCTCTTCTTGTTCAAGCAGTTCCTTCTGGGCGAACCCATGCCGGCCAAGGCCAGTTTCCCTTTCTGAAGAATCAACATGCTCATGGAGATTAACGAACAGCTCATAATGCCATCAGCTGTTGATTATATTGGTCTCTGAAAGATGTTTGTTCTAATTTGCAGGAGAAAAATGCCAGCGCCATCCTCCTTCCTAGTGAGAAGGCTCCCTCCTACTGAGCTGGTGGGGAGAACTGTCTGCGTTCAATGCTATACTGCATCTGCTGTTGATATATGAACATGGAGAATAAAAGCACGAGTATCTTGTGCTACGAATAATGTATAGATCGAGCAAATTTTCAAAATAAGAATAATGTATAAGCCATTGCCTTGGGCCCTTGGCGATGGATCGAATGTTTGTACTCAAAGCAATATATGGAGAATGCATGCTTGGGCTTGTTCCCAGTCCAGTCACATGTAAATTTTAATAAAATTCATAAGTGATAATTAAATGACAAGGCCAAAAAAACCCCATAACCTTTCTTGTGCACTGTAACACTGGATTTTTTCTTGTGATAAAGCATCGAATAGCCTGCCCTACCTCACACATCTTGCTTCTTACAACTAATTGGAGACTCCTTTAGAAACCTCCACATTAATTCTCACAAAACTTGTTAGAAAGAAATACTAGAAATTCTCATGAAATTCAAAACATATGTACATCAGTTTGGTAGGCTCAATATAATAATAACTTAAGTATTAATTTTCTATTACTCACATTTACCATTACAAAATAACTTAAGTATACTCTTAATTTTACATTTCAAGCACTCACATTTGCCATTACAAAAATATTAACCAAAACCCCGTGGTATTCTTCGTTCGCATATCCAGTGCAGAGCTCGTAGAATAGCAATAATCTAGTACCTTCGTACCTCGATATCTGTAGAAGAACATGAGAATCATGGAAAATAAAAAAATTATCACTTACATATTG
Source organism: Urochloa ruziziensis (assembly GCA_015476505.1). Taxonomy (NCBI): domain Eukaryota; kingdom Viridiplantae; phylum Streptophyta; class Magnoliopsida; order Poales; family Poaceae; genus Urochloa; species Urochloa ruziziensis. The sequence goes on from CM027120.1 coordinate 46,901,974, forward strand.
AAAATATGTTACAGCTTACGTGAGACTCGCAAAACCACTCATTCTGCTGATGTTTTTGGTGGTGGAAATGTCGCGATCCTATTCCCTGCTAGCCTGGCCATAATATCCATCTTGTATATATGGCGTGCATCTCAGTTCCAAGGATATCTTGAAATAGAAAAACACGTTTGTAGTTAGAAGTACTATTCAAAGCGTAAGTTTCCCTCCGCAGTGTAGATTTTTGTGAATCAGACTCTCACGGTGCATATGAACGCCGACTAAAATATTTTTTTCAAGGTTCCGATCCAATGGCTGCAAAAATGGCAGCTAACTCTCAAGACCTTATCTGCACGAATCGGCGTTGACAAGCGTTACTTGCATCAAATTACTCCCAATAGAACTGCCGTTGCAGCATTTAGAGGATTTATAGCACCAAAACAGAGAAGGCATTTGCATGGACACTGCAAACTTCATACCATATGCCATGAAAAGTGGTCAAGACTATCCTGACGCCTCTCATGCCTATGATATGAAGCAATACGTGAGATGAAGAATGCATTGATTGTGAGAAATTTCTGTTAATAAATGGGATGTGTCTTGCACCTCGAGTTATTTATAGACAGATGTTCTCATATGCAGGTAACTACGAAACTTTACTTGATATTAAGATATGGTTGCTCCTTTTGTCCTCTCACCTACTTTGTATTTACTAGGTAGCTGACTCGATCACTCAATGGTCATGTGATACACATCTAAACTTAAGTGCATGAACGTGAATACTTCGTGGAGCAATTAAGAAGTATGTACCTCATTTTTGAATACAAGCAACTCGTTCACGCACTTAAGATTCTGTGTAGAATGTATCAACAAAGTATTACATCCGTTCCAAATTATAGGTCGTTTTGGATTTTCTAGATTCATAGATTTTGCTATGAATCTAGACATGATGTTTATCTAGGTGCATAACAAATATTATGAATATAGAAAAGCCAAAACGACCTATAATTTGGAACGGAGGAAGTATATATTTCAAAGAGTTGCTTGTGATCTGGGAGGAAATGCAAATAAATTCACAATTCAGGTGAACATGTCTCAAAATTAGTACACATAGAGTCTCTGTGTAGAAGACATATTTACTGTACAACAAACAAAGTGCAACATATTGATGTGCTTTGTTCGAGGTAATCAGAATACCATAACCAGGCCCAAGATTGATCATGGACAATATATGCTAAAAGAAAACAGTATTGCTCTTTTATTTGATCATGCTTTTATCCATTGCAGCTCTTGTTCATGATGCGCATATAAGTTTTGTCCACTGCTTTAGGTTTTCCACCTACTCTAATTCGGATAAGGCATGCCCAAGGGTACCTTCAAACTAAAACATTCTTCCAGCAAAAAACTACAATACAAAGATTAAATTTCTCATCATATATTTGAGAATATGACAAATTTTGGTGATTCAGTCTCAGGTGACACGTCATGTTAAGATTTTTCTTTACACTAGCTCACCGCCACGGGGCGTTTGACACTCACACACCACATATGACTTCCAGTTACTCAGCTTTGTTTCACAATATCCCTCCAGTATTTCCAGTCAGTATTTCTGGAGTTTTCGAAGATGATAGGGACAATCAAACATAGCAAATGGGTATTCACCCATGTCACCCACAATTTTGTGTATTTTTTTCTCATATCCTTTCGCAAAGCAATAATTTCACTTTCTGTGTTGTCTACATATTTATAGGAGTGTCAAACCATCTTCCACGGTGGTTATTAATTAGAACAAATTTAGCTTTGTTTTGAATGTAGTCACCATGCAATCATTAACTTGGATACCCTATACTGCCGAAAACAAACAAAACATTCACTCTACAATTTACGCACAAAATAGTTGAAATCCTTGTTCGTAATGTTAACTAGAGAAAATAAAGACCATATATCATTATTGAGATTATTTACAATTCACAATCACCTAAATCAATGTTAAATAGTAATCATCGAAGGAGAAGGATGCTTCACCAGCGTCTACTGGATTGGAGTACGACACTACAAGTGCGCTCGATCTGTCACGAATAAACACGTGCCCTTGGGTCCCCATAAAATCCAACCGAGACAAGATCGGGCCACCAGGTACGTTCATGCGAGGCGACGTAAGGACAAGGTGATGAAAATCACGTCGTTCCACTGCAAATCTCGGAGCTTCGTCCCTTGCAGGCATTGACGATGATTGGATCGGTCGAGGACGACAAAGATGCGCACCGCCATTAATTGCTGCCGATAGCTTGGTTGAGCTCTTTCGTTCCCGCGTGGTGATAGGATCGCTTAAGGACGACAATGAGGAGAGGACCACCTCGGCATCATGTGCGCCTACGTGGTCCGATCCTGGGCCAAATTGAATGGTGACAGCGTTTCTTGGGCCGTTTCTCCATGGCTGCTTGTGGGAAAGAGCATATATATATACAAGAAGTCAGTTTTCAGGCAGGACAGCTAGCCTTGTCGCCTTGTTTCCATGTCAACGTCGAGCAGGAGTACCTAGTTGCTCCTATTCATGGTAGGTGCTAGCCTATGAATCTATGATTAGGAAATGACCAACATTTAGTTGGTGACTTGTTTCTTCTGCGTTTTGTTACCAAGCCACGTGCGTCAATTCATCAATCATAGGCTTGCGCGTTGGCATGTGATGTTGTGGGTGACAAATGGGCTATTAACGTAAAAAAGTGAGAAATGAGCTGTTAAAAAATGAAGCTATCTCAAACGCCAAGCCTCGCTCGTCCTATATATAAGTAAAGCTTGCAGGTCTTGCATGTCTAAGTAGCAAATCAAGGCCGGGGAACAAAGATGGCTAGCAGCTCTGGTCACTCCTCTCCATGGCGCGCCGCCGCGACCAAGCTGCTGCTCCTCGCATTCGCCAGCCTCCTCCTGCTTCTTCCACTGGCAAGTGGGTCCCACGAGACCTCGCAGGAAGATGACCGCATCCACAGCCTGAAGGGGCAGCCCAACGATGTGGGGTTCGCCATGTATGGCGGCTACATCACCGTCGATGAGGAGGCCGGCCGCGCGCTCTACTACTGGTTCCAAGAGGCTGACAGCAGCAACGACGGTACTGACCCAGCCACAGCGCCGCTTGTCCTATGGCTGAACGGTGGGCCCGGGTGCTCCTCTGTTGGCTCCGGCGCGCTTGAGGAGCAAGGCGCGTTCCGCGTCCACACGGATGGCGAGTCGCTCCTGCTCAACGAGAACGCATGGAACAAAGGTACACACGAAATAAGAGATAAGCACAGCAAAACAAAAGGGCATAGCTATAATTTTAGTCAAAGATTAATCAACATTAAGAATGTTGTAAGTTGAAATAATTCTCTTTTGCTGTGGTGACTAAAGAGAAGCACATAAATTAGCAAAAGTTGAAATAACGGAGCTGCTATGGTAGAAGATTTCTAGAATGATTCGGAAAAGTGAGCTAGAGTCGTCCATCCAACCGGATTGTACTTTGGAAATATGAGAAGTACATAGAGAAAAATACCAAGAGATACCAAATGTATCGTATGAGACCAAGTACCAAACTAGAGGACCAAAAGTCAACTTAATTTGAATTTCTAATTTAAATAATAAGTACTTGAAATTGCCTTGAGGTACCCGCTAGTACTTTACTAAGATCAACCGCTAGAATAAGTTTAAGAAAAAGTGCATAGAAGTACCCACTAGTACTTTACAGACATTGTAACAAAACTCCAATATGACAATATTAACAAGAGGAATTTTAAGCATTCATGTTACCATTTTCATTAGAGGGATGAAAGAGTATACACGTGAACATTACTTACATGTAAATGTGACGTGCATGCATGCAGTGGCGAACGTGCTGTTCTTAGAGTCGCCGGCTGGCGTGGGCTTCTCTTACACCAACACTAGCTCCGACCTCGTCGTCGGCGACAACAGAACAGGTAGGTGACATTACATTTCTCTTCTCCTCAAGTCAGCAGCTTTACGCATATGATGATCCATGTATTATTAGTCAGTTAATTCTTTAATTTAATTTGCAGCCCATGACTCGTACACTTTCTTGGTGAAATGGTTCGAGAGATTCCCGCAGTACCATTACCGTGATTTCTACATTGCCGGGGAGAGCTATGCAGGTCAGTCCTATTATTTCCTAATGTTGTATGAGACTGTTTGGACAAGTGGTTATTTTCTTTGTGAAATATTTCTAGGCACGCTGCTTTAAAAACAATCACCATGTCCTACTTCAAATGGACACGCAAAATGTTAATCAAATTTCCATTTGATATCTGTACTTTCATTTGATACAATACAATAGTAATTTGTGAAAAGTATTTCAATTTGCAGGTCACTATGTTCCTCAGCTGTCCCAGCTTGTGTACAGGAAGAACATCGGCGTCAAGCAGCCTATAATCAACTTGAAAGGTTTCATGGTAAATACGCGGGCAATATCAGAACCTAATTCACAAAACGGATTATATTTCACCACAGTTCGAACTGAATGAACGAACACACGTGTATACACAACATGTATAAATAAATTATATATTTGTGAAACGAATCAGGCAAAAGAGCTGCCGATTAGATTAAAAAATGAAACCGGCAATACAACTAAAAAACAACAATGCAATCCAGTGCATAAAAAATTATCAATGCACATATAATTTATTATAATAAATTAATTTCAGGTCGGAAACGGTGTGACCGACGATGGATACGACATGATCGGCATGTTAGAGTACTGGTGGCATCACGGCCTCATCTCCGACGAGACCCTCGACAATGGGCTGAAGTTTTGCCTGGACAACAGCACCCTGATCAAGCCCTCGGAGCAGTGCCAGAAGGTCATGGACAAAGCGACCGAGGAGCAAGGCCACATCGATGTCTATAGCATCTACACGCCGCCGTGCAAGTGGGGAACCCCATACGCGCGCAGGAGCCGCCGCGTAAGTTATTGGCTCTCAACACGAAGGGATAGACGCTCTTCTTTCGCTTCAAGACATTGATGATCCTGATGGCTGGGTCGTTTTTTCAGACATTGATGCTGCCCCCATACGACCCGTGCACCGCCTTCTACTCCACCAAGTACCTGAACATACCCGAGGTGCAGACGGCCATGCATGCCAACGTCAGCGGAATCGTAAAGTACCCATGGGCATTGTGCAGGTAAGCTCAGTTCAATTTGAATTGGCCCATATGTTCATGTAGTGTATCGCTTCAGATTTCAGTTTTCACAGCAGTTCTTTTTAAAAATGTTGGTCTGAATTCTCACTGTCCTGGGCAAAATCCATATCGTTTATCCTGCAGCGATCCATTGTATTATAACTGGACGACAATCACACCCATTTCCATGCTACCCATCTACAAGGAGCTCATTGCAGCTGGCCTCAAGGTCTGGGTCTTCAGGTAATATAAGCTGGCTGTATATGCACCTAGTACTGTTGCTTTCTTCAGGAGAGTTTCTTGTCGATTTCACTGAAAGAAAATGCATGTTGACATGTTGTTTCGTTTGCAGTGGTGACACAGACACTGCAGTGCCGCTGAGCTCTACCAGGCGCTCTCTTGCTGCCCTGGGCCTTCCTGTCAAGACCAGCTGGTACCCCTGGTACATGGACCCAACTAACCCAACTGAGGTCAGTGCTCAGGGCAGGAGAAAACACACAGCTTAATCATACTATTTCTGAATCCAGTCTCCTAAGGAAACAGTTCTTTTTTTTTCCTCCATGGCCATGCATGCTGTGATATGGTATATAGGTTGGTGGCTGGAGCATGGAGTATGAAGGCCTGACCTTCGTCACCATCCGCGGCGCTGGGCATGAGGTTCCCCTGCACCGTCCGGAGCAGGCACTCTTCTTGTTCAAGCAGTTCCTGCTGGGCCAACCCATGCCGGCCGAGGCCAGTTTCACGTTCTGAATCAACTTGCTCGTGGACATTAACGAATTAATCATAATTGCCATCAGCTTCTTATATTGGTCTCTGAAGGATGTTGATTCTAATTTGCAGGATAAAAATGCCAGAGCCATCCTCCTTCCTAGTGAGAAGGCTCCCTCCTACTGAGCAGGGGAGACCTGCTTGCGTTGTCGCCCGTGCTCGATGACGATGGCTCAATGCTACACTACATCTGCTGTTGATATATGAATGGTGGAGAATAAAAGCAGGAGTATCTTCTGCCATGAATAATGTATAAACCATTGCCTTGGCGATGGATCTAATGTTTCTGCTGAAAGCAAAATATATGATGAATGCATGCTTGGGCTGTTCCCAGGCCTGTCACATGAACATTTTAATAAAAATCACCAGTCATAATTAAATGGCAAGGCCGAAAATATCCCCGAGCATTATTCTTGTGCACCGTAACACTGTTGCCTTTCTCTTTTGCATACAGCATCGAGTAACCCCCGTCCTACCTCACACAACTTACTCCTTACTATTCCTTATTAGAGACTCATTTTCAAACCACTACATTTTGATCCTCGCTAACCTTATTAGGAAAAAAAAATATGAATACCAAAAATGCTCATAAAAATCAGAACATCTGTCCATCAATTTTAGTAGACTCAATATAATAATAACCATTGATAAAATTCGCATATAAATTATATATTCATCTACCATAATGTAGAATAACTTAAGTAAACACTTAATTTAAATATAAATTACTCACATCTGCCATTACAAAAATATAAACCGAATAATACCATCGCTATCCCTTGTGAATCTGGCACTGGTGATCCATCATTTTCAGATTTTGTTTACATTAGCCCATTAGGTGTGTTTGGTACTCCTAATAAAGTTGAACAGAAAATTCATATGGTGCATATGAAGGCCGAACAAAGTAGTTTTCAAGGCCTGATCCGACTACTGAAAAGGTGGCAGCTCTTTCTCAAGACTTTGGCTCAATGAATTGGCCTTGACAAGCGGTAGTCACATGTTAAATTGCTTCTAATAGAAGCGCCGTTGCTGCAGTCACAGGATGTAACACTCTCATTGTTCGGATTTCATCTTGAAATTTCATTGATCAACACACAACGAATTGGATCAGGAAATGGTTACTGTACAACACATAGACCTTCTTGCAAACTTCATACCATATGCTATGAGCACAGTAGCGTTCCTGATTATCCTGACGGCTCTCATGCCTATGAAGCAATACGTGAGATGAAGAATGCTTTGTTTGTGAGAGATTTCTGTTGAATGGCCGGATCATAGATGTGTCTTGCACCTCGATTTATATATAGTCAAATGTTCTCGTATGCGGCTATGAAACAAAACAAAACTTTACTTGAAATAAAGATATGTTGCTCCTTTTGTCCTCTCGCCTACTTTCTATTAACTGGATAGCTTGACTCAATGGTCATGTGGTACATTTAAAATTAAGTTCATGAACAGATGGATATTTGGTGGTGCAACATTTTTCTTGAATACAACCAATTGGTTGGGAGAATCTATATCAGATCATCTCAGAGGAAATGAAATAAATTCGCAACTCAAGTGAACTTGTCTCAGAATTGATGCGGAAGCCAAAATTTTCAGTCTTCAGGTAATAAGATAATCTGGCTATATACATAGAGTGCCTTTCTTCGGCAAGTTTCTTGTCAATTTCGCATACAAGAAACTGCATGTTTCTGCGTTTGCAGTACTAACCCCTGGTACATGGATCCAAGTAACCAAACCGAGGTCAGTGCTCATGCACAACAGGAGAAAACACCAAGCTTCATGATACTATTTCTTAATTAATCCAGAGTCTCTTAAGGATACAGTTTGTATCTTCCATGGCCATGCATTGTGTGATGTCATGACATATAGGTGGGTGGCTGGATCATGGAGTATATGAAGGCCTGACCTACTTCACAGTCCGCGGCGGCGAGCACGAGGTTCCCCTGCACCGTCCGGAGCAGGCGCTCTTCTTGTTTAAGAAGTTTCACGTTATGCTTCAACTTTCTCATGGAGATTAACGAATTAATCATAATGCCATCAGCTGCTTATATTTGTCTCTGAAGGATGTTGATTCTAATCTGCAGGATAAAAATGCCAGAGCCATCCTCCTTCCTACTGAGAAGGTTTCCTCCTACTGAGCAGTGCGACTCGTGCTGACGACGATCGCTCAATGCTACACTCGATCTGCTGCTGATATATGAACGTGGAGAATAAAAGCAGGAGTATCTTCTGCTATGAATAATGTAACCATTGCCTTGGCAGTGGATGATGGATCCAGTGTTTATGCTGCAACCAATATATGAAGGATGGATATTTGGGCTGTGTGCCCACTGCCAAGCCAATATATCACAACAACTTATTACTGATACTAATTCAAGACATTTTTTCGAACCTGATCGAATATTATGATGCCTTTACTGATCGAAGGGCCAAAGCAGCCATTAAATGAAATCGATGTGTATCTGGAGCCACTGGTGGATGATCTTGTGACTTTGTGGGATCATGGTGTCAATGTTTGGGACGAGTACAAGAGAGAACACTTCAAGTTGAAAGCAATGTTATTCGTAACAATCACGGACCTCCCCGGCCTTGGTACTGTATCTGGCCAGGCTACAAAGGGCTATAATGGTTGTGTGGTTTGCGTCGACGAGACCGACGCTAGATGGTTAAATAATAGTAAGAAGATGGTCTACATGGGCCATCGTAGGTTCCTTCGCAGAGATCACCTGTATCGGCGGAACAAGAAATCATTTGATGGGACAACCGAGGAGCGCTCGGCTCCGAGTTATCGCGATGGCCACGAGATCTTTAAAATAGTCAGCAAACTTGATGTGGTATTTGGAAAGGGAAAAGGAAGTGTACCCGTGCCAGCAGGACGCTTTATGGAAAAAGAAGTCTATATTCTTTAGACTTGAATATTGGGAATTCCTGACTATTTGCCACGCACTCGATGGCATGCACCTAACTAAAAATGTGACTGAGAGCACTCTCGGAACATTAATGGCCATGAAAAAAAGGAAATGACTCACAGGAAGTCCGTCAAGACCTACAAGAATGGGGTGTCAGGCCTGAACTACATCCTATCATACAGCCTGATGGGAAAAAGAAGCTTCCAGTTGCTTCATGGACAGTGACTGAAGACGAGAAAAAGAAGATTCGTAAATTCTTTCATGAGTTGAAAGTGCCCACCGGATACTCGGCCAACATCAGGAGGCTGGTCAATATACAGGAGTCAAAATTCAACATGAGTTGCATGAAGGCCCACGACTGCCACGTTATTATGACACAACTTCTCCCTGTTACGTTAAGGGGTCTGCTGCCACCGAAGGTCAGGGATCCTCTCATAAAGTTGTGCTCTTTCTTCAATGCTATATCACACAAAGTCATAGATCCATCAACGCTAGACAAGCTTCAAGAAGACTTGATCCATACTATAAACAGGCTCGAGATGCATTTTCCACCGACATTTTTTGGCATGTCAGAGCATCTGCTTATTCAACTTGTTGCTCAGATAAAATCAATTGGTCCAATGTTCCTGCATAACATGTTTCCTTTCGAGAGGTTAAACAGTGTGCTTAGGAAGTATGTTAGAAACAGATTCAGACCAGAGGCTAGCATGGCAAATGGATGGGAGAATGAAGAGGCAATTGAGTTCTGCACATACTATTTGGATCTGCCATGAGTCGGTGTGCCTGTATCACGCCACGAGGGAAGACTGGTTGGAGGGGGACGATCGGCCGTCATTCGAGCAGAATCGATGACCTTGATGCTTTCACGCAAGCACATTACACTGTTCTACAGCAAGCATCTATAGTTTCGTCATATATTGAGATGCATATGCGAGAGCTACAGAACCAGAATAGAGCCAGACAACAACATTGGATCATGAAAAAACATAGACAATGCTTTAGCGACTGGTTAAGATTGAAATTGATTGTTGAGATTTGTTGGTTATGGGACCATCAAGTACATTGACAAAGTTTCAAGGATATGACATAAATGCGTACTCATTCTACACAACAAAGCAAGATGAAAAAAGTGTCAACTAGAACAGTGGTGTTTGTATCGATGCTTATGACAACAATCAACAGTTGCAGACATACTACGGGACCATTGAAGAGATATGGGAGCTAGATTACGGGCCCAACTTAAAGATACCTCTTTTCCGGTGCAAGTGGGTGAATCAAGTGGCAGTCTTCGAGGACAAGTATGGTATGACTGTCGTCGATCTTAAGAAGACAGGCTACAGAGACGAACATTCGTTTGGGCGAAAGATGTAGTTCAAGTCTTCTATGCAAAGGACCTCGCTAATGATGGAAAAGACGTTGTTCTGCAAGGAAAAATGAAGATCGTCGGTGTCGAAGACACAACCGAGGAAGAAGGGAACGACATCAACGACATGCCTCCTCTCGGGCCTGATGTCGACCTACCTGTGTTTGAAGACGAAGATGATGAGCCAGCTTACGTCCGATGCGATCATGACGAGGCCGTCATAGTCAGTTAAATAATGCATACTTATGAAATATTTAGAGTTAATTGCACTACTTTTACCTTATTTTTGTATTTAAATTTAATTGCACTACTTATATTTTATTTATGTATTTAGAGATAATTGCACTAGTGTTGTTTAAGTATTTAGAGGTAATTGCACTAATTTTATGGCACACATCCCATGGCACACTGCCGTCCGTGCATGCAGGAACACGAAGCCATATACCGGAGCGGTTTCATCGATCGATCCGCAGAGAAGCTACATCAAACGATGGCACTTGACGACGCTTAGAGCCTTGGTTGATCGAGCATAAAAAACGAAGCGAGGGTGAGATGGAAAACCGGTTGCACGTGTGTTCACCTGCCATGACAGATTTGCAACTTGGCTTGATACGGGGCTGCTTCGTTCTTCACCTTGGCGATTGGCGTCATTGGCCCCTCGTCGTCGGCTTGCCGTATAACTGTTGGATCAACGGCGGCGGCGGGTTCAGTCTTCTCGTGATGACGGCGCTCCGGCGATTGACGGGCGGCGAGAAGGTGCAGGTCGTGTGCGACGCAGCGAATCGACCTTCACTTGGTTGGCAGCTGTGTGAAGACGACGGCAGCCGGGACTCCACGGCGGCGCTGTAGTGGTCGACGGCGTTAACCTGCAGCTCGATCTGACCGGCGCTAGCTAGGGCACCAGCGGCGGCTGTGGAACTCGGCATCGGGTTGGTGTGGCGTGAGTTTAGGTCACGAGAAGGATACGGTTTCCTTCAGATAAAAAGGGAATGAAGGGCGCGTCAGACTCGGTCGTTTGCATACAGCGATAGCAGCAGGGTCTAACTCAAACTCGTGTTCGGGTTCAACATGTGCAGACGGGGAAAATAATACGGCTCTACGATCAGGCAGCACATCAACCACCAGGGCTTCATCCTCGTGCGATGCAGAGAACATCACCTAGCTAATTACCATGGTTTATGCTGGTGGAGCATACGTGCATGAGGATGAACGCAAACAACGTCATTGCATAAGCATGATGTAAATGTGACATCATCAAGGTACTTAGAAAATAAAATAATGAGAGAAAGGAGTTACAAGCAGGATTTTGATAGAACTTCCATTGCAATCGTCAATGGTTCTTCGTGTCTCGCTGGCGGCGGGGATGGACGGTGGTTGCCGAAATCGACGGCAGATGGCGGAGACAACGGCGACTTTGGCGCTTGCATGGCTGGGCTCTTTCGGCGAAGGAATGAAAATGGAGAGCAGCTGCGTGTCGAAAAGACTGCTAGCAATGCTCGGCTTCATCCAGCGGTCGACGAAGATGATGAATCGGCCGGCAAAGCTTGTTGGGGACTCAAAGGTAGTTTGGGACATGATAAATACAAATAAAATATTTGGAGCTCATGAAGAGGGTTAGAGCCTTCTAATAAATAGATTTAGCTCTAAAAAATGAGAACAAATTCCAGAAAAGTCTGAAAATTATCAGAAGAACCTAAAGGTCGGATGAACGTGTTTTCAAAACCTTTGCGTTCATAAAACACGAAGATGCATCGGCATGAATGCAACACGCAGAGAATAACTTATTTAATTTTAGAAATTTTTTCTTTACGCTAAATTCTCTGTAAAATAAATAAATGTTGGAAAAATTTTAAAATTGAGAGAAAATTGTTGTTTAATTATTTTATAAATTCACATCCTGAAATTGGAGAATTTCAAGGTGTGACACTAGCCCAGTTGTGCTGCCTCGTAGCAGTTGCGGGAGTAACGCGCATCCCCCGGTAGAAGACCCCAATAACATATTCCCGGTGGATGAGATCACTGAACCAAAGGCTTGTAAGTTATATGTGATGTCGGGGTTTATCAAGGCCAAGGTGGCCATTGGTCTAGCTCAGCCTACCCGAGAAAAAGAGGTTTTGCATTGTCGTGAACTACCGACCGGTTTTGCAAGAGTGACACTTGACAAGAAGAAATACGGCGTAGTTGAGTTGGAAATTCCACGGCAGGATGACAAGGTTAAGCTCAAGGATAACCTTGGATGCTTTGTGGCGTGGCAGAAGCGCTACATACCCTTTAGTGATTCGGACCCGGAAGGGTCGTCAGACGATAACACTTTTCCATCAGAGAGGGTACCTGTCGGACTTTGGATCCGGCAATCCACTAGGGGGTACCCAAGTGATTGATTTATTGGTAAGGGTGATCGCAAGGCTAGGGAGCTCGAGGTAACACAGGAGACGCAAGGTTTATACAGGTTCAGGTGGCCGGGAGGCACAAACCCTACATCCTATGTTCGGTGGTGTCTTGTATTGATAAACTGGCCAAAGCTCTTGAGCAATGACGAGTTTTTGAGCGGTTACAATGGATGAGAGGGATGCAAGATATGAGACGTGATGGGATGCCCTTAAGGGGTTGACCTAGGCCGCCTTATATAGGCTGACGGCCTAGGGTTACAAGTCGGTTGAGATCTAATCCTATCGGTTTACAGTTTGGAAGGCAATCGAGTCGGCTGCGGCGTAATCTCCAAGATATCCGGGCGCGATCTGTCAGCTAGGTCACGCGTATCTCGCTTGACGCGGGCGTCACGCCGCACGCCTTGCGGGCTAAGTCTTCGTAGTCTTGTGCGCCAAACTTTGGCTGTCTTGTGGGCCCGGCCTTGGGTCAGCCCACATTGCTGTCAGACGTGGGCCCAGGCCGAGTATAATCCTGGTCGGTGAGGGGACCCCATGTACCAATATCCCACAGTACCAAGTCAGCCTAGCCCTCAAATAGATCAGAGTCCGCCTCGGAATGAACCAAGTCCACCTCCAAGAAAAGAAACCCCCCAAGGGAACCAACTCCTCCTCGCAGGCCGGCTACGAGGTCCTTTCTAAGTGCATTCCCTGATTGTCCGGTGAGGACCAGAGCATCGCAGAAGCGGCGAGCATCCAACTCAAGCCCGCCTCAGCTAAACGAGAAGAAAAAACCGGTGAGTGGAAGCATAACATCCCTCCTCCCTGATAAGGACGAGCCGACGCTACCCAAATATGCGGTTGAGCACTTTGACAAGTTGTGCTTGGTTAAGCAAACGGGGAATAACAAACCGCCAAAGACGGACTTTGAGCGAATCACTGCTAAGAAGTCAATGTTGGAATTTAGTAAGCTAAAGCACCAAGATAACCTTGATCTGGGGAAAGCACGTAAGGCTCAATTTTGCAAGGAAGGTGCCATAACTGAGGAAGACTTGGACAGTATAGTGAATGAAGATGGTTACCTCGTCTTAGCTCCAAAAAATTAGCTTGGACGTTTGAGCATGGGAAAGACCTAGTTTGCCCAGAAGAATTGGGTGGCCTACCAATGAAGATGAGGAATTTGCAAGATTGGTACAAAGGTCAATCCGGCATTTACTTTGGAGTGAGGTACTCAAAGGAATTCTTTGGCCAAATAATTGAAGGCAGTCCTCGTCACGACAGGTACCTCGAATACAAGTGTCTATTTGAGTTGTACCAGCAAGATGCTCTCGACGTCAACATCCTCTTCCTGTGGTGCTTGTAAGTATTCTCACGTACATTCTGTTCACTTCTCTTGCTCAACACAATGGATTTTACAACTAGATCCTTTTGTAGGATGGAGTCCCACTTGTTAAAAATGCGTGGGATTAAAGACATAGCCTTCTTGGACCCTGTTGCAGTAAATGAGAAGAATTTTGCAAATGTTGATACCCTGCATTATTTGTACAATGCTTTTTGCCTTCTGAAAATGAAGGACAACATACTTCTACCGTACAACTTCCTGCAAGTGTGTTCCTAGTTATACTCCATCTTTCCATTATCTAACCGTTGTTAGTTACATGGCAAAAATGATCATGTTCCACCCTTTGGTTTACAGCAATCATTATGTTCTCTTGGATATTTGCATTCTTCAAAGTTCCATCAAGGTTTATGACTCAAAAGATAGGCCTCTTGATATGATCGATCCACTCATTCAAGTACTAAACAAGTAAGTAGAGACAAATCACTCTTTTGGATCAAAATTGATTGCATCTGCCTAATCACATTCACTCCGAAATGTCGTGTAGGGCTTTCAAAATGTATTGCAAGAAAAAGGAAAACAAAGGGTTGCATAGACCCTTCATCACAGATAAATTCATTGTATCACCTACAAAGTGGATTAAAAGCAGCCGATGGGGAACAATCACTGCGGGTACTATGTCATGCACTACATCCACTGCTGCACTGGCGATGACTTTAGCGCTCTAGAGAAACAGGTTTGTGGGAGTTTACCGCTTTATGTGAACCTAACTAGCGTTCGTATCGTCTTTTACTTTCTCAATAGTTTAAGCCATATGTTAATGCATTTTTGATTCACTAACTCATGTTCTTGCTTCACTACCCATGTGCTTGCTTCGCTCTCACTCATGTTGTAGGAAGCCGAGGTTGGTGCGTCCGAGATGACTGCGACCGAGATAATTGCACTTTCAGAACAGCTTGCCGGGTTCATTCTCGAACATGTTATATCCGACGACGGAGGAATACCACATTATGAAGCCATGAGACTTGATGGAACTCGTAATATATTTGACATGCACTCATAGCGGAACTTGATGTGTATGAACTTAATGTAATAACGTTTAGATGGTTTCGTTGAAATGTTATATTTGAATGCATCGTGCTTTATATGTGGGTTTGAATATGTGATTGATATTTGTGGAATATTTGATATATATGCGAAATATATTTGATATATGAAAAAATTAAAAATAATAAAAAGATCGCACCCGGTTCTAGGCTATAGCTGGCTGTGATGATCACAGCCGGCTGTTGTCTAAAACCGGTTGTGATACCTGCATGATCACAGCCGGTTCTAGACAAAAACCGGCTGTGATCAATTCCCTATCACAGCTGGTTTTGTATCACAACCGGTTTTGATGGGGGAGGGGGGCCATCACAGCCGGTTTTTGAAAACCGGCTGTGATAGGGGGGAGTAACACAGCCGCTTTATCTCATCTGGCCCCCAAAACCGGTTGTGATGTGGGTTACGAACCGGTTGTGATGTGGGGTTGTGTAGTAGTGTATATGGGTATTGCCATATTTCGGTTCACATGTTTTAACCACTAGTAGAGAAAGACGCATCTTCACCGGTTGGGAAACCCCTTCAGCACCGGGTTCCCAACCGGTGCTAATTTTTTGGTGCTAAAAGGGGTCCCCTTTAGCACCGGGTCAAATATCCGGTGCTAAAAGAAATCTTTAGCACCGGTTCCTAATTGCACCCGGTGCCAAAGAAATTCACGCGAAAAAAAATTAAACCGCTCCTTCCTCATTCTTTTCTCTCTCCTCTTTTCACCACCTTTTCTTTCTCCTGTTCTTTGCTCTTTTTTCAAGAACAGAGAAGTTAAAGAAGTGAGTGGAAAGAAAGATAAGAGGAGAAAGAAAACAATGAGGAGAAGAACTTAGATTACAACATTTCACTATACAAAGATTTAATTCAGATCCACATGAAAAGATTTCAATTTATACAATGAGATTCTAACAGCACTTTGCTCATACATCCACACATTTGTGATTCTCCTCAAAACAAATCCAAACAAACACTAACAGAACTCACGCAGGCTGGCAGCCGCCGCCGGGCTTGCTTGCCCGCTGCCGCGGCCTCCCGCGTGCGCCCGCCGCCCGGCCTGGCTCGCAGCCTCGCGCGAGCGCCATACCGCCGACGCGGCCTGGCCGCAGCCGCGCGCGCGCTGCGTGCCGTCGCCTGGCCGCCTGCCTGCGCGTTGCCCCCGTGCCGAGGCCCCTTCCGCGTGCCGCTGCCGCCTGCCCCCGCGCGCGCCTGGCTTGGGGCCCGCTCGCGCGCCGCGTGCCGCCGCCTGGCCGTCTGCCTGCGCGCTGCCCTCGCGCCAAGGCCCCTCCTGCGGGCCGCTGCCGCCTGCCCCCGTGCACGCGCCCGGCTCGTGCTCCTGCTCGCTGCTACGCATAGAGGAGGAGAAACAGAGTGAGAAGAGAAGAGGAAAAGTGATAAGGAAGTGAGGAGAAGGAAGAGAGGTAGAAGGAAAAGATAAAGTTAAGAGAAAAGGAGAAGGGGGAGAGGCGTGACCGTCCATGCTGCCTGCTTTCCTCGATCCACTCACAGCTTTTAGCATCGGGTGGTGGTGACACCCGGTGCTAAATTCTACCCATTAGCACCGGTGCTAATATGTCCAAGCGCATTTAGCACCGGTTGGTGACTGCACCCGATGCTGATGGGTGGGCTTTTGCACCGGGTGTCACCACCACCCGGTGTTAAAACCTGTTTGCATTCTCTTTCAGACTCTAAACCTTTGGACCCGGTACTAAAGCCCTATTAGCACCGGGTTCAAAAATGACCCCTGTTTATATACTCCGCGGATGCCTCGTTCTCTTGTAGTGAACTTTCGCCGAGCAGGTATTGGACTAACCAAATAGCATATACGTGTTCCCAGTGGACTGGTTTTGTCTAGTAGCCACTACCAGATAAAATTGAAGCCCACTGCAAGGTCTCACATACATCATCCCTGAATTTTAACCATTTCCTATACAACTAGAAAATATCAAGCATCGGTGTTCTTTTGAGGAAGTAAGAGGTAACTCAATGTATGACTCTTGATTTTTTTTTTCGTTCAACATTCTTAGAAGAAAATGACCCCCGCAATCCCACCAATGCCCTGTGAAAATGCAGACTCAATCAATCTGTGGGCGGTTGACATGAGAATGACTATGCCCAAGTTGCGCATCCTGCTGAATAATTACCAGCGCCTATGCACACAATGTTGCTTGCATTTCTCAACATTCTCCAGCATTTATCAGAATCAGCAATGCATGCTTTGGCATGGTTCATGGTGGCCACGTACCGTTCCAAGATACAAACGAGCAGAACCAATTGAAAATTTGATACCTCAAGCAGTCCTGATGCCTCAAATGCCTAAATCTTGTCTTGACTGGAAAATTATGTTGTATTGGTATGTGAAGGTGACTTCGGTGTAACGTCCAACTCATGAGTAACTTCATAATGTCTAGACCTTCTTATAGGAAAACATTTTTATTGGTCTCATCAATCACTTAGAATCCACATTGAGGGCTGTACGCCGTGGCAGTATTTCAAACCAACCATGTGTGAAACTGCTCTTTGATTCAATGCAAATATTGTGTCTATCTACCATTTATTGGACGGTTGCAGTATCATATCATACTTATTGTGTTGCATTGGTTACTCTACAACAATACTCTAAGCAAACACTGAATTTAGTCAGCTTGTGATAGGAAAAATTCTATTGCAGGGCCGGTCGCGCTCTACACGACCACGCGGCCGGCCCGGCCCAGCCTCTCCCAAACCTGGGGAGCATCTTCCTCCTCTACCCTCTCTATGTGCATCTACAAGTCAGCTGAGAGATTGAGAGGTGAGAGGTAGAGGAACCGGTGACAGAAATTCTCAACGAAGACTTGAAGATAAGAAAGATCAGAAGGATGCAAATATTATTGACATGGACCGCAAGCGGCCGAGGTACGACAATAATAGTGAACGCCATGAAAGAAGAGGCTGTAAGATAGATGGTTGTACTTGACGTTTTAATTCTGTTGTAATGAATACACATGGAACGATCTTACAGTACCTGTACTGTGTTGTGCAGAACTCACGCGCGCAGAGAGCTCTGAGCTGGAAGGGTCGACGGTTTCACAAATAATTTCACCAGTGAAATGCATAAGCCCTTGTCTTATTAGCTTAACAATCCACAAACTTGATTCATGGTTCCCTCTATGTACTTGACATTATTCTTTTAACAGCAGCAATGTTATGGAAGATATATGACACGACACAACCATTTCGCTCCACAGTTTTACATTCGGGATCTCATTTGGCTCGAATTTAAAACTTTCCTGATGTACCAAATTCTCCACTGCAGCATATTGAAAGAGTTTCCAAGTCATCTTGGGTCACAAACTTTCCCGACGCCTCCCATTTCGATCTCTAATGCAACACGATGTACGAGTAGTGAGGTGTTTCGGCATGACAAATTAAAGACGTTGTGCCTTGCACGCATTTTTAAGTACTAGTATTTTGGAAATGAGTGGCTAACTTATTATGCCTTGCTTTAGCTTGTTTTATATCTCTCTTTAGCTAGTGCATATTTAGTTCAAATGAATGTCTCTGCAAGTTGGTTCTAACCTGTACAAATGTGGCATTGAGTAATAATAACCTTGTACTTTGTTGTATTTCTTCTGGGCTGTGGCGTATTACTCGAAGTTATCTAGTTCAGTCGAAGACACATATATACTAGAACGTTGCGCGGCGTTGCCGCGTGAAATGGCCCTCTGAGCTTCACACACGTTACTGATGGTGTACAAACATGTTTAAAGAAGATGTTGCCGCATGGGAAGTCTGTTTAATGAAGATGGCTTCGCTTACCAACCCAACACAACAAATTTTTCTTTCTCACAGAACGCTATTAAATCAGCCTAGAATAAATCAAAATCAATATAATTTTAGCCCAGCGTAACCAAGAGAACAGCCGCTCCCTCCAGTTCGTATCGTACATGGTCACGTTTTTGGTTCGTTTTCGTGCTCGTTGTGGACCGAGCCAACTTCTTCCCGCCAAGATTATATTGTCTGCAGAATTCCCAATTAACCCATTTTGAATGCCAATTTGTGAAAACATTGCTCTAAATCGGAGGTTCACGTGTGTGAAATTTGCACCCAGAAAACATTTGACGTGTGGGGATTATATTTGCTCTAGCTTTTTTGCGCACTTGCGGTGCGGCCATGGTAAAACCTCGTTGGGCACTGTCGCTGCCTTGATTGTCATCAGTCACCATGACTCCATGAGTAGTACGCGGCTGTGACGTCTGAACTTGGGGAAGTGCTGCAGCGAACAGTTGTTGCGTTGGGCCATATTTGTTTGACAGAAGTATCTGGACAGCACCCGTTCATTCTCAACTCCTCTTTCTGACGGTCTTGCTTCTCCTTTTGCCTCCACCGATGGATTTGGAATGGATGGTTCAGAATCTATAGATGATAGCACTTTGACGTGGCACAATCTTTTGCTGAGACCGCGACGCGGTTTCAGTCAGAAAAGATTAGAAGAAATCACAATTTCAACCTTTACAACTTAGTTTTTTTTATAAACCACCAAGGATAAGTTAGTTGCTCTCTTTTTTTCTGAGATATATTTTTTGTTTCACATCTATATCTACATTTTTTTACGGTCTATATCTGCATTTGTTTTTAGCGGTCAGTTACTACTTATTCATCACAACTACATGCGTACATAAATTGCCTACTGCAGTTACATACAAGGGAGTGAGGCACCTGATAGAGGACTAGCAACAGTGCTCCATCTATATATGATGACTTTGTAATTATTATTTTCTTTGTCTAATCCAACAACCTCTGTATTTTCTTCACAAAAAAAAACACAACCTGTGTATTTTGTATCAGACAGAAGTTTTTGTGATGGTTAATTTTCTCTAGTTTTCATCAATGCCTGCTCAGTTCCATTGGTAATGCTGCTCCGTTCCGGGCCTTAGCTACAGTAACCCGGCACACATTTGTAAGGTTGGGCAATCTTTTTACCGGCCCCTAAAAAGAAAACCGATGGCTCTTACAAATGTTTTGTGTAGTAGCGCCTGTTTCTCATTCTGTTTTATGTAATGAAACATCTCACGCTCAGAGTTGACTAGGGGAGAATATCATGCCCATGTCATCATTGGGCAATTCACTGGATGGTGCGTGGACGCTCATCAAGGTTTATACTTTATAGCTCCAAAGCATCTCCACCAGCAAATAGATGCAAAAGACACTTGCATTAAGAATGAATACTAATTAACATGCACGTTTTGATTCATATGCTGTATATTAAGAACGGGAATTTGGTACGATCTACAACAAGTTTGGAAAAAAATGAATTCATCATCATACTTGTTTGTTTACTAGGATGATATCATTGGACATACAAAACATCCCGATGTTTGGACAATCCTATATTGCAACATGGTTCTGAGATCGTTGGATGGCTCAAACGGATGGCAATAGGATTTGATTGGTACATCCACAGAATTGAGTTATCCTTGTCAGTTTTGATGATCACAGCAGAGAAATTCATAAAACACTCAGAAAAATTGATCATTTCCTTATGGTTTTCAATAACACAACAAGGAAACAACCAAACCCACAGAGAAATTACTCATTTCCCTATGGGTCGGATAAAATACACGGTAAAATGGACAAAACACATAGATTACTCATTCCTTATGGTGAGTAGCTAACTTTATGTTTTGACATGAAAACCTAACATTGGTTATAAAGTGTTCATTTGAGAGCACATGTTTATAACAAAGTCTTTGCTATCTAGTGACATTCAGGGTGTTAGAGCTCGTATGCCTGAGATTGTATGCGTGGGAGACGGGAGGACGACGCGATGGCGAATGGCGTCGACGGGCGCGCGACGCCGTCCTGGCGGCCGGCGTCAAACGCGAGAGCAAAGGAAACGATGAGCGGTTGCACAAGGCTGAAGAGATTCACTCAATCTCCAGCTAAAACATCCAATTACATGTTTCCAGTACTTATACACACACGGATACAACCCACGCTACCAATCGACTCAACACAACCGCCGTGAACGCCGACGCTCCCACGTCCTTGCGCGTTCTAGCCACGTCGCGCGTCCCGCTCCTTGTGTCGTCGGTTGTAACCTATGCTTACCATAACACAGGGTAATCAGTAGCTAATTTTAACTTTATGGTAAGAAAATTTATTATAACAATGTCTCAATATGTTTATTCATGAAAATAGTTTGCTTATAAATTTTGTGCAATGATATATATTTTTTGAGAATATAAATGCATCTCGGTGTCCATTCTAAAGCACACATTCCTTAATTGTACGTTTCTCTGAATTTTTTGAACAGATGTCAAATTCAAATTTGTATTGACTTCCTCATCACAATTGACATTTCAGTGCTTATCTGTCACTGTTTCAAGGAAATCACTGAGAGACCTTGTAAGTGTGCCACATTGCCACTCATTAAACTTGAGCTTCAATAGAGCCTTGGCAATAAATCTGAGAAAAATCGCATGTTTTGTTTCAGTCACCACCGGTAACGCCTAGCACTTTAGTGTACCAGGCTGCATCCTGCTTCAAGATAGCTCTCATGGCCGTGGATTCATATCCATACTTGAGCGACGATAGATAAGCGCGTTGTCGCCGAAGCGCTCCATGCGAGCTCTGTTGGCCTAGCTCTTTTCGCGAATTCACCCCATAAAATGGTTTCACAGCTGCACTGGGTCCATGAAAAGCGGATGGACGTTTTCACTATCTGAATTCACCCAACAAATTTAAGTCCATTCAGTTGAATTGTTATTGCCCATTTAGCTCCATTCGATTCATTTTTTTCGCATCTGTTTCCTCCGTCGTGTTTTTCTTCGCATCGATAACATATTTCATGCCGTGATTTTTTTTCTTGCCGACTTTTTGCATCCTCTTTTTCGTCGACTTTTTTTCCCTTTTTCCTGTCGACTTTCTTCCTACTTTTCTTTTCGTCCTCTTTTTCGCTGGCTTCTCTTTTTCGTCGACTTTTTTTCCCTTTTTCTTGTCGACTTTCTTCCGACTTTTCTTTTCGTCCTCTTTTTCGCTAGCTTCTCTTTCATGATGTGACTTTTTTCGCCAATTTTTTCCTTGACGTGCCACCTTTTTTCCAGCTCATTAATTTCACGATGTGCCCACCTTTTTTATTTCCGTACTTACTATTGTTTTTAGCAGCTAAAAAATTCACTAAATGCGGTAAAAATACTGTTTGTAGAGGGGATTTGAACTTGAGACTTATTATACATAAGTGATAAGTGAACTACCATTGCACCATTACACTACTTAGGATTATGATTAAGTATAAATTTATTTATATTATCAATAATTATATTTGTCCACTTTTAAAAACTATTTTTATTTACTTTTTAATTCGTGATGCTTACCTAGTTTTTTTGCCGAAGTTAGCAGGGGATCCCTTACCTATTTTTTAATACTATTTTTATTCCACATCCATTTAATTCGTTCCTACAGGGAGCTGAACCTTGGCCTGCTGGATGCTACTCATGTGCTCTAACCATTAGGACAGAGGTACTTTCACGGTGCTTGCCTATTTGTTAATGATGCTTACCTATTTTTTCGTGATGCATACTTATTTGTTCGTGAAATATAACTGTTCGTTCTATATTTTGTTAATGGTTGTAGATCATTTTGTTTTGTGAGTTCATATAATGTTCTCTATGTACCACTATTTTCTTCAACGAGTTCATATATTTTGTTCCAAGTGTATTTGTTTTGTTCAGTGAGTCTATTTGTTCGGTAAGTATAGTGTCTTTTTCTTTGTGATTTGTAACTTTTTAAGTTTATATTTATATAAATATTTATCATGTGAGTTATTACAGTTCGTTTTATTTATATATATACATATATATTTGTTCTATGAGTTCATATAATTTGTTGGTTGTGCATAATTATTTTGTTGTATGAATTTGTTTATTTATTTCCTGTATACATACGCTGTTCTTTGAGTCTGTATAATCTGTTATAGGGGTATACATTTTTGTTCGATGAGTACATATAAGTTGTTCGGTGTGTATGATTATTTTGTTCTACTTATTTGTGGAATTTGATCTACATGTATATAACTCATATAAAATAGGCATCTTTGATTAAAAATGCTAATAAAAAATTCATCAAACATAATCATGGTGCATTTAAAATTTAATTTTGAAATTATGTTTGAGATTTATGGATTTCTTAATTCATAATCTAATTTATACAAAGTGTTACAGCGACACGTAGACGGAATGCGTGGGGGGCAAAACATTCCTGCGGATTCGTCCCCTTTGGTGACGGTTTGCTTGCTGTCACCAAGGGTGACGAGTAACAGCAAGTGTGAGTGCGACCTAATCCAGCTAGCCTATTGGGTGCATGGTGAGAAACTGTGGTCGTTGGGGACAGCCAGGGTGATAACGCAAGGCAAGCAAGGAAACCACCATACACCCAGGGACGAAGCCAGGAAAAAATTTAGGAGGGGCTGAACAAAAGTACAACACTAATATAACCCTAGTATAACCCCTCACAAAGTCACAACCTGGTCACAATAGACAAATATAACAATTTGAAGTAGTCTTACATTGAAACATTGATGAAGGGAACTAATAGACGACACGTGACGGTGACAACCATTATTCATCCGAGGAAGCAATCTGCACAAACAGACATAATTGATTAGTCAAATATATATACACCTCCAAATTATTAATTTAGAAGAGAATAGAGCGTACCACTATTTTTTGGGGCAATAACATACGCCGTTTTTTCATCTCTTGAAACCGTTTTTTGATCTTTTCATTATCAATCTTTCTAAATATCTGCTTCTCATTATAGCACGTCATCAAGTCATTGAGCCATTCATCGCCCATTTTACTACGCAAATCTGTCTTTATAATGCACATGGCTGAAAATATCCTCTCAACTGAAGCCGTTGCCACAGGTAGTATCAAGGTTAGCTCAATGAGACGATAAACCAGTTTATAAGAAGCCTTCATATTAGTTTTGACCATAATTTCAGCAACTTTTCCAAGTTCAGTGCATCCAAGAAAATCTGGAGTTCTTCTAGCACGGTTGATGAACTGTCTAAGTTGATTTGGCAAAACAGCAAGGTCACCAAGATCAAAATCCTCGGCATAAATTTCAGCAAGCCTCACAAGTTTGTCCACATCAAAATTAGCAAAGGAGTTCCTTGGGTTAAAAGCAGCCATACATACTAATAACTCCGAACTAGTTTCACTGAACCGATGATTCAGCTCAGTCAAGATGGCATCAATGGCGACAAGAAAAATCTCAACATGATAGTAATGCATGTTTGTTACCTTTTGCTTTCTTCGTCTAGATGTCCCTCTAACATTTATTTCTTTATCCATATCTGGCACTTCAATCTCATTCTTCTCACAGAATGTTTTCACTTTTTTGAGTAATGGCTCCCATCCATTTTCACTATGTCCTGATCCTTCCTTTGCAAAGCACGTGACAAAATATCTGTCATGCTCAACAATTCTATCATCAAATGTAGGATGAATACAAAATCAAAGCTCTCCATTTTTCCAATTAAACCTAAAGCTCCACCATTACATGCTGGTTTAATAGAATCTTTCTTCACTATCTCAAGGACATCTATGATAGCCTCCCACATCACCAAAATGCGAAGCAAAGTTTTAAGATGTGAACCCCATCTAGTATCTCCAGGTCTAGCTAGGCTACTTTCTTGGTTTAAACCTTTTCCAGTCATAATCTCACCATTCTCAATCTTTTGTAGCAACACATCATGATGTTTTGCAAGTAAGGCATCCTTTCTCATACAAGATGCACCCACATTGTTGACTATTAAAGGGACATAGTTAAAGAAATCTGCAATGTCTGCACTAGAAGTTGAAACAGCAACAACCACCAATTGCAACTGATGGGCAAAACAATGCACATAGAAAGCATACGGATTTTCATCACGAATCAATTTCTGCACCCCATTAAATTCGCCTCTCATATTAGAAGCTCCATCATACCCTTGCCCACGAAGCATAGAGATAGACAAATTGTGACTTGAAAGCATACCGACCAAAGCTTCTTTCAACGCAATAGCTGTACAACTCTGAACATGCTGAAGTCCAAGAAATCTCTCCACCACTTTCCCTTCATCATTCACAAACCTGCACACCACATTTATATGTGTTAGTATAATTGTAGAAACAGCTATAAAAATTCTAGGCAAAAAATTGCAATTGTGAAAGTACTAACCGTATAATCACTGCCATTTGCTCCTTTATTGATACATCTCGAGATTCATCAATAAGCACTGAGAATTTTCTATCTCGAATCTCATCCATAATGACAGCCGTGACCTCCTCAGCACAAGCTTTTGTAAGGTCCTTTTGTATATCACCACTTAACATCTGACAATTTTTAGAACCTTTGTCATATGCATCTTTCACTTCATCAACCTTATCTTTATACCAATCAACCATCTCTCTGAATGTACCCTTATTGAGGGAAGTAGAACTCTCATCATCTCCACGAAAAGGTTGCCCTTGCGATATGAGAAATCTCACAACATCTAAAGAAGATGTCAAACGAATCTCATATCGTTTTTCTTCCTCCGTGCCTACCTCAACTAATTTTTGACCCACACTTGTCCTCTGGTTCATAAAGTCATCACAATTTAGCCTAGCCTCTGCATGAGTCTTGCAAACACTGTGCTTATTAAATGTATCTTTAGCTTTCTTCCAATTCACATAACCTTGATGTGCAAAGACAGAACTTCCAAATTTTTCAGCCTTTCCCGGATTAAAGAAGAGATAGCAATATAAGCAATAAGCTGCATCCTTGGACTCACTATACTCTAGCCAATCAAATTCAGCAAACCAAGTCTTTTGAAATGATCTCCATTCACCACCAATCCATTTACGAGGAAATGAAAATTCACAAGGTTGGGTTGGACCACTCAAAGCATATGCTCTCTTTACTTGGTCTCTAATTTCATGTTCATAAGAATTGATTGGAGTTCGATTTCCAGGGTCAGCAATTAAGTTTGAATGACTAAACTCCGCCCTAGGTTTCTTCGGTTGACTTGTGTTCTCATTAGTTTCTGGAGTTGAGCCACTACCAGTACCACTTCCACTTGAAGCTGAAGAATAGTAGTTCAACAAAGTCCTTTTCGACATACTGAAAATCTAAAAATTAAACATTCAGAAATCAGAACCAACTAGGCAACTAGGACTGGAACCAACCAAACATTGAATCATCAAATCCAATCCAATCCAATCCTCAGTTTCAAAGGAAAAAATTACCTTGCTTGGCCGCCCGCCAGCTGCTGGCCTGCTCGCTCGCCCGGTCGTCCAGCGCCCACTGCGCCTGGGTGCTGGGTCGCCCTCGCGGCCTCGCCGCCTCGCGGCCTCGCCCGGTCGGCCGCCGCGCGCAGGCCTGGCCGGATCCGTGCGGCCGCGCCTGGCCTCCTGCCTGCTCGCCTCGTCGGCTCGCCGCCTCCCCGCTAGTCGCCTCGCTCTGGATTGGAGATTTGGAGCCGCAGCCGCAGCAGCCGCTAGCGCTAGGGATGGCCGGACCCGGACGGGAAGTCGGGAACACCGAACACGAGCAGGTACGAGAGGATAGGAAATTGGGAATTTGGGACAGCCGGATAGGGTTCTTTAGTTGGGCTTTGGGCCTTTTTTTAAGATTACTGGCCCAATACACATCTCAGCCCCTCCTAGCGTGCGTTTCTGGCTGAAATTGGGAAGGGGGGGCTACGGGGGGGCTTCAGGCGCCCGACAGCCGTAGGGGGGGCTCGAGCCCCCCCCCCCCCCCCCCCCCGCCCCACCGCTGCCTCCGTCACTGCATACACCATTATTCAAAAAAGAAACCACCATACCGATACACTGCATACAAGGAAGATGTCCTAATGCGTCCCAGCCCTATATATCATCACCTTTGCTGTACATGAATTGGAATGGGGGAACACATCTAGAACCAGTACTGGTTCTAGATGTGTTCCTTTCCTATATATCTTACTAGTGGTGTTTGGCAACTCGGCTACTTAGCTCTTTTTATATACACGATCGGCTCCATGCATATCAAATCATCATTTACTGTTATACAGGGGAGTACTAAAGCCATGTCACATGTTGTAATCTTGAAAGGGGTGGGGCTAGGGCGCCAGTCACGAGGTTCACCGCCGCCAGCCGCCACCCTAACAAACCCTACCGATCGAGGGGCACTGGAGCAACGGGAAGCCGCACCACCGCTGCCGGCGACTTTCGGGTGGATCCGGAGGACGCGGTGCCATCGCCCCGACCTCAACCGGAGAGCCACCGCGCCCCCACCTGCGGCCGCCTCTGCGACCGCCACCGCCGCCATGACCGCCGTCGACCCCGTGATTAATTCCTTTATTCAAAAGTTGTACCCGTGATGTTTATCTACTGCTAGTGATCCTAGACATTCATCAATTCTTCTTCACTGCAGTTTTTTGACATCTTGCTGAGAAAAATGTTTTTTTACCAAACAATAGTTTAAGGAGCTACTCAGACTTTGGTTATAATTTAGGGGAGTAATTTGGATTTTTACCTTTATTAATTATCATCACACTAGTGCCGAGTTAAGCTCAGTTCAGTTTCGATGTATACTCATTGCACTAGTGCCGAGTTAAGCTCAGTTCACTTTCGATATACTAAAAATTTCCTTTTTGTTTGTCTTTGCGCGTGGTCCACATGGCAAAGAATAGGATTCCATGAGCACACTTTCCTCCCAAACTGTCACCAGGTCAGGACAGCACCAAGCTTTTTGCTCTCGAAAGATACTGGATGGCAAAGTGTGCATCTCATTGGCTTTGCAGGCTCTACCTCCACTTCTACTTACATTGCAATCTGTTTATGTTTCCAAAAACTGAAAAACAAGTTTCAAAATTATAAAAAGAGGCCGATGGTGGAATCAGATCAGCTTACCACACAGCTTCAGTGGCGGACCCAGGATTTGAACTTTGGGTAGTCCTAACAAAAAAAAATTAGAATACAAAATGGTATAATCTAATAGCAATTCCGTAACCAAATGATATAAAATACTCAAAATTAGTTTCAACTCAACTAGTTAGAGATCATCAATTGTTTGTTCCGCATAAAACCAATGAATAGATTGCAGCTAACACTTCGTTGGAGGAATGTTAATGGAATATTTGATGCAAAATGATGCAACCAACCTTCCCACCAATGGGACCTAACTTTTCTCATGGATCCGCAAATTCCTTCTTCCTCAGGTAGCCCAACAATTGCTACTGGAATTTGTGGGGAAGAAGAAGCAATCT
The DNA here is from genome assembly GCA_015476505.1 of Urochloa ruziziensis. Lineage (NCBI taxonomy): Eukaryota > Viridiplantae > Streptophyta > Magnoliopsida > Poales > Poaceae > Urochloa > Urochloa ruziziensis. The sequence goes on from CM027120.1 coordinate 46,930,208, forward strand.
GCTTTGCCTTCTTCTCTTTATGTTTCTAAAAATGGAGTGCAAATACGCAATGTTTCCGTGCTTCATGCCTGATAGTGATAGGTGATAGCACATAACAAAAGTATTACCAATCAAATCACGGGTGACAGAGGCATTCGATTGCTGACTGCAGGAGTGAATAGCAATAGCAGAGGCATACGATTCAGCAGAAGCAGACAGCGGGCGTCATGCCTCGATCCCCCATCGATTGATTGGGAAATGCCAGAAGCCCGGAATGGGGCGCCGGGCCAGGCCGCTCCGCCGCTGCAGCTGCGGCCCTGCGCCCCGATCGAACTGAGGTGAGGCTGCGAGGGAGGCAGGCAGGCAGGGCGCCGCCCGACGGTGCTGGGGCAGGGAGATAGCGAGCCGGCGACCGGCGAGCAGGCGAGGCGTGGAGGCGGGGCGCAGGCTGTACAGGCGGCCGCCGGTGGCAGCGGCGTGGTGACGAGCGAGCTGCGCCGCTGCAGGAGCCGCCGAGCGAAGAGTAACGATGTGTTCTGGGCGGAGGTGGCCTGGGCGGTTTTGGGCTAGGGTTGTGTTGTCGGTTCGTTTTGGGCCAAAAGTTAGAAGCTGTAAAAAATTTGGGCCAAAATTTAGGGTAGTCCTGGGCCTACCTGCACTACCCACGGGGTCCGCCCATGCACAGCTTCGTGGGTGGCCAGCGAGGTAAGCTGCGATGGCGGGCAACACTATGTAAGGCGTCTTCTAAGGAGACGCGGGTTAAGACACATAGGAGACGCGGTTTTTTTCGCGTCTCCAAATTTACGTCTCCTTTTACAAGTCCTAGGAGACGCGAGGTGTGTTAATAACAGATCAAATCTAAGCATGGGCGAGGGAGGGATCCATGGATATCCATTGATATGGAGCAATGCACACGTTCAACTTAATTAACTAACTTTTCAGTTTGAAATACACAAAATATTTACACAAGAAACAAATTGTCAAGAACCAGTAGTGCTAACAGTGAGTTTTGTACAATATAAGACACCAATATGACAATAGAAGGCATCACACCAGTATGCCTCTTCAGAATAAACAAAATGTTTAGGCTCTGAATTCTACTTCAAAAATAACAGATGAGGTACAGTGATGACATGAGCACTTGGAGGTGGAAACTAGTAGCACTTATGGAAACTCCTAGAGCAAACAGGGAAGAAGGCCAATTCGCATAATGGAGTCCACTCTTTTGACAGCAAAATGCAAATATCATGTCCTACCTAAACATACACAATATTAATGATTCAGTAAGGTAGCTATAATTAACTAAATATATGGAGTTCCTAATTAGCCAACAAGGCAACAACGAGTCACGGAAAGAATTTGTTGACAATGGAGGGTCAATCATCAGTAGGAATACCTGAACTTTTACTTACCACGATTGTAGCTCAATCACCATCCTTGGGATATTACCATAACTAATTGTGAGTGTCATTTTTCCCTTGCATCCTCAATATCATAACAGAGGTTAAGTTAACATAACATGTTAAGAAATCTGGCTTAATAGCCCGCTTTAACTTAGGGACAAAGGCAAAATCTGTCAAACAAGTAAATCTTATCTCTCTCTCTCTCTTTTAATTAAGTTGTACTGAAGCGCACCAATGGGCTGATCCATGGCCATCCTAAATCGGAATTATCACCATAGTTCCTTTGAGGCGTTGTTATAATCCCAACATCCATTTTGGAAATGTTGGAAGTGCGACTGAATGAACTCACAAAATTGGATTGGATCCTATCCCAGTAAACTATCATGTCAAATCCCCCCACCAAATCGACTCCACGCAGACGCTCGACTCGACGGGCGACCTGCATGAAGACCAATGCCGTCACCACCAATCGACCACAATTCCATGTCTTGCTTGAGAAGAGATGCGGGCGGAGCCGTACCTGAGGAGGCGGGGAGGAGCAGACAACGCGCGCCGAAGAGGCGGATGCGTCGCAGCCGACGATGCAGAGGACCTCGTCGGGGCCGCGTGGAAAAGGGAGGCAGTCGAGCGGAGCAGCGACCTGGCGGTGGCGGCCATGGTAGTGGATCTAGATATAGCAGCGGAGGGCGAGGAGGTGCTTCGGGAGTGGGCAACGCGGAGGACGACGCAGACAATTCCTTGCTGCTCGTGGTGGGTGGCAGCTGTAGGGGGCGGCGACATCTAGGGTTGGGCGGCGGCGGCCATGCTGCATCTGGATCTAGCATTGATAGGAGGGAGGATTTGTGCAGTGCCGACTGGGGTGAAGGAGGAGGAGATGGTCGCAGAGGAGGAACTGGACGAGGTGCGCCGGCAGCAACGTTGGTGGACGCAAGAGACGTTGGTCCGGCGGCGACGTTGGTGGTGTCGAGGTGCGGCCTCGGTGGGGAGAGGGAGGAGTCGAGAGGGAGAAGACGGGAGATGGAGGAGCGTGAGGGGGATGGGGACGGACGTGAAAGGTGGACCTAAAATCCAGTTTTATTAACATTTCTGGTCCAAGTTGTAGGTTAGAGGTGACGCGTTTTTGCTAACGCGTCTCCCAGACGTTACTGGAGACGAGGTTTCTTAACCCTTGTCTCTTTTTACCTGATATATAGGAGACGCGGGTTAACAATCCGCGTCTCCCATAACATGAGTATATTATGGGAGACGCGGATTGTTAACCCGCATCTCCTATATGGGTGTATAGGAGACGCGGATTGTCTAGGTGCATTTATGGGAGACGCGGATGTTCAACCCACGTCTCCTTTATGACAAGGAGACGCAGATTAAAACCGCGTCTCCCATATGTGTGTCTCCTTCGTAGAGTTTTTACGTAGTGCAAAGTGCGTGGCTGGCGAGCGAATGGCGCCATCAGGCAACTCATGATGTTCAGCGAGCTACTTGCCCCGAGCAAACGCAGTGTGGCCAGATTCTTTTGTGAACTGCTAATTAAGGGCTTTTTTTTGCAAAATCATGCCACACTCTTTAATATATCATGAAAAAAGTCAAAAGTGACTTTGTGAATGGTTATGGACCTCCGCAATGACTATTTAATATATCATGGACCTATATGACATTTTTTTAAATTTGTGGACCTATATGAAACTTCAGAAAAAAATTATGGACCCACAGTGAATTTACTCTTTAAATCACGATAGTACATTGGAATAGAAATTAATCCCTCATGACCATATGAATTGCATTGCCAAGAACCAGAGCACGCCACTAGCTTTTCGTAAAAGGGTCGTTCATAATGTATTTCGTCCGGGGTTGTTCCCAGCAGAGAGTTTGACACTCCTCCCCAGTTCGTTTTTGCTCAGAACACACGTGGATGGATCTTTAGGCCAGCTCGAACAGCTCAATAGCATTTTGGATATTAGTATGATTAACCCAATACAAAAATTACTCGCTTCCTATGTTCTTGTAGACAGACAGTGCTGTACTTATTGTGCTGCTGTAAACGTTTGCAAAACAAGCAAACGCGAGTTTCTGAAAGACAGTCCTATCAATTTTTTGGCACGGAAAGTGGAAACTGATGTGCGTGCATCGTGAATTCCTGGTGCTTCCAAATCCTAACGTCTTTCTAGGACCCCTGTTAGGATGGATGAAAAAAGAGTGATCGCTGCATCGCAGTCATGTTCTAAAATCTGCTTATATATGGTTTAGCTCCCACATACAGTAAACTCTCATCTGCATAGCTCCCCTGTTATAGTTTCACCCTTATAACATGCTAGAGGATTTCTATTTTCAATCGCAAAGGTTTACACTACTACATTTGCATGGCATTTATATAGAAGGTAAATAGTTTTATATAGATGGGTTTTATTGGGGTCTGACGATACTACCTTTGTATCGAAATATTTGTCATCGTTGACATTTTCATACAACTTTGACCATTCATATTATTCAAAAATTTATTGCAAACATACAACAAGTTAAGTCATGCTTAAAATACCTATACTAGTAAAATATATCACAAACAAAGTAGATGGTACTTAGATAAGACGAATAGTCAAAGTTGTAAAAGAAAGTCAATGGCGACAGATATTTACATACGTAGGGAATATTTCAGTCCATAACCATGACCGACAGTAAAAACAAAATTGCATTATTGTGTTCGTCTGGGTTTCAGGGTTTAGCGTATGTATACTCAAACATAGTTGCCTTTTAAATTTATATTTTTCCCCGGCTTGCCAATCCGTCTTCCTCAGTTTTGGGTTGTATATATATATAAAAATTTCCAATTCCAGAAAAAATCATTTGCAATAAAATGTGTCGACGTCTCTAGTGTCGGTATGTTGCATAGATCCATCGGTAATACAAAAACCACTACCGTCGGTTAGAAATTTAGAATTGCCCAATAGTGTCGGTAGAACTATCATTTGTAGTAACCCGTGTGCGTACGTGATGGTGATTAAATATTTCGCAGTCGGTTCCAAAACCGACAGTGAAACTACCCATTTTGGAGCTGTTTTACAATGCTTTAAAAGTACCAGAGGTACCGGGAGGTACCTTTCCTATTTTGGTAAAGGTACCAGGAGGTACCGAGAGGTACCGGAAGGTACCTTTCCTATTTTGGTATAGATTTGGTACTTCTTGGGACCTCTTGGTACCTCTGTTTAGGTACCTCTAGATAATGATGGATTCGAATTCGGATACCACTATTTACCACATTTTAATTCGAATTCCGATACGAATACGAATCTTATCGAATACGAAAACAAAACGAATAGTTCGAATTCGGATTCACATTCGGATGTTTAGTTGATTTAGACAGAAAATGTCTTAGTGTGTATTAATTCACTTTATGGATTGTTTTAAGAGTAAATTATGTGTATATATCTCATGTATGTTATATATATTTGAATAATTAAATATACAAATATAAATATAAATAATTTTCATAATATATAAAATATTTTAATAAGAAAATAGTACATTAGTAAGTAAAATATAATTTATTAATTAGATAAATAAATTAAAGTAGTTAAAATTGATATGATTGTCCATCTTAAAGTTAATTAAAATTTATTTTATATACCATTAGTAACATTATAATCAATATAATTAGTAATTATCATGTAGATAATTTTTAAATTGATTAAACAGTTTATGTCAATTATAATTAATAGTTAGTTAAAAAGAGAAGTTAATTTATGTCGAATGTTTCGGATTTTTCTCGAATACGAATGTCGAATGCCGAATGTTTCGGATTTTTCTCAAATACGAATGTGGAATCGAATAGAGAAAATTGTTGGAAATCGAATTCAGATACATCCATTTGACATCCATATTAAAATCGAATACGAATACGGATATCCATATTTACGTTTTTATCGAATACGAATACGGATGTTTCGGATGTCCAGACATCCATCTCCATCCTTACCTCTAGATACTCCGTTTGGTTTCACCGTCCGATTTCTCGGGATGGACGGCTCTCATTATTCACAAGCATTCTAAAATTTCTCCCAATTTTGACAGTCACTTTGTTTCCATCAGTTCCTATCCTGACAATATAAACTCTCTCACACCGTCGGTACTATCGCTTAATGGAGTAGTGTTATATACTAGACCAAACCTACTTAGATTATCAAAGTGCTATTAATAACAACACATAAGAATATTTGGTGACATTAATTCCATAAAAAAATATTGCTCTGTTTGGGAAAAGGATAAAGTATATTGAATGGCATGCAAAAGATTGAACTATGCAGGAAATGTGTTCGGTTCTTCTTGTTTGAAAACGATGACATAGGAATGTTGGTGTGGAGGATATAGTACCCGGGTGCCTCACGAGCAAGCTTGGCAGCCCACCAAAAGGGGGCGGCCCACCTCATCGTTCTGGACCTGAAGACGTGCGGGACAAGTCGGCGCACGGAGGAAGGATCTGGAAGGAGAAGTCCTAGTTGGAATAGGAATTATTGTAAAGAAGGAAAGGATTCTTAGAGATAGGATCGGATACAAACCGACTTGTAACCCTGCCCCCCGATATATAAGGCGGGCAGGGACCCCCTCCAAAAGAACGAGACAGCAACCAACCACAACTCGAGCCAACTCGAATCACCAAAACACGCAATACAACACCCCAAAACAGGACGTAGGGTATTACGTCGAGTCGACGGCCCGAACCTGTATAAACCCCTGTGTCTGTCCATCCTAACCATCCTGCTTCCGATCTTTGCGATCTTCCCTGCATTACAAATCACTTCCGTGGGCTACCCCGTGGAAGACTGCCGGAGATAATATCACCGACAGTGGCGCGCCAGGTAGGGGATATCGCCGAGATCAATCTGGTAAGCTCGATGGATCGCGTCAAGATCTTGGACAGCTGCAACCTCCCGGACGTCGACGAAGTCGAGATCCAGTTCGGGGATGTCATCACCGCCGCCTTGGATACCCAAGCGGCAGGAGCTACGGTCGCCACGGAGGTTTCCTCTCTGGCGCCGACTTCGGCCATCACGGCCCAGTCCGGTCCGATCGCATCTGATCGTGCCGGATCTACCCCGCTGAGTCCATCGCAAAGCGCGAGGCCAGACCAGTCGGGAACAGATCTACAATCACTCGGTTCCGATCCGGCTCCTGAGAGTCGCGTCGCCGAGTCATCACAGAGTGTAAACGCTCAACCCACACGCGTCCAGAGCCCTGAGGTCATTACTGTCCAGACCCCTGGCTTTTGCGCGCTTGCTCGGAAGCAGAAGATGAAGGACATCGTCCAGACGGATGATTACTTCTCTGGGAGCGACTCCTACGGATTAGATCTACTGGGACCCTCAATCCTGGACGATCTGCCGGAAGGATACACAGTGTCCGATGCCTCCACAGAGCCGGAACTACTAGGATCACTCGGAGAATTGACTCCGAGTAGTTTAGAGCGTTATACGCCCACATCCGACTTCTCCGAGTCCGAGGAAGACTACCTCGCGCAAGAGGAGTCGGATCATATTGCTACATGGTGGCGCCAGCAACGCCAACCAATCCTGTCTCGGAAGACGAGGTCACTCCAGCTGAGGAAACGACTGAAGCCAGGAACCAGCGTCGAGGACGAAACGCCAGTCGGGCGACTCGCAGAGCCGCACGACCGCGCGGAGCCACCGCGTCAGGATCTGGCGCTGCTCAACTCCAGGAACCACGCTCTGAAGACCATCGTCGCCAACGGGATCAACACGACCGGAGGAGCACCCGGAACTTGATGCGCGACGGCATGTTCGAGTTCAACGGACACGATGTCTACGAGACACCGGTCCAGAACCTCGTTACTATCAACGAGGAAATCAATCGGCTGCCACCTAACACTCCGGGCCTGGAAAAGGTAAGGGCTCTCGTGCAGGCCGCCTCCGTCCAGGTTCACCAGATGCAAAGCAGAACGACCACGGACGCTCCTGAGCCCGGACCGTCTCGACACCGGGCCGGCGGCGGATCGGGTCGTGATGAAGACCTCCGCACCACGATCAACAGAGATCGAGATGCGAGGGACGTCATCACCAAGCAGCATCGAAGAGCGTCACCGTGAGGAAATCCGACGGCGCGAAGAGTACGATCGGGATCATGGAAATCCCCGTCGTAACCCCAACAGGAGCGGCTACTCGACGGAGTCAGACTACTCTGACCTCTCCGGTAGCCCAAGGCGCGGCAACAATGGTGGTCGCACTCCGCCACGAGGACGAGTGCTTCCACCACCCAGGCGACCGACTCCGCCGAGAGATCGAACTCCACCGCGCAGCTGAACCTACCGACAGGACCGAACTCCACCCAGGACTCGGAACTATCGGAGGACCCGTTCCCCGCCCAGGGAACCGGGATCGCAGGAGGGACAGCACACCCCCAAGAGCAGCTGACGGATCGGGTCCGAGCGATTCCCGCCCTAGAGGTCGGATCGGCGGATTCCAGTCGTTCACCGAGCGCTTGAGAAGCGTGACGTGGCCCAGAGGCTTCAAGCTGTCGGATATCGACAAGTACGACGGGAAATCTGACCCATCTCAATGGCTTCAGATCTACTACACCGCCGTACAAGCGGCCGGCGGCGACGAGGACGTGATGGCAAACTATCTTCCCATCATGCTCACCAAGGACTGCCGCAACTGGCTGGCAGGACTCCCGCAGGACGCCATCGACAACTGGGAGCAGCTTACCGAACTCTTCATCGGTAACTATCTCGGTACCTGGGAGAGGCCCGGGAGCAAGCGGCTCCTCGGTCAGATCAGGCAGCGCAAGAACGAGACCCTGCACGACTTCGTGCGCAGGTTCTCAGAAAAGCGCAACTCCATCACAGACGTCACGGATCAGGAGGTGATGTCAGCTTTCCAGCGCGGCATCTCCGACGGGAGACTGATTCACAAGTGGACTCGGAAGCCACCCGCGACTGTCAATGACATGTTCCGGGTTGCTAGCACGTGGGCGGACGCAGAGATCGCAGAAAAAGAACAACTCAGCGAAATCAGAAGTCGTTGGGAAGAAGAGAACAAGACGACTCGCAAACGCGACCGCCGCGAGGACGAAGACCGACACGACGACCATCGGCGCAATGACAGCCAACCTCGCAAGAAGAAGAGCGAGGGAGACATGGTCGCCGCCCTGGACCGGTCCAGAGGCCGGGTAACTCCAGAGGACTTCCAGCGCATGCTCGATGAGCAATGCCCTTACCACAAACACAAGCACTCGGCGCGAGAGTGCTACGGGCTCAAGCGAGCCTTCACCGGGGGCAACAGAGGCCCTCCATACAGAAAGAGGAACGATGGTTCCCCGCGAGACGACAGGCGAAACGACGAGCCCGGCGATGACTTTCAGGAAGCCGACCGAGTGGTCCGCATGATCTATGGCGGACCAGAGTTCGAGTCGAAGCGCCAGCAGAAGCTCACCCATCGCCAGGTCATGCACGCGAGGGAGCCACCGGTACCTGAGTACCTCAAGTGGTCGGAAGTTCCGATCACATTCACCCGGGAGGATCATCCAAACTTCATACCGAAGCCCGGGTCCCATGCCTTGGTGGTAGCCCCGACGATTCGCAACGTTCGGCTCACCAAGGTACTAGTCGACGGTGGCAGTGGCCTGAACATCCTCTTTGCTAACACATTGAAGGAGCTCGGCCTGACTACTCTCGACCTGAGTCCCCCCCAATCCGCATTCTACGGTTTGATACCGGGAGAGGGGGCAGAACCACTCGGGCACATCACACTGCCCGTCACCTTCGGAGACCGGAAGCAACTACCGGACCGAGCACATGCAGTTCACGGTGGCAAACTTTGAAACTGCATACCACGCCATCCTTGGAAGGCCCGCCCTCGCCAAGCTCATGGCGATTCCTCACTACGTCTACTTGCAGGTCAAGATGCCAGGACCTAAAGGCGTAATCACAGTCTTGGGAGACGTCCGAGTCGCATACACATGCGAGCAGGAAACTCTCAACGCGGCAGGCCGCCCTGGACATGTCCAAACGCATGGAACAAGTACTGGCTGCATCACAGGAGGCGGACAAGGACGCTCTAGAGATCCCCACCAAGAAGCCAGCGAGAGAAGCCATCGCGCCAAGCAAGGAGACGGAGCTGAAGAGGATCTCTCTGGACCTGGACGACCCGAAGAAGACGACCACCATCGGGCAGAGTTAGACTCCACGGCAGGCCCCGCCCTGCTCTGCTTTCTCGATAGCTATTCAGGCTATTACCAGACAGGCCCAAAGCCTAAAGATCAGATAAAGACCGCGTTCATCACGCCGTTCGGTGCTTCTTTAGCCTTCGGTCTGAAAAACGCCGGCGCGATCTACCAGAGGACAATTCAAGCGCGTATGGATCAATTGACCCTGGACACAATAGAACGCCTGCATCGATAAATCCATGGAACATCGAGCACTTACAGCGTTTCTACGCCTGAATCAGTTATGTATTTATCTTTTTATTTTAGATTTATTTTTTCCGAGTGATTTTGGAGGGTAGTCACCCCCAGTTACGACTCGGCATGTTATAATGAGTTATCAATAAAGTTGATTTCATCTTTCATCTATTTCTACTACTCGCATTTCCTCTTTCGCGTCACGCACATAAAGTATGAGTGGAACAAACCTTAAATCGAGAGGGAAAGTACTCGCCAAGTCAAAGCTCTAAACGTACGACAAAGACTCTGCGGCATGAGACTGAGACCAACGAGGCTAATCTACTCCGTAACAGGTCAACCACTCAGAAATTAAGGCCAGCGCAGAAAGAAAGGGAGTAGTAGACCAATAAAAACTTATATACAATAATGATAATTCAAACATTGTTCAAAACTACTAGTTCGACCAAATACTACAAATATTTTATTTACATTGCAGGGTCACCAGCACCAGACGGGGCCGCTTCATCCGAGTCATCAACAACATCCTTGGACAGGACATTGGCGATGGGCTCGACTTCATGGAGCAGCCTGCCCACGTCGTCTTCGGAGGTGCCGGCAGCATACCCGCGGCCGAGTGGCTCCAGGTCTGACGTCGGGAACAGCGACTTAAGCACCGCCAGGACGTGGCCACAGCTGGCTTGGCTGATGGAGCAGAGCTGCCGCCGGAAGTAGCGCGGGAACGCCCGAACGCGGTCGAGGATGGAAGCTGAAGACGATGACGCCTCCGGCTCGATCTCCTCCGCCACCACTCGGATAGCGTCCTCCAGCGCTATCTTCTCGGTGCGCAGCGCCTCAGCTTCACCTTGCAGCCGGGCCACCTTGGCAGTGAGCTCTGCGAATTGGGACATAATCCGATATCGATAATCTACAGAAAGTTAGATCTGAATAATATTTTCACGTCTGACAGAAAAACAAACAAGGAAGAACATACCTCTGAGCTCGTGCACGGCCTGGGCCTCGTTGAGCTTAGCCTGCTCTACCTCCCCGCAGTAAACCGCGAGTGGTACGCTGGGCTTCCTCCAACTCAGCCTGGCGCTCGACCGCAGCAGCCTCGAGCTCAGCCACTCGGGCCACCAAGGAGTCGGCCTTAGCAACTGCAGAAGACAGTTCTTGAATAACCGAGGCTTTAGCCTCGGCATCAGCAGCTAAGTCCTGCAAAAACAAGTCAGATGACAATATGAATTAATGTACCACTCGGTACTTGATATCAACAAGATAAGTAGCTCGGGAAATACCTTGGCTATGTGACCCATGCGAAGATGGAGTGACATGAACTCCTCCAGAGGAGTCAGGGGAGCACCACCACTCATAACGCCGACCGCCGCAGAAGCAATCTCGACCGCCGCAGTCTGGGGCTCCTCCACTGCTGCAGTCGGTTCAACCGCAGGAGCATGCTGGGGGCTGCCTTGAGGAACTGGCGGCGGGGTCGGCGACGCCGGTGTAGGACTCGGCGGAGGCGGGGTTGGCTCTCGCATGCGACTCTGGTGGCGGACCTACAGGCTGATCGCTGAGAAGATCAGCCGAGTGGATCGGCACCTCTGGAGTTTGGATTGATGGGGCTTCGGTCTCAACCGCCGACTGAGGCGGAGGACCCGCGAAGGGGACCTCAGACGGCGTGCTACAGAATAAAGCATATATGGATCATTAATAGAAGAACATAAGGTAAATCAAGAGATGATAAGGATACTTACAGAGTAGAGATGCGCATTCTCAGGCGCTTTCCTTTCCGAGTGGGGGAAGGGAGGTCCCTCGGACTTGCAGCACTCAGAGGCATTACTGCAAGGGGAGACTGCTCCGAGCTTGTGACTGGCGGTTGGAGTGACGACTCGGCGACGCCAGCTTCATCTTTTTCCGAGTCAGACGACTCAGAGATAAGGAGTTGGCGGCGGCTTGGCGCATCCCTAAACACGATCCCAGTGGAGATCTTCCGCTTCTTCAGAGCAGGAGCAGCCTTCCCACCACTCGGAGATAGCACATCGGGAGAAGGAGAGGATGACAGAGTGATATCCGAGTCGCGCAGATCACTCTCACTTCCCCCGACTGCTTCTTCAGATCCAACGGCCCTGCGCCGAGCCGGTTGATCCACTCCCTTTGGCATCTCAGGCAAAGGAGGTCATTAATAGAGGAGGTCATTAATAGAAGAACGGTTGATCCACTCCCTTTGGCATCTCAGGCAAAGGAGGGAGGGATACAAAGGCAGCTCGACCCTGCAAATATTGGGTTTAGTTCTGAGATTACACCCAATGGGTGGAATTGAAATAAAAACAACAACAGATTGACTAAATACCTCAGGGCGTGGATTTCCCAAGTTGAACGCCGGAGGACAGTCAGTGGTCCTCAGGGAGGTTCCAGTCGCGAAGAATTTGCCAAGTCGAGCGGCGGCTTGGACTTTGTCGACGCGCTCGGGGGCTTCGCGCGTGTTGTCCCCCTCGGCGTAATACTCATACGCCGGGTGAGCCCGCTGCTTGAGGGGCTGGACCCGGCGCAGAACGAAGTTGGCTGCCACTCCGACGGCAGACAACCCATTGTCCTTCAACTGGGAAATAAGACCCAGGAGTTCCCGAACCTGATCCATTTCACTCTCCTTGGGAAGAGCGGTCCAGGATTGGGAGGGAACAGGACGAGAATCAATTTCTGGAGAGATGGTAGGCGAGTGGTTTCCTACGTAAAACCACTCGGACTGCCACCCTTTATTGGAGGTAAGGAAAGGGATGTCAAAATACTCCCGAGTTCGACCCTCGCGGAGTTGGAGTCCGGCGCCCCCGACTACTTGTGGGCAGTCGGTTCGGGGATAAGGTTTAAGAAGAAAAAGATGAAGAAAAAGATTGAAGTGAGGCTCTATCCCAAGATAGGCCTCACAGAGATTGATGAAAATGGCGATATGAAGAATGGAGTTGGGATTCAGTGCGCAGAGACTGATCCCATAGTAGTGCAGCAACCCGCGGAGGAAAGAATGCGCGGGCACGCCAAAGCCACGGAGAAAGAAAGATTCGAACACCACCAAATCAGAAGAGTTTGGGGTGGGGAAAGACTCACCGGCGGCGGCGCGCCACTCGGCGGTTTGCTGGTCGGGGAGGATGCCGTCGATGACGTGTTGCTCGAGGCGCCTGGTGGTGGTGATGGACTCCCTCCACTCGGCGGCGCGATCCACGGCGACCTCGGCGGTGGTCTTGGCCTTGGACGACCGGGCTCTTGCAAGCGACCTCTCCTTCCGCTTCGGGCCTTCCTTCCTCTTGGGCGCCATGGCGACGAGCGGGGCTGAAGAGCGAGGAGGAAAGCTGCGGGAGCGGATCTACGGTTTGTTCTTGCGCGAGGAGGAGAACTGGAGCGTCGGGGAAGGCAAATGGCAAGTAAAGGAAGAAGAATGCGGCGGGGATGGCTTATAAAGGAAAACCGTTCCTCCCGCGCGCGGCGCGGCGCGTGTCTCGGGAACTTAACCGACGCAGGCACGTCCCGTCGCTTTGAATTCAAAGATGCGGTAAGGAGTCGCGATATCTCGCGATATTTCGCCTTCCGTAAAGCAACCGTTAGGGACGCAACGGACTTTGCGGAGTAGTGGGCCTAAATGGGCTGAAATATAGCACGACCTTTCGGTTCTGTTACGATAATAAATTTGTGGGTTCCTGAGCTAGGGTTCAGGGGCAGAAACCACTCGGTCGTGAGGCTAAAATTAGTCGACGACCAGACTTGATTTTGCAATTAATATTGCATCCTTGCAATTGATTTTTTACGTAAGGCATGCGATACTATCGCTAAAATTGACTCAGAAATCTGGGTCAAATGCTGACAAGTATAAATCTTGTGAGAAGATGGCTTACCATATGGTCAAGCTGAGTCGTGGGACACGACTCGGAAGTCATGCCGAGTTCAAGGAACTTGAGGACAAAATCCTTATAAAGGGGAAATAAAAAAGCCTCTGAAGGAAAAGATTATCTAAAATCCATGTCCAGAGGCATGGGGGCTGAAAAAATCAGTCGGAATTCATGGCTTTCAGAGTCTTGACACGATCATGCTGAGTCGTAACAAGACTCGGGGGCTACACCCAATGGGTGCACCTGGAGGTGCACCCCATTGATGGATTAAGTTTAAAAAGAGATTCATAATATTTTGCTTTTTGACCCTCGACCAGAATATTCTATTCTGCTCAAGGCTCGGGGGCTACACCCAATGGGTGCACCTGGAGGTGCACACCATTGAAGATCAAGATACAGATGGGTAAAAATTGAAGACCTTTGGCCAATTTCATACTAAAATTGCCCAAAGCCCGGGGGCTAAGTGTATTCACTTCGCTGTCGCGTCGTGAAAAAGAGCACTCCTTCCCCTCACTATGACTATAATTGAAGAATTGTTTTTAGGAACGTCTGAGCATGCACTCGGATCTTCTTCGAAACCACTCGGATCTTCTTCGAAACCACTCGGAAGAGGTCTTAGACAACTTGGAGCACTCGGATCATGAAAGGAAAGGCAGATCAATTACAGCCATCGATCGGTCAAGAAGTGCTCGGGGGCTACTGTGGAGGATATAGTACCCGGGTGCCTCACAAGCAAGATTGGCAGCCCACCAAAAGGGGGCGGCCCACCTCATCGTTCTGGACCTGAAGACGTGCGGGACAAGTCGGCGCACGGAGGAAGGATCTGGAAGGAGAAGTCCTAGTTGGAATAGGGATTATTGTAAAGAAGGAAAGGATTCTTAGAGATAGGATCGGATACAAACCGACTTGTAACCCTGCCCCCCGATATATAAGGCGGGCAGGGACCCCCTCCAAAAGAACGAGACAGCAACTAACCACAACTCGAGCCAACTCGAATCACCAAAAACACGCAATACAACACCCCCAAAACAGGACGTAGGGTATTACGTCGAGTCGACGGCCCGAACCTGTATAAACCCCTGTGTCTGTCCATCCTAACCATCCTGCTTCCGATCTTTGCGATCTTCCCTGCATTACAAATCACTTCCGTGGGCTACCCCGTGGAAGACTGCCGGAGATAATATCACCGACAGTTGGTTCCATGTGTTTAAGTTTCCCTCTGCAAATAATTTATTAATTTTTGTTCCACACAGCACAAGTAATGATAGGTAGTTCAATTCATATGCTTCGATCTATGTAAGTTCCTTTTTGTTGTCTTTGTGCATGGTCCACGTGGTAAGGAATAGGATTCCATGAGCACACTTTCCTCCCAAACTTTCAGTAGGACAGCACCGAACTTTTCTTCTCACAAAAGATACAGGGTGAAGTGTGGATCCAGCTAGTTGCACATCCCATTGATTTTCCAGGCTCCAGCTATAGCTCTACTTCTACTTACAATAATGCAATCTGTTCGTTGTTTGTAAAAACAAGAGAACAGCTTTCAAAATTATAACAAGGAGGCTGGTAGCAGGTTGGCAGCTGGCTCGAATCGGCCTACCGCACAAGACTGTCTAGTCCCCTGCATTAGCACAAATAACTGCAAAAATGAATATACCAAAGTTGAAAGAAAATTAGTGCCACAATAAATAATTAATAAATTAAATAACTCTGTAACATAAACACGTCATTTAGAGCATCTCCAAGAGCCTCTGTAAAACTTTCTGTTTAGCTAAATATAAAGAGTATCATACAAAAACTGGATCCAACAGACCATGTATCCTTCTCTCTAATTTTAATGGCTCGGTATCCCGGTTCCTTCGCTCTCCATTCGTTCCGAGCGTGCACGGCTCGCCATCGCCATCCTCCCGCGCATCTCACTCCTCCCGCGCGTGCCACTCGCCCTCTCCCTCCTCTCGCGCTCTGCGCCCCCCTCTCTGTTCCATCAAGTCATCGCCCCGAGCCCCAAATCGCCAGGCAGCAGGGACCAGACGACCGGCGGCCAGCGGCCAGGCCACCAGTGGCCACACGTTCTGTCGCTAGGCGCCTAGCGGCCAGCCCACCTGCGGCAACACGTTCATCGGCCTGGCGGCAAGCCAGCAAACTTCGTTCCCGACGGTCGGGGAACCTCCATTTCCCGATGGAGCAGGTGCTGGAACGGGGTGAGGAGGCTTCAGGGATGGAGTGAAGCATGTGGCACAGCTCCGCGCGGCAGGGATTGAGTAGAGATGGAGTTGCACGGCGATGCCGAGTTCAAGCTACCAGCGGCAATGGCGGCTGCAAGATTCGCGATTACTGCCGCGGGGAGTCTCGTCTGCGACCATGGCTTAGTTGTGGACGGAGCTGGTGGTGTTGTGGTACCGTGAATGAGAGGAATCGGCCGGAGGTGGGATGTGGCCGGCGAATTTTAGCCGGAGACGCTGCCTGCTCAGCTCGATTTGGTTTCTCTCTGGAGAAAGAAGAAAGGGAGGGAGAGGGAGAGGGAGAAGAGGCCAGGCAGCTTGGGAGGATAAGGCACATGGTGTGGGTTAGAGCAGGCGCGGCCGCAGGGAGAAGATGGCGTCCGTCGTTCAAGTCATCGTTCAAAAAGAAGAAACAGAGAAGGACCAAGCTCCCAACCTAGGCAGCACTCGGATCTCCACTGTCCATCATGCCTGAATCTCAGGTTTATCGGTCAGGTGTGAGCCAGCGCAGCTGGCCGGAGGAGGAGCAGTACGGCGAGGGCCATGGCGTGTTGTAGGGAGACGGCGGCGGTGCCGGAGGTGTCAGTGGAAAAAGATATCGGGCCTGCAGGCGGTGTCCGGCGGTGTGAGTACGGGGTGGAAGGGGAGGAGTCCACATAAAAAAGTTAATGACGTGGACCCAATTTTAAATATAGAGGTTACATTTTAGCTAGTCTCTTGGATTAACCCATTGAATTAGGAGGTTTTCTATTTTTACAAAGAGAGTATCATCTTCATATTTTGCTAACAAAATAGAGAGTCTCTTGGAGATGCTCTTATACCCAGTCCTATTTTTTTATGCACATATATAATTGACAGTTTTTATTGCCACTTGATGCCAATTGACAACTTTCCCAAAACGCTTTTGCAATAATTTTGGCAGCTCAGTGAATTGTTTTTGAAGTTATATCTTCGCATTTACCTCCCTGGCTACCTGCATTGTTTTAATTTTCCTGTCAGTTATCCATAGCTGGGTGGATTCTTAATTTTCCTGTCAGTTACAATTACGAGCAATTTTTTTAGACACCATATTATATTTGAGGGATCTGTGAACCCGGCCTGACGGCGTATTCCTTTCACAATAGACTAGTTTTTTTTTTTTTTTTTGCAGTTGAAATGTATAGCGTCAGCCACATGCCCATAGTTTATACGCGTACACGTGTCCGGTATACGGTGGTTTTCTGTGACCCATCAAGCGTGTCAAAATGGTGCAGCCAGGGAAAGATGGTTCTCCCTTGAACGTGGGCCATGTGACCTCATAGAAGGCACATACTGTACGTGCACCTGGACTTCTCCTATTTATAAGGCGCCTCACTCTCTTGCCCTTCTCTTCACACTGCACCTCTGTCTCTCTCTCCTCGATCTCTCTCCATGTGAGAAACGGAGGATCAACTCAAAACCGAAGCATGGCAGAGAAGGTGATCTCTCTCTCTCCCTCTCGATTTCGATCTCTCGACATGAACTCCACGTTTCACGATTGAGTGTTTGTGTTTCCATGGATCTAAACTTCTGATTGTTGATCACTAACCTATATTCTGTTCTTCCGAAATTGAATTGAAAGGAAATATTGGGGAGAATATATTTTATTTCTATAAGTTTCCATACCATGTTTCAGAATCAAACTGTTGAAGAGCAAGTTGCATAACTTATCTCAATGGTTGATGGTTTCGAAATTGCTTTTCTCTCTGATCAAAAGATCATTTTTTGCAAGAGATTATTAAAAATGTTTCGACGGAACTTCGCCAGATCATAATAGTCGTATTATTTGTATTTGCACGTGTACAACAAAATTCAATGCTGAATTCAGAGAAAAACTCCTGCTAGCAGTGAGTGTGCCGTCCCTGATTATCTCATTCTATTCTCCTCTGTTGTTACTAATCACATAGAATTTTTTTTTTCAGAATTTAAGAACTCTTTGCAATGTTTCAACATGTGTCTAGATGCTCTTCCCCCTTGCTGTTTGCTAACGGAAAATGCCTTTGATGATGCCCTTTATTTTACTTTAGTGCTGTCAAAATAATATTTATCTGACTAATTAACACTCCGCTGTCAACACAGATCTCCATGATAATCGTCGTGGTTGACCTTGATTGCCACAAGTGCTACAATAAGATCCGCAAGGTCCTATGCCAGCTCCAAGGTAAAAGAAAAACAAAATTACTGCAACCTTTCGTCCGTATGACCATTCATCTGAATGAGCAATTTCATATATGATCCCACAGAGTTTTTGTAATTGATAATTTTGATCTGTTCATCTTCTTGCAGACTGCGAGAGGATCCGGACGATCTCCTTCGACGACAAGAGCAAGACGATCACTATCGTTGGACCCTTCGACCCGCAAAGGCTCGCCTGCAAGCTCCGATGCAAGGGCGGCAAGGTGATCAAGGCAATCCACATCGTCGACGCCGCCGGCGGCGCCATCGCCATGCCGCCGCCGCCGCCGAAGATGGAAGCTGAACCGCCGCCACCGCCGCCGGTGAAGATCGGCAAGAAGAAGAAACACAAGCATCCGCCGCCGTCCGTTGCCAACGAGCCCCCGCCTCCGCCGCCGCAGCCGCAACCTGCACCGCCGCCGCCGCAGCCGGAACCCGAGATGCCGCCGCCTCCTTCCCCGGCGCACCACGCCACGCCGCCTGACCACCGGGAGATGACGTCGGCGATGGTGCCGGCGTTCGTCGAGGAGAATCAGCCCAAAGCGAGGCCGGCTGAGCTCGAGCCGCCGCCCATGTCGCCGCCGCGGAAGGAGAGGCCGCCGACGCCGCCGGCGATGGACATGCCGATGCCAGCAGCGCAGCTGCCGCCGCCGCCGGTGAAGGAGAGGCCGGGGCCGCCGGTGCCGTCGCCGTGCAGGCCGGCGGCGGCGGAGTACGTGATCCCGACGGTGGAGATCCCGTCGTGGCCGGCGCCGCCGGTGGGCCCGTGCGGGTGCCCGTGCTGCGCGCCGTGCTACCAGGGCTACTACGAGGGGTGCCGCTGCTACTGCTGCGGCGGCAGGGTGTACGCGCCGGTGCCGGCAGCGTGCGGCGGCGGCGGGTACAGGGGTTGCCGGACATTCAGCGACGAGGACCCCACGGCGGCGTGCAGCATCATGTGATTTTCACTTTTCAGACTCTCAGTGGAGTGTTGGTAGTAACAAACACAAGTACGTTCTGCACAGTGGCTATATCTATTGGAGTTCATACCTTGTGATTTTACGTGGGTTAAATTTGATTTTCAGTGATTTTTGCACGGGTTGGGATGAATACGGATTGTGTGAGATTTGTCGGAAAAAATACAGTTGAGTTTTGAGGGAAAGAATGTAAAAGAATCTCAATGTCAACATATGGCTGAACACTGCCATTGTTTAATTACAGTGCTATGCTGAGTTTGCAAGACAAACAGGATCGGATTCTGCTGCAAGTCTGCAACCACAAAAGGAGAAGGAAAGATGCGTGTGCTTTGTACCCTCTGGACCGTTAGCAGTCTAATCACTAGGACAGTTCACCAAAAAAATGTTTCGGTCTGTGCAAATTGTCTAAACACTAACTGTCATTCATCGACTTTGCTATTGATTTACATGCGGCAGAAGCAGAGTCTCAATGTAGAATTACAACGCATGTCGAAAACAGACATGTTAAGTACCTTTTATTTTATTCAGGTTCGACATAAAGTTTGCAAGTGTCCCAAGAAAATAAACTAGCACAAAAAAGCTAACCAGAGGAATCGTGTGCTGTGCTGTGAGGCTGAGAGCAGAGCATAGGCAAGCAACCTCAGTCATAGCAGTTCGATTCTCAGAGGATCTCGCGGTGCCGAAATGGAGAAAGAAGCCATAAACATAATAGATATGGTAGCTTTTTAACATCTTGAGATTCTCCTCAACCTGATGTTTCGGCCGGTAGGTAGAAAGCCTTTGACAACAAGGATTAGGTCCTCCATTTACCGCAGATGCCGTGCTGTTAATATTGTGGAAAGCTAGTTACTGTGTTTGCAGAAGGAAGATAACAATCGCATAGATAGTTCAGTACACGAGGTCGGTCAAAATAAAACGAGAATCTGTAGAACAACCGGTGCGCACTGTATTTCTAGAGGGTAAAGATTTTCTTAAGTCAATGATGTTTGAGCTTCTTTTCTTCTTCTTCTTTTTTTGTCCAACAGTATTATTTCACCCAAGCTAAAGTCGATCGCAAGATGCTCCTCCGACATATTATCATACTGTGGTAGAACACTGACATCATATCGTTCAGTTTTTCATTGTCAGCGTCTTCTGATTGCCAAGCGTCCATTCACTGATTCGGCCAACTTGCAAATAGCTGAAGTCTGAAGCTGCATGAGAGCCCTGCTGACAGTAGCATTTGTCACGCAAGGGCACTGAAAATATGAGCCCCAGAGATCTTCGAGCATGAGCACCCATATTTCCCTATGCTTCCCATGCATATGGCCATCATCGTGCTCTCGAGACAAAGTCGGCAATGGAAATAACATGATGTAAACAAACT
The DNA here is from genome assembly GCA_015476505.1 of Urochloa ruziziensis. NCBI lineage: Eukaryota > Viridiplantae > Streptophyta > Magnoliopsida > Poales > Poaceae > Urochloa > Urochloa ruziziensis. Next base: position 46,950,581 of record CM027120.1, read on the forward strand.
CGCGAAGATTTTGATTTCTCCTTCCATGATGTTGTGGTTTTATGGTGCCCCAGATATGGCTTTCAGCATTCTGCAAATCAGAGCAATATGGCGTACCTACCTCTGGTGCTGCAAAATAAAGTCTGGAATGACAAAAGGTGAAAGATACTTGTGATTTGTATTCTCTAGACCATTAGCACAATGTAGTCATTAAGAGGATTCGTCCAAACCTTTTTTCCGTCTTGACAAACTGTGCCTTTCACCAACTGCCATTTAAGTATTTAACAACGTTGTTAATGATTTACATTCAGAAAAAAGCAGTCTGATCATATGACACGGTTCTTTAGTCTCTAAAGGAATCTAAGACTGTAAAACAAGCAAAAGAACGATGCCGGTTCCAGTATTAGACAACAGTACAGTATGACAATGTACCGGGGGGGAGGTTGCCGGCATCTTTCTTTCAGTCCCTTTTTGTGCTAATTGCAAATCCTTCATTCACTGATTCTCTCTTTTGAGTTTAAAAACACAACAGTGGTAAGTTGCCAACAGCCTATATAGAGGAATAAATAGAGCTTAAAGTGGAGGTTGAGGCTTCGCCAGAAACTACCAAAGAGATGAAAAGCCGCTTGATTTTCTCGCTAGCGATCCCCTTTGGGCCAGAGCCAGACGATCTGTATCTTCTCGCTTCCGTCCAAAATTTCCACTGCAACAATCCGCCAAGTGGCGTCGGCTCCCAACATTGCAAGGACTTCTTGGTGAAGCCGCAGCAGTTCACGGACAGGTGATCGGCTGTTTCGAGTTCACGAACTCGATCAGTTCCCATGTAGCTCAAACTCCAGAGTGGAGCCACCAACAGCCACGATTCCCAATGGTTCGCAAGCCTGTTGCTTATATGATTTTGTTCAGACATTGCAGCATCCAAAATGCAGAGCACTACTAGAAAAAGAGCTATCCGCACTCCTCAAATGTCTCGTCTATTTTTGGACCCGGTGTTAATGTAGCCTTTAACACCGGGTCTATAAAATTCCGGTGCTAATGTGGCCTTTAGCACCGGGTCCAAAGAGTAGGAGGCTGAAAAGAAAAATGGGAAGACTTTAGCACCGGTTGCTGATAAAATCCGGTGCTAAAGCCTACCTATTTGCACCGGTTGGTGACTACCACCGGTGCAAATCAGTCACCACGCGTAGGTAAAAAAGCAGATGGAGAAGCGCACATCCCTCCACCTTTTTTTCTTTTCTTTCTCCCTTCTCTCCTTTACCTTATCTCCTCTCTTCTCCTTCTAACTTGGTTTCCTCTCTCATCTCCCAGATGCAGCGGCCGGCGCGCTGGCGGCCGGCGAGCGAGGACGGTGCGCGCGCGGGCAGCTGGCGGGCCCAGGCGGCGCGCGGCAGGCTAAAGATTGCTTGAGAATATGGGGGCACCCTTTAGCACCGAAAGATTAGCACCGCTTGGAAAACCGATGCTAAAGGGGGTTCTCAACCGGTGCTAATAGCCACTTCTCTGGTAGTGGAGATCTAGCTAATTATACACAAACCAGACGCACAGGTTTTGAGCTGTGCTGTTTTTCTTCTTTTATTTTTTTCATTTTGTGAGAAATTGTGCTGGTTTTTTCCTTGTGGCGGTAGTTTTATAAATGTGGAACACACGGCTTTGCTGCTTCGTGCCAACATGAGCAAAGTAGTTTACCTACCTACAGGTGGACCTGTGGACTTAATCTGTTATGATTTCTGACCAAGGAACAGGACAAAGTAACTGGCAAAAATGTTGCGGTATTGACAAATTGTCAGTCTTACACCAACTGTCATTTATTGATTTATTATATTCATTTACATGCAGCAAAAGCCGAGTCTCCATGTAGCTAGTCTCTAGAAGAGATCCAAAACTGTAATACAAATGTGGCTATATGTCTATTGGAGTTCTCACTCACTTCTCACCTTGTGATTTTGTGCGTGGGTTAAATTTGATTTTCAGTCAATTTTTTATTGCACAGATTTGGATGAATACGGAATGGGAATGTTTTAACTGATAGTTTGAGATTGGTCAAAAAAAATTATAGTTGATTTTATAGGGGAAGGCATGTATAATTTCAGTGCTATGCTGTCAACATCTGACTAAACACTGCCATTGTGCTATGCTGTCAACATCTGGCATGTATAATTACAGTGCTATGCTGAGTTTGCAAGACAAACAGGATCAGATTCTCCTGCAGAAGTCTGCAATCAGAAAAGGAGAAAGGTGCTTGTGGTTTGTATTCTCTGGAGTATTTAGCACAATCTAGTCATTAGACGATTCATCCAAAATTGTTTCGGTCTTAATCTCAACAACTGTCAGTCTTTCACCAACTTTCATTTATCAACTTTGCTATTGATTTTCATTCAAAAAATTATTGATTAACAAGCAGCAAAAACAGAGTCTCAAAGTAGAAGTAGAGCATACACGTCCTCTATCTCTTGAAGGAATCCAAAATTGTAAACAAACACGAAAAAAGATGACTTCTATTTGTTAGGTTGATCTCAAGCCAGTTGGCCCAAAGGCCAACTGGGCCTTTGACTCGCGTCCTGATCGGGGACACCCAGCCCAATACAAGGCTGGTGGGCCCCCGTCGCGCGGCCATATATAGAGGAGGTGGGGGCTATGGCACGAGATATGAGGTTGACCGCTGCCACTGTTCCCCACCGTCCTTAACCCTAACCCGATCTAGAGGGGTGGCTGTCAGTGACGGGAAGCACCACCAAGCCGCCGTCGCCGCTGCAACCTCCGCCCCGACCGTCGCTGCCCGTGCGCAGAGCTTCACCGACGAACCAGTGATGGCCGGAGCGGTTCCAAGTATACACACCATTCCATATTGTACCCACACGATCTACACCTAGTCGATCCGTAGGATTTATCAATGGCATCAAGAGCTAGGTCTAGTGATGTAGATCAGTGTTGGATAAGAAAAGACAAAATCAGAAAGGATTCATCTTGAATTGGAAGATGGATCAATCTCAGATCGAGAAAGAAATGAAGAACATCAAACCCTAACCCTAACAAGAGACAAGGGACGACGGGATCTACCTCGAGATCTCATCGTCGTCTTCACTGTCGGCCGTCGCCGTGGCGCTGTGCAGGGAGAAAAGGTTGAGCCGCTGCTCGCCGTCGATTCAATGGCATGGGGCTTGTGCTCGCGCACCACCGCAAGGCCGCTCAACGGCGGCGCGCTCACCCGAAGGGGAGCGCGCACACCGGCGAGAGGCTCCACGGCGGCGCAGTCACCCCTCCGGCGGTCACTGGCCGCCGCCGTCGCCGCTCCATGCTCGCCTCCATGGGCGCATCGGACGAAAAGGGGTAGAAAGAGGGAAGGCCGGGGTAGTGCTCTCCACTTGGGCACCAAGAAAGAACCAGAGCCGGGGCCACGCCATGCTGGCCACCGCCAGCGGCGGCGCGCGAGTCGCTGAGCTCGGGAGGGGAAAAGAAAGCGAGGCGAAAGAGAAGAGAGGGTTGGGTTTTTCCGGGTGGTGTATAGGCTCGCCGGCCATGGAGCCGGTGGCCGAGCCCGGCGGCGCGCCGGCGCGTCCGCTGGCGGCGGCGCGCGTGAGAGATGAGAGGGAAAGGACGGCCGGGAGAAATGAAACCCTAGGGTTTCAGGGCGCTGGCCGACGGGCCGTTTTTGATCCGGCGGAAAGGCCGGACGGCCGTCCGATCGAATCGATGGCAAAGATAGGCCGAGCAACGGGCGGGCCGCACGAGATGCGCGTGTTGGGCCGAGCCGAGCTGCTGTTGATGGGCCGCCAGCCCAGTCGGACGCTGGGTGAGTAAAGCTGGGCCGCCGGCTAAGGTGGGCGCGCGGCTGGGCCACGAGCCTTGAGGGCGAGCTGCTGGGCCGCCAAGCCGAGCAGGCCGAGCACGGCTGGGCCGGATTGAAGCTATAAAGAACAGTGCCATCTATCTTTTGTTTTATGCCTTTTCAGAAGCTATTTTATGCATGTTTTTATATGAATTTCATGTTTCCATCCCAGTTTAAATTTTAAATCAAAAGTAAAGATGCGAGCTGTGAATTTTCACAGTTAATTTAATCATTTTCGGAAGCAATTATATGTTGAATTATGTAAAGTATAATCTCTATTCAAACTTGAACCAAAGGGATAGTTTGTATTGGAGAGAAGTAAAGCTTAATTGAGATGTTGCTTCTGAATAATTTTAATGTTTCCGCTGCAATGTAAAGTTTTCATTCTCTAAATTGTGTATATTTAGAGGAGTAGAAAGACATTTATTTAAGTTAAAATTATGGTATTGTTATTTTTCTGACCAAAGTTGATAATAACAATATTATAATTCTATGAGTTCATTGTTTAAAGTATAAATCTCTGATAAATTTTGTGTCAAAGTGATCCATTTTCAGAGAATTAATAAAGATCAAGAAATGCTCTTAAAAGCAAAAGAAATATTTATAGTTTCCTTTGCGATTGATTAAATCCTCATGTTAAATTCAAACCAGAGGGTCAATTTAATTGAGGAGTATAGTTTTGAAGATAATTGAGGTTTTCTATGTTATTTTCATTTCTGCCCAAAGGTGATGTGAAATTAATGTAGAGATATGGTTTAAGAAATACTCTTGAAGTAGAGAAATGTTTGAAGTTTCTAGTTATTTTCATTTCTACCCAAGGTGATGTGAAATTAATGTAGAGATAAAATTTAAGAGATGCTCCTAAAGTTTTACGTTATTTCTATTTCTGCCCAAAGGTGATGTAGAATTAATGTAAGGAGATGTTTTTTTTCTATTTTCTGCCCAAAGGGTGATATAGAATAGAACATAAAGTTTTTAATGTCTAACAAGCATTGTTGTTGATTATTTATGATTATTTTCTTAGACAAAAGGTGTTCATGCTCCCATTCTTGGAAGCAGTATGAAAAGTGATCTGGGTACTTGTGACTCGGAAGAAGACAAAAGAAGTAGGCCATAGCACAAGGGACAGTGTTCTTAAAAAAAGAAAAAGGCTTCAAAAGAAAGCATTCTTGGACAGTGATCCAAGAAGAAAGATAGATTATTGAGAATTATTTTTTCATGTACTCTATAAAGAAGAATGTATTTACATTTTCAATTATCATGATGAGAAGTAATAATTGACATGCATACTTATGTTTTGACCAAAGTCAGGCTAAGCGTGTGCGTTACAGAACATTCAGATTTAAACATCTGAATTCGATGATTGAATATGCAAACAAAGAGCCAATTCTGGCATTTATGTCCCTCATGGGAAATACCCGTAAGGGGGAGAAAGTTAACGGCAGAGCCCGCATAGCGGGAAAAGTTTGAGAAAATTACCCACATGGCGGGGTAAAGTTTAAATAATGCTTATGTTAGAAAAACCTTATGACGGGAGAAGGTTGGTAAAAGTCTTATCCTGCAAGGCGGGAGAAAGTTGCTATAACTCATGTGCTTTTTGCGTATCCCATAGTGGGAGGCAAGCAATGAATTTTAAGAACCAAAAGACATGAATTACATGCGAGTAAGACTTGCATGAGGACTAAGGATAAAGAACTATGTTGAGTTCTTGAAGAAAGATGAGGAAAAAGGCACTCCCGTACGAGCTAAGTTTCCTCAATCACATTAGTTCTGAAAGGATTCGAAATTGTGGTAGAAAGATTCTAACCACATTTCGAGGGGGAGAAATATGAGATCAATTAAGAAAAAGTGAATAGATGAAACTTCCTCAATACTTAATGTAATGCAAAGTGATCTATAAATGATGAACGTGATCGTCAGGGGGAGTACGACGGTCATAGTGACAATACCCCTAAAGTAAAGAAATAGCTAAATCCCTGAATTCTATAAAGTTTCAAGGAAGATAGATCAGTTACCCAGTATTCTATATTGGGCGAGTCTTAGTAGAATGAAACATAAGAAAATAACCATTGGGTTTCTAGGTGGAGGTGCTATCCCTATTCATATTATCAATAGAGTACAAAGTAAATATCCTCGCTAAACCAGTTGCATGTGTGTGGGGGAGCTCAACTGAGGCTGAAGTTTTTTTAACCCATATATAGGAAGCAGATCCCAGAAGCTGCCATTTCATTCGCAAACTTGAGATAAAGGATGAAATGATGAGGGGGAGTATGGTGACTTGATAAATTGATCTCGAGGAGAAGAGGGCATAAGTACCCACTTCGATGATTCAGGAGCCGTCTTGGCGGCTATATCGTGGCAACAATAAGCGAAAATCTGGAACCTGTCCTTCAGGAGCCGATAGAACCCAGTATTGCTCATGAGAAAGAACGTTACCAGCCCCACATGATAGAGTTTGTGCCATGAAGGGCGTTCACTTATCGAAGTGGCTCGTGGCCATGGAAAATGAGTTGAACTCGATAAGTTCCAACGTGTTTTGGGACTCAATAGTTATTTCCTAATGGAGCCAAAACATCAGGCCGTGATGGGTCTGACAGTCGAATTGTGACTCCAAAGGGAACATGTAGAGAAGTGAAGTCTGCATAAATCGAAAGATTTTGCACAAAGTAATGGCACATCATTATCTGAGTTACATCAGACGAAAGTAAAGACAACATCCTTAGATGTGATTTGTGTCAAGATAATTAAATGTCATAACCCAAAGGTTTTGTCATAGAGGTAAAAGAACATAAGGAATGCTGCTTGAAGAAGTTATTTATAGGATAGAGCAAGTCTCTAGACAATAGTGTTTGAAGTTAAGACTCGGTTATTTTTGGGTTAGAGAAAAAGAAAGGACAACTGCATTTGTATAAGGTATGGAATGGGAAGATCTTTTTCCTAATTCAAGTTCATGTAGATGACATTTCACTTACTAGCAGTGATGTCAGTCTGTTAATGAAAACAAGTAAGTCTTTGTCCTCAAAGATTCAATCTCGGTGAAATTCATCAAGATGAAAGAAAAGGGGTATTAGGAATATCGCACATGCACGCTAAGAAATGTTTCTGATTAAATAAAATGTGCATGCGAGAAAGCCTACGCCTGTCCTTAAAGTCAAGGGTAATGATTTTGGAAACTTTAGTAGTTTCAATTATGAATAAGGAATGGTTATGGGAACTATAGTGTTCCAAGAACCAATAATGAGAAGATTAAGAGAATATGGTACCATATGCTTCAGCTGTTGGAAGCTTAATGAATGCATAAGATGCAAAAGTCTAACATTACCCTAATATAGTTCAAGTATCCGGGTTGTTTTTGGCAATGTCCAGTCCAGGTATAGATCACTGGAATGGAGTTAAGTATATCGGTCTCATGCTAAACTTAGAAAGAAATCACCAGTGCTCGCAAAAGATTGTGAGTACCGGGCAGAACTTGTGAAATGTGTAGCGAAATCCACAATTGTCGCTAACTTTCACATTTGGAGATTTTGTGTGGAAAAGCTCCAAAGAGTTGAACAATTACCATCAATATGATGTAAAGATATAGTATAGCATGATATGAGGCTGTGGGACAGGCAAAATGGTTGAGAAAACCTATGCCCGGAACTGATAATGGTTGATAACAGCAACAACCATCTGAATGTTTTACTCCTATGACAACAATCAATTGTGATGCCAAACACATTGACAGAAAGACATACGTTGTAAAGGAGAAAGTCCGGAATCATGTTGATAAGCAACAATCAAGTACTTACGGATCCGTCTATTAAAGGCTTACCGCCCAGTGTGTGCAGAGGACACACAGTCGACATGGGTTCATGGTATAGCCTATGATTTCCAGACTATAAAGGCCCAAAGTTATGATCCATCAAAATGGATAAGTATATTGTGGCTGGCTAATCCGATTGACATGACAATCAATGTGCTTGTTTGTAATGAAGTGGATGCTAAGCGAAGAGCTAAAGTGTAAGAAAACTTATGGTGAGATCAAGGGGTAGATTGTTAGGTTGATCTCAAGCCAGTTGGCCCTGGGCCTTTGACTCGCGTCCTGATCGGGGACACCCAGCCCAATAAAAGGCTGGTGGGCCCCCGTCGCGCAGCCATATATAGAGGAGATGGGGGCTATGGCACGAGATATGAGGTTGACCGCTGCCACTGTTCCCCACCGTCCTTAACCCTAACCCGATCTAGAGGGGTGGCTGTCAGTGACGAGAAGCACCACCAAGCCGCCGTCGCCGATGCAACCTCCGCCCCGACCGTCGCTGCCCGTGCGCAGAGCTTCACCGACGAACCAGTGATGGCCGGAGCGGTTCCAGGTATACACACCATTCCATATTGTACCCACACGATCTACACCTAGTCGATCCATAGGATTTATCACTATTGTGTTCAAGTTCGACCTGCAGGCTACAATTCTTGAGATTGAGGGCTCGGTGTAACATGAAAATAAACTAGCACAAAGAAACCGAGAGGAATCGTGTGCTGTGTTGTGAGGCTGAGAGCAGAGCACAGCATAGACAAGCAGCCTCAATCATACCAGTTCGATTCTCAGAGGATCTCGGCGGTGCCAAACTTGGGAAAGAAGCCACACATATCATCGATATGCTAGCTTTTCAATAAGATCTTCAACAGTTTGAGTTTCTCCTCAATTTTATCTTTCGCCGATAGGTAGAAAGTCTTTGACAATAGGGATTTGGTCCTGCATTTAGCACAGATGTCGTGCTCTTAATATTGTGGAGAACTAGTTACTGTGTTTGCCAAATCATCAAGACAGCAACCGCATTATAGATCAGTACACAAGGTCTGTGAAAAAAAAGAAACTATAAAATGTAGAACTACTACTTCATACTGTATTTTTTGAGGGTCAGCACTTCACGCAAGCTGAAGACATAAGATGCCTCTACATTGTCATATTGTGCTCGAACACTGGAATATAATCACATCGTTCTTTAAGATTTTCTTTCTCAGGTGATTGCCAAGCATCCATTCACTGATTCGTTCTTTCCGATTTAGAACACGCAGAGTGGTAAGTTGCTTACAGCCTAGAACAATAACGCAATAGCAAAATGTGACGGTTAGGGTTCAGCCACCTTGCAAACAGCTGAAGCTGCATGAGATCCCTGCTGACAGCAACAGTTGTCGGGCGTGCAGTGAAACGAAAACATAGAGCCCCTCCAAACTGCCAGCACAAGCACCCATATTTCCACATGCTTCCCATGCATATGACCACTGTGATCTCGGACCAAGTCGTCACAGGAAATAACAAGATGTGTGGCAGCGGCACCAAACAAACTCGCGCTGATTTAAGTTTCGTTCCATTGTGTTGTCGTTTTATTGTGACCCAGACATGGCTTTCCACATGGTGCAAACCAAAGCAATATGGTATACCTACCTCTGGTGCTGCAAAAGTTTGCAATGAATAAAAGGCAGAAGATGCTTGTGGTTTGTATTAAATATTCTCTCGACCATTAGCACAATCTAGTCCTTAGGACGATTCATCCAAACTTTTTTCCATGTTGACAAAATGTGACTTCATCCGCTGCCACTTATCAATGTTGTTAACGATTTACATTCAGAAAAAACAGAGCCACGTCATAGAACACATACTCTAGTCTCTGGAAGGAATCCAAGACTGTAAAACAAGCATAAGTAAAAGTTTGAATTCCGTTGTTTAATTTTTTGTTTAGGTTAGACCTACAGTAAGTTTGAGAGCTTAGTCTCCATGAAAAATAAACTAGCACAAAAGCTAACCGAAGGAATCATGTGACGTGCTCTGTGGCTGAGAGCAGAGCACAGAATAGACAAGCGCCTTAATCATAGCTATTCCATTCTCAGAGGATCGTGCGGTGCCAAAATAAAGAAAGAAGCCACACACATCATCAATATGCTAGCTTTTCAATAACATCTATATTTAACAGCTTCCCCTCAGTTTGATGTTTCAGTAGGTTGAAAGTCTTTGATGGCAAGGATTTGGTCCTCAATCGCATCCTCGATGCCGAGCTGTAAATGTTGTGGAAAATTAGTTACTTTATTTGCATGATCAAGCACATAACAATTGCATAAAGAATTCATTGCTGAAGGACAAAGTGCATAGCAAATTTTGAGTTGCTCAACATTTTATTAAGAGGTATGATGCCTTTACATTATCATACCGTACGGCTTACAAAAACAAATTGCACTAGATAGCACTGGAAACGGCATCGTTCTTTAAGTCCCTTTTTGAGCGCATTCCAAAGCCTCCATTCACCAATTCTCTCTTTTCAGTTTAAAAACACAACAGTAGTAAGTTGCTAACAGCTTAGAGGAATAAAGAGATAGCATAAAGTGGAGTTGGAGCTTAGCCAGAAACTACCAAAGCGCTGAAAAGCTGCTTGGGATTCTTGCAGAACCCATTGTTGTCATGTAATGGCACCTACAATTCTACAAAGCTGCCTTTCCAAACTACATGCACAAACGTCCATGCTTCCCAAGACTATGAACATCGTGCTATCAGACCAAATGGACACTGGAAGTAACATATGTGCGCTTCTCAATTGATGTTTCCGACGGTAGGTGGAATGTCTTTGACAACAAGGGTCTGCTTTAAATCTTATGGAAAACCAGTTACAGTGTTTGCGTAATCAACCATATAACATTTGCATCAATGGTTCCGTACAAAAGGAAAAAAGTGAAAATAAAACGAGCATATATAGAACCACCAGTGCATACTGAATTTCAGAGACTAAAGATTTTGTTAAGTGAATTAATGTTGTATTTCACCGGACTCTTTTTTTTTTTTTGAACTAGCAGTATTTCACCAGAGCTAAAGTCACAAGACACATATAAGTTATGATATCTTACTGGAGGAGATCAAAGAGCGAGCTATCCTAGAACACTGGAATCGGCATAGTTCTTTGAGCTTTTCTTTCTCCACTGAATGCCGAAAGCTTGTACTCACTGATTCTCTTTTGGGTTTAAAAACACATGCAGTAGTTGGATAACAGCAAGAAATTATTAATTCCGTGAATCTGCTTGAGATTCATGCAGAGAACTAGTCATATCAAGCAGGGTAACCCAAAAAAATTGCCACTCGTAGCTACGTGCACAAGCATTCATACTTCTCTATGCTTCCCAAGCCTATGTCCATTATCATGCACTCGAACCAAGTCAGGAATGGAAATAACATGTGTGGCACCAAACAAACTACTCGCATAGATTTAGCACCTTGTATGACATTTGCTTTGGTTTTATTGTGCACTCAGACATGGCTTTCTTTTACGTAGTGTAAACCAGCAATGGCCCAGCGAGGCGAGGCCGGGATAGGCGAGCCCCTCGTGCTGCAACTCGCCGTTGCAGCAGGGGGCGGGGAACGTGACGCACGGAGAGGAGGTGAGGTGGCCTGCGGTCGGCACCTTGGGCGTGCAGCGGTGCTAGGTGAGGTGTCCCAACTTCAATGCGTGCAGGCGAGCAGGGAAGCGAGCGGCGGCGTCAGTGCTGGAGCTCGGCCGGCGGGCGTCGTGCGGTCGCGGAGGGGAGAGATGATGGTGAAAACGGGACGAGGAGAGGAGTGGGAGTCTCGGCGGCGTGCTCCGGCGAGGAGATGGCTGCCGGAGCGGCGCCGGCAAGCTGCAGCGGCGGCAGGGCAGCCTGGAGACAGCGGCGGCTCTGCGGCCTGCAGCGCGTGGGCCGTGCGGCACGCGAGCGGGCCGCGCCCTGGCGGTGGAGCGGGCCGAGTGGGGAGGGGGCGCGTGGGCCAGGGAGGCGGCTGGGCCGGCGGGAGGGAGTGGAGGCGGATGCGGAGGGGATTTCAGGGAGAATACCTAGACTTCATGGTCGGGCTGAAAGAGAAGGTAGGCTAGAAGGGAGGTTGCGGCCCATTAGTGAATAAAAGGCTTTTAAATTTGTTTAGAGAAGGAAAAGTATATTTAATTAAGGAAAATTATTAGAAAACTCATATTTTTTAAATGTTCTAAAAATACGGGGTGTTACAATAACAGTCCTTCCCATACCAAAATCCTAGCTACGTCCGTGCTTCCAGAAAACATAAAGTCCTACTTTGGAGCACTACAAGAAAAAGGGGCATCAGTCCCGGTTCAGAAGCCGGGTTTAGTCCCGGTTCCACAACCGGGACTAAAGTTTTGAGACTAAAGTGACGTGCAGTTTAGTACCGGTACTAAAGACGACACACTTTAGTACCGGCTGATGTTACCAGCCGGTACTACAGTTTTTGAACGCTGACCGTCCCTTTCTCTCTCCTCTCTCTCTTCTGTTCTCTCCTTTCTCGTTCCTTTCCACTTCCTCCATGATCCTTCTCGGTTCTTTCAAGAACAAAGAGAGTTCATCGAGAACAAAACTTCACATATACAACATCAATCCAATATTACAAGGATCCGATATTACAAGAAACAAGAGAAACATCACAACCACAGATTCAACACCACAATCACAGAGGAACATCACACATAGGAGATAAGATCTCTAAGAAAAAAGAACACCTAGCCGTCACTGCCAGGCCGTGCTCGCCGCCGCCGCGACCGGCTCTGTCCCGCGTGTCGCCGTGGCCGGCTCTGTCCCACGTGCCTCCGCTCACCCCTGCAAGATCTAGGAAGTAGGGGAGTGGAGAAAAAGGATAAGGATAGGGAGAAGAGAGAATGAGAGGAGATAAGGAAGAGGGAAGAAGAGGAGGAGAGAAGTAAAGGATGGGCGGACCACCTGATTTTTCTTGGCTCATCTGATTAGTATCGGTCAAGGCTTTGCCCGGTACTGAATGCCCTACTTTTGGTACCGGGTGAAGTCTCTACCCTATACTAAATGCTCCCTGGTATTTGGTGGAGACCAAAACAGGGACTAATGTGTCCAAAAAAGCTTTAGGGGCGCACTTTAGTCCCGGCTTGTATCCCCAGTCGGGACTAAAGTGTCCTGAGAACCAAATTCACTACTAAAATGTAACTTTAGCACTAGTTATAACACAACCGGGACTAGCATGCGAATCGTCTACTCACCAAATCTATGGCCTTCTGTGTGTGCCCTCGCCGATCCCGACTGCTAGCTACCACGTTACCATGACAAGCGCGCCAGCATGAGCCACAAGGATGGGAACGCACGAGCTGCCAGCACGAGCCACGAGCACGACGACATGGCAACACCAACTCGCCGTATAGCCCCTGGCACCGGCTGCCACCCACTGATCTTGAATTCGTGATGCAATGATTGAGTTGTTGACTTGTTTGATGAATCATTCATCTGTTTGGGAGATGCTAGTGCCCGGACGTCCGACGGGGTAGAAAATCTCGGACGGTATTATAGCAGTGAAAATTCCCGCCGCAACATCGGGTAATGTTGCATGAAACATGTAAAGTTTTTTGCAACATCTAAAAGTGCATTTGCAATATTAAGTAGGTGTGATTGCAACATGAAAAATCAATATTTACAACATCGAGAATGCGTATAGAAATGCTATCGAATACCATCGATCGAACATCATCCAGCCATGGGAGTTGAGTAAAAATTCCCACCGCAACATTAAAGTGATGTTTCATGAAACGTCCAATCAAATTCACATGAAACATCCAATCAAATTCATGCAACAGCAAAACAAGGCTATTGCAACACCAAAATCATGCAGCTGCAACATCAGCTATGTTTCATAAAACATCCAATCAAATTCATGTAACATCAAAATAAAGCTATTGCAATACCAAAATCATACAGATGCAACATTGAAAAAATTCTACTACAACATCATGAGACCTGCCCGCCCTCGAATCTCCTGCCGGCTCGCCGCCGGCCACATGAGCTGCCGCCCTCAGAGCTCGGGCCGTCGCGGGCTCCGGGCGCTGCCACGCGCCTCATGCGCGCGCCCTTCTCACCGGACTGCGGAAGCGTCGCCGGTTACGAGCTCATGTGGCAGCGACGGTGCGCGGGTGTTCAATGCATCACCGGTGCCAAACTCATGCGGTAAGGAGGAAGGCGGCAACGAGAGGAGGCGACGACGAGCGAGCGCTGCGGAGGAGCTCGTTGGTATAGTGAGCATAGGCATTGAGGCCCAGTGCATGGCCTGATCGGCGGTCGCAGCTGCTCAACCTCCACAGGTTCGCTTGCACTGGTCGCCGATGCACCGCTGGTGCTCGCTGAGGCCACCAACGTGCCGCTCCAATAATCTGCCATCTGATTTGGGGAAGAATCCTAGAGAGAGAACAGTACGGTGGGGGAATGAGAGAGAGAACCGTTGGAGACAATGCGGTGAAAGAGAAGGAATAAATCTAGCGGGGCCAGCTCACGTGGAAATGGAGAAGCGACGGGCACTGGGTAGTCGGCGTCCGATTTTCGTTAATAGCGATCGGACATGCGGAGGGGAGTGCATTACCGTAATTGTTTAGAATGTAGTAGCAGAAGGGCACGTGCCGCAAGCACGTGTTTTAAAAACAATACTAAATTAGTGACGTAATTAACATAGACTCTTTAGATTAATCTAGAGCGTTCGATTATCCTAGAATTCGACGGTGTAGGAGGTTTTAAAAAATTTACTAAATTAAAGATGTAATCAACATGGACTTTTTAGATTAATCTAGAGCGTTGGATCATTATAGAATCCGACGGTGTAGGAGTGATGTAGTCAACATGAACTCTTCAAATAAATCTAGAGCATTTGATTATCCTAAAAGAAAAATCCGACGGTGTGGGAGGTGTAAGTGTAACATTTGTATGACCGTCGTATCTTTCACTTTTATAGCATAGATATAATTTATCGGTTAGATAGATGTCGGCGAAGAAGCAATTTTTCAGGTGCTTACGGAAAAAAGATGATGCAACCATAAATTCTTTATTTTGCCTCTTTTTTAGTTTGTACTATTGATATTTCTTGAAGAATTAATATATTTTCTTGAAGAATTAAATATATGTTATGATACTATTATCTTCTTGATCATATTACAAATAAAAAATATATTTGATCCAAGGCGTATAAAATCTGGTTGGCTCGAGGCCCTACTCAGCTGGTAAGTGTCCTTGTGGTGGAATCTGTGCATCAAGGTTCAAGACTTAACACTGGTGTTCATATTTTTCTGAAATTATTCCAGGATTTAACCGGCACTATTCTTTCAGTGGTAGGTGACATGCCGCTCGACAGCGAGGCGCTAGTGGTGACTTCATTAATCTCGAGGATTTGCAGGCTTAGTCCTTCAGAGGTGCTCATAAGGATAAGGTTGCGTGCATGTGTTTGTAAGACGAGTCCATATACGTGTTTGTGAACGTTTGCGTCTGTACTGTATGATTTGCAAAAACAAAATATCTCATATGGTTTCTTGCATGTCTAGACCAAGTATCTAGACTGTTTCTTGAAAGAGAGATATGGCCCTGTTTAGTTCACGAAGAATGGACAAAGTTAATACGTTTGGAAGCATGCAAAAAAGAAAACTTTATGCATTGGGTCACGTGCATAGAGAGACACACGACTCTCTAGATGAAAACTTTATGCAAAACCAGAAGAACTAAACAGGGCCTATATATACGGACTTACGCAATTAATGAACTTCTAGTGGACAGCCATTGGGCAGTTGAGCCCATCTTCATTTACATGTGACAAAAATTTGGAATGAGATTCGGTGACTTCCTTCAGCCAGTCACCGGTGTAACTTGCGCCCCTCTCCTGACAGTCACATCAGGAATCAGCGACGCAAGCCGTGAAAGAGGTGGGGAACGGGAGATATTCGCTATTTATATCAGTGGCAAATGCAGGTAATTTCACTCAAGTCTCATGGGCAGGTTCGTAACGCTGAAGCGCACAAGCTCGGGAAGCTCGACTCGCCGAGCTTATCCGCTCTACGCAAAAAACGAGCTTTTGGGTTCGGTCGCTAGTAGGAAAAGCATGTGTGTTTGGGGGAGCTTGTAGCTTTTCCAGCTACATGGACTAGCAGAAGCTGTAGGAATCTACCCAAACAGGGCCTAGTCTTGACGCCATAACTAGGACCCTTAGGTACAATGCCATTCAGAACAAGCATTTGTCAAGTGAGCACACATGTAGCTTCGTAAATAGTGGGAACATCCAGTTCAATACACTAGCTAGAACGCTGCAACTGGCATCTCCCTTTGAGCGTTGTTCCATGCTGCTTTCGAAGCATGCATATACAAATGATTTTCTCTTTGAGGTTAAAATAACACAAAGGCATGTTGCTGATAGATTCACACAGCAGGCTTTGTAATTCACCATGAAGCTTTCGAAAAGCTTAATTCCTACTAAATTAAAAGATAGTTCAAAAGGCTTCCTTGTGCACCTTCAATGCCAGAGTCTTACTATGGTCATTAGCGCCAAAGTACTGTGAACAGATTCTAGTGCATATCAATGCTGTATTAGCACCGTAACCTACCCGTGTGCAACCATGGGCTCCTATATATCTTGTGAAAGATGGTTAAAAGATCTATCTATAAAGTCCATTCAACATTTCAATTAGAAAATGTTAGATAAAAATGTTCCAACATTTTCAGAAATATTAGAACATTTTCAGAAATATTAGAACATTTTATATAAAAATTGAACCTCAACATTTTGATAAAAATATTGACTAACATATTTCAAAGGTTGAACCTCGATATTTTTTAAAAAATATTGACCAACATTTTCTTTTTCAATTTTCAACTTTTTCGGAAAAGCTTAACAGTGTTTTAGCCCCCGTCGAACCTTCTTCTCCGGCTTTGGCGGCTGCCGGCGGTAACTGACGGCATGGGGTAGCAGGGTCGGCGGGCAGCAGCGCCGGGAAACGGCCAGCGGCAGCAGCGCGGTAGGCACGGTGGCGCGAAGCGGGGAACGGTGGTGCAGGACAACGGCGCGGTGGTGAGACGGCATGGTTAGGGACGGCAGGCGGCGGCGGAACGGTGGTGCAGGACAACGGCGTGGTGGTGAGACGGCATGGTTAGGGACGGCAGGCGGCGGCGCTGGAGCTGCGCGGGGGCGGTGGACAGTCGATGGTGGCCGGCCGGGTGAGCGCGGGGGTGCAGGGTGGCGGTGGATCTGTCGATGGTGGATCTGTGCAGAGCCGGCGCTGGAGCTGTGCGGGGCCGGTCTCGAAGCTGGCGAAGGAGCGTCGTGGTGTAGAGCTGGTGGCGCAACAGCAGAATGTGGATGATAGTTCACCCAACATGCAAATAGCTGAAGCTACACCAAATACAAGCTGACAGCAGCACTTGTCACGCAAGGACACTGACAAAAAGAGCGCCTTATGTCTTTGAGCACGAGCACCCATATTTCCCTATGCTTCCCATGCATATATGATCACCGTGGTCTCGGACCAAGTCGACACCGGAAATAACATCATGTGTAGCAGTGGCACCAAACGAACTCGCATAGATTTGGTTTCGTTCCATGTGGTTGTGGTTTTATTGTGCGCGAGACACGACTTTCTGCATCATGCAAACTAGAGCAATATGGCCTACCAGCCTCTGGTGCTGCGAAATAAACTCTGCAAAATGACAAAAAGGCCAAAGATGCTTGTGATTTCAATTCTCTGGACGACTGGACCATTAGCACAACCTAGTCATTAGGAGGACTAGTTCATCAACCCTTGGTCCGCACGGGCTAGTACTTTATGTGACATAAATATTATTAGTTATTATTTAAATTATGATGTATTATTATTTTTTGGGTTCTTACGTGTTTATTTCTTAATACTTATGCCATCATAAAAGTGATCATGTGTTTTTTTACTACATATTAAACATTGATTGTTATAATTAGGGAGCGAAATCAATAGATATTTAAGCTTGCAGTGCATACTATGCT
Organism: Urochloa ruziziensis; assembly: GCA_015476505.1. Lineage (NCBI taxonomy): Eukaryota > Viridiplantae > Streptophyta > Magnoliopsida > Poales > Poaceae > Urochloa > Urochloa ruziziensis. The sequence goes on from CM027120.1 coordinate 46,968,175, forward strand.
TAAATATTATTATTGCTAATAAGTACAATTGACTTTGTTTTTATTATAAAGATCCATGACTATAAGAGCAAAATAACTATGTTTCACACCATCTTGGTATAGTTTGAGACCCATTGCAGCAGAGGTTAAAAAATTTAGTATATATGGCATGTGGGAGGCTCCTCTTTTGAAGCTCAACCACGAAGATATCTATAATCAATGTATATTTATTCACTTTTTGGAAATCAATCGTGCAGGGCTGATATTAACTACACCGTATGGTTTTGGAAAGATGTCAGCTCTCTTTTATATATACACGTATGGGACAGTTATATTAATTACTTCCTCTGTTTTTATTTGCAGGGCATGCACAAATAACATTATTCAAACTTTACAATTTTTTACTAATAATTTAGTCAATAACTTTAAATTTATAATGCAAATTTGACATTGTTAGATTTACAATCTAAAATACTATCTAATGATCATAAATTTGTAGCCATAAATAATATAAGAAAATAAATAATTAAAGTGTAATTTGGGAGATCCTGCCAGGTCGGATCATGCCTTATACATAGAAATAGAGGGAGTAATGATCTATTTTGTTAGTTGTATTAATTAAGAATTTTTTGTGACAGAATTTTTCTATGATCTAAATATATAGGAGAGAGAGATTAATTCATTAGATGTGACTGTCAGACAACTTACATGAATATGGAAGTGAAATTAAGATACTATTAAATGATTCTCAATGGCTTTACTGTTTTACACGTGGCAAATAGTTCTAGCATTTTCTTCTTTTTTATTGAAGTAGCCAACGTTTTTCTTTTTCCCTTTTTAGTTGACGCATGTGAATTTTTCCTCTTTTTTTTTGGTTAAAGTAGCCAACACTTTTCTATTTTTTTGGTTGGATCATGGGAGTGGCAGACCGTGGGGTTTGTAGGATCTGTCGCCTTCTAAAAGAGATATTAATATGCACGAGATTAATTATTTGTTCAAGGAAAATGTGACTGGTAGGGTAGTTTTGATACAATTTTTTTATAGTGACAAGAGGTGGGTAATTTATACATAGATACAGGGGTTATTTTAGATTAATTATTCATAATGGTACAAGTGGGTAATTTTAGAGTATCCACCAAGGATCCTAGGAGGCTTCATATAGAGGCTTCAATTTTTTTCTCTTTTTCTAGGGTGTCCACCTAGGATCCTATATGGCTTCACGTGGAGGCTTCAAAAAGAGCCTCCAATTAGTAATAGTAAGATTCGTCCAAACCTTTTTTTTGTCTTGACAAACTGTCTTTCTTTAACTGCCATTTAACAACATTGTTAACGATTTACATTCAGAAAAAGCAGAGTCTCAGTCGTCGTTACACTACTACAGAAACAACTTTCAGTACCGGGCCGGAAGGCGTGTTTAGTACCGGTTGTGGAACCGGTACTAAACTTTCGAGACTAAAGTGTCTCGTCGTTTAGTATCGGTTCCACAACCGGTACTAAACGGTGCACGTTAGTACCGACTACGGTGCAAGTTAGTACTGGCTAGTAACACCAACCGGTACTAAATGACTTTACGCCCAGAAAAAAGGGAAAAAATATTTTAAAGTGCCGGGAGGCCCGCACATGCGCAACCCCAGTCACAAGTCATGCGAATTTTTCACGCGTAAATGCGTGAACGCGGCCGTGAGGATTCGAACCCACGACCTCCGGCCTCGCGCGTAGCTTCCTTACCATCCCACCTATGCATCACTTGTGATTGTGTGGGAAGATGCATTCCTTTTAAAGTAACCCGTGGAGACCCATTTAGTCCCGGTTTGTAACACAAACCGGTACTAAATGGCGCGTTTTAGTACCGACTAGTGTTACAAACCGGGACTATATGGGTCTCCGAGGCTTCCAATGTTACAAACCGGTACTAAATTGGTCGGTGACCATTTTAGTACCGGGTTTTAGACAACCGGTACTAAATGACAAGGGACCAAAGGTCATTTTTCTTGTAGTGTTACTCTCTGGATGGAATATAAAACTGAAACAAACAAAAAGGAAAAGTACGAATACCCTAGTTTTTCGTTTACATTATACCTACAATTCTTAAGTTTGAGAGCTCAGAGTCCCTTGAAAAATAAATTAGGACAAAAGCTAACCAGAAGAAATACTCGGGGCCGACTTATTTTCCCTGTTTTCGTTTACTGGGCCGACTTATTTTCCCTGTTTTCATCAATAAATACTCGGGGACTGGGTCACTCCCGGTCTTTCCTCGAGTTCCTCGCATGTTTTGTTGTTGATTATCTAAAAGAGCTCCCCACAGGGGCGCCGACCTCCGGGTCCACTTATGATTTTTCCTTTGTCTCACCTCTCTAATTTTCACCGACTTGTGTTTTAACCAACCCTACGCTGTCTATACCCCGTGATGGGAACTAGGGTGCCCGATCTTCCATCAGAAGAAGGATAACTCATTTTTGGGCGGAGCACAACACCCGATCCGGCTTCAAGTCAGCAAACTTAAACCCCACAATCTTAGCACCACGACTCCTCTGGTTATCAACCATGTCACAATTCTTTTATTTTTTTGATATTTTTCTCACAGCAAGGATCACCAGAATAGGAACCACACCAAGTTTCACCTGAAACAGCGATCAGATGTGGCCTACAGAAAATCACAAGGGTTCACCGAAAAGCCTTGGAATCGTATGTGTACTTTTTCGTTGCCAAGCTCCTGTAAAAATTTCAGCCAAAATGGAGCACCGAGCGAAAAGTTATGCTGGTTTTATGGAAGGTACCTCAAGTTATGTTTTGGAAAAGCACAATTTGGCAGACGCGCGGCGGCTAGGGCAACACATCCCAGTATGTGCAGTGGTGGCATGCGCAAGATGAATCAAACGGGGCTGCGATGCAGGGTGAACAAGGCAGCTTGCAACCTAACTAGGGCTTGCACGGCGTGAGTTCATACAAGGCGGCTAGCGAGGGCAAGTCGATGAATGAGGGGAATCGAGTTGTAATCTAGGAAAAGTGTTGTAGGATAGCGGCGGAAGCAAAAACACAGCAATGGTGCTGTTGAACTACGACCAAGAACAAACCCTAAACTAGCAACAGACTCGACCACGGAGATAAACTCAACAAGGCGAAACTGAAAACGAAATTGCAAAGGCTAAACAAGGGTTGTAGGACAGCGGATTTTTTTGGCTATTTTCTGGAGTTATAGGACGATGGAACAAAACTAAACTAGGGTAAGCCTGATGGTAATACCTGAGTCTCTGATTACCACTTGATGGGAACTAGGGTGCCCGATCTTCCGTCAGGAGAAGGATAACTCGTTTTTGGGCGGAGCACGACACACCGATCCGGCTTCAAGTCAGCAAACTCGAACCCCGCAATCTTAGCACCACGACTCCTCTGGTTATCAACCGTGTCACAACCCGGTTGACCTTGCCAAGAAGGCTAATCCCTACCTGCGAAAACGAAGAACATAAGCAAGAACTCGAAAGAATGCAGCTCTCAATGAAGTGACTCTGCAGATGAATGATTAATCTCGAAAGTTGGGGTTTCACAAACCGAACGACGGCGAAACTGTTCTCGACAGAATAATCTAAGCAAAATCCGCCTCTAAACGGCAGCAGCTACTGAGTCTAATAGGTTAGGGGCGACCTAGGGTTGGGGCCGCACCTGGGGGTGGCCACAACCTGGGCTTAAGGCCCGACACGATACAAAGCCTGACAAAGGGCCAAAATAGGTGATGCAGCATTTTGTGGTGGTCACACAGCATGATCCACGAACCTTCTGGAGCTAGGACCAGAACCAAAACAATGGCGGCGTCGTCCCCTTTCCAACGCATCCTTATTTGCCTCGTTTCGACGTCATATGTGGGAGAAATCGCCGAAACAGTGAAGGTACGTCGGCTGAATCCGAGACGGACGTGGCGGCTGAGTTGGAGACGACTTGTAACTTGTTGGTGAGGCCGGCATGTGTATGTTCAGCGTGACGATGTCCTCATCACCCCGAGCTCCAAGCTCGCCCATATATCTTACACGTCTAAGTCTCCCAGTTGAGCAGCGCCACCACCCTCTCTGCGAGGCATGGTCATTGGGTAAAAGGAGTAGACTACAGCCTAAGGTTCATACAAACACAAGCCGCGATGATAACTTCAACACTACTGCTTCGAATTATACCAGTGCATACATATGTCTAAATATTTACAATAAGGCAAGTTTAACGCCCGACCCTGCCCTTTACAAGTTAAGCTCCCCAACTATGCATCTGTCCAAAGCATCCAAGCTCGCCACCAGTGTGTCCATATTCTCCTCTGGGAAGTCGGCAGCAATGCCGTCTGCAGCTCGCTTGAACTCCACTTCAGGGAAGTGGGTCTTCAGGGTCCCCAGCACTTTCTTGATCCCGGTCACGCCGGACTCCATCATCAGTGCCCGTGCTCGGTCCGGGCCGGCCCTCAGTCGATCTACCAGGGACATTGGCTGCGCTGGGTCCTCAGGAACCAGGGCGTCGGCGTTCACTCGCGCGGCCTCCGTCAGCTCGGCCAGGTCCCTCTGGGCCTCGGCAAAAATTGACAGCACAAGTCAAACATCATGCGCACGTGCACCGACATGTTAAAAGTAGCAGATACTTACTCTCGAGTGCAGCACCCAGCTCGGCCTCACGCCGCTGACGACCTTCCAACTGCTGTTTGACCTCGGCAAGCTCTTGATCCTTCCTCGTCGCGTCTACAGTGACTCACGGTTCAACACCAAGGAGCAATGATGTACAGCAAGTACTCACAGACATACACTTACGACCTTGCGTGAGCTTGGCCATATCCTCGGTCAACTCTTGATTCAACTTGGTCCTCTGCTCGATCTCGAGCTCCTTCAAGCAGCTGTGATTGGAGCCTCCTGATCTCCCTACGGCCCACCAGAGCCTCGCGGATGACGGCCGACCTCTCGTCGGACCTATCCACATAGGCCTGCAACACGTGATTGGTATTAACAAAGTAACAGTAAGAAAGGATAATTAAACTCGGCGGGTACGTACCTTAAGCCGCTCAAGGGCTACTTGTACCGCGTCAATATCCGCGCGGTCTTGTGTCAACGCGCGAGCTAGTGCGCGGTCCTCTTCTGCTGCGATAGTGCCGGGCTGGAACAGAGTTCGGGGGAGCGTCCTCTCCGGCCTCCTGGACCCGCTCTTCCTCCAGCTGGGGCATGTCGAGGGGCACGTCGCCGACCTCCGGGTCGCCAGCGCCCCCAGGGCCCTGCACGTTTACGTCGGCCCCTGTCAGCTCGACACTGGGCGGCTCCTGCATCGACTGCTCCGGCAGCCGGTTCGCCTGCTGTGCCCGACGTCTCGTTGGTCAGCATGGCTCGCTGGGTAGACCCGCTGCCCGCTTCCGCTCGCTGGGTAGACCCGCTGCTCGCTAGGGTTTCCAGGTGACGCTTCGTGTTTTTATACTGAAGGGGGGTTTTCGTGGGCCGGTTTCGTCGATGGGCTGGCCTTAAAATTCAAACGGGCCGAATTTTTTGCCCGATTTCACTTTGTCTCGGGCTGGGCCAAAATGGGCGAATCCCACCGAAATTCGGACAATTCGGCCCGAATCCCATAACCATGCTTCCACCCTTGGCCGCTTCGCCGGCCTACAAACAGTACATATGATTGAAATCCTATGCGACACAATATAAACAAGCTAGTGGTGAAGGAACATACCTCTCGCTCTTTTTCCGGCGCACGTTCAGAACGAGTGGCGGGCGACTCGGCCCCGCCGGTGGTGCTCCCGGCATGGCACGAAGGGGTGCTCGCCGCTGCAATCTTCGGCATCAGCCTCGAACGCGGCTGCCGCGGCCAGTCGTCGCTTGCGCACTACCCGGCGCTCCGCGCGTACAGGCGCGTGATGCGCCGGGACAGCACTCCTACCACCCGCTGAGGTCCCAGCCCTCGGGTTGGCGCGAGCTCGGGTGACCGCAGTGTCATCCTCATCGCTCGACTCGGCGATGTTGAAGTCGTCCTCCCAGTCCTCCATGGCTGCTGGCCGCCTCTTCCGCTGGTCACTCGGCAGCGGCGCTGGACACAAGTATAAGGCTTGGAATTTCTGAATTCATGGCAATAGTAAAGTATAAGATTATTAGTATATCGGCAAGACAACAGTTTATCCCCTCAAGTTAACCCCGGGTTAGTCGACTTACCAGGTCGGTGGGGTAGGCCAGGCTATGGGCCACAGGTGCTCCAGCATTGGTCACTGGAGGCTTGATGATGTCGGTGCACCGCTTGTACACCTCGTGCAGGGTCGGCTTTCGCAAGCTCTCCCGGGTTGGGACGGAAATACCCCAGAATTCATACACTGGGTGCACCCTTGATTGGCTGGATCAATCTTCCACAGAAGGAGACGACCACCGCCGCTCCTGTCAGACCTCCAGTCTTGAGCGTCGCCACACGCTTCAAGATCTTCTTCACCCCAGCCTCCTCCTCTTCAGTCGGTTGTTCGTCCCAGGAAGCCTTCTTCACTGGACGCAGCCCAGTCCTGGTCGGCAGGGCCGGGGCATGGTTCTCCACGTAGAACCAATCCTTATTCCAATCTTTTACCGAGTCTAACAAGTTCAACCCGATATATTCTTTGCTCTTCCGCGACCTAAGGAGGAACCCGGCGCCTCCAACTACTTTGGGCGTGCCCTTCCTACCCCTCTCGTCAATGGGGATCAGGTGGTACAAGTACCGCCACAGATTGAAACGTGGCAGTATACCAAGATAGCCCTCAGCTCGCACAAATAAATGAACACTGCGATGTCTAGAATTGAGTTGGGGTTGAGGTGAGTCAGTTCAATACCGTAGTAGTGAAGCAATACGAGCCCACGCTCGATGAAGGACGTGAAGACGACCGTCTCGCCGGTGTCCTCACCGACTGGCGCCCGCCAGTGCATGATCTCCTTGGGACCGAGAATCCCCAGCTCCACGAGTTGTTGCAGTCGTGCCTCCGTCACTCGGGACGGGCCGTAGTAGGGCTCCTGCAGCAGCACGTCGACTTGGAACGCCGTGAGCGGTTGGTTCTACGCCGTGCTCTGCCCGCCGGCCGATGAAGACCCGACGATTGCGATGCTCGGCGGCTCCACCACTGTGGGCGGATTGGTCTCCAGCGGCGGTGCAGTGGCCGCTCGTTGCTGTTCCCCCATGGCCCCGGGAACATTGGGGTCTGTGGCGACCTGCTCCGGCTGCCCGGCGGCTGCGGACACTTCTCCGGCCATGTCACAGCGGCGGGGGCGGAATGCAACTAAGGCTTTGGATCGCATCCACTGCGCAAGGCCGCGCGCTAACTCCAGCACTACTCCTGGGGTGGCGGCGATGGAATGGGCACGGCGACCACTGAGCGCGACTACGGCGGCGACCGAGGAAGACGAGGGGAGACGGATGACGACTGTTGGGGGTGAAAACGGATTTTACCCTAATCCGCCTTTTATTTACCGTGCCTTTGACTGTGGCGACGCCGTAATGGACGGACTGAATCCGCTGCCCTTCTGTTAAGATCTCAACAGCGCGTTTATCACAACGGATAACTTCAACGCTTGTCGACCGTTAGCCAACGGTCACTTGATTTCACTCGGCGTGTCTCAGGACTCAGCTAACTCCGGTTAGGCGTTGAGCAAGTTTTACTCGGCATGTCTCCGGACCCAGTCAACTCAGGTTGAGTGTCGGTTTGACTCTTATAATAATGATATCTCGGCTGGATTTCGAGTCAGGCTTGCAATTCTTTGCCGATGATTTTGGCCTTGTTATTACTCAGCATATATGTTTCATAACTTTGCCAGTTCATACTGGTGGATGCCGGTATACTTTATGTCAGCACGCCTCAGGGCTCAGCCAGTTCATACTGGATGTTGATAATTTATTTTGGTCGGCATGTCTCCGGACTCTGCCAGTTCTTACTGGATGTCGTCATGTTTTATCTCGACACACTTTCGGGAGTTGCTAGTTCAGAAGGACCTTCTTAAGTCGGCATTAGTGCTTCCGTAGCATACACCTACTTGGGTTCAAAAGCTAAGTCTATTCTGGCATTTTTAGGTTATTTCTTACTAGTCGTGGACCCGTGCATTCACACGGGCTAGTATGTTAGTGCCAAAATGCAGTAGAGGACATCAAAATAGTCAAAATTTAACACATAAGAATAAATCATTCCTTATAGTATGACTATTGATTTCATAATAAGTCAAAGGGTTTCTCAAGTTTAGGACTGGTTGATATTTGATTCTTCTAGCACATTCAATAATATCGTTGCTCTAAACCATCTAACAATTAACCTTAACCATCGTTGCTTAGTGTGATTAGTTCCAGTAATGAAACTCTAGAGAAAATCAACACAGGATGATATGCTCCGTAATATACAAATCTTATTTGCCAACATCTCGATCGTGCTCTCGTCGGGCTGTGGCTATCCAGTGCAAACATGGTTTGTGTGGTGGCGTGAACGGGCATGTTCATGCTCCTTGGTTATCAATGAACACACACGTGCTGTCTACTTGAGTTTTAGCACCATCCGCTGCCGAGACATCCATTGCCTATTGCGCGATCTGCCGGCATGGTCTGAAGTCTCCGTGGATTCATCATATTCATAAGTTTCCATATTTAGCAATGCGTAACATACCTGTTTGATATGTATTTTTGTTTGACACCATGAATATTTTTTTTGGAAAGAAAAATCATAATTCTATTTCCTTTTATTTCTTGGGGACAGTAACATGACGAGGTAAAAATAGATCTAGAGAACACATTTTAACCGTCATGACACATGGACCCAGCATATAAATAGTCAGATTTTTGGGTTCGTTTTATTTTTCCATGAGGAAAACGTAATCCATGATCCATGTTTAACCCACATCCATATGGCTAGGTTCCTAAAGTATCGGGACTCCTTTTACGAAGTGGCATGGGCTGTACCATCTAAATTTTAGGTGGAAACTCAGATTGCATCTAAACCGTTGGGAATTGATTTAGTGGTCAGAAATTTTTCTTTTTCTACGATTAACGTGGGAATTTCTAGAGAGTCTGTGATTAGTATAGGTATAGATTGCATGATGCATTTCCCGAATCCCTAGCTCATGCTCGGGGACTGAGCTCTGTCTCACCAGTTGCGCTATGTCGGCGTTCGGAAATACTTTTGTTTTTCTTTTGTTACCAAAATTCAGTTGGTTCTTTTTTGGCGGAATAGCCAAATCCGTCCTTCAACTATCTTCGAAAGCCTACTTTCGTCCCTGAACTACGAAAACGGCCGTTGTCATCCTCAAACTTTCGCAGCTGGGCCAATTTCGTCCCTGGTCTGATGTGGAGCGCTAGCGTGGCTTGCCATGTCATCATCCCAGTCAGCTTGGGCTATGAATTGCCATTTCTACCCTTCGAATGAAAACCAACAGACCTTAATTGCTAGTGATTTGGCCGACGCTCACAGCTTCAAATATTTCGATTGTTTGATCTTTTGATACGACACCAAAAACAAAAATTGCAGTCGTAGGAACCAGGTACAAGTTTGATTAAAGGAGTTCGGATTGTTTGAATACAAATTTTGGAGACAAATTGACGAGAAGGCAGTTGTTTTGAAAGGGAAGCAAAGGAGACCAGGTGCAGCACCGTCGGGACCTGCCTACTTGCCGCCGATGACCCAAGGTGGTTTTCTCCTGTGCCACACGCCGGCAAGCCGTGAAATCAACGAACCAAGCAAGATATGACAAAGCTGAAGGCGGTTTTGACCGAGTTAAATAGCGCCACGCGGTCGTCCTCGTCCTCTTTTCCATCCGCGGCCACCATCTTGTCGACCTCCTGCCGCCGGCGAAATTCGCCGCCGGCTTGCCGTCTCCAGCCGATTTCCTCCGCTCACACCTCCACATCGAACCCCGCTACAGGTTGCACAAGATCTCACCAAAAACCACCCACCCCAGAACCTGCACGACACCGTCTGTTTCGTCTCCGTCAACTCCTCTGCTTTGGTAAGCCGCCGCCATGGAGATCCATCTCGCCGAGGTTTTGATCGTTGTTTGAGTGTCCAGATGGATTGTGCCCGTGCCGTAGATGCTTTAGGAGCTGGCCGTTGGCCGGAGCCCTTGCGTCGCCTCAGGTATGCCGCCGCCATGGCCACCGCCGAGGGAAGCCGTGTTCTGGGCACGGAGAGCTTGCGTTCGGAAGCGCAACACGCGTTGCGGGTCAAAGCGAAGCTGGTGGGGATGTCCTCCGGCAGAGTCGAGCCGCCGTCGAGCCGCCCGGCGCCGCTAACCCTAGAGCCGCCCTGCGCCGCCGCCGCCGCCGCCCGCCCGCTGTGGTCTGTTCACCCATCCACCCGTACAAGACCACCAACGTGTGTAGCTTTGTCAGCTGAGTCGATCCATGGCCGTGCCGTCGCCGTTGTCCTCGCTGCCGAATCCGACCCCGCGTGGCCTGCTGCCGGGACAACGCCCTGGGGAAAGAGATGGCCATCAGGGAAGGGTTGGTAATAGGTAAGGATAGAAACGGTAATTGACAGCTCGAGCTTACAGGGACGATGACGAGGCAAGCCACGCTGGCGCTCCACGTCAGACCAGGGACGAAATTGAGCCAGATGTGAAAGTTTGAGAATGACAATGGCTGTTTTCGTAATTCAAGGACGAAACTGAGCTTTCGACGATAGTTTAGGGACGGATTTGGCTATTCCGCCTTGTTTTTTCTACTCGGCATTTTTCTTAGAGATTTTGTATGATTCGAGTCCCAAGTCGCATGAGTGAGAGTTCAGTACTCGCCCGCGCGCCCCCTACACCTAAGCCTCCCTGCTGAGTAGTGTAGTCTGGGGTAAGCCGTTCTCTCCGTGAGCAGCGGTCAGCGGTTTTATGGATACAAAGCCGCGCCATGCGCTGGCTTATGTTGTCTCGGGTTCCCTTTCTGCAGGAACTTTCCAGAGCTAGGCGCATAACTTCCTAGTAAGGATTCTTCTTGCATCAGAGCACCCGAGGCACGGTCGGCCGCAGCGCTTGAGGTTGTCCCGACAAGAGTGACTCCCACAGAAACAGTGAACCTTCCATCTAGGAAGGTCACCATTCCAGCTAGAGGTTCGCCAATACCTCGCACCCTGCAGCTAGCAAGAATTCTTCTGGCATCAACCAATGTTTTAAATAGCTGGCTAAGCCTCTTAGCTGTTGCTATTCTGAAAGGCTAAGGACAGCTATAGCCTAGCTATAGCCGCGTCTAAATCATTTAGCCGCAGCTAAAAGTCATACACTACAAGTTTATAAAATAATAGACCATTACTTTGTTAGACCACCACCAAGGCACAACAACACAGTTCATCAGATCACCACCACCAATAACACAATACACAAGAACATACACTACAAGTTTATAAAATAATAGACCATTACTTTGTTAGACCACCACCAAGGCACAACAACACAGTTCATCAGACCACCACCACCAATAACACAACACACAAGAATACATCCCAACCTACAAGACACAAAGTTATTAGAACATGACTCTAGTCCAAGACACAAAGTTACTAGAACATAGAATTCGGAGAGCCCGCACTTGATTTTGGCCCGCGGATTGATTTAGCCGCGGCTAAAAGGAGGGCCGTTTAGCGGATATAGCCGGCTAATAGCGGCTATTAGCCCTAAAGCTAAGGATGTGGCTAAGAGTGTGATATCTTAGCTGCAATGCTTTAGAAACGGCTATATCCGGCTATAGCTATAGGTTTAGCCAGCTATTTAAAACATTGGCATCAACTCTACAAATACCTTAGCCCAAGATCAGGAGGGCAAGTCCAGGCTCGCACTACATCTACAATTAGAGGCCCAACGTCTCGGATTCCTTTACAGTGCTCGATCTTTTAGTCACTATTTGGTGCGTGATTCTCACGTCCGGACATCGCGCGCACCAATGCACCTGTCTGCCTTTATTGGACGGATGCTGCATGCATGCAGCGCACCGACGGAAATTAATGGCTGTCATTCAGTCTCACATGGTAACAGTGCTATTTTTAGGCAGCCAGCCTGCCTCGGTGCTACGATTCTTTGAGATGCTCTTTTTTGGACCATTCGCCTGATTGCTTCTCAATCAGCCCAACGCTCGGGGACTACTCCATATGGAGTGCTCCTTGCGGAGCCCTCCATATGCCACACCAGGCTGTGTCATTTTCATTCAAGTGACGATACACCTCTCAGGCGTCCGACCTAGCCACCTGTCGGCGCATCGCCACATGGGCTTCGCCCACGGGATGGAATTCTTTCTTTCACCCCCGACCACCTGCGAAGTCGACATGTTGCTCCAGATGCTTCAGCCGGCCTACACCGGCCTCGCTTCTACATCAACACTTCTTCACGCAGCTGCCCGTCGCTCGGGGACTTGTGGGATATGGGTACTACTGGGCCCATCACCGACCAGGCTGTCAGTCGGCCTGGGCCCACTTCTGACAAGGTTGTGGGCCGACCTGGAGGCGGCCCACAAGACAACGCCGACCTTGACCGACAAGAATACGAAGACTTGATCCGCAAGACACTCGGCGTGCAGTCCGAATCCCGCATGACATGCGTGATCCAGCTGGCAGATCGCGCCCGTAGATCAAGGAGATACAGTTGTAACCGACTTGGATTGCTTTCTAAGTTGTAAGCCAGTAGGACTAGATAACAACCGACTTGTAACCCTTGGTCGTCATCCTTATATAAGGCGGCCTAGGTCGACCCCCAAAGGACAACACAACCCAACTCGCCAATTGTAACCCTAACTCGCCCTTGCTTCCAGGAGCACGGTCGAGTTCCCCAACAATACAAACAGCACCACCGAGCACAGGACGTAGGGTTTTGTACCGCAAGGTCGCCCGAACCTGTATAAATCCCTGTGTCCCTGTGTTACCACGAGCTCCCTAGCATTGCGATCTCCCTTAACCTACAAATCAATCATGCGGGTACCCCTGTGTGGGCTGACGGTCGTAAGATCCGACAAAGGCAGAGGGAAGGGGAGGGCAGGGGCGCTCGAGCTGCTCCGCGCCGGCACGAGCAAGCTCGTGGACGTGCCCCTCCCGGCGAGCCTCTCCATCGCTGGCGTCGTGGTCTTGGTGCTGCACGTGCCACTTCGGCATCGTGGTGCGGGTGGACGAGACGCCAGCAGCGATAGCCGTGATGGCGAGGTGGTGTGCGTGGACGGTACCGGCGGCGTGCTATGAGCCAGTGATCTGGGAGGGACCTTTCTGTATGGGGATTGGACAGAGAGGGGGAGGGAGGGAGGAGAGAGACCGGGGAGGGCATCCAGTGGAGAGAACCGAGAGATGATGGTTTTTTTTTTAAATATACTGCTTAGTGGATAGCTTTAGAACTAGATGAGACGGTTTAATAGTTTGCGTACCCAGATGACCGGTTTTTTAGTTAACGGACCTAGATGGGACGCATGGTAAAGTTAATGGACCCCGGGTGAAATTTACTCCTCGGCAAATGTTGGCCACAATCCAAACAGTGCATGAGGATCAGGTCAATGACCAAAAATTGGGCAAGGTTGTTATTGGGAGCAATCCAAACATGCCCATAGTGTCTATCGTTCTATCCATCATTTGCAAGTAGCCACCGGAGAGACATTTCAACGGAAAAAGTAGCAATCCATATGGCAGGCCAGTGGAGAAGTGACAAACTTTCAACACATGCACGAGGGTACAAAGAACAAGGAAAATAGAGCAACAGAGAGATCACTTCTTCTCACTAGTGCCTATACCAAAAAAGAAAAAAGAAAGAAAAAAAACTTGATTACCCTTTCTATGAAACTGGATCGGAAATCATGCATTGCCCACGGTTACTCGAAGGTCAAGACGGTAGCAAGCTTGGCAAGAAGCTCCTTGAGGACAGCAGGGCAGCTATCGGTTAGCACCTCGAATCCATCTGTTTCAGTGAACAAGTCAAGATTGGCGCTAGAACAGAGGAAATCAAAGCACGCCTCCTTCAGACCAGGACAATGGTACTGATCAGCTAAAGCAAGCATCCTCCCCACAGAGTCTGCGCGTATGTGACTACACAGCTTCTCTTGGCAAATCAGCTTCATCCTCTCGAGGCCATACCTGTCTGCTGCAACAAGCAGATGCTGGTAGTGCTCCATGGACCAGTCGTCATCATCCTCATCTGCCTTCAGCAACGAGTCCGTGTAGCAGAAGTGAAGAAGAGAGCTGAACACTTGTGCTTCCATGTCTTCAATTGTTACGATGACACCGCTTTCAGTCTGCTTGCTCTCCTTCATTCCACCAAAGAGCTGTGCCCGGAACACAGGGGACCGCGCCGCGAGCACACACCGGTGTGCAGGGAAAATGTCGCCTCCTGCTACATGGAAGGTCACATCGGTACCCTCTTTGCATTCCAGCAGGTTGCCGAGGTGATGGTGAAGGTCAGATGGGGGCACCGTGACAAATGCATCGGTACCCTTGGCCTTGAAGGGTTTGAGAGCGATGTCAAACCTGACGGTGAAGGAACCATATGCATCATCGAGACGATACTCCGGTTGCTCCAAGTCCTCCTTGGTGACGAAGTCATCACAGATCCACTCCCACCTATGTTGGGTCGACCAGTTCTGGAACGAGCTGGCTCTAGTGCTGGAAGGCACCGGCCGACCTTCGCGGTCGAGCAGGCTAAACTTGAACCGCGCGTTAATGGGATCACGAATGTTGTCGTGAGGGAGGAGCAGGATAAGGGACACCGTACCACGAGAGGAATTAGTGGTGTAGTTACATTGCCAGTCATAGCCTCCTATGTTGGATGACCAGCATGAAGCCGTGTAGGGGACTTGGGGTGCTCCGAAGCCTCCGAAATGCGGTGCCGCAATCTTGATCAGGTGGTGCTCACTCGCCATGGGGTTGGACATGGACAGTGCTGAAGATAGTGGTTGGAGGAGGTGGGAAGTGTGGTGTGAGCAACGCCGCAATGGCCATAAAAAACCATGTGAAAATAAAGCAATGGCCCAACAAAGCGATTCCACCATCCCCCATCCCAAGCACGTTGCAAAGGTGCTTTGGTTAGTAAATAAAGCTCGTCCTTTTATTCAGAAAAGTACTTTATTTAGAAAAAGGAAAGGAGATGCGTTCATGTATGTGGCCACCAGTTATCTTTTCCTTGGATCTCAATGTTCTTACAATAATAGTAGGATTATTATTTCTAAAAATGCATCTAGCATGGAAGGTCTTGTCTACCCTAGCGAAAACGGTGTAGGCACTAGTATGCCCTATGCCTGGGCACTAAAAATTTTAGGCGTTCCTGTCCCTCTCTAATAACAGTGACATTTGTTTCCATGCCTGTAAAACAGGCTAATGCCCAGAATTTCATTATACTAAAAAAACAATAGAGAATAACATGGGCCAGTTAGTTCGAATCCAAGTAATTACAAGCACTAAGGTTTTTTTTTTCCTGATTTGTTCTTTTATCAGTGGTATGCAACGTGCGCGCGCTATAGATACCGGGACATATATCCTGTATAACAAACATTTTTTTTTTTGCGAGGAGTATAACAAACATGACAACTACGACACAGATCACTTCTCCATGGCTCCCAAAGCGTCGACCAATTCATCCGTCTCCGCCTCCGCTTCTTCTTCTTCTTCTTCCTCAGCCTGCTGCCGGGCCATGACCCTCCGCGAGATGTACTCGTCGTCAACCTCCACGTACCCATTCTCCTCCAGTGTAACACCCCAAATTTCACTTTTTGTAATTATTAAAATTTTCTAAAAATTATTTGGATTTATTTAAGGTCTTAAGAATTTTCTAGGAATTTATTGCAATTATTCTAGTGTTAAAAATATTTTTCTAAAATAAATTAATGCACTCCGGGTTGAATTGTTGCATTCATGCTGCTGCATATTTATTTTTGAATTGTTTGAGTACAAGTTTGGTTGAATTCAAATTTAGTTTGAATGTTGTTTGATTTAATTTCTAGAAATCCAGTTTTGCTTCCTAATCTTCTCAGCCCGCTCAGCTCTGCTCCCTGAACTCTTCGCGCGGAAGCCAGCAGCACGCAGCACTGCTTCGGACCGTGCGGCCCAGCAGTGCGGCCCACTTCCGGCCCAGCTCCGCAGCCCGTGTCCACCGCTTGCCGCCGACGTCGAAGGCGCCCAGCCTATTTCCGCCTTCACTCTGAGCCGCCAACACGCGGGGTCTACTTGTCATCTTCCCCGTCGCGCCGTCTCCGCGTCGGACTCCCTTGCTCCGCACGCCAAGGCCTCCTCCGGCTTACTTAAACCCCGTGCCGCATCTCTTCGCCCCCCTTTCGCCCCAAACGCTAGCTTCCCGAGCCGCTGCCGCATCTCAAAACCTAGCCGCGCCGCCGCCAACGGGGGAGCCGTCTCTGCTCGCCGTTGCTCGCCACCGTTGCCACCTTCGAGTTCGCGGTGAGCACCGCCGCGCTCCCGTGCCCTCGGCAACCTTCCTCGTGCTTCCTAGTGCGAGTTCGTTGCTCGCGCCGCCGTGCCGGCCATGGCACCGCCGCTCGCCGCCGCCGCCATCGCTGTCGTCGCCGAGCGCTATTTGATCCGTCCCGGACGGCCGGGATTAGATCCCGCGAAGGGGTACGCCGCTCGGTCCACCATGGACCCATGGACGAGGTCCACGGCCGGTCCACAGCGCCTCCCGCGCCGACGTCAGCTGACGCCGTCGGAGCTGACGTCAGCATGGCGTCACCCCGCCGTCATCTTCGCCGTCGCCGTTTGCCGCTCTTACAGAAAAGACCTCAATCTTTTCTCTATTTACAAATCAATCCACCCGCAGTTATAAATTTATTTCAGTTCAGTCCTTTTATTCATGTTTAGGTCCCTGGTAGTTCCTGATCTTTGCCAGCAGTCCTTAATCTTGTTTTTATCATATCTTTTCCATCTTTTATCCGTTTCAAGTGATCTTTATATCGTTGGAATCGTTGTAATGTGTAGAATCTGAATGTGTGACAATTGTGTTGGTTTCTTGTTCATGATGTACTGTTATTTATTGTCTTTATTTGCTTGCTTGCATGTGTGTTCGAGTAGACGACCCGCGTTTTGGAGACGCCGTTGCGCAAGGTTTTCAGGAGTGGAATCAGCAGGAGTTCATTGAAGGCAAGTGGCCTAGATCAGGCTTAACCTTTTACATAAGAACTTACCTTTTTGTTCAACTCAACTTAGTTGCATTAGCTGTTGTTTAATATTGATGGGAATCCTATGTAAGGACATGACTAGCCACCCTTACCCAAATGTTTTGCCTACACCCGGGGTTGATGATTAATTTGAGGTAGTACTTGCTTAGTCTTGCTCCACTTTTTAATTGAACCATTTAATCTAGATTTTATTATGTTATTCCTTTGTAAATAAGAACATATGTTTAATCAGAAACATGGAGCGACCACCCGAGATTTACCGTACAACCGCAGTGCTAATGGGCTCTGGCCTTGATCTAGTAATTAGTGAACCTAACTTGTGATGACTTTACCTGATAAGGGCAAGGGAGGATTGAGTCGCGGTCTAACCCGGTCCTCTTGGGAGGAAGCCTTTGCTAAGGTGTGCCCATTAGGAAGGGTTAGGAGCGCCAGACATCGGAACCATGCGAGTCAAAACTTGGTAGGGGATCTTTGTAACGGTCTCGTAGTGGATCCCTAGCCATTCACCAAAGGAAGTGTCTCATGGGCTTTGCAAACTCCGGCCAAAAGGGTGACATTTCTGCTAGGTAAAGCTGTACAACCTTGCAAGGATTAAAACTGTTATAACAGCCGTTGACGGAGATACATGCGAAGGAACCCCGACTCGGACTTCTTAGGTTCGGGGAGAGGAGTTCTGCGGCATGTGTTCCTAGCTTCGGCGTGAAGAACCCCAACCGGGCCTCCCATGGGCCGGGTGGGGGGATGGCTTCGCAGGCAAGAAAGAAGCTCTTTGGAGGTTCGGCCCCAAGGCATAGTTATAGATAGATACAGATTTAGATTTCTTTCTTGTACAACAATTCGGGGATCTAGATTTCCATGTAAACCCTGTCTCTCCGGACTATATAAGGGGAGGCAGGGACCCCCTCAAAAAACAAGTCCACCAGATCATCCACATCTAAACTAACAAGACATATTACACAGGACGTAGGGTTCCTCATCTCGGGATCCGAACCTGTCTACATCGTGTGTCTTGTTCGCCATCTTATTCTTGAGTTTCGACGAACGCTCCACAGATCTATTGCTCGGGTACTCCCCTAGCAGATCGCCGGTACAAAACACCGACATCTCGCGCCTACCGTGGGGCAACTCGCCGAGACTCCTCCGTCGAATCTGATGGTGACCTACCGCGACGCCGCCGGCCGGAAAAGTTTCGTCGAGGGCACGACGCTCTACTTCGGCGACTGGGTCGCTGTTGCTGACCAGGACGGCGTACTTCAATGGCACCTGGCCAATGACAACGCCCCGGAGACCGCCCCCGCCGAACCACCAACGCCGCCGGCCACATCTCCACGCCAAACCACCGTCCGGGCTACCCCGCATGATGGAAGACGCGACTCCGACACGATCTCAGGGTCGTACCCGACTCAGAGAAGCACCTGGAACGTTAGGGGTCAGCCAAACTCCAGGCTGGCTACCCGACCCGCCCACCCAAGCGCTCTGCTTCCCAACAAGCCCGAGAGCAAGCATCGCGTTTATCGCGAAGTCGCCCGTCATCAGGCGACACCATCAAGCGACGTACATCATCGCCAAGCCTCGGGTAGATCCAATCTACTCCGACTCCCCTTCAGACTCCGCAACGCTGGCGCGATAGTCCAACGAGAATTGTCAAAATCAATTCCCGTTCGGACTCCACGTCCTCGCCACACATCTACTCCATCATCGAAGTCCACCGTGCTGCATGGAGCACAAGAAGGCCTCGTCATGACAAGAACCCCTACCGGGGCCATTGTTCATTGGCCTGACACGGACCTCTCCGCCATCACGGAGGAAGAGAAGTCCTCCCCTACATCGTCCTCCACTCCGACGGAAATCAGGTTGCACCCCTTCCAACAAGGCCGTGCGCTGACTCCCCTGGACTCCAAATCCGCCTCTTACAGCGACCCTGGGAGACAGGTCTACGTCGGATCTGGAGGAAGTTCGCCCCGGGACCCCAGGGATTGCGGACGCAATCTCGAGGAGGAGTTCCGTAACAACGGTGGCATCTTCGACTCCCCCACCTCCAACATCCTCAACGTGCACCATATCCTGGAGACTCTCGAGGCCTCGCCCGTAGTGGTCAAGGCCAGAGAAATCCTTGCTGCAGCAGCAGTGCAGGTGGACCAGCTTGCCCCTTTGTCATCAATGAACAGGGAGCATAGCAGGGCCGCCCACTCCACAAGAAGAGCCCCGGCCAGGAGCGCCTACGGTAGCTCCAACAACCGCCGTGCCCGGGACGATCGCGAGGCCAGCAGTCAGCCGCGCGCACCAGACCTCTGAGACCCGGCTCCCCCAAAGGGATGCCAGAGCTCGGATCAATCTACTCCGGGAAGAGCGCGACGCCGAGTACGATGGCATCATGGCGTACTCTGACAACATCCGCCAGCACAAGTACCCCCCGTCGTTCAAACTGACGGGTATCAACAAGTACGACGGCAAGGTCGACCCCAACTTGTGGCTCCGCCGGTACTCCGCCTCCATTGAAGCCGCAGGTGGCGACGATTATGCCAAGATCCTGTACTTTCCCGTCGCCATGGACGCCTCACCTCTAACCTGGTTAGAGGCAGAACCCGAGCGCTCCATCGACAGTTGGCACGCCCTCAAAAAGGCCTTTGTCAACAACTTCCAAGGCACCTCCAACCGCCTCGACAGCAAGTACGTGGTGTCGGGCACCAAGCAGAAGTCCGACGAGTCCCTTCGGGAGTACAACCGCCGCTTCTGGGAGAAGAAGTCCACCTGCATCCAGCTTTCAGAGCGGGAGGTGATCGACATCTTCCAGGAAGGCCTCCATGATCGCGAAATATACCACAAGTTTGTGGAGAACCGCCCAAAGAACTTTGAGCAACTCCGCGACCTCATCGCCAAGTGGGCCGACGCAGAAGATCAGGAGAGGGACCGCTTCGGTAGGCATCGAAACGGCGGCAACCACAACTCCGACCGGCGGCCTACTGACGACAAGCAGGAGCATCGCGATGCCGTCGGTCGTAACCATGGCAACTCTCGCAAGAGGCATCAGCCCCAACGACACCGTCGCCGCCCTCCAAAGGGGCCCCAAGAAGAACTCCAAGAAGGAGGAGTTTGACAAACTCCTCCACAAGAAATGTCCCCTCCACCCCGAGGGCAAACACTCCATACACCAGTGCTTCTGGTTGAGAGACAGTCTGGGTGCACCCCAGCTGGACAAGCCAAAGAAGCCCGAAGAGAAGGACGACGATCCCAATGGAAAGAAGGCCGCCGATGGGTTCCCCAACGTCAACAACCAGGTCAACGTCCTCTTCGGTGGCTCCCACGGGATGGACTCCAGGCGCAGCCGCAAACTCACGGTCATGAGCGGATCGGACCCTCACATACTTAAACTATCAAAATATTAAATTAAATTGTTTACTTTATGTTGTTGAGGCTCGATTATATCTTTATGTTATTCTTATTGATTAACTGTGGGTGGTACAAATTTATACTCTATATGCTTAATAAAAGTTTGCTCAACATTAAAAGCTATGCAATAACCTTAGCCTTTCCATTTGTGGCCTTGCATTTCATACTTAGTACGCCTTTGTTGAGTACGGCATGTGCTCACGCTTGTTTTTATTTATTTTTCAACGACACTACCCGGATTTGTTCAGGCGGGAAGCAGTTTGAGGAGTTTCCCGACGACTTCGAGGAGTTCTAGGTGACGTGTCTGCCAGGCAACCGCAAGATCCGTTGGAGACGTTATTCGTTAGAATAAAATACTCTTATTTACTTCTTTTGAGAATACTCAGTTATTGTCAGTGTTCTGGACCACGAGGGGTCTAGACTCACCCAGAAAGTGCGCTGCGGTCCGTTCCTTGATGGTTGATGCGGAAGTAACATAGGGGACACAAGTTTTATCTTGGTTCCGGCCTCGAGGCTGTAAGTCCAGCAAAGTTGTGCGTGTCGCACTGTATTATCCCACACCGGGGGTGCTCGTAGTAGGGGAATACAAGCAAGGCGGGAGAGGAGGTAGGCTCCAAGTCCCTGAACGATGAACTAGAGTGTGGAGTGAATTGTAGATGGCGTGATTGTGTGAGTGTGCTCTGAGCCCTGCTCGTTGTCTATGTGTCTTAGCTATCTGTCTAGGGACTGCCTCCTCCTTTTATAGGCCAAGGAGGGGCAGTGACAAATGTGTGTTACGGTGATTTATACAGGATCGGGGCGCTGTAGGGCACGTCGCTATACAGGAGCGCTTGCTGTAGGGTAAGACGTTGTCCTTCCGTCCTGTGGATTGACGGCTGTCCTGGCTGCAGTAGGCGGCGTGATGGTTCCTGCAGCGATGTCTTGTCACCTATGTGCTATCCCGAGCTTGCTTCGAGGGTAGGTCGGCACGGCGTCTTCCCTGGGTCGTCGCCCGTATGCTCCTTTGACGGTCGCGATGTACAGTCGTCTGCTGATACAGAATAGTCATGGCCTGTCCGCACAGCGCCGCGCATGTCCGCACAGTGCCGGGGGTAGCGGCACAGTGACAAAGTTGGCGGATGTGATTTGAGGTGAAGGGTGACTGTCTTTTGACTAAGGCGTCTGTCACGGTTCATGGCATTAAATGCGCCTGTCAGTGAGGTGCGCGGCGTAAGCTTCGGGACCAGAGGAGGACCCTCGAGCGAGGCGGACTTCCGTGGTTCGTTCGAGGGTAGTCGGGTACCCCTGAGGCGAATCGGAGATGGGAATCCCGCGCCGGGGGTTCGACCCTGACGTTGGTGGGCCGCCCTCTTGCCTCGTGGGCCTTGGGCCCTGCGCTTATCCATAATTGGGTTTGTTAGAATTAGAGTTTATTCGTGTTTTTGGGCTAAAGAAGTGATTTTCCCATTAGTTTAGGGACCCCCTTTGGGGTGGCACCGACAGTAGCCCCCGAGCCTTTGGTAGAATGAAGTTTCATCCCTGCAAAGGCTTGTAGCGTTCGTGGTTGCCTGGGGATTTCGTGAGACTTTGAGTTTGGTTTGTCGTGTTCGTGTCGAATTCTGTGGGGGCGCGCGAGCGCACCCGCGGGTGTAGCCCCCGAGGCCTTGGGCGAGTGGAGGCACTCGTGCAAGGTCTTTGAGGTTTCAGTTCCTGGCTGGCCGCGTGACACGATCGGTCGGTGTTTGTTTCAGCCGGCCTCGGCATTGTTTCTGCCGGCATCGGCAATCTACGCTTAACGGATCGCGTGACGTCAGTCAAAGCCGCTCTGCTGAGGAGCCCTCTCGAGATAGTGAGCAGGGGATACACGTTCGGACTTCACGATCTGAACGACTATGCGTCCCTTTCGAGGGGCATAGTGTTGATCATGGCGCAAGAAGACTTCCCGAGTCCAGGCCTGGACGGATCGATCAGGAAGAACTCTCATCTTTCTATGACCCTCGTCGCCCTTTTGCAGAGAGGAGGGGTGAAGGGATCCATGCTACCCATGAACGGGTTCGCGAGTCACGGATTCTTCGTCGAGTTGTTAACGGGTTGCTCAAGTGGACGTCCATGCCTCGTTCTATAGAGGTTGGCTCGTGGTCCGGAGACACATCACATAAGAGCGCTTGCGCGGGCTTTGCTAGGTAGGGCTCGGTCCATTCGATAGGGGCCGAGGGCTCATTGCTCTCCCTCGATGGGATCCCTCAATCTAGCGCCCTCGCTTGGCCTTGAACACAACGCTAGGTGTCCCTTTAAACTCCGCATTCGAGGGTAAGTCCGATTGAGCACACCTTGGTTGTCCCTGACTCCGTTGATCTGAGGCGTCTGTCGAACCCTCGAGAGCCAGACTTCGAACCCCTGATCAGTAAGGCCTCGAGAAAGGAAACGTCTTACCTGGATAGATACTCTCGAAACGAATACTCCATAGCATCTTCCGCAGAACCAGGCAAACGGCATTAGTGGGGAGGCGGGCGTGGTCGACGTGGCCCGGGATAAGCGAGACGGGCGTGCCTTTTGAGGCGCGCGGCGCGGGGCAGTTGGATGGGACGTTTTCACAGTCCTGCCGCGACGCCTCGGCTTCCACAGAGGAGTTATTGCGCGCGTGCACGCGTATTCCTTTTTTCGGTCGCAGAACCTGCGGGCGATGGCTGGCAGGAAGATTGAGTTCCTTGCCGACCTGCACGCCGACGCGTTCGAGCTCGAGGCTAAGAATGACGAGCTTCGTTCGGACGCGGCCAAGTTGCGCGCTGCAATGTGCGAGTTGCACAGCAAGGGCCGTACCCGGGGGGAGGCGTTGGTTCGGGCAGAGGAAGAGCGCGACGCGCAGCGGGCGGAGGCAGAGCGGAGGGGAAAAGAGCTTGAGCAGCTGAACGCCGTGCTCCGGGAGAAGGACGCCGAGCTCTCGAGGGTCGCGGGCCAGGTCCAGGAGGAGCGCACTTTGCGCGCGCAGCAGGAGGCCGACCTCTCGAGCGCGCAGGCTCAGCTCCTGACCGAACGGGTGAAGTATGAAGCGGTGCGCGCGCGCCTGCAGGAGAAGGAGCCGGTGCTCTCGGCGGCGCAGGCGCAGCTCAAACAGGAGCGGTCTCAGGTGGGAAGACTGTACGAGCTCCTGGCCGAACGTGCCGTGACCATCGAGGGTCTTCAGTCCGCGGCCGGCTAGAGGGATGCCATGCGCGTACAATTGGCCGCCAAGCAAGGGTGTACCGACGGTATGTGTGGTTTTAATGACTGGCGTCGGGGTTTGTTTGTGGACGTGCTGACGTTGCTTCGTGTTTGCAGAGCTTCGTAACGCCGTGGCAGAGACGGAGGTGAAGGTGGAGACCCTCCAGCCCGCTTACTTGGTGTCACAGAGAGACTTGGAGGATCTCGAGGGTGCCGCTATCGCGCTCTGCAATGAGCTGGGGGACGGGTAGACCGCTCGGGGAGCTCCGTGGCCAGCAGCTTGAGGTCTATTGGTGGCTGTGTGACTGAGCGCCTGAAGAAAGCCGTCCGCCAGGGGATCCAGAAGGCCCTGGGTGTGGTGTCGATGCATTTCATCGTCAACCTTGAGGTGTTGGCGACCGGGTACGTCGTCGCCGAGGATCTCGATGATGATGCTGCCGTTGCTGCCATCGAGGGTGCCGACGCTGCTGCCGAGGGTCCTGCTGCGACACTCTTCTCCCTGCTCGAGGACGAGCTCTTTCCCAACACGCCGAGGCTGATGATGCTAACCTTGCCGAGGCTCGAGAAGAAGGTCGCACCCCTGCAGAGCATGAGGGGGATGCCCCATAAAATTTGCTTCATTTGTGTTAAGAACACTCGGTCGTTTTAGACATTTGGCCGTGTGGCCCTGTAATGAACTTTATCGTGCGTGCCCCTTTAATTTGGTACTTTATTCTAATTGCGCTTGATTGATGTTTGTAAGGCTTGTGAGGCTGTTTTGGTTGGATGGGTTTGTTTGTGGAAGACTTAGGTACAGGGAGATGGGAGGGATGCCGTGTCCCGGAGGCGTAGGCGGTCCCGTGACTCGGCCTGCCCTGACCTTCATCGTTTCACGTCCAACTTCCGCCCTTTGGCCATTCGAAACAAAGTATCAGTACAGCAATTTTTTCTAAGTACTTAAGGCGAGTTTGCGATAAAAAGTTTTGAAAATTCGATAAAGTTGATGACTTTTTACAGGGGTGCTCCCTGTAGTAACCCCCGAGCGTGGGTTGACGCTTTGGAAAGGTCAACTCATGCTCAAATCAGGCGAGGTGCCTTTGCTAAAGATAAATCATAACTTTAGGCATATGT